>CM041777.1:103063279-103663279 GCA_023374045.1 Limonium bicolor | reverse complement strand
TCAGTTGCCTCTTATGTCGAGTTCTGTAACATTACATATATATATATATATACGTATCTTGTGCTGTAGTTATCAGTGAGGGTGAGAGTGGTGCTTGCCTAGCAGCCAACACCCCTACCTAACCAGTAACTAAATTAAGCTGAAACAGAAGAAAAAAAAGAGAACAAAAACAGATAACTCCTTACAAGGATAATTAAATAGTGTAATAGTCCACATATGTACACCCCAGGTTTCTGTTGTAGTTTCAGTGAGCTTGACCGTGTGTGTTAAGTTCTGTCCTTTAAGTGAGATCATGCCTAACCACCAAATTGAGTGGGGAAAAACGTGGGAAACTAAGGGTCAAATTAAGTAACAAAGAAGCAACCACCGAAGAAGAAGAAACCCACATCAGTTTCTGTTTTCTTTTTTTTTCAGTCTTCCATTCTATCAGTCTCAGTTCCAAGCTATGTGTAACAGAGTTCAGTATATAACTAGAACTGTAATAATCCACTAAACTACTCGATTTAGTATTTAGAGGAAGCGGAAACCTGATTCAATAACAACAGAGAATAAAAGAACAGTTATCAGTTCATAAATCCAGTCAGTTTCAGTTCTGAAATGGTTTTTTTTCTGTAAATAACTTCTCAAGGGTATAGCCTGTGTTGCTGTGGTTTTTGTTTTGGGGTTAAAATACTAACTAAGACAGCTAGGTTATAAGTCGAGTCATCCTTAGATTTAATACATCAACAAAAAAAACAACACAAAAGTAATCAATCTGTCAGGAGCAATCTGATAATTTGTTACAGTTTCTGAAACTTGGAGTTTCTGTTTTGTAAACTACTCAAAGTGTAGTCAGTGTCTTGTGGGTTGCTTGCGAGGACAAAACCACCCTAAACTAACTAATTAAACAACTAAGTGACTCGGAGAGAAAAGAAAAAAAAAGAGAACATCAGAACAACTTAGTGTTGAGTGGTCCTGTCAAACTGAGAACCTACTGAATCTTATAATCTGTTGTGTCTGTAATCTAGCAGGTAAGGGTGTACCGTGGAGTAGGGATGATTATTAATGGACTTAACATCAGATAATGCTGCTAAGAGAAATTGGGAAGAAGTCTAAACCAAATGGTAAACAGAAAACAGAAATACAATAGGGGGAGATACCAGTGTTAATGTTCTAGTATTACAGGTCCTGAATCTGTAGAGGTTATTCAGGAGTGTTAACTAGGCTATCCTGGGTCTAGTGAGACTTAAATCTGTTACACCCTATACTACTTGAACTAGCAAGGAGAGTGTGAAATAAGAAACGAAAACAGAAAAGGAAAAGAAACAGAAACAAACATTTCGATAAAATAACAGAAGAGAGTATCAGTTTTTCAGTCTTCAGTAATAGGTGGGTTTCTGTAGCTTTCACTTAGGGCCCTGGGTTGTCTTAGAACTAGAGTTGTAACAACACATACAACTGAGTAACTGAGGTTAGTTGGGGAGAAGTTAAGAAGCTATGTAACTATGAAACAGGAAGACAGACAAAGACCAAAACTGTAACAGCTTATGCTCCAAATTTCACAGATGTGAGTTTCTGTGTGAGTGTTCTCTGAGAGTTATATGGGGTTGTAGTGAGAGTGTTGGGAGCTCAAAGCTTCACTAAAATGCCTGACTATGTGTGATAACAGTTGGGGAAATAGGAGGTCCAAACTCGAGAGTTAAGAAAATAAATTTTAGAGAAATGGAAGTTATCAGGTTATCAGTTTCAGGAACTGGTTTCTGGAAGTTGATTTGGTTTCTGTGCACTGGTTTCTTGGAGATAATAGGAAGAGAGTGTGTTGGGTGGATAATGAACTTAAGCCCCACCAACCTAATGTACAAGTGAGGAAATCGAGTTCAGGTTAAAGAGAGAAAAAAGAAAACAGAAAGTATAACTTATCAGATTTTGGAGTATAACTTATCAGGTTTTCTAGTTTTGTGCAGAAGAAACTTGGGGACATTGTCCTGGTTGGTCTTGTCTGTTCTTGAGTTTTAAAGACTTAAAACACTAACTAAGTACAGCTACTAAGAAGGAAACAAGAACAGATTCTGAACAGAAACAGAAAAACAAAGAGCAATACCAGTCTTTCAGTTTTAAATTACAGATTTTATCCTTCTGTTTCAGTTTATACTTGTTTCTGGAAGTTTGTTTCTGTTTCTGTATAGGGAAGTAAGTGAGTATTAGTGGAGTGGTTTTGAGTTTAAAAGGGGAGATAAAACAAGTAATTGGGTAAGAAGTACATAGGGGAGAGATCTGAAGGAAAGAATTGCATCTGAACAGAAAGAAACAATTGGTCTCATGGGTTTTTAGTTTCAGTTTTTTGGTTCCTTCTTCTGTGTCTGTGCTTGTAACTACTAGAATGCGGTGTGGGTTTTCATGAGCCTAGCTGAGTATCAAACCAAGGTTAACACCCATGAATTGGTTGTGTAAGCACTGCCAGAAAGAAATAAACATAAACTAAACTGACTAACAACAATAACCGAGAAAAAAATGGGTAGTTTGTGTTCAGTTTCAGTGAGGTTATAGTTTCTGTATAACCAGATTATAAGGGTATTATAAGAGGTGTTTCAGTTTAATAATGAACACAAATAATAGCGAATCAATATAAGTGAGTTAGTGAAACATGTGGAGAAGGTTGTACATCAATTACTACATTAAAGAAAAAAGAAAATGAAGTTAGTTAAGGTATTACAAAGGACTTGCGTTTCAGATTTTGAAACTTTTGGATCTCTGTATAAATGGGTTTAGGAATATTCTATGGTCTATATTACCATGTTACAAGGGTTAAAATATTACTCACCTGTTTATCTAAGGTGGGAATACACATTAGACATGTTAAACCGATCCTATATAACTTGTTACATAATTACCTCTTAAAACGCCCTAGAATATTAACTAAGGAAAAAGGGCTTAGTTAACATGTAAATGAAGATATGAATATCCTAGGAGTAAGTTAAGCCTGGGATTAATGCATGTGAACTTCTAAGAGTCAATCCAAACTAAGCGTGTAACAACATACCTAAGGAATAACATACAATATAAAGTGTCGTCACATAAAATAATGAACTGACACATTGTTTTAATTAACTCTAGGATCGTAGCGTGCTCCGGCCGGGACTCCGAGTGTGAGACAACCCGAACTAGCGAAAAAGGTATGGACATGTGTGGTTCGTATGTTGCCGTGTTACACGGCTTGTGTGCTGTGTGCCTTGTTTGACAAATGACCATAAGACTAGCATGAAATTTGATTGCCTGTTATGCCTTGTTTATATGATTGTTACATATATCATTACTGCATATTAATTGCGCGCACACAGTAGTGTAGTCCCTTCTCGTTGATGAAATCTTGAGATGAAACACAACGAATTACGTAAACAAATAAGGAACTACATAAAAAGGAACACTCCTCTTAAATTATAGAGGACTTCTAACGACACCCACTATGGTGTCGAACTTATAATGATAATGAATAGTAAAATACCAGTTGAAGGAACCCATACGGGGTGTTGAAGTGACCCCACGTTCTCGACGCATGACGCTGGAAATGGAGGACTGACTATGGAGAAGACGCTCTTCAATACGTGGTGATAAGAGAATTCACAAATGAACCTTAACGAATCAAGGAAAGATTGGCACCTACATGATATGGTCATGGGACCTAACTATATCCCCAGACCTGGTGCAAGAGGAAAGAAAGAGAATACACTTTATGGAAACAAGAGTAAAAGGAATGAAAACACACAATGCTCGAATGATCCCATAGTGAGGATCGTTGGTATAATATACCGATGTACACGTTTGATTAGTTACATGACTGCTGTGCTATACTAGCAACTTGTTATGCTTGGTTGCTTGTTTCCAACGCTTTGCTACCTTGAAGTGTGTTTGATATTATGATGTGTTGTGGTGTGCTTTACTGCTTTATTATAGCATGTAATTTGACTTAATCATATTCGACCAAGTAGTCGTGTAGCCCGGTAACATGCGGGCTTCACACGTTCATACTCGGCATATTTTTGCTGAGTCCTTTATTTTTACAGGTATGAATCGAGAGGCAGACGGAGAGTAGGCACGGGTGACTACCATAGGGGTAGTCCGTACGGGCAAGACTTTTAGTAGTATGTTGCTAATGTATGGGTTATGACTTTGTATTATTAAACCCTAGTTGACTTTCGGATTATGATGTTGAACTAAGAACTTATGTTGTAGATTCCCGGTACTTGGTTTGTAATTTCTATTGTACTTGGATTTGATTGTGGTGTAATTCCAGTCATTCGGACCGCAGCGTGGTATTGGTGTTGTTGTGGTGTCAACCGCGTGGGTGGTTGGCGTCTGTGACACCCGAGTAGAAGTTGTGAATCCGCTGTTTAGACTTGCTAGGTCATCGTTGGCGCATCGTTCGGACTATTGGTTGGTTAAATCGGGGTGTTACAGTAGAGTATCCTTATAAGGATTTTGTTAAGGATAAATGGTAATTCTCTTGAATATAGTTTGGTGGAACTGACGAGAGAGTAAATAAAACTCATTGAAACAAAGGATATGATAAATTAACAATTATCTCTCCTTTCCAATTTAGGATTTGAATAATGGGATGCATATGGCTAGATTTGGATGATTGGATATAAATAGCTAGATTGGATGGTCGGATGCACATAGCGAAAGTATTATGTATTAAACTGCAAATTCTAGGTATGTTATCATGACACCTGAATGCCCCGAGGTTTGCCTTGGGTTTGTGTGATTGTTTGAATGGTTGATAAAAAGATATGTATGTTTATTTAATAATATGGTTATACCAACATGTGATGTGGGTGACAAGAAATTATGTATGTTAATTTGGTAGTATGATTGTTCTCTCATGTGATATGTTACAATGTTGGAATGCTATGCTATTGTGTGTCTTGAACATTTATGTACACCTACATAAAACAAGTAATACTATTTTTTTTATGATTAACTGCCTAAGCAGTAAGTGCTAAGTACGCACCAAGAAGTGCACTCACCAGATCAAAAGCATACAAGCTGAAGAAATACTAAACAAAACAAGATAACGGAGGACCACGTTACAAAAAGAGAGAGGCTAAGTCAGTCGAGCTAATGAAAACATGCGCGAGTACGTGTGAAGGGAGATATTTAATTCTCATCCAGTCCCATATGTTTCTTTTGATCATCAACAGCTTGTCCCCAATCAGGAGAAATTCCTTCAAATTTGTTTGTTACGCAGATCCCAGATTTTCCATAAAGTATGTATGAGAGTAGAGGCCCAAGGTTGTTTGGCTTTCCACGGTATGTCTAGAGAAATCCAATATTCAAAGAAGGATGCGACTGAAGCTGGCATCACAAGAGGAACATTCCACCATCTCATGACAGTGCTCCACAGGATATTTGTTTTCACACAGTGAAGAAAAAGGTGGTCTGTATTTTGTAAGGTGGAGCGACAAAGTGGGCAGCATAGGTGAGAGATTGGAATTGCATTTTCAAAGTAAGGTTTGTCTCTTATAGCTAATCTGTCTTGGAGCAAAAACCAAACCATAAGTTCTTTCCTTGGTGGTGCTAATCTTCGCCAGAAGAGCTTGTTCCAGGATGGGGGGTTTTCGTTCAAAAGCTTGCATCCATCCAGGTAGAAGATTTTGGTTATGAAGGGGGATGGGTTTTCTGTAGACTGCCATAAGAGTTCGTCATCTGCATCAGAGGGGTTGAATGAATGTGTGGCTAGGAGTTGGAAGAGGTTTGAGAGTTCTGCTTCTTCATGGATGAAGAGCCTACGTCACTAAACGAAATTCCAATCCATTGATCGTTATTCCACCATCCAACTTTGCTGATGGTAGCAGTTTTCTGCTTAGAGACCATGAAGAGGCGGGCGAAGTAATTTCTAAGGGTTAGATTTCCTACCCATATGTCCATCTAGAAGCGAATTGTTCTACCGTTTCCTTTCGACCATATTAAGTGGGAATCAATTAGTCTCTATGAGATTGTGGACCATGTTCCAATAGTTACTATTGTTTTCCAAATGCCCTTCTTTTTACTTTCTTTCCAAAGTTGATCGCAGATTGGGAGGCTTAAATCAATTCCATGGGATGAGCAGACCACCTGTTTCCATGATTTCGGACCCTCCTTCTGAAATTTCCACCACCATTTTAGCAATAGAGAGGCATTCCGCAGTTCGATATTACATAGACCAAGCTCACCTAAATCAAGAGGGCGGGTCAATTGTTTCCCCGCCATTAAACTGATGCCTCGCTTTGAGTTTGAACTCCATAGGAAGTCTTTCTATAATTTGTATATTGCTTTAACAATTGACTTGGGGGCTCTGAATAAACTGATGAAATACATTGGTAGACTTTCTAAAACAGCCCTAATTAATACCAGTCTACCCGCCCTTGATAGACTTGAGGCTATCCATGTTGACAGTTTGCTTTTGATTTTGAATAAAATCGGTGTCCAGGTTGCATCTCGGTTAGCACTTGCTCCAATAGGGAAACCAAGATATCGCGAGGGTAGATGATTAATATTGCAATAAAAAATGGCTTTAACAAGTTCCTCTTCCGTCCCCGACAGATTGACGCATATCGCTTGAGATTTGCTCCAATTAACATTCAGCGTAGACATATCTGCGAAAACAGTTATGCACCATTCACCGCTTCTAGCTCTTCCTCATTAGGTTGGCAGAAAATTAGAACATCATCAGCAAATTGGAGGTGTGAGACTAATACATGATTTCTCCCCACTTTAATACCATGTCGACCACCAAGTTGTAGTGATCGCTTCAATAGCCAATTGAGAGCTTCGGAAGTTATCACAAAAAGTAGAGGAGAAAGCGGCTCTCCTTGACGGAGTCCTCTCATGGGGTGGAATGGTGTTGTCGGTGATCCATTGACCAGAATAGAGAGGCTGGCTGTGGATAAACAGATTAATATCCATCTACGCCATCTTTCATTGAAGCCAAACAGGACTAACATTCGATCTACAAACTGCCAAGATATGCTGTCAAAGGCTTTCGTGAAATCAATCTTAAGAAGGATACCTGCTGATCGTCTTTGTTTTAGCCATGATATTACTTCGTTTGCGATGAGGGGCCCCTCTAGGATGTGGTGACCTTTCACAAAAGCTGTTTGTGTATCACTGATTAGACGTGGCATGAGTACAACCAATCGGGTCACCAAGAATATGGTATGAAGAAAACTTGTGAAGTGGTGATAAAGGAAATAAGTTAAATATTGGATTTGATATCCACTGTATACAATACCTAAGTACATTTACTTAGGCAAAAATATGGGAGACCGTTATTAAACGGCAAAGGTTAATGAATCAAGTATTCAAGAGGTAAGTTACCTAAGCACAATTAATGGTGACCATTATTAAATGGTGGGTTTGGGATAATTATATGAGAAATCCAGGTACGACCTGGTCGCGCATTGTGTACACTAGTAGATGTTATAACATGCTCATCTACATGTTGGTAGTCCATATAGTCCTAATGGGACGTGGGCCGGAGCACCCCGTGTGGTGGTTGGGCTACTGCCCATAGGTTCCCCACCTTATAATAGGGAGATGGGTCATCCTAACCATGATGACACATTCGGGTTATGGGATAATGAATAATGAGATATGGGCTACCACTACAGTATGCTTATGTATTCAATATATATTAAGATATAACAAACGAAACCATAAATTCCACAATTGGTGGCACATGTGCCATGAGGGCTTGAACAATAACATAAGCTCACGATTGGTTCATTGCTAACCTTTATATGTTTATTATTATCGGAGCTTACCTGATAATGATGTGTGTAGTTTTGATATGTTTATGTTTAATTGAGCTTATATGTGGATGATGTGGGCAATTTTGATATGTTTATGTTTAATTGAGCTTATCTATGGATGATGTGGGCAGCTTTGATATGTTTTTGTTTAATTGAGCTTATCTATGGATGACGTGTGTAGTTCTTATATGCTTATATTGTTGAAGCTTTCCTGTGAATAACATGTGGAATCTATATATGTTTATTATTATTTGAGCTTACCTATGATTGGTGTATGTAGCCAAAGTTAATGACATAATTTATGGATATTACTTGGTTTTAGCATCCTTATGTACATGCATGCTTTACATTGAAATCTTAAATGAAATAAATTGGTGTGCATGTTAACTTCGACCAAGTAACCTAAGTGTAAACTGAAAGAGGTTTTAGGGTTGCATAATAGCATACTCAACGGTTGGGCTGACCCCTCCAATCAATGTTTTTACTGGTTTGAAGATAAAGACACTCAGCCGGAGAGCGGTGTTGGGTAGATTTGGTTGGTAATCTTCAAGTTGTCACCATTTTGATTATGTATGTATCCTGGAATACGGATGTATTTGGTTACAATTGTAATATAAGGACAAGTAATGTAAATGTTGTGGTAATTATATCTAATCATGCACAACGTTTTGTATAGCTTATGGTAGCCTTGTTGTACAACAGGTGTGCAACGACGGTGACATCACGTAGGTTTAATTTCCACTACTAATTAATATTAGATTGTTTAGGATGAATTACAAGGACCGTACAAGATTTATTGAATTAGAGTCAAGGGATGTTACATCAACACTCAAGTGGGAGAGTCGAAGAAGTACTTCGAAGGTGCATGATCGAAAAGAAGAAAGAAACACATGAGGGTTCCTATTGCTGATGTAATCGGAAAGGTTAGTGTCTTATGCTTGGATGAAATAGTCAAGAAGCGGGGTGTAGGCGTTGGTTTTGAACCCTTAAGTATTGAGTTTAAGACTTCAAGGTTTGATTTGAAATTAGAATAATTTAACTGAAATTATAAAATTAAAGTTTAATTATTCTAACTGACCCAAATGACGCTGAACTGTACCTAATCGCCACTCTTACTATGAGAGGTCATGTATTCCTTAACGATGACATTCAGCAAGAGCCAGTCAGCCTTGAGAGTGTGCACTATATATATAGACGTCTCTCTCAACAACAGGTTAGACCCATTAGTCAGAAAGAACCCATAAAAATATTATATGGGAACGAACACCTTTTATATACCCTAAAGGTATTGCATATGCTAGATAGAGTCGCCACCTAAGTTTTGACCTTTTAAACTTAGAAAGGAAAACGTAATGATTTTTAGAGTAATGGGTTCGGGGGCTTGATATGAAACTTTTAATGGTTCATATTCCTTCATTACCTTTAGAAATTACTTTTCCTTTACTATTATATCCCTAAAGCTAATTTATTATGACATTATCCTTTTATCATGTAGTTGTGTGGGTCAAAATTGTTTTTTGAATATTTTACCTCTTTTTTTATTTGCTAGCCATAAACTAAATGAACTAATCAACTAAAAAAAACCTATAAATGCGTAACCTTTTATTAAAAAAAACTAGAACTATTGAGAAAAAAGAAGTAAAAAAAAAGAACACGACATGCATTTATATATCTAATCATATTTCCTTAATTAAGCATAGCCTTTTTTTTGAGTTATGGATATGCAATGCAAATAATTAGAATTCGTATGCTTCTCGGCTATTTTCAAATTTATGAACACATAACCTACAACCATTAATGAATGCAATTTATATTCCACGTATCCATCATACCCACCATGCATTACGTTATACCCAATTCCACATGCATTGACTTTGACCCAAAAATTTAAAGAAAACTGTGAAAGTATGTACCTATGTTATTCTTCCTCACACGTCTTTACCCATGCTCACTTCGCGTTACCTGCGTCTTTACTTTTGTTCCTCTTTCTTCGACGAGGAGCAACCAGGTGCTTCCTCACCACAAGCTGGTATGGCGCATCCAGGAGGTGACGGTGGGTGTTGTGGAGGACGACTACAGTAGTCACAATTAGTATGTAGGAGAGCCATACTTATTTGTTTGAGGATGGGTAGTGCTCTTTTTGTGGTGACCAGAAGGTTGCAGTCGGTCTTCCTTTTCCTTTCAGGACTAATGTTGTGTCAAGATTGAGGTTATTCAGGAGCAATGTGAGTGAAGGTCTTCAAACTCCAGCGGTGACCGTACGTGATGGTAGTAATAGGCGGATGATGACACCATTTGATAGTAGTCATGTGCAGAACTCCCGGTGAGATTTATGGAGGTTGTTGTTGGCGTGGGTCAAGCAAGCCAATGATGCGATTCAGGATAGTGAAGAGTATGCAAAACCAGCAGGAATGCAATGACTAACGAGCTGGTGAAGACCGGCTTACTTCCCTCTTCTGCTAAAAAGGCTTCACTTATAATAGGAACATGTTAGGGCTCAAAGATTATCAACAAATAAACGAAAAAAGAAAAAAATAGCAACTAGATACAAAACAAACGGCTTGGAGATTAAAAAGGGGATAATAACAAGAGTAAAGTAACAACAATTCAAATCTTAGGAATTCTGATTTTTTTTCTTTCATTTTTTTTTGCAACTTAATCACACGTAAACAAAATGAAAAAGAGAGAAAAAGAATTTCACGAGATATTTTTTCTTTTCTAATACAAAATAAACTACCATCAAAGATAGGAAGAATACATTTTTAATTTCAGAATAAGTTGGAAGAAACAAAGAATAAACATGAAAATGAAAGATATTCTTTATATTCTTTATTGTTTTTTTTTAATTTGAATATGAACTCTGAAAATAATTAAGAAGATTAGTCAAAAAAATAATAGATAAATAATAAACATTGGAAGAAAGATAAATGAAAATGGAAATAAAATCGAACTAAATGTAAGGGATGGTGTTCACGTAAATCCTAACAAATAGAAAATAAATAAACTACTCCCTCCGTTCAACAATAACTGTCATTTTAGAAATTTGCACACACTTATTAAGAAAAGTAGGACAATGACGCATGTGCCCCTACTTTTTACTTTTCCATTTAGATAATAATTACTTTTATATTGAATAGTAGGGGTAAAAATGGAAAGAAGTGTGTCAAAAAGCTAGAATGACAGATATTTTTGAACAAGAATCACATCCTAAAACGACAGATATTAATGAACGGAGGGAGTAGTAAGTAGTAAATAAGTAAAATAAAAAGGAGTTGCTTTTGAAATTTGAAAACAATCAAAGAGGGATGGTAACAACAATAATTTTGTTTTTTTTCAATTTTCAATTTTTGGTCCTTCAATATTCTCGTTAAAAAAAAAGAAATGGAAGAGAGATTAAAAAAATCAAATAAACTATGTTGGGAGAAAAAACAAGGTATGACCACAAAAATAAAATAGAAACTAAAAAGAGACTCCTAAATATCTTAACAAATCATTTTTCTCTTTTGGAAAATAAAGCTACAAAAAGTTGTTTATCACCATCCTTGAACCCTTTACCTCACACACTACGAGCCTTTCCTATACCACTATGCCAATATGTTTCCCTATCAAACATACCATATGTCTCGATTTTAACAGTATTACAATTCATACCTTACCACCCTGAAGCCCCCATTTTCTTCAAAACAGAAGAAGTATTCATTGGATGTAAAATGACTATTTTAACCTTAGCCTTGTACCAAGCCAAGAAAAACTCTTTTTCGTTTAAACAAAGGTAAAGATTTTGGGGATAACAGGGGGTTACATTGGAAAAGATAGCTCACTCTGTGGGTGTGATAAGGTGACCTCCCATGGACTACCATGTACATGTAGGCTAAACAACATGTTGGATAATGATATCCTGTATTCCATGAGAGATGTACATCATTCTAGTACACTCTGAGCTGGAAGAATAATGAATCAGCAACACAAATGCTAGAGTACAAATAAAGGGAGCAAATGAGGTGGCAAACAATTGCTGTTGAGGTGGCACAATCAGACGATCCAACACTTATGGCAAGATGTTATGGTCACATCCACACTTTCAGCCATCCACATCTATCATGCGACTTAGGAGAACCACTAGAGCAGTAAGGGATTGGCAGACCTCTAGGGTCATCCAGACCAAACCGGCGAGAACCTTCGGCTTGGGAGCGTGACTGACCACGGGTAAGCCAATCCCAAGAAGCACCATCCACTAGAAGATCCTTTAACACAGGATCATCATCTCCTGGACGCTTCATGTCTATGGATACATTTAAGTACGTTGGAGACTTCCAGGCCAACCTATATTAGTATATCACTGATATATTGATGTTCTGCCAGATGCAAATTGTGGCTTTAGGGTAGTGACAGATTAGCTTTACATGAAGCAGGATCAAAGCGAAACAAGTCCGCAAGGCATTGTTCACTGAAATGAAACACACAGAGTGAATAAAGTATTCGTATCAGAACATGTTCAACCTGACACGATACAACGAGATATCGAGGGAGATACGTTTCAGAGAAGATGACCCAACCCCTCCGGATAAATGGATGAGCACAGAAATGGGGACCGTGATCGCTACATGCTACACTTCTTTAATGGTGTTCTACTCTACTATATATGGGAATGACGAAAGTAGTACATACCTCTTTATCGAAGATTGTAATAACCATGGTCGTCCAAGGGGAGAAATCCACATAGGAGTGTGCAGACACGGACATTTTGTTTGGTTCTATATGGTTCAAGATTTACCACTACCACCTGTCTACCTGCAATGGTTTTACTACAGAAATCCAAACGGTTGGAACTTGGATTTACCCACTACAATCTAGGTTAGATATGTGGGCCACATAATTGTTGTAATATTTTGGACTCAAATGCCGTCTTGTAATATGTTATGTAACTTAGTTGTGGTTCAAGATGTTCAATAAATGATTGCTAAACTGTTTGAAATGTCGATTTGCATTTTTCAAGGAACAAAGATTGCCCTAACACATTCCAACGTGGTCCGAATAGTTTAGTGATTTTTTTGTACTTCAGTTAGTAAAAATAGATGATTGTTCAAGTTGTTTCAGATGTCGATTTTTTTTAAAAAGGTGCCCTAATACATTGCAACGTATTCCGGAAGGTTTGGTGAATTTTTCTTTTGTACTACAGTTAGTAAAAATCACTATTAATCAAGTATAAACTTTTTTATTTAAATCACAATAAAAGTTGCATACATATTTAAATACCATTTTTAAACAGAAATAAATTTAAAATACTTGTGTCGTTAGTATTAAATTCAACCTTTATATTCTCAGACCACCGAACTGAGAAAAAATACCATTTTTAAACAAAAATAAATTTAAAATACTTGTGTCATTAGTGTATAAGTTCGACCTTTATATTCTCAGACCACCGAACTGAGAAAGCATAGTCATTTCAATATATATAATGACACAATATTACAGAATGTAAAATTTTCGGAGTCCACGTGATTAATATATAATGTGCGTTGTAATTGGATGTAAAGTAACGTTGTTTCTTTCTTAGGTAAGTTTGGTATTATGTAGAAATTTGACATTTTATAACAAATTTGAATGTCATTCATAGTAAGGGGTGGTAATTTTTATCCAACCCGAAAACCCGACCCAAACCCAACCCGTAAATAACATGTATGGGTAAGATTATTGACTGAAATACCCGCAAATTTTGAGTTAGGATATGTATAATATATGTTAAAAAAAATAAGTTAGTAGTATATGGGGAATGAGTGTTAGAGGCCCAGGGAAGTCAATAAAATTATCTAATCCTTATCCTTTCTCTAAATTGATATAATATTAAAGTATGTATATTAAGCACATTCCTTATCTTCCAAAATTACTTATTGTAATTTAATTATAAGATCTTCTCATCTATCTTAAAGGAATTATTAGTATCTATTTAACTATTTATTTTTTCTTAAATAAATCATTTTTTCTAAAAGATAATTACAATCATCCCTCGTCTTGTTGCCATGGCTGAATTGTTTTCTTTATTTATTGGTAAGTCATTCTTTATCTCTTAGTTAGTTACGTAGTAAGATCTAATTTCCCTTTAAATTAATATCAATTTTAGTTACTATTTTCCTCTTCCACATTATTTGTGTTGTTAAATATTCTTTCTTTTATATAATTACAACACTGATTGTTTTACCTCCTAAAATATTCAAACGTTTTTCTAATTAAAAGAGTTCAATTCTAGTTTTACTTCTTCCTTTTCAAAATAAATATTTTATCTTTCCTTAAAGATAAATATTTTCATCCTTATCTTTACGCAACAGCAAGTCATCTATATCTCGTTACTCCAACTAACCATTTGAGTTGTTATTTATTTCAACTAAATATCTTCTAGATAATTTATTTACTCTCTTAAACTAACTACAATGTCGATCTGATTTTACTCTCTCCTAATTAAATTACAAAACTGATTTACTAAATATCTTTTCCTCCTAAATTACTAGTAATATTTGAACCCTGATTTTCCCCCACTCTCTTCTTCATCGTTACAACATTCTACGCTCTTCTTCCCAATCACAACATTCTTGTGCCTTCTCTCCTGAACTTCATATTCACGTTCTTCTTTTGTTGTTGTCGAATCTCTTCCCTGGTGCCGATTGGATTAACAACGGGTAAAGTCTACTACTTAGATGGTTTATTAATTTATTTGGTTATGGTTAGTAGATTTTGATTGTGGATTGTTATTAATCTAGACATCGGTACCGATGGCGAGCTTCTGGTGATTTTGTTGAGTTGTCTTCCTGAGTCAAGGAATAATCAGGTAAATTTTGTGCTCATTGTTGGATTTTGATGTGGATTGTTTTCTATCACAAAATGTATTTTGAGAAACTCTGATGGAGATTTGGTAAAATGAGATTGTGATTTCTTCACGTGATGCAAAGTTGTGGAATTCTAGAAATTGGTATTGGTTTTGTTTTGGGAGTTCTTCACTGGATTTTAATTACTTGGAGTTCTTGGTGCTCCCTGATTCACCATGTTGGAGTTCTTGGTGCTCCCTGATTCACCATGTTGGTTCTCTGCACCGTGAGCATGAATTATTTACACTGACTTAAATATATTTTGCGTTGCGTACAATGACTGCAGTTAAGCTCTATGATCTACTCTATGGACTGCTGATTCATAGGGGGTGTGCACACTTAAGGACTTAGAGTGAGGGTATTTGGTATTTCAGTCCGTTTGTGACTGCTTGGTTTGCTTTGGTGATTACTCCTGTTGAAGACTCCCTATTGGTTTTGCGGTGGTGCTATTGGAAAATGGATTTGGTTTGTGTTTGCCAATTTTGTATGTTTCGGTTTAATCAATACACAAAGATTGTTTTCAAAATGTATTTTACGTGATTAGATGGAATTTACTCAGTTTTACTGATTTGCGCGGTCTCTTCGTGTTTTTGTATATTGTTTTCTGATCGCAGGTAATGGTTGCTGAAGTTGGGGCTGGGAAACGTGCTATCATATAGATTAGGAAATCTGAAATTGTTTCTGAGACATTAAGTTGGGTTGCAATGTTTTGAGATAGAATATTCTAAGTTGCAGTGTTCGAAATACAATGTTTTTGTTTATTATGATTACATTACCATCGTAGGATTGAAATATTGGAGCTTCCGCATATTTTGAAAATTACAAGTTCACTCAGTTGTTTTTATTGATTTGTTGGATCATTAGCCTGAGCACTCAAGGATTGAGTGTGGCGGTAGCACTCTGGATTGTTTTATATTTTTGCTGTGGTTTTTGATGTTGAACTCTTGACACCTTTGCTTATAAAATTTCTTCATCAGTTGCAATTACAATGATATCATTATAGTACAATTCACACGGATGTTTTCAATGTGTTTTTGCAGAATTGGACCTGTCCAAACGTCCGTCCGGACATCCATGTTCGGACAGACCCCGAAAGTTCTTTTATTTTGCAACTTCAGTGGTGTCCGAACATCTGTCCGAACTTACATGTTCGGACAGCATGCGAGGACGAGTCTGGGGGTGTAAGTCTCGGCATTGGTCCGAACTTACATGTCCGGACCAATGTTCGGACAAAACTTCATTTTCAGTTTTAGGACTCGTTTGAAGTCCGTTTTCAAATCCGTCTGCGGCGTTGGTTTCGTATCGTCATGTACTTTCATATGAGGTAAAATCCAGGGTGTTACATTGACTCATTTAATTTATTGGTTAGGTATAGGTTACCTATTAAATATATGGGTTGGGTATGGGTTAAAAGTCTTAACCCGAATTCAACCCGACCCGTGTACTTAATTTAGTTAATAAAAGTAAATTGATAAATATGTAAATATGTTACTTAGTTATGTATTAATTCTATAACTATTTGTATAATAGTAAACAAAAATACTATCACTGCTTTAGGCCCAAACAGATAATTTTTTTGAAATCTAAATACATTCTCAAGGCCATCTATATCCACCTTTCATTCTTTGTTTGAAAACTTAAATAATATGTCATTTATTCCTACAACCCCATAAACTCTACCGTTCATTCAATTTCATCAGCATAAATAACAGTTATGGGTTAAGATTATTTACCAATTTAACAGAATGTTGACATTTGAAAAAATGACACACAATGATTTCAAAATAAATGACCTTCATGTGCACATTTTAGGGATGTCTGATCATTCTGCAGAAAAACAAAAGTATTTGTATATAAACAAGTTAAACGGGTCGGGTTTGAGTTCAATGATTTTACATGGGTTGGGTATGAGTTGAAAATTTGGAACCCAATTATTTATGAGTCAGGTATCCAATAAAATTTTAATTGGGTTGAGTATGGTGAGCTTCAACCCGACCCATAAACCCAAATTGCCACCCTTAACTATTAGGGTGTGTTCACTTCGCGCAACAGAAACAGAATTAAATTAGGAAAGGGAATGGAGGGCAAAGGAAAACGATACCCTTGATTAAAAAGTTTGTTTGGTTTTAACTTAAAAACGGAATAGAATTCTCTTCATTCCGTTTGTTGTTGTTTAATTTTGAATATTAGGGAATCACCATTTTCTTTAAAAAACTGGTTTATTCAATATTAACATAATGTAATAATTTTTGTTTCCAAATCTCAAAATGATCATCCATGTTCATTCATCCGTTAAACATAGTAATAGTTAAACAATACATAATCTTAATTATATATTATGTAAAAATATAAACTCTTTAATCAAAATAAAAAAATATTAATTAATTATATTAGAATTATGTTATAATTCAAAAATATGTGCTATATATTATAAATATTTATCTAATACCTACATTAGATAATGTTTATATTTGAATAATAAGTTTACATATTAATATCTTGTTTTATATCTCTCAACATTTTTTTGGTATTAACTGGAATATTTTAGTTCATATATATTTAAATAATATTTAGTTTGATTATTATTTTCAATAATACAAAGTTTATTAAAATAAAATAAAGTAATAACATATTTTATTAAAGTGAACTGTTTATGATAATGAAATATTTAATAACGACTATACTTAGTTTTTAGTACTTATAATATAGTCATTTATTTCATATGAGTAAGTTCTTAAGAAGTTTTATGTTATATTATTTAAATATAAAATTTAAAATATTTTGTTTTAAATATTATTATATGTAGTATTTAATATATATTATTTTGAAATATTTAGTATATAAAATAAAGAACTAATGAATCATTGTAAATAGTTAATTTAATATATACAACATCTAACATATTTGCTCATACATAAATTGTTTACTTTAATTTTCATTTAAGTATATGTTACTCATAATTAATTTATAGAATACATATTTATTTTTAATTAATTATATTTGAACTTGAATAAAGATCATATTTCATATATATATATATATTTTTAATTATTAAAATATTTAGGTAAAATAAACATTGTTTGAAATAACCATGTTGGATTATGTTGAATGATGGAAGAGGAAAGAAAGGGAATATTATTCCCTATGATTTTAGGGGGAATGGGTAAGGAAGGTTTTAGGGGTTTTCAAAACTGAACAGTGGGGAAGCTAATCAATAAAAACCATAAACAAACTACTACAAAGGGAAACATGAAATCATTCCCTTTGTTAAATAGTCCAAGTGAACACACCGTTACTATATCATTTTGTATGTCATTTTCTTTTCAATTCAAATGGGGAGTAGGTTATTTTTTTTTTGTTTCCTCTTCCCAAAGCTATTTCGTTTTCATTCCAATGTAGGAAAAAGAATCTAAGGCCCCGTTCATAACATAGATTATTGTGGTAGATTATGTGTGGAACGCTAGTTCCAGTAGCTTTTCTGTGAGGGGCTTTCAAATAAATGTAAGAGTCACATCAACTTCTTGGCATTGGAGAAGCTCCTCTCAGAACGGAGCCTAAGAAGAATTTATTTTCTCTTACCACTTATTGTCGACATATCAAACACTCCCTGGCCGGAGCTTAACTAAAAAAAAGGGAAGTTACTTACTTTTTACTTGGAACATTCTTGATTTAAATAATACAGTAATTTAGGGTCCTGTTTACCTTTGTTATATTTAATAGTATATTTATGATATAAGTGAATAACTATATTTTAAAATAATAATATACTGTCACATATAAAACGGTAAGTAGACTAAAATTATGGTAAAACAGCCCTGCCAAAAGGAGTCCGGATGAGAGCACTAGCACTCACGCTCAAAGGGATAGAGCGTGACGTTTATAACTAGTAGTATCCATTGTACTTTTGATTTTTCCCTAAATAAGAAATTCCGTCCTAACTGAATTATGGTAGTCGCGTCTGCTTTCTCTCTTCTGCCCTTCCCTCGCCCCACCCAAACCTCCGGTTGGAATTTCATTTCTCCCTTTCTCCCACAGTTCTAGCTCTCATGGAGCGTTGTCAACTAGGTAAATGCTGGAGGTTTCTCAAGATGACACAGAACAGAGCCCAAGATAGCCAGTGATTGTTTAGGCTTTACAGCACCAATTTTTCTTGTTGGGTTTTCTGCTTCCTCCGACGGGAGTTGATTCCTCCGGCCACGAGCTGCTTCAAATCATTCAAGGTGCGAGTGATTAACAACTTCATCCTTCATTTGTAAAGTTCTTGATTATTATTATCCATTTTGTTGAAGAAAAAAATTATGTGCTTGATTTTCGATCAAAACCGTACCTTTTCTCCATGACATTTTCCTACTTAGTTTTTCAATGACCATAAATAGCATCCATTCTACTCATGAGGAGGTGTTCTTTTTCTGTGGCTTCCCGACTTGCATGTTCCTGTTTTCTCCTAAATCGTCTTTCAGTTTCTCTGTTGTTAGAGTTTCTGATTAATTGAATAATGAACTCATTTATTGAACATATAAGTAAGCCCCCGGAGGAACTAATTAGAGATGAAGTTTAGCATTTTCGAGTCGATTTCTTTTCTGTGAACCATATACCTAGTTGGTAGTGAAGCGGAAAGAACGGGCACTTCAGTCGAAATCGCTATGAAAGTTCGTGATGTGCGTTGGTGTGATTATGGGTAGAAATGTTATGGTCTTTTTTTATAGCATTTGGGTGCTGAAGTAGCATTAGGCTAGATTAATTATGAGAAATCGTTAGTCTGTATGCTACCATTATTTTTTTTGACATTGCTTGCTTGTTTCCCTTTTCATAAATTTCTTTTTGTATGCTTTATTTGTACTTTTTTAGTGTAGTGCATTACAAGCCTTCAGTCTGAGCATCTGAAAATCACGTGTCTAAGCCCTTCCACCCAGTTCCTAGTTTCTGGTTTAGCTTTGGCTGAACCGAGTCATGATTGTACCCATTTCTATCTCTTATTGCTTTTCCGTCCATTTTTGTTTGGTTGCGGCTTAGGTGTTCCTGGTAGTTGGAGCAAAATGATATTCCATGGACTACTTGCTGTCATTTAAAGATTAAACTTTGCTATCTTGATGACCTTTGTGGTCTGATTTTGAACCTTCTTAGGGGCCGGTCACTCTAATCCTTTGTTTATTAATCCTGACAGAACCTATTTATCATCTATATAGAAAATATATGGTTGAAATACTATGCCCTCTGTTGGGAACTTGGGATTAAAAGATAAGAAAGGGAGGCTAGAAAAAGGGGCATCAGAAGCTGTTTTAAACGTTTGTATAACCGGAGCATATTATCTATGGACGAAAGAGATGGAAACAGTAATCGAAGAGAGACGAAAAGCCAGTTTAAAACCAACCTGGGCTTGTCAGTGATTTAGGGATGGGAAACTGCTTTCAATCCCTTAAGATTATGTAGATTTATTTTTGTGTCTGGTGAAAAATATTAGTTACACAGTTAATGTTTGGCATTGTTCTCTGTAAACTGGCACACCATACCAATATTCCCAAATTAGTATGCGACTTCCAATGCCTTATGAGCTCTGACAACCAACAGGTCTGGAGAGTGTGGGCTCTCTCTCATTCAAGTTTATACATGCTGCTATACAGGGATGATTGTCTCTTCGTACAAGTTTGTTCTGTTGTATACCACAGAGATAAGATTGGAGTTGTATCTGTAAATTTGTATATGGATGCATAATTTTGGGTGGGATCATGGTTATTGCCTGTTTCTGCGTTCCTGCGTTTAAGCTCTAAATGTTTTTCCCATGCTAATGTGTGACTTCTCTTTGTCTCAGTGCCTAGCTTATTATACAGGTCTTATGGATGCCCAATCCATGAGATGTCTTATCAACAGCATTTCTCGGTTTATTCTGCTGGTATCATGCCAGTCAATGAAATCAGTTCTTATTCAGAAGGATTTCGAGAGTATGGCTGGTTTGATGAAGCATTTGAAGCCATTGCTTGACTTAGTTGTTGATGGTGGGATAATAACTGATGAAATTTTGCTTAGAGAGTGTGAAAATTTAGATGTTGCTGTTAACGAGGCTAGAGATTTTTTGGAGAGGTGGTGCTCAAAGTTCAGCAAAATTTTCACGGTCAGTATACAACCAGCCTTGCTGCTGCATGTTGATTCAGAAATTTGAAAAAAGTTAAAAATGAATGGGACAGTGAGATTAAAATGTTGTATTTTTTGTGCAGCATCTTCGTACCAGAAGTAAAAGGATATATCAGATTGAACCATTCTTTTTAGTTTTGTTAATATAAAAAAAACTGAATATGCATTAGGAGCCAGTTTAAGCAAAAAACGGTGGAATCTATCAGGAATTGACAATGTTTGGATTTTCTGATCATTAGGTTTGGCAAAGCGAGCTACTACTGTCAAAAATAAGGAGTTCTTCACTTGAAATGTGCCGGATATTATGCAGATTGCTTCGAGCTTCGCCATCGCCTTCTAGTGTGGCTGGTGTTCAAGTATGTACAGAACTAATGGTAGTTTGATATACACTCTTCCCATCACCTTTTATATTCCTTTTATTGTATTCTGTAGAAAAAGAATACAAAATACTGTCCTTCGTGTCAACTACTCTAGCTACTTAAAACTTCTCTCCTCTAACCCCATTTCAACTTTTCTAGAACTGTATGCAAGAGATTCAGTTTTGGAAGGCCAGTCAATTGTCAATACTCATCGAACATGCGTTGAGGGGTGAAATGAATAAATGGATTTTTTCGGATCATTTGTCAGAAGTAATTGACTTGCTGGGTCTGACATCTAATCATGAGCTGCTGAAAGAGAGCATTGCCACTGAAAAGCAGAGAATGAGAGCCCAAGCTAATAATTTGAAGGCAGAGGTCGACCAGATCGATAGAATTTGGGACCTTCTCTCTGTTATACGAGAACATATGCTGAAAAATGGATACTTTGATGCTCCTGATAGTGTTCCCGTACCTTCATACTTTCGTTGCCCTTTATCGCTGGAACTTATGGTAGATCCAGTTATTGTGGCCTCTGGCCAAACGTTTGAGAGAGCCTCAGTGCAGAAATGGCTTGATCATGGCTTGACAATTTGCCCCCAGACCCGCCAATGTCTTTCACATATCAATGTTATTTCAAATTACACTATCAAAGCTCTGATAGCCAATTGGTTTGAGGAAAAGAATCTCAAATATCCAACTAGTTCTGGCATTACGCTCACTCTTGCTCAATCTCCTTCAAATTTTGGCTCAAATCAAGATGTCATCCACGCAGATAGTTTTGTGGGCTCTCTTCATGACAGCAATTCCACATCAAGATCCTCTGAAGAGCTGGGAGATGTGTATACAAGGCAGAAGGTCGAGAATGAACCATCTGGGCATGGCGAGGAAGAAACAGGTAAGTTCCAGGGCAAAGAGGAGATCGTGAAAGTGGGTGTGGAAAATACATCTCTTGAGCATTCTTATGCCCACAGTCGGACACATTCGGTTTCCAGTGCTATCTCGAGCAATGATTATGTTCCCTCGGTAACAGAAACTGTAAGGCTTTCTAACAAACTTGACAAGGTGATGGGTCAGTGTTCCAGTGAAACCAGAACCGAGTGCTGTAGCTCTCTGCCAATCACCTCCTTGTCAGGTGGAGGGTCTTACAATTATAGCTCAAAATCAATATCTGAGATATCTGAGAGCCAAACTGGCAGCTATTCTAGCAGGGCTCTTTACTTTCCATCTAGTGATGCAGGGTCAAATGAATCCACCACCTCTTCTTGTGTTGAGAAGCTTATAGAAGATCTAAAGAGCAAGACAGTTGAAGTGCAGACCAGGGCTGCAGGTGAGCTTCGATGCCTCACAAAGAATAACGTGGAGAATCGAGTGATTGTTGGTAATTGTGGGGCTGTCCGTCCACTGGTTTCACTCTTGTACTCTAGTTCAAAGCCAACACAAGAGCATGCAGTTACGGCTCTCTTGAACTTATCAATAAATGAGGATAATAAGATTAGGCTTGCTGAAGCTGGTGTGATTGAACCCATCATACATGTGCTTAGATCAGGGAACGATGCTGCAAAGGAGAATTCTGCTGCCACTTTGTTTAGCCTCTCAGGCTTAGTGGATCAGAAGGTGAAGATTGGCCGTTCAGGGGCGGTAAAAGCTTTGGTTGCCCTTTTATCTTCAGGGACCATAAGGGGTAAGAAGGACGCTGCTGCAGCCCTGTTCAACCTGTCAATCTCCCATGAAAACAGGGCACGTATTGTTCTGGCCGGTGCTGTGAAGTACTTGGTTGATCTTCTACATCTTGATTCAGGTTTGGTGGACAAGGCTGTAGCTCTTCTTGCTAACTTGTCTACAGTTTCTGAGGGTTGTTCAGCTATTTCTAGAGCAGGTGGGATCCCATTGATTGTAGAGATTCTAGAGAACGGGTCCCAGCGAAGCATGGAGAATGCAGCCTCCATATTGTTACAGCTTTGTCTAAACAGTAACAAGTTCTGCAGCATGGTTCTTCAAGAAGGAGCTGTCCCACCACTTGTTGCGCTCGCTCAATCTGGAACTCCTAGGGCCAAGGAGAAGGTATGTTGTACTTGTGTTTTTCCCCTTACCACAGGATATTTACAAACGTATATTTTCTTTGATAAGTAAATATTGTATAAAGGATTACGTAGGATCAGAAATAGTTCTCTACAATCTAATTCATCATATGCCAAGCCTTCTTAATAACCATATTAGTGCTCCTTAACTGTACAGAACACGTCTTTAAAAACCTATTGTTCCTCTCTTTCCACATGTGGTAGACTAGAGAAGTGGAGAATATAGGATCACACTTGTTCCCGCAATATCTATTAATCAATTTCCTACTCACCCACTTAATTAAGTGGTTCCACTCCAAAGGAGCTCTACCCCCTCCCCTTCCAGTAAAATTTCCACTCTAGTCCCGACCTGTTTAGCAAAATTACACCTAAAAAGTAGACGATTAACAGGCTTATTATATCTATTACAAATTGTAGAAGAACCTTGATTACACAAGCCCGCTTCATTAAACTGTCCCTCGCAGCTAACTTACCCTTGGCAGCTAGCCAAGAAATATAATATCTTGGAAAGTTACCCTTACTCAATATTGTTGTTGTATATATTCTATTTATTTAGTATTATTTAGGTTGGTTGTTACATGTAAATATATAGGTAGGTAATATTTACTCAGTTTGTTACAAGTAAATAATTAAGAAGATATTTTATTTATTTTGCTAGTTACAGAATAGATAAGTAAATAGATATTATTGTTTAGATTTTCGAAAACCTAAATCTGTCCATAGGGCTGTATAAATAGGGCTCTTGCCTCTTAGTTTTGCATATACGCAATTAATAAAATTCTTCATGGTGTCAGAGCAGGAACGATCTACCATTGATGTCGTTCTTTTTCACATCTATCACTAGGCGTGCAAATCTGCAGCCGCTATCTTATTCCTTCCCCAATAAATCTCTCTTCGTACTTCATCTCTCAATCAATTTTAGAAGCCTTCTCTCTTTTCCAATAGTCTTTATCTTCCGTGTATGGAAATTAGTATGGCTGGTGAAGACAAAACTCAGTCTAAACCCAAAAAGATGGAACTTTTAAGCGTTAATAGTGCTTATAAGTTCAAAGAACTACCTTACATGGTCTCAATATGTGAAGATTTATCTCACTGGGAAAGGTGTTGTCAAGCATCTGTTAGAATCCAAACCAGCAGCTGATGACTCAACATGGTCTGAAACAAACGTCATAGTGTCTTGGCTGTGGGAGTCGATGGATCCGAATGTCAGTGTCACCAGTATGTTCCCTTGGGATTGCAAAAGAGGTATGGGACTTCATCGAGCAATCATACTCTCATGCCAAGGATGCAGCTTTGCAGTTTGATCTAATTGTTAAATCAACCACTACTCTTCAAGAAAACAGTCACATAACATGCTACAACATTACAAATCTGGTGGTCTGAAATTGATCAGTATTGCAATGTCAAGATGGTGTGTACTGAGGATGCACAAGCCTTCAAAAAAATTGTTGAGAAGGGCAAGGTGTATGTCTTTCTTGTTGGTCTGAATCCTATCTATGATCGAGTTAGGGTTCAGATTCTTGGTCAACAGAAGTTGCCTTCTTTAGTAGAGTGTGATCTCCATAGTGAAGGCCGAAGAAAGTAGAAGAAGTGTCAAGCTGGAGCATAAACAAGTAAAGAATACAGTTGAGAGTACAACACTCACTACTAGAGAAGGGAAGAAAGGACAGAGGTTTTGTAGTCATTGCAAGAGGTCCAACCGTAATAAGGAGCATTGTTGGCAATTGTAGCCACATCTTCGAGAAAATCGGGATAATCAAAGTCGTGGAAAGGCAAATCTAACATTAGTTTCCGCCATGAGTTTGACTGATATAGAAAAGCTCAAAAATTTGTTGGCTTCGTTGGATAAATCACAAGGTGCCTCTTCTCATGTCGGTCAGTGTTCTCTTACTCTATCGGGTAATTCTCTATTCTCAACATGCTTAAATGCTTCAGAAAGTGCTCCTCCTTCAGATTGGATTATAGACTCTGGAGCTACTTCACATATGTCATCTTCCTCCATAACTTTCAATACCGAGGAGCCTTGCTCTTTAAAATTCTCACATAACTACAGCTAATGGTTCTTCAGCCAAGGTTGTTGGGCTAGGAAACCTCTTTGTTTCTGATAACCTCAAATAGAAAAATATCTTTTGTGTTGCACATTTGTCGGCTAATTTAGCTTCTGTCTACAAACTGACTAATGATCTAAATTGCTTTGCTATATTTTCTTCTTCTTGGTGTGTTCTTCAGGATCAGAATTCGGGGAGGATGATTGGAACTGCTAAGAAGAAAAATTTTCTCTATTATTTGGATTTGCTGTCCTCAATCACCACAAAAATGGCCTTTCATACCATTTGGCTCTATCACCATCAATTTGGTCATTTTTCCTTTGGTGTGATGAAGCATATGTTTCCTAATTTGTTTATTGACGTTGATGTTTCTAGTTTTCTTTGTGAGCCTTGTGAACAAGCTAAACACACTCATACTTTGTTTCCCTTTCACAATAAAAGAAGTAGTACTCCTTTTGCTTTAATCCACCATGATATTTGGGGTCCTAATGTGATAAATATATTCGGTGCTCGATGGTTTGTCACACTTATTAATCATGGTACAAGGTTTACATGGGCGCTTCTCCTTCAAAATAAGAGTGACAGAAGTGAGATTATACCTGTTTTTATACTTTTGTGAAAAATCAGTTTAACACCACCATCAAAAGAATTTGAACTGATAATGCCAAACACTACTTCAATCAGTCCCTAACCAGTTTTTTCCATTCAAAGGGCATAATTCATGAATCTTCTTGTGTATATACACCACAACAAAATGAAGTAGTCGAGCGAAGGAATCGTCATCTCTTAGAAGTTACTCGGGCATTGCTATTCAAGTCGAATGTGCCACAATTTTACTGGGGGGAAGCTATTCTTACTGCCTGCCACCTTATTAATTATCTTCTTTCTCGACCTCTCCATTATCAAAGTCCTATTCAATGTCTTCGGAAGGTCTACCCTGATTATAAAGTCTCTAATGACCTTGAGTTTCGGGTGTACAACTTTTGTCCATGTTCACGATGCTCACAAAGGGAAGCTAGACCCAAAATCTGTGAAGTGCGTTTTTCTAAGATACTCTATGACCCAGAAGGGTTACAAGTGCTTTAATCCTTCCACAAAAGTAATGTATGTGTCAGCTGATGTGACTTTTGCGTAGGATGTTTTACTAACTCTCAATTCTCACAACTAGGGCTGGTAAATAACCCTCAACCACTAAAAAAATCAAACAATAGTGTTTGATTTCTTTTTACAACCTTCATCTCCAACCTCACAACAACAGTCTCCCATAGCACCACAAAATACTTTATCACCTATAGCTCCACAGCCAAGTCCTAACCCCACTCCATAGGAACAACCTCCATTAATGAGGGTTTATTCCAGGAGAGTAAGGGACCATGGATCTGCAGAATCAGGACCAAGAGTCTGCTCCAAATGCTGATTCTGAAGACACTCCAGCTTCCACCAACGAGTCCAATAATCCTCTTGATCTTCCCATTGCTGTTAGAAAAGGAGTTCGTACGTGCACTCAAACTCCTCTTTATCCTTGTCTAACTTTGTTTTCTTTGATCACTTCTCTCCTTCTCATGCCTTGTTCATTCAAAATCTCAATAAGATTGATATTCCCAGTACTGTTTCTGAAGCATTAGCTAAAAGAGAATGGAGGGAATCCATGAAAGAGGAAATGAGGGCACTTGAAAAAAATAGAACTTGGGAAATCGTTGATAAACCACAAGGGAAGAATATTGTTGATTGCAGGTGGATTTTTGCTCTTAAATACAAGTCAGATGGATGTTTGGAACGCAATAAGGCCAGGCTGGTTGCTAAGGGATTCACATAGACATATGGGATAGACAGTCAAGAGACCTTTGCTCCTGTAGCTAAGCTCAATATAGTGTGAAACATTCTTTCTCTTGCTGCTCACTTTGATTGGGGGCTTGCTCAATACGATGTTAAAAATGTTTTTCTGCATGGTGATTTGCATGAGGAGATTAACATGAGACTTCCTCCCGGTTGATGCGTCTGACAAAAAGAATAAGGTTAATAGGTTGAAGAAGGCTTTGTATGGCCTCAAACAGTCTCCAAGAGCTTGGTTTGAGCAATTTGTAGGGGTTATGAAAGCTGTTGGTTATCATCAGAGTCAAGGTGATCATACATTGTTTGTTCGACACTCGCGCTCAGGTGGAGTGGTTATCGTGTTGGAGTATGTTGATGATATTATAGTGACAGGAAGTGATGAGTGAGAAAAAAAGAGACTAGATCAACAACCGCAATCTGAATTTGAGATCAAAACCCTTGGCTCTTTCAAGTATTTCTTAGGAATTGAAGTAGCTCGATCATCCCATGGGATCTTTATCTCCCAATAGAAGTATAAAACTGATTTATTGACTGAGATAGGAAAGTCCAGATGTAAGCCAGTGAGTTCACCTATGGATCTAAGCCAGAAACTCAAGGAATCAGTGGATGAACCTAGTTCAAATGTATCAACGTTTATATGGCGAGCTGATATACTTAGCACATACTCAATCAGATATAGCCTATGCTGTTAGCATCCTTAGTTTATGCATGATCCTCGAGAATCACACCTACAAGTTTCATATCGTGTATTGCATTATCTAAAAGGAGCTCCAGGCTAGAGCATTTTGTTTGCTCGAGGGAAGAAATTAGATCTTCAAGCTTTTACTGATGCAGATTATGTTGGATCTTTGGTGGATCGAAGATCTACAATAGGATACTGTGTTTTTCTTGGAGGCAATCTGGTCAGTTGGCGAAGCAAAAAGCAAAATGTTGTAGTTCGATCTTCGGCTGAATCAGAATTTATAGCTTTAGCACATGGGCTGTGTGAGATGTTGTGGATCAAGATAATTTTATCTGATCTTCAAATTGAGTTGGTAACACTTATAGAGCTAAGGAGTAATAACAAAACGGCCATAAGCATTGCTCATAATCCAGTACAACATGACCAGACAAAGCATATGGAGATTGACAAACATTTTATCAAGGAGAAATTGGATGAACGACAGATTATGTTGAGTTATGTTCCATCAGATGATCAAACAGCATATGTGATCACCAAACCGTTACATGGCCCAAGATTCAACTCACTTGTTTCCAAGCTTGGAATGCAAAATCTTTACATTCATGCTTGAGGGGAGTGTTGTCGTATGTATTCTGTTTATTTAGTATTATTTAGGTTGGTTGTTACATGTAAATATATAGTTAGGTAATATTTACTCAGTTTTTTACAGAGTAAATAATTAAGAAGATATTTTATTTATTCTGTTAGTTACAGAATAGATAAATAAATAGATATTATTGTTTAGATTTTAGAAAACCCTAATTTGTCTGTAGGGCTGTATAAATAGGGCTCTTGCCTCTTAGTTTTGTATATACACAATTAAGCAATTCATAAAATTCTTCAAACACCCACCTATGCCAATCAACTTTAGGTTCCTTGGGTGCAATCTCTGGTAGCAATGCTTGGTATAAAAGGGTATGACTACTCCTGGGCCACTGCACTTCTCCGTTTCCAACAAATAGGTCATAGCTACAGGTCTTAGTTTAGGATGTTTCTGAATTAAATATCAGCTCCTTGCTGTCAACCTGATATATACCTGCTTGATAATAGTCGCCTTGTTCCAAACCTCCAAGTTTGTTTATCACTGACCCCTACTCTTAGTAGGTTGTGACAGATATATCTCCATGCTACATGTGTTTTTTGAAGTATGATTTCCGACCCATAGAAAAACCTCTACTAATGGCAATGATATCTCAAATTATCCTCTTTGGAAAGATAAAAATAGTCGTCCAATAAAATTTGTATTGACAACAGGGCAGACTTCATCAATTGTTAACCTCCCAGCATGCCTTAGCATTCTTGATGGCCAACTTGTGATATTTGACACGCTGAATTATCTCTTATTTTTGATAAGAACTACCTATCATTCTTTTTCGAGGAAATTACTCTAAACCTCCATGAGGTTTGGCGATATCACAAGTTAGCATCTTTAGGTTATCAATATATCTGTCAACCCCCTTGAGGTATGTGATTTCCTGACAGTGGGCCCCCAAACCATAAATATGTTTACTTAAACACTAATTCTTCCCACCTAACAACTTATCTCTTATCATGTTAGATTTTCTCCCATTGTGTCATATTGTCGCACCAGACAATACTTAAAGCATAATCCTAACCACAATCTCTCTCTCCTCAAAGGCCTATTCTTTGACTAAAATCATGCGGGTGTGACTCCTATGAATGTTTTGTTGTTCAGTTGGAGTTATGGTTCTTCGTTTTGTTGATAGAAAGGAGAAATACTTGATTTAGAAATATAGATAGATAAGAAGAAATAGATTATGGGTGTGGTTGTGTATTAAGTAAAGTTCGATGTGACATGTGATGTGAAGAGGTTGCTAGGTCAGAGAAAATTAATGTCAAACAAATCTATAGTTTTGGGGCTCACTGTCATAAACCCTCATACCTCGAGGGGTTGATAGATATATTGATAACGTGAAGATACTAACTTATAATATTGCCAAACCTTAGTGGGCTAAGAGTAATTTACTCTTCTTTTTCTAATCCACTCTTAGTGTCCCAAATTTCTCTTACGAGGCCCTAATCCTCTCTAAGAAGCCATAAGTACATTGATACCTAAAAATGACTGAATGCCTAATACAGTTTAGTCCCCCTCTTTATATACCACACTAGCTAGGACTAATCATTAACTGAACTACCCTTAACTACTAAAACCTATCAATGTTGAACTGCGTCTTAAAATCACTCCTAATTACACATGCCTCTGGTTTTTGTGCGGCGCTCGATACTGATAAGCAATGGTGGAGACGGGGCAATATTTGTTCCCTTTTGAAGAGAGCGATGTTGTGGAATTTACTCTCTTCTGTTTTGTCACTACCTTTTTTTTTTGGAGGTAGTGTTGTCACTACCTACTCGTGTTACTACCTTGCTTGCTTGTCAATGGTGTTTATTTATTTTGTTAGGCGCAACAGTTGCTGAGTCACTTTCGCAGCCAACGTGAAGGAGCTATCGGCAAGAAAAGATCACCCAAGTTACTGGGTTAATTGACATATGTCACGTCACTCCTCATGCGAGTTTGTGTGTTTAAAAACCCCACGGGTCATTTGACACTATTTCGGCGTTTCATCCATTACATATGAAGTCGTAACCGAGTAGAAACGGGAAGTAGATATGTACAGTTCATCCACCTTTTATTCCCGGTCACGTGTTCCCTCATTTTTGGCATCGTTAGGATAGTTAAACTTGCTTGTAACTTTGTAAATAATGTATATTTGTTGCTGAATATTGTGAGTTATGTTGTGTGAACATACTGATTGGTTACTGTGGGATTTAGAACTCTTGCTGTTTGGGAACTATGATATGCATTCGGTAACTCCGTCATATTGGCTTGGCACAGCATATTTTACACGCCACATTTAGTTTCATTCATCTTTTAATGTTTTCCATCCGACAATCCTTTAATGTTTATTTTAGGTATATTTGAAGTAGTTTTGCCCCACACAAGTCGAGCGCCTCGATCTCCTTTTGTGGTTACTCTTTACATTTGCTGAAGAAGGATTTTGCTTGCTCCTATTTACATCCATATGAGAGGTTACACTTTTCTTTGCATGTTTCAGTCTTGGATTTGATGGTCTTTTTGGTAACCTCGAGCCAGTAACAGTTTCACCATGTATTCCTTTAAAGAAACACAACTAGGCAAGGTACATTTTGGGGTCACTTCAATTTCCATTAGGTTACCATCAACATTGGGTTCCACTGCTTCACAAATAGCTACCTTATTCAAGTACTGCTCTCTTTCCTTCTAAAGCCTCCTTCTACCTTCATCTTTCTTCTGTTTCACCACAACAATACTAGCTCTAAACCTTCATCTTTTTCTTTCATATGGAGACTGATAATTCTATTCTTTCCATATACCTTTTGAAAGCTTTCTGTCTGATCCCAACTCAATTATAGGCTGGGCGTTAATATAACACAATGGGTAACAATTGTTCTTCGACACCAATCTTCACATATTGCTGGCCAATCTCTTCTAGCAAATCAGTGAATGATATTCTGTCTGGATCCGTATCTGGTTATAAACTCCACTCCCTTGTAACTCGCGGTGGCACTAACAAATCTATCTACCTAAAACTGAGACAATAGGTTAAGGGAAGCTTGGAGATAGGTTAAGGTCGAGTTATGTACCTTCAAATGAGGAGAACAATGGATGAATTCGTGATGGACTAATCCAGATTTAAGAAAAGCCACAACATATAAATCAAGAGGTAAGAATGGCTGGATCCGAGAGATGTGTGTAGACCTGGCAAAGGTGACTCGAACAAAAAGAATCAAACCGATCTAACCCGATCCGAACCTGATTTTAAATCGAATAGCGTGACCCGAAAATTTGAACCGAACCAAAGGTACAACCCGAATTCACCCGAACCGAATCAACCTAAACCGATTCCACCCGAATGCTTGTTAAATCTAAATCTACTATAGTTGTTCCAACTGTAAAAATAATATTGAAACCAAAAACATATAATGGAGATTTAGATATATATAATTTACGACATCTTCAATCTTCAAGCATCTTAAGCCTTGTTGTATTAAAACATTCATAAACCGTGTTGTTATCCTTCCCACACATAGATGTTTTGCTACAAACTATAGATGTTTTGCTTTAAAATGTTTTATAATACAATTTTATATATTCATTACTATTTTATAACACCAATAATTTTGATTTTAATAAAGTTAGTTTTATTTATATTTAGGGCATGAGACTTCGGAATGGTTTAAATGTTGATGAAGTTTAATTATAAAACCTAAACTTTTCAGTTGGGACATATACTAACCAAGATTGATGTGTATATGCCTAAAGAAAATTACGCAATAAAATGAATCTCAATGGAAAATTATTGTGAAGAGTGGGATAAACTAGCATTTTGGAGGATATTCATCTCCATCAGATTATTTCATCTACCTTGACAACATAACCTAAAATGTTTTATAAGATAGAGTAATGTGTATCATTACTATTTTATATTACTTTATATTTTTATAAACTTAGGTTTCTTCATGTTTAGGACTTGTGAATGGTTTGAATGTTGATGGATGGGCGTAGACTCGTGACGCTTGCACGAGGCAGTGATTAATGGGTGCAGACGCGCGAGGTGATGTGCGCGGGGTGTGACGGGTGCGAGATAGCGGGAGGCACAAAGTTAGGCGTGGGCGGGGTAGACTGGGCGTCAAGTGTCGAATATTGACCACTACCACTAGTTCATAAAATTTTAATTTATACTTGGTCGATACAATTAATAAATGTATAGTTAAAAATTCATATACAAAGATTGTGAATCAATTTGATTTTATAAAACCAATACACAATAGCAGTCTTGATCAAGAGTAACACTATATTAAAAGAATTTGGAGCCGTATATGAAAATCAATACAAGTTACAAAGGTTGCTTAAAATTAGTACTTATTTTCATCAATCAAACGTAACTCGGATAAGTCACCTCGAATTTGACCTATAACCCGAAAAAACCAAATGACGCAGAGGCTAACCCGAACCAAAAGCACCCAAACCCAAACTTAACCAAACCGATGTCATCCGAATCTAATTTAAACCAGATGAACCCGACCTGAATAGTAAATATCTACAAATTGACCCGAACCAAACCTGAACCGAGTGACCGGAATTGCCAGGTCTAGATGTGTGGGACCTAGAGTGACAACAAAGGAAGAAGGCGAGAGACATTAGGGGATGGGGACGTTTCCTTCTCACCATGTGAATTTTTTTACAAAAATACTTCCTGGAAAAAATTATTTGTGGTGAATTTGTTTCCAAAAAAATTACGTGAAAGTGTTAAAATATGGCAAAGAAACCACCTTGAGGCCAATCTGACTATCATACAACACATCCTTGCACAATCATCGCATTTAATTTGAACAACTATTACATAAAGTTGAATAGTTTTTATAATAACACATAACTTTCACATCAATCTGAAAAATCAATATATTAATTCGAATAACCTTTAAACTTAAATGAACGGTTGCACGATGCTTATCGTATAACCGGTTGTACCTTAGTATTTGCTCCTTCAGCAGGTCGACGCCGCGGGACGCTCACGCCTGACAGCGTACGGTCTCATCTATTTGGCAGTCCAGTCAGCAGTTGACTGGACTGTTTTGCTGACTGGGCTGCCTTTTTATCATATTAATTTTAATTAGTTGTAACTTTTAAAATATAAGTCCAAAATAAAAAAAATTATATCATTGTTCATCTAAATTCAAGCTCTTCAAAACAAGAGCAAACATAGATATGTTTGGACAACTTTTAAATTTTATATTATTTACATGTATATATCCATATATATCAATGAGACTTATGATTCACAACATCATTTTAGTGTATCATAATATCAGTTTTAATGAATCATAATATCAAAATTAATGAATCATATCTTCATTTTAGTGTATCATCGCAAATATATAAGAATAAATTTTTTTACACAATAATACAACCCAAAATAATATTTGGTATGTATAAAAAATACGTGATTCACCATATAAGATTTAAAATACACCATACAACAATAATAATACATTACAAAATAGTAATGATTTTTATCGGTTCCGAAGTTTGTTATCTAATTCACCACTTACTAGTTAATGAATCATAATATCAATTTTTATGAATCATAATATTAAAATTAGTGAATCATATCTTCATTTTAGTGTATCATCGTAAACATATAAAAATAAAAATTTCAAACAAAATACAATACAAAACAATATTTGGTATATATGAAAAATACATGATTCATCATATAAAGTTTAAAATACACCATACAACAATAATAATACACTACAAAACAATAATGATTTTTGACTGGTTCCGAAGTTTGTAATCTAATTCAACACTTATTAATTAATGTCATGATATCAATTTTAATGAATCATAGTACAAAATTAATGAATCATATTATCATTTTAGTGTATCATCGTGTACATATAAAAATAATTTTTTTAAAAGTTGTCAAAACATATCCATGACTGATCTTGTTTTGAAGAGCTTGAATTTAGATAAACAATGATATATATATTTTTTATTTTGGACTTATACATTAAAAGTTACAACCATTTAAAGTTTATATAGTAAAAAGGTTGCTCAATCAACAAAACAATCCAGTCAGCAGCTGACTGAACTGCCAAATCACTTGGACTGCACTGTGGGCGGACGTTCCACACAGTAGAATTTGCGTTGCTCCTTGAGGTGGTGCTGCTTTAAAAAAATGACTAGTTATCGCACTGATGTGGTGTAGTTTTTGGATTTTTTTAATAGAAATCACAGTGACGGAAGGTGACTTCAAATTAATTCAGTAGGAACCGTTCCGCGGAGGCTTCTTTGCCACATGTATTAGGGATGTCAATCTTGACCCGAACCCGAAACCGACCCGTAAAAAGCCGGGTTCAGGTTGAGATTTTTGACCCGAAATGATTTTCGGGTCGGGTTTGGGTTGGGTCATTGAAACCCGCTTCGGGTTCGGGTTGAACCCGCTAACCCGTAACCCGAAAAAAATTTAATTAAAAATAAAAAATAGTTATATTTAATGATTTAATTAGTATTTAATGATTAATTTATGACTGAAATAAACATTTAATCAATAACATATTATTATATTTTACATAATAATTAATTAATATTATAGTATTATATTTTTTTTAAATAATCCAAAATTTAAAAAATAAAATAATTTTTTTAAAAAACGGGTCGGGTTCGGGTCAACCCGCTCCGGGTTCGGGTTAAAGAAGTACAACCCGCTCCGGGTTCGGGTCGGGTTCGGGTTGACCAAAACTGTTTTCGGGTCGGGTTCGGGTTGAGCTCAACCCGACCTGAAACCCGATTTTGACACCCCTATGTATGCTCTAACGCGAAATTCTGAAATCGAATCTGGGGCGTTGGATGCCTGTGATTTCCGCACCGATTTGGATGAGGCTTATCTTCTTATGCACATAAATCATAACGCCCTGGGGCGGTTTGTGTTTGCAGAAAATCTCTACATCACTTATCAAACTCACATATACTCTATCTCATTCTTCTAGTCCCCACAAATTCTTGAGGTTAGTAACTTAATTGTTCAGCATTAATATTGATTTTTGAATATGTTTACAACTTATAATCACTAGGTGTTACTATATTTATTTTTTTACATCAATTCATTCTTATTTTCTAGGCTTATTAAAAATTGTTAATTTTTAGTTTAAGGGAAATTTCACCAAATACCCCCGAGATTTGAGTGAATTTTATGAGATACCCTGAAGTTTTACTTTCATTACAAGATATTCCTAAGGTTTCATTTTCATTACGAGATACCCCTGAGATTTAAATTTTATTACAAGATCTCCCTCCATTCAAATTTTGATATATTATATTTTTCATATCCCCATATTACACTTGCACCATATGCTCCGCAATAACCTTAAGAGATTATGGTCAATATTATTTAAAATTTAAAATACAAAAAAATACACAAGAAATAATTAAAGATCACGTAAAATTTGAATTCAATTTTTAAAAATGAATAAAAATTATAAAAACAAAATGAATTAAAATCATAAAATTTTAAAAATTAACAGAAATGACTAAACAATACAAAATTTATTTATCTTAAAAAATATATATTGTTTGATAATTTTAAAAATATTGTAGCTGTGACTTAAAAATCATAAAAAATAATAACAATTACATTAAGTATAAAAACTTATTAAATAATTTTATAAATTATAAAAGTTTAATAATAAATGTACTATTGGATATCAATAGTCACAAGAAAAATGATCAAATTTTATGGGATTGACCATGTATCCCCAAGATTATTGCAGGGGCATATGATGCGAAGGTAAAAGTGGAATACGAAAAATAAGGTATATCAGAATTTGAGCAAAGGGGCATCACGTAATAAAATTGAAACCTCAGGGATACCTCGTAATGAAATGAAACCTCAGTGATATGTCATAAAGAAAATGAAACTTCAGGGTATCGCGTGATGAAAATGAAACCAAAACGGTATTTCGTAAAATTTGCTCAAACCTCGGGGGTATCTCGTAAAATTTATGTTAGTATAACTTCTATATGTCAAATTATTTAATTAGTAATTTTTCTAAGTTGTTATATAATTATATAGACATGTTGTTGTTAAGGATTAAAAATAATTTTGTAAATTTTAGTTTATAGTTAAATTATATATTCAATTCGAATTTAATTATGACAATTAATTTATAATGTTAAATTTGTGTGTAGCTAGCTAACTTTGAATTGCATATGTTGTTATAGGTTAAAATAATTTTCTAAAATTTAGTTTTTTTAAATTATATTTTTAATTATTAATTTGTGAAATTTATTTATAACCAGTAGATCTTCTAAGTTGGTGTATAATTAGCTAAAAATGGTGTAGAGATGTTGTAATAGGTGAAAATTAATTTCTAAATTTAACTTTCTTGTTTATATTAAATTCTTAATTATTTAGGGCATTTAATTTATAATGTGTATATCTACTAAATTGGAGTATAGTTAGCTAAAACTTATGTAGAGAAGTTGTTATAGGTTATAACTAATTTTCTAAATTTTAGTTTATTGTTTAATATATTAAACTCACATTATTTTGTGCAGTTAATTTACAAATGCGTAGATCCTCTAAGTTGGTGTATAATTTGCTAAAAATGATATAGAGATGCTTTTTTAGGTTAAAATTAATTTTCTAAATTTTAGTTTATTGGTTAATTATGTATTGACTCGTAATTATTTATGGCATTTAATTTAGAATGTGCAGATCCACTAAATTGGTGTATAATTAGCTAAACAATGATGTATAAACGTTGTTATAGGTTATAATTAAATTTCCAAAATTTAGTTTATGGTTTAATTATATATTAAATTTGTGATTATTTATGACATTTAATTTATAATGTGTAGATTCACTAAATTGGTGTATAATTAGCTAAAGATTGATGTAGAGATGTTATAGGTAAAAGTTAATTTTCTAAATTGTAGTTTATTGTTTAAATTTATGATTAATTCGTATTTTTTATGGCATTTAATTTACAATGTATAGATACTAAATTGGGGTATAATTAGCTAAAACTTATTTAGAAAGATTGTTGCAGTTAATTTTCTAAATTTTAGTTTATTGTTTAATTGTATATTAAATTCATAATTATTTATGACATTTAATTTATGTGTGGATCTACTAAACTGGTGTACGATTACCTAAAATTATGTACACAAGTTGTTTAAGTATTTATCAAATTCGTAAATAATTTTTACAATTAATTTATGATGAGTAGATCTTGTAAGTTGGTGTAGAAAGTGATGTAAAGATGTTATAGGTTAAAATTAATTTTCTAAATTTTTACTTTATTGTTTAATTATATATTAAATTCATAATTTTTATGGCATTTACTTTATAATGTGTAGATCTACTAATTTGGTGTATAATTACCGAAAAGTTATGTAACATATATGTTGCTATAGGTCAAAATTAATTTTATGACATTTAGTTTATAGTTTAATTATATAATAAATTCGTAATTAATTATGACATTTTATACTTAATATGTATATTGATATATGTAACTTGTACTTCAATGTTTGATGAGTTATTAATTTCGTAATTAATGAAAATTTCTCATTTGTAATTCTCTATTTAATTTTTGGACATTCCTGTGCAAATCTCACTGGTTGTTCACGTACGTATCGACAAACATTTCACCCGCGCTATATTCAGTTGATCTGTTAAGTAAAGTCCATGTAAAACCTCGTTATATTTCATTTTCTATTTTGTGTTCAAGCTTTTGATATCATTTTATACTTCTTCGTGCAATCTAGATTATGAGGATAAAAAAATATACATAAAGGAAACTGCACTCTAGAAATGTGAATGTCGAAACCCCCAACTTGCTCTACATGATTACATTAGGGATGCAATTTTTCTTGAACCTGCACTTTTCCCTATTAAAGTTGATAATTCCATAGTTAGTGCTTTAAAGATGAAGACTTGAGACTCATACCTTCATGTTGCCATTTGGCGAGACTACTATTAATCTAGAGGATGTCCATCATTTGTTTGGTCTGAAATTTGATGGAAACGCTGTTGTTGGACTGATGAACCAGCCTATGGCTGATTTATGTCTTTGATATGTTATGGAAAAAAACCAGAAGGGGAAGACATTATAGGTTACAGGATACCTTTGTCTTGTTGCACAAGAATTTTGAGGTACCAGAATGTGCTATCGATAGGACTTATAGACAACCAGCTCGTGTAACACCCCTAAAACCGGCCTAAGAGTTAAGGGTGCTACACGCCGCGTATTACTACCTAATAACGCAAGGCTCTAAAACACTCAAACGCAATAAAGGCCCAAAACGAAGTTTACGTAAACATTGTAAACCAATGTATTCAAATACAGCGGAACTAATACCAAATCCCAAATACAAAACCGAGTCAGAAACAAAAGTCAAAAGCATAAGGCCCGAAGGCTACAACATCTCAGAGTATCAAACTGAAAGAACATAAAAGCTAATTATTATAGCTCCAGAACTTAGGATGATCCTCGCTGATCAATCTGCAAAAATGTTAGAAGTAGGGGAATGAGCACACAACTATGCCCAGTAAGCAGCGACCGTCATCAGCAAGGTCGCTCAAAACAATTGAAATCAGAAGAAGAGAAGATAAACATCTTATGCACAATTCTCAAATAGTCCGAAGCTTTCAGAAACAGAAGCAGAGTGGAACACAAGGGGTTCCCATTTCAGAAACAGTCAGAGCACTTAAACAGAAAGGGGACAAAACACAATGCACACACTCAGAAGGGTCGAAGACCCATAGACCATACCAGGTCTCTCGGCAACGCAGAAATGACTCGAAAGAGCCAAAGGGTTCGTCAACCCCACAGAACAGAAAGGAATGACCCACACTCAGAACGACGTCTACATGGTATACCACGGAATAGCTCGACCCAGCCATTCACGGCTCAGAAACAAAGTGCAATGTCCCAAAACAGAAAGGTTGCTTAAACAGAAGCAAAGTTGCATTTAAATATGCCAAAACACTCATAAATCAGTAGCACAGATCATAAGGAAACCAATGCCGCAGACGGCACTCAAATCGGAGTTCAAACGAAGAAGTTATGCTGAAAACAGAGGGGTGTCCGAACTTGTGTCCGGACATCGAAGTTCGGACACAAGTCGAGACTCGGAAACCAGAGAAAGCCAAATGTCCGAACTTGTGTCCGGACATCAATGTTCGGACACAAGTCGAGTTGAAATCAGATAGAGGAATTCAGCATGTCCGAACATCCAAGTTCGGACGGATGTTCGGACAGGTTTTACGGGAAAACACGCGGAGGGTCCGACCTTGTGTCCGGACTTCAAAGTTCGGACACAGGTCGAACTTAAACCAGAGGGAAAACCTGAGGGTGTGTCCGAACATCCAAGTTCGGACAGATGTTCGGACATACCCCGAACTCGCAAATCAGAAAGGCAGAAACGCACTGTCCGAACTTCAAAGCTCGGACGGAAGTTCGGACAGTGCGAAAAATGCAGTTTCCAGAAGACGAACAGAGCAGAAAAACAACACAAATCAATGCCTCAAAATGCCAATTAAGCACACACACCAAATCAGACATTAAAACAGGAAACCATGGGGGTTTAGCCATTCTAAAACGCAACAAAACAGACATCACAAACAGAAATCACACACGAACAGAACCATTGCAATCCCCATGGCTGAACTTCCAAACCGAATCGAGTAACCACCTACCTCAGTTCAGAGTGCAGAAAATCCACAGAACGCAGCAACAACAGCAACGAATAATTCCTCAACCAGGCCGAACCGAACAGCCACTGAATTCCCATAAATGAAAATCCAAAATCAGAAAAACGGAAGAGACAAACCGAGACAACACAACCCTTAATCTGCAACACGAACCTGAACCCAATGTGCAGAGAATCCAACAATTCGCAACAGCTCACAGCCCGTGCAAACCACAGATCGACAGCAACCCCGTTGTCTCTGAATTCAGCAATTCGAAGTTTCAAAAAAATCAGGAAACAGAAGAGGGAAGAACGCAACACCGACCGACACAATCAGAGAATCCAAACCTGAGTAACGAAGGCGGAACACACAGCAGCGAAGATCTCCAATCTGATTGCAGCAGAACATTCACCGTTCCAGCAAAGTGAGAAATTGAGAGAGAGAGAGAGGGCAGAGAAAACTGTCGTTCAAACCACGATGAGAGGCGCTCCTCACGACCGAACTGACGTGAATGAATTGATCGGGAATTAGAAGTGATTAAGAAGGAAAATAAATAAGTAATTCCTTTACTTATTATCAAATAATCTGATTACCTTAAATAGCAGGGGTAATGACCTCCTCGCCCTTGGCAATTAAAAGAATACCACCGGAGTCCCAACTGACAGCAAAGAAATCAATAATCCAACTCAGATAACATTGCAACTGATATAACCTAAGGTATGAATTATGCGGGTTATAACATCACCTCCCCCTTAAAAGAATCTCGTCCTCGAGATTAACTCACCTTACTGCTCGAACAGAGAGGGAAACTTGGCACGCAGCTCATCTTCGAGCTCCCACGTAGCTTCACTCTCTAACTGATCTGACCACTGGACCTTCACCATAGGTAGGGTCTTGCTACGAAGCTGACGGACGTCCCTGGCTAGAATACGAGTAGGCACCGCCTCGAAGCTGCAATCCTCTCTCAGCTGAAGCTGGCTGTAGTCGATCACGTGAGACGGATCATGCAGATACTTCCTCAACATGGACACATGGAAAACTCCGTGGACAGCAGACAAAGCAGGTGGCAAGGCCAAACGGTAAGCCACAGGGCCAATCCTCTCCAGAATCTCAAACGGTCCAACGAACCTCGGGCTAAGCTTCCCACGCTTCCCAAACCGAACCACGCCTCTGACCGGCGACACTCGCAGATAGACATGATCACCAACATCGAACTCAAGCGGCCTGCGCCTCTGATCTGCATAGCACTTCTGTCTGCTCTGAGCAACAAGCAAACGCTCCCGAATCGTCCTGATCTTCTCTACCGCTCCCTGTACCAGCTCGGGTCCAACTAAGACCCTCTCCTTCAGGTCATCCCAACAGATGGGTGACCTGCACCTCCTACCGTACAACGCTTCAAACGGAGCCATACCAATGCTCGCCTGAAAGCTGTTGTTGTAGGCGAACTCAATCAGAGTCACATGCTGCTCCCAGCTACCACCAAAGTCCAGGACACATGCACGAAGCATGTCCTCCAAAACCTGATTAGTCCTCTCCGTCTGGCCATCCGACTGAGGATGGTAAGCTGAACTGAACGCTAAATTCGTACCCAAGGCCTTATGCAAACTGCGCCAAAATCTCGAAACAAAACGTGGGTCACGATCAGACACAATAGTAGTAGGCACACCGTGAAGCCTCACTATCTCATCCAGATATAAACGAGCTAGGCGCTCCAGACTGAAGGTCTTCTTCACCGGCAGAAAATGAGCAGACTTCGTCAGACGGTCAACTATCACCCATACAGCATCACAACCCGAAGGAGTCCTGGGCAAACCCATAACAAAATCCATCCCCACACTCTCCCACTTCCACTCAGGAATGGGAAGGGGCTGAAGCAAACCTGCTGGCCTCTGGTGCTCAGCCTTAATCTGCTGACAGGTCTGGCACTTCGAGACAAACTCTGAGATATCACGCTTCATCCCAGACCACCAGAATGACTCTCTGAGGTCTCGATACATCTTCACCCCTCCTGGGTGAACTGAATAAGGCGCTCCATGGGCCTCCTGAAGGATCTCTCTGCGCAGCACTGCATCGTCTGGCACACATACACGGCCTCTGAAACGCAGACACCCATCACTGGAGACACTGAAGTCTGAACTCTGATCTGAAGACAGCCCCTCTCTGATCCGACACAAAGCTGAATCTGCCTCCTGACCAACCCGGATCCTGTCGACCAACGAAGACTGAACCTGAAGCGCTGCTATCACACTGGCACTGGCGGGTCTGACTACCCAAACACCCATACGCTGAAGCTCTAAGGCGGATCTCTGAACTCCTGACAAGGCACAAGCTACGCCCGAAGCACCTCTCCGACTCAAGGCATCTGCAACAACATTCGCTCTACCCGGGTGGTAGAGGATCTCTAAATCGTAGTCATGGAGTAGCTCCAACCACCTCCTCTGTCTCAAGTTCAGCTCCTTCTGAGTGAACAAATACTTGAGGCTCTTGTGGTCAGTGTACACCTTACACGACGCTCCATATAAATAATGTCTCCAAATCTTCAGCGCGAACACTACAGCTGCCAGCTCCAGATCGTGGGTAGGGTAGTTCTTCTCGTAGGGCTTAAGCTGTCGGGAGCCATAAGCCACTACCTTACCCTGCTGCATCAAAACACATCCCAGTCCCTTATGGGACGCATCACAGAAGACCTCGAACCCCTCGGTCCCAGAAGGCAAAGTCAGAATCGGTGCCGTCGTCAGTCTCTTCTTAATCTCCTGGAAACTCTGCTCGCAAGCCTCGCTCCACTCATACTTGATCTCCTTCCTCAACAGACGGGTCAGCGGGGATACAATCTTAGAAAAACCCTCTACAAACTTCCTGTAGTACCCAGCTAACCCAAGGAAACTGCGAATCTCAGCAACATTCGTGGGCCTCGCCCACTCCATCACAACTCTAACCTTCTCAGGATCTACTGAGATACCGTCCTTCGAGACCACATGTCCCAAGAATACGACGCGATCAAGCCAGAAGTCACACTTCTTCAACTTAGCATACAGCTCACGATCCTTCAGAAGGAGCTTTCCTAATATACAAGTCTATGTGTACATGTAAGTGTGAACGGTCATCCCTTTTACTTATAATTGCATTTAGTTTTACCTGTAGGATGTTCTTACATATTTATTTATGTTTAATAATTGTAGTTAGGAAAATACAAATGTCCCCACTGTGTTGTTATGTGACGCTCGTGAAATACTTGATTTAATTCTAGTCCCACCTATAGAAAAACATGTAAGTTCTTGTTTTAAATTATGCAGTCATAAAATATGCTCTTTATGATGTTGCAAGTTCAATTGTATTTAAATATATTGGAAGTGGGTCTGGCAACCATATGATGATACTCCACTAGCCACCGCTTCCATAGTTGTTCCACTTATATTGAGAAACATCGTAGAAGGCCATCATCCGGATTGGGTGGTGAGACAGTTTGGCCGTGATCAGCCAATCCGCGCAGCACCATTGGATTGCGATAAACTTCATAACCAGAAACGTACACGCCGGGTTGAAGTAAATTGGTCAGTTGTGAATGCAAGATACATCGAGCTGTGGAATGATAGGGATGACAGACAGATAAATTTGGAAGGTTACCCTTACGTTGTTCCTCTAACAATCAACTCTGAGTACATTGTGTGGTATCAACAACACAACTTAAGGTGATATACTACCAAGGCACGTTGAAAATTCATACTACTAAGCACTTCAAATGTATTGTACTTTATTCAGAGTGTATAACTATTTAATAGTTTAACTTGATTGGTTAATTATCTTAACTTGTTATCTACTTGCTTTGACTGGCTGGTCGTTTAGATCAACTCTGACATTATGTGCAAGACCCCTGTTGTGGGAGACTATGATGCTTATTTGTCACAGCAAACATGAGTGTCGTATCACTAACGCTACAGACATGTCAAAGCTCTTATTGATCTTTATGTACCTTCTCCTTTCATTGTCTAACTACCTTCTTTCTCATGCAATGATAACTGAAAGTTCCTAGACATCGGCGATCTGAGTCTGCGACTCAGAAGGTGTTGGTGATTTTAGTCCACGACTCAGGAAGAATAAAGAGAAAAAAGGGAAAACCGGAACAAAGTAAAGATCAAACCTTTATTATAATCACGTATAACAACTATTACACAATCACGTATTCAATGCAGATACAAACCCTCACGTTAAGAACACTATCTTGACATAACCCTGAACTCAAATTACATACAACACAACCAACAGCAAAACTCTCTTTTGATTGCCTCTCAAATCTCACTCTTTATATTTTTCTCTATGCTTCTCCACCCTCTGCTCTTTTCCTATGAGTGTATATATAGATATTTAGGCTATTTATCTATAAAAGATAAATTCCTAAATATCTCCTAGATTTTATGTATGTATACAAAGTATTTAATTATCAAACTAGAAAACTATATCTCCAACTGAAGAATATTAATCTCTAAGGAGATATAACCTAATTTAGAAGATCTGGAAATATTTGCTTGATTTCTCTTTACCTCATATTTAGGAATGATAAAAAACCATTAGTCAGTTCAAGACTGATCTTTTGAGAGTACTCAGTATATGACTGAGTTTGCTAATCAAAACACTACATCAACAGTTTACCCCTTTTTGATGCGGTAAACTTTTTAAAGTCTTGAACTGATGAATGTTCCCCCTGAATCATTGTATACATTCAAGACCAATTGGTAAACTTTGTAAGTCTTGAACTGATTAATATTCTCCCCGAATCGTTGTATACGTTCAAGACCAATTTCCCTCTTTTGCCAAATAAAAAAGGAAGTCACTCTCCGTAGGCAAATAAATGGTGAGGCATATGCTGAGAGTGCTTATGGAAGTGCGTCATGGTCTGATCATTGTGAAGGAGATAAACAGTTTGAAGAAGGTGAGATGTCTTCTTGGCTAGTTTGATAGGGCTGATTAGACTTTGGTACCCAGACTTGTTTGAACTTAGTTGTAGACTCAGACTTAGAATGGTTGATAGGAATCCACCTTTTAGTATGCGATCTATTAGTTTTGTGTGAGCTCCGTCTTTTTGATACTTCACGCAATTGTTTTGTCAACAATTTGGGACACCATCTGATCTTGTGTCCTAGCTGATGACAATATCGACATGAGTGTAATCTTGGTTGAGGTCTTGCAATTCTAGTCTTTAACTTCTCAGTCGTAGACTGAGAGAATATCTCAGACTTATATCCCAAGCCGCATTTTTCTGAGTTATTATTCCGCATCATTTGCTTCAAATTTGCCTTCCTAGTATACCAAGTTGGATTAGTCAAAGTCTGAAGTTCTATCTTTCGATTTGCCTTGGCTACCATGTCTGAGAGAGTTTCACTTTTCTTTTAAGCGATTTGTTGCTATCCAAAAGGGAATTCATCTCTTCCTGTGCCCAACAAGGAAGAGTGAGAATTCTAGTTTCCAAAGGACTAACAAAGTTAATCCTTGGCTTATCTAGACTCTCTATGACACAGTTTTTCTTTTCAGTCGAAGACTGACTCAGATTTCCACCTTAGTCCTGAGTTCTTTAATCTCGGTATCATACTAATGCTTCAAGACTTTTACCTTAGAGAGTGTAGAGGTTAACTTAGTAAACATCTCTTCTTTCTCAAGAGTGTCCTTCTAGTTTTCCTTCTCTATCATGTTGTACTTAGTATTAATGTCATCATCTTCATTAGCAAATGCCGTCAAACACATCTGTGCGTACTCCTTGGGTTCTGAGTCTGTATCTGAGATATCCTGTCCCCATGCAGCTCCACCTGTATTTGTGTGTTTCTTAATCTTCTTCTAAGGATTTTCCTTCTGGTGGAGAGGGCAATCCTTGACAACATGACCAGGCTTGTTACACATATAATTTGTCCCTTCTTTGACTTACAATGTTGGTTTGACCTTTGTTGTCTACTAAATAGCCTCCGGATGCGATTTACAATAGAGGTAATTTCCTCATCTATATAAAAGTCATCATCCTCTGACTCTGTTGTTATGTCACGTGCTTTCAGGGCTAAATCATTGATTGGTGATGACGAAGTAGCTATTTCTCCCTTCATATTTCCTTCATAAACCATGAGTTCTGAACTCAGTTCTTCTATAGACATTTTTGATAAATCCTTAGTGGTTTCCAGGAGAGCTGTATAATTTATCCACTCTTTCCTAGGCTATCCAGACATCTTTCATTGATAATATCATTGAATAGTGTCACTCCCACAACCTTTAACTCATAGATTATTCGATCGAATCTTTCAAGTGTGTGAGTGATAGACTCACCTTCCATCATCTTGAAGTTGTCGAACTGCCTCCCTCTGGCTTTTTTAATGGAGTCTGTCCCCGCATACACAATCTCGAGGAAATTCCCAATCTCCTTCGCTGTCTCAATTCCTAAAACCTTTTGTTAGATCAGCCTCTCACAAAGAAGAGACAATTATTCTCTTTGCATGCTTATTTTTGCTTAGCAACTTCTTGTCCTTGTCATTCCAGTTTTTACCAGGCTATGGTTTAGTAATTCCTCCTTCAATAACTTGAGGAACTAAGTCTCCTTCTGTGATCACAACCCATAAATCGTAATCTATGGACATAAGTTGATCTCCTAATTGTTCACACCAGCAAGAGTTGTTGAACTAGGTGAGCTTAGGCGCCTTGACATTGTAGGAACTCATCTCGATCAACCCTGAAGAAGTTTCTTCTGCGTTGAGGGTTACCTTGCTCTAATACCATTTGAAAGTTCCCAGATGTCGGCGATCTGAGTCAAACGACTTAGAAGGTGTTGGTGATTTGAGTCCAAGACTCAGGACGAACAAAGCGAAAGAAGGGAAGACCGGGACAAAGTAAAGATCGAACCTTTATTATAATTACGTATAACAACTATTACACAATCACGTATTTAATACGAATACAAACCCTCATGTTAAGAACACTGTCTTGACATAACCCACACGCAAATTACATACAACACAACCAACAACAAAACTCTCTTTTGATTGCCTCTCAAATCTCACTCTATTTATTTTTCTTTGTGCTCCTCTACCCTCCGCTCTTTTCCTATGAGTTTATATAGAACTTTAGGCTATTTATTTAATAAAGATAAATTCCTAAATATCTCATAGATTTTCTCTATGTATACAAAGTATTTAATTATCAAACTAGAAAACTATATCTTCGAATGAAGAATAATAATCTCTAAGGAGATATAACCTAATTTAAAAGATCTGGAAATATTTGCTTGATTTCTCTTCGCCGCCGATGTGCTGTTATTCTATGCAAAATTTACTGCTCAAACCCCTTGGCTTTATTACCATTCCCCCAGATTTTATATTTAATTGAAGTCCATTTCTATATCTAAAAGAAACTGTTGAAAATAAGTTATTTTGAAGTTTAAATGACTTAAGATGGATTTATGGGAATTTGGTATATTTTGAAGGAGGTAAACAATTTAAATACTTAAAATAATTCCATATTTATGTGCAGGTAGCTCCAAAAGTTATTGATGAAGGGGGTTAGTTGAAGATAGTAACTATAGAGTCTTCTAAAACTTATTGATGACAGATGTAAATTGAAGAGAGTAACTTAAATTCTGAATTACCTGAAGGGCCTCCATTTACTTCATGAAACTGAAGGAAATTAAAATGAGTCATCAAGGACCAAACAAAGAGTCTTCAATTAGACTTATAAATAAGAATACTTTGGCAGAGAAAGACATCCACTCTTCTTACAATCCATCCATCTATCCATTCACACAACATCAGTTCACTTGTGTTTCTAGCTTTAGATTTAGGTTTAGTTTTTTTTTTCTCTATGTATTTTTCGAAGATGTTTGGATAAAGGATCTGACTTTGGGGAATGGTTATTGTAGTTTGAGATGATTTCGTAATCCCTTCTAATTTGAGATATTTACAGATTGTTTGGAAACTGTGGGCTCGAGTGTTAGATTGGTGGGGAGTGGCTTTCGTTTTTCCCCAACATCCCCTTGATCTTTTTCACGTCTGGATCGGTGCGGTTAGGCATAAGAGAAACAAGCTGTGGGCGAGTAGCTTCTTCTTTACAGTTTGGTCTTTGTGGCATCAAAGGAACAAGGCTACATTTGAAGACAACTCCTCCAACTGGGTGGAAGTTGCGGATTCTGTCAAGCGTCTTAGCTTGGAATGGTGTCGGGCTGATTGCCATCTCCCCTCACACGTTATCCTCTCCTCTAGGAGTCTTTTCTCCCTTATGTATTCTTAGCATAGTTATGTTTGACTATGCTTGCTTTACTTCTTGTACCTTTCTGTTTTTTATGTTGACGAGAAGGGCTAAAAAGCCATAGTATTGCCATCGCTTGTAACTGGTTTCCACAAGTCAATTATAAAAAAAAAACAAAAGACGGAGATGATATATAAAACCGCGCATGCATGCGATCGCTCACCACCTGAAAGATGGGTAGTAGTTCGGGGAAAGGTCATCATCACTATGCCTGGGTAATCAAAGTAGTGTGGACGGCAGCCAGTCAATAGTTGAAGATGACAAAAAAAGAGAGAGAGAAAAGGTTTCTAAGAACGCGCCACCACGCGCTACAAGAAACCCCAACCCGTTCTTCTTCCTCGTTGAAATCCCGGCCAATGAGAAGAAGATTATAGCTCATAATGAGCTATTTACATAGATTTGTGCTAGACCTGCAGAAGGATTAGAGAGTGAGTCGAGAGAGGAGGAGAGTATTCAATGTGATGAAAGAGAGTGTGAGAGGAAGATTGAGGGGCGGAGCACGCGGTCTGGGCGGATGTCGAATCTGGAGTCAATTGGAGCCGGTGAGCAGAGTCGACAACAGCACGGCAAGAAAGAGAATGGAAGAGGTGGAATTTTGGTACCGGTTGGATCAAATAGTGGAGGTAGATCTACCCCTCGATTCTCTGACCTAGTTTTTGAAGTCTCTGATGCAAAATCTTCAGATAGTCAAAGTCTTGCAGTAGAAATCCTTACTATTAGCAATAGGAGACAGATAATTAGAGTTAGATACATTTTGATTTACGATTTGAGAAATCTCTCTGTTCGTCTCTATTCCCTCTTGCTCGCTTTGAAAACCTCCATCTCTGATAACTCGAAAACAAAAATGGAGAACATCATCCACAGTTGGAATAACCTCAAACTCCACCCTGCTGAATCGGAGAGCTCTAACACTGAACCGCTCATAATTGAACCTTCTCACCTAGATATCAAAAAATCCCTCTTCGGTAAGGTCTGGCACCAGAATCGAATTCATGCCAGACAAATGCTCAACTTCATGACTCAAATTTGGAAGCCTAAACCCTATCTCCGCGTCAATGAAGTCGAGTTCAACTGCTTTGCCTTCATGTTTTCGAGTGAAAATGAAGCTAACCATATTCTCTCGAATGGTCCTTGGCACTTCCAGAACCGGTTGCTAGCCTTGATGCCTCTCAACCCCTTGCTCAGCTATGCAGAGCATGACCCGAGAACTATCAAGATCTGGGCTGATGTTCATGGTCTCCCGATTGGCTTCTACAACAAACCATCAGCCATCCTTCTTGCCCAGAGGTTAGGGAAATTCATCGAAGTTCCGGACAAGGTAAACCCTATGACCTCTAGAGTTCTCAGATTTAGGATAGAAATTCCTGTGGATGAACCCCTGTGTAGAGTGCTGTTAGTCACTACTGGTCAAACTAAGAGAGTTTGCCGGGTCTCCTATGAAAATCTCCCTAGTTTCTGCTATATTTGTGGTAAACTCACTCATGTGATGAATGAATGTAAAGTGATTAAGACCAACCCCAAAGATACTGACAAATTCGGCCCTTGGATTAGAGCTGAAAATGCTAGCCTCTTGTCCCCAACATCTGAAGAATTACTTTTTCAACAATGGAAGGCCGAAGGGCTCATTAGAGATGATTACCTCTTAGCCTCTCCAATTACTGGCTTATCTACTGAAACTGCTCCCAGAATCAATGTTGACATTTCCTTGGCCATGAATCCCCCACATAACTTCAACCTAAACTTCAATCCAAGATCTGTTACCCCGTCCACTTTTGAAAGACCTATTGAAATACCCCAAACCTTAATGTGTTAATTAATTGTGTAATTATAATTTTCTAAGGCTAATTAAGTCCTTAAGATCATTGGTGAAGAAAGGAAAACCAAAAAGAAAATGGAAATGCGTAAAAGTCACAAAATGTGAAAATACGTATTTAATTATTTTAGGAGGTACATAACCTTCACTAGAGTTATAAGTATATTTTTATACCCTAATTACACATTAGGAACATGTGGAAAAATTCCGGAAGATAACGGATCCAAACAATGCGTTAAAACGCTAACGGAGTCTGAAAGCGCGCTTTTCGAGAAAATCCAAAAACATGACTTTAAACAGTTAAATGACCCCGTAAAAATAATAGTTGATTATGTAACAATAATTAATCATTAATGGGAGTTTAATAACCATTAAAATTAAAGGAATGAGAAAATTCCGGAAAACGGTCCCGGTTAGTGAATAGTACTAAACCGGGTAAATAAACGAGTGTTTCTGTTAAAAGACGAAAAACGCTCCAGCATGTTTATATTAGTGGGCCGGTTTTATTAATGTAGACAGCCCACTCCACAAGACTAGTTAACTAATTAATTAAGTCAAGAGAGAGCCAAAATAACAAAGGGCACAAATACCCCTTCTCCCTCTCTCTCCTCCTTATTTTCTTTTTCCCCTCTCTCTCTTCCTCTCTTTCCTCTCTTTTCTCTCCCAGCCGGTCCTCCCTCCTCCTTGCTGCCGATGGAGTTCTCCATCTAGCCAACAATGGCTTCCTCACTTTCTCTTCATCCCCAAGCTCCATTTGAGCTCCAAATCAAAAATAAATCACATAATCTTCTTCCTCTCATCTTCCTCTATCATCCTCTCTTTTCGAAATTCCAAAAGGAAGTTGACCTCCATGGGCTTTCCCCATTTGAAGAGAAAATGGCACCAATGTGGAGTTTGGAGTCTCCTCTTTCTTCTAAGGTAAAAATTTCCAAGAAAAAGTCATTTTTCCTTCATCTCATGGTGTAATCAATTTTTCACCATTTTGATACCTTGTTTTTCTCCTTGTTCTTGAGCTCCAAATTGATCCTTCAATGGTGGAGAAGTTCCCCTCTTGATTCAAGGGTGAAAATCCCTCTTGAAAGCTTCACAAAGGTAAACCCTAACTTTGTGTTCTAGCCCTTTGATTGAATTGAAATATTCCAAGGGTTTAGATAATTAATTGAGTGTGTGTTTTGTGTTCTTGGATGTTGGGATGGAGTTTGGAAACTCCATGCCCTCTTAACTGATTTTGGAGGAGATATGGAGCAAGAGGAGAATTAAGGAGATTTGTGGAATTAAGGTAAGAAAACTACCTTGAACCTTGTTCTAATTGTTTAAGTGTTTGGGATGGGTAAACAAATTAATGACCCAAATTGTGGATTAAAATCTGTGTTGTAATGTTTAGTTGGTTTTGGAGAGGTTTGTGATTTAATAGTTGAATGAGGGCCTTAGAGCCAAATGTTTTGGTTGTGTTTATATTGTGTTCATGGAGACTATGGTATTAGTTGTTGTTGATGGATTTGAGGAATTGTTATGTGCTGATAGGACCCTTATAAGGGTGTGGTTAAATTAGGATTTCAAATGGTGAAAATTGGTGGAAGTGGACATGTAAGGTTTATGGGGAGGTTATGGTGAAATTTTGGTAGAAAATGAGTGTTTTGACTCTTTGATTTGGTGATGTTATTGGTTGATTTTAATGTGTGTATGATGCGTTAAAACCCCGTGGAAATGTGTTTTCGATGGGCTATTTTGCTACTATAAGTTATGTATGTTTTGTGGGGGATTTGTGGCTTAGTTCTGGCTATTTTCCGTAATTGACTTTGCAGTTTTCGGTATGTCCGAACATGTGTCTGAACATTGAAGTTCGGACATCATACGTCGGAAGATTTTCAGACTCTCGACTTATGTCCGAACATGCAAGGTCGGACGCATGTTCGGACCAACCTTTGTTTTTGCATAACTTTTTCGTTTGAACTCCGTTTTGAGTGCCGTTTGCGGAGTTGGATTCCTCTTTTCGAGTACTATCTGTTTTGACATGTTTTGGCATATGTTTAGGTATATTTTGATTTGAAAATGACCGATAATCTTTTGAACTCCATTTTCACTCTATAGTGTGCTCGAGCCGTCTAATGATGGGGGATTCGATGGTAATGGTTTTGGTGATGTTTAGGCCTTGTTTGGTGACATGTAAAGGCCCCAAGATGTATAAACAAGTGTTAGGTTTGATGTGAGAGTTGTGAACTTAAGATCACAAGAGTAAAATTAAGTATAACGGGATAACGGGGTTAGCTTTGGGCGCACTAGTCGTTAAATAATTATATTACCCCGATGTTAATGGAGATAGTTATAATGTTACCAGTTGTTCAAAGAGTTTTCGAGGAACGTGTGATGGGATGTTAGAGTGAACCTTCGGTGACAGGTATGGTTTTCTTGCAACCTGTGTCCTACCGGATTACACCGGCTTGTATGCCAATGTGTTTTTCTGTGTGTTTGCCACATTGCAAGATAAAGCATGAAATGAGTTTAAAGTAATTCATTATTGTGGCGTAATTAATTTCGGTACCGTTTAACCTTAATTATGTGTTAAACTATAACTAACCCACTTTAGGGTCACATAAGAGATCGGTATTCAGAATAAACGTCCTAACCCACGGGAACGTTCTAACTACGGCTATCCGTGCGTTAGTGTATGTTGTGACTATGTGTGATGTATGTGACTTGTTCAGTATGTTGTTGTTATTGGATATTATTATCCGTGTTGTTGAAATGGGATATGATTTCCCTTGCGTGTCTAACAGAGTTAGTAACGCTACGTGATGTATGTATGTGATAAGTTCCATAAAGGAACCTCTAACTAATAAGTATATGTTATGTTAGGTGAGGAATCCGGTCGTTCCGGTCGCGCGTATTGTTTGGGAGTTGATGTATGTATGTGAATTAACTCTCATCCTGTTATGTTAGGGTTGTTTTCCTTCATTGGATTTCGACCTCCCACTAGCTTAGCCAAAGCTTACCTACCCAACCTCCAATCGGGTAGGGGGAAATCATGTGTAATGTTGGTAGGTTGTTGATGCCTAAGTTCGCTTCGACTCCCTCTCTATTATGTTACGGTTGTTTTTCCTCCTTGAATTACAACCACCCACAAGCTTAACCAAGGCTTACCTACCTCATCATTATTAGAGCTAGGGGGAAACTGTGTAAGGTGTGATCGGTCCTATATGAGGCCGCCACACCTAAGTAAAGAAAATGTATGTATGTTGTGCTCGGGCTTATATCACCCCGACACTCCCTAAGTAAAGTTTATGTTCTCTAAGAAGAATGAAATTAAATCTGTGTATGTTATTAAGTGAATTGTGTTGTTATGTTGTGTGTGCTAACCTTGTGTTGTATCCTATTAATGGATGTTTGCTTGTAAACATGAAGTATGTGTGTAGTTGTGTATGTATAAAATAAAATCAATCGCATGCTAAGACGACAATTAGTTGTGCGTGGCCCGGTAGCATGCGGGCTGCGGGATTACCATACCAGCAAAGGTGCTGAGCCCCCTGGGGGCCACCCTTTCTTCTTTTTCCTGTTTCAGGTACAAGGAACTGGAAGCCGTTCGAGAGTAGGACGGGGTAGTTGTTGTACGTGGTAGTCATGAATATTGTGGATGTGTTGTAGGTGTAGTAAGACCGAAATTGTATTGGCGTTAGTTGGAAGATACTCGGTACAGTTGTAATGTAAGTGTATAATGATTGCTGGACATGGAACGGGAATTATGCGTAGTTGCTCGGGAGTTTAGTCTATCAGACCGGTACGATGTGTGTATGGTAGCCTTGTTAGCCACGTGGGTGGCTAACAGCGTGTAACACCAAGGAGTTGAGTTAAGTTGTGAGTTGTGATTTCCGCTGCAAAGTGTTGTTAAGTGTGTTATTTGTAGTTGGGGTGTTACAAAAAGTGGTATCAGAGCGAAGTATCGCTCTGATGACTGAATTACCGAGCTTAGGAAGTACCGCGTTAGGATTTTAGTGCTTTGGGTTAAGGGTTGAGTGATAGCGTGAGAAGTACGCTAGTTAGGAAATGCCAGTGTGTACTGAATACCTACACTATCCATCCCGCCCTCCACAAACCCTATATTATAACTCGGGAAGAACGCCAGAGAGATGGAAGTCCTCTCTTACTCGGGAATACCCGATCTGGCTTTATTAAATGTCCTAATAAGCACGGAGAACCTGTCACACGGTAGATCCCGAAAGGCGTGAATCCCGAAGACGATCTCCATTTTAACAATGTCTGCCGCATGAGTTAGCGAAAAGTGAAGAATTTTATGCGTAAGAGAATGGAATTTCCGGCACCCTGGGTCGACATGCGAAGCAGTCGAGGATAACCAGCGTGCAAGCACTAACCGTGCAACAGTGGAGAAGTGAAGTAGTAGAACCCGAGACGAGTGTCTATGGGACTACAATGTTGACTAACACACCAACGGTACACCAACCGAGCAAAGAACTACGACGTAGTACGAGGAGGATACGATACTAAGTAAAAAGGGGTCTCCCAGAATGGGAAACACCCTAGTTAATGGTTATCAGGTGAAGACAGAGAGAACTACCCAAGGAATTGTTGTTAAGACGGTAAGATCAAGCAAGGGCCAGCAAGGCCACGGATGTTAGAGCGGGTCAAAGCAGTACCGCAACCGATGTGTATTGAACTAGTAGCCAGTCAGCATGGCGCACTTGCCAAGGCAAGTGCTGCTACAACAAGGCTGGCGGCAAATTATTAGCAACTATAAAGTACTTAGTAAAGTACCATGAAGTAAAGTGAGATCATCATAACTGTGGAAAGGCTTAGCAGCCTGACCTCTGTAATTGGAAATACACCAGTCAGCAAGAAGCTAGACTTGGTTAAGGCGAGAAAATGTTGTGAAACCACGAGAATTTTCTTTCAAACTTAAATTCATTTTCAAAACCTTTTTCAAAACCAAATTTTCTTTCAAACCCAATCTATTTTAGATTCTTCTCCTTTTAAAACCAGACCAGAAGACCTACACCGGCCTCAGTGCCACATGGTAGGTAAGTTATACCCAGTTTACTTTCGAATAACCGGATGGAAACCGGTAAACCCAAGGGTAACGACCCGAGGAATGGATGAGTTCATAATAATACAACGGTGGATAAACTTTCCCTGGATTAAGTTCGGGAAGCACGGAATGCATATTATCACGGGATAATATAAGGGAGTTAACAACAGAATACTTCACCTAGGCGTGTGACGGACACTACGAGTGTACCAACAATAATGTGGGACGACCGCACTCCGCTAGGAGCTTGTGGGCCTGACAACCCTTCTTATGGGGTAGTCGGGTAAGTAGAAATGTATCAGTAGGATACCCCATGTATGTATACGAGTGGAGCCTGGAACACGGGAAGTAGTCGACTCCATACTACGGTCGAAGTAAAAGTCAAGCAGAGCAATGGAGTACCATCGAATGGTTGAAATAAAGGAACCCAGTTAAGTTAAGGAAGACCAAAGGAATTAGTAAGTTTATTTTAAGGAAATATTTAAAGGTGAATGAGTGCGAAGTGCACTGGTTAGTAAGTAAAGACGTCACACATGTCTTAAGAATCCTGAAGGATGAACATAATAGCTGGAGTAAGTACCCAGCCTACATATGGTGAGGCAAATGCCTACAATGGATATGTTAATGTGCAATGATCGGGATGAGCTCCCGAGGTATCAATTTCACTAAAGAGGATATTTAACCCAACAAAAAACGCAGAGCGAGGTAGTAAATTAAACATACCAACAAGTGCAAGCCAGATGTGATGGCATAACCTAGTGACACCCAGGAGCCGTCCTTAAAAGGGTGTTTGGATCAACAGTGGTTGAACGAAATTACGTGACAGAAACGTAAGGGTTGAGACTAACACCCAGCTTAAGCATAAGTCGTCAGGAGGAAGTCTGGCATCTTTGAAGGGGCATCCCATGAAAGGAACCGTGATGCTACGGCCTTGTCATGGAGCCCAATACGACCTCTAAACCATGTAATATTGTTTGGAGAAGTAAATGTGTGTGGACAGCCTACAGTGAGTAGAGCTCGTAGCAATAGGGCTTATAAGCCATAAATGGAGTGTGTCAAGTAAATTTTATTAATCACAGAGGTTTATGTTATATAAGTAAGTAAAGTGGATAACGAACCACTGCTTTAAGAGTGGGGATACCTCTTGATACTGTGAGGCCGCAACGGCGGTAGTTATGTAAACCAAGTTTAAGAGAGATGTTAGGAATGGACTATGATGTTGTTACCTAAGAGTGATTTGAATGAGTGTTATACGAAAAGAAGTGTTATACCAGTTGTGGAGACCGGATGAGTAAAAAGTCTAATAACAACCACCATAGGTGTGTGATGCTAAATGTGTAATGAACAACGCTCGAAGAGCATAAAGACTCGAAGAATAGCGTGTTCAGCAATCAGCCAAACAAGTGGCGAAACTCAGTGTAATGGCGGAGGCTAATATAATAGCGAATGCAGTATAAGTTAATGTTATACAATGAAAAGAGGCCGGTGCGCAGTAAGCGACCGTTGCATAAGTATTGTTAAATAATAATGTGGCAAATAAGACAGATTATGAGTGAAACTCAATGGGCATACAAGGTAAGTGATAACAAACTGACTGGGCAATAAGCCAATGGTCGGTACTATGTGATAAGGAACACAGTATGAATTCCTATTGCAATCGCATAAGAGATTTACTGTCAAGAGTTTACGCCTCTGCACTATGTATGACTGAGTGTTTTGGTATTGCACTTGCGCGGTAATGATCGAGTGAGATAGCTAGGAAGTTTGGGAAATGTCAAGTGTGATAGAAGAACAAGACTTATGGCGTGATAAGACCGATGCATAAGAAATGCACGGTCGTACCAACCAAAGAATGCTTGATTAGCAATAAGTGACTACGGTAGCATAGTATGCTAAATATCAGTATGGGATGTACCTCAGTGTTGGAAATAACCGACAGAGTACTACACATTAGGTAGTAGCTCAATTCAACCGACAATAAGTCGGGAGAAATCAAATAAGTCATTGTGGAATACAATAAATTATCATGGAAGTGGATAGAAAGTTTTGAAACTCACCGAATTCGCTAACGGTAAGAAATACCACGCGTCGGTTGAGAAACCGTTATTGCCAAGATAAAGGTGATAATCGGGGATGTACAATACAGTAAGAATAATGTATGGGGCAAACTAAGCTCTAAATTATCAGGAGTCGCGCAGCAGAAACTAGTGAGCCAGCGATTCAAGTGTCGGATGTGCGTTGTCAATATGAATGAATGGCTAATTATTAACGCCTAGAAGTTTCACAGGCCAGAATCGAAACTGGTTATGAATTACATAAACTCTAAGGAGAATTCTTGGTTAGGGACCAAACAGCCAATATGGCTAAGATCCTCAAACCAGAACATATTGTATAACAAACCGCGTGGAGATACAACACTTCACGACGGTAGGACGTTATAAACCAGTGGTTAAGTGATTGATTACGTGGGCATAATCCCTTTTAAGGGGGGTAGAGCGCGAAACCGTTTAGTGTGTTTTACCGTACAAGTGTTCGTGAACTATGGTGTGCATAGCACAAAATAATTTGTTTTGATGATTGGTGCGTGGGTTACATAAACATACGCATTCATTCATGGTTAATTGTGGTAATTACGCACAGAAGATGCGAATACCATTGTAATAAGTGTGTTATTTGTTAATAAATGTGTGTGAAAGTATAAGTATAAGGGAGTAAGAAACTCCCGGGGAACTAAAACCCCGACTGTGTATGTTCATATAATACTAAATGTAAAACCGTGTATGGTATTTTGATAAAGTATATATGTACATTATTGTAATTTATGAAGAGGGATGAAACCGATATAAAACCTAGTAAGAATTAAAAATCCCCTAGGTAACTCGGATTAAGTTGAATTTGGGTGATGATTGATAGACGGAGTTCTATCCCTTGGAGATGTAATGATTATGACTAGATGGATTAAAAGATAGAAAATGGTATATGCTTGAATTAGTTGTTGTTTGAAATTGAGTGGGAGGTGAAACTTGATTATCATGAGATCAAGGGAAGCCGAACACAAATTGGGGTGGAAAGATAGTTCAACACTGATGCTGATCACATTAGGGTTGGATGATTCTTGAAACTCCCTATAAGTGGTCACAAATAACCACATTAAGAATAAGATGCAGTTAACAATAATTGGACTTGGAGTTGTATTGTGTTTTCAAAAGAATTTTAAATTGGGTTTCAAATTCAGTTGGTATTTTCAAGACTTCAATAAATATTTTTAAGATTCTGAAGTGGTATTTTCAAAGGAAGGACTACTTTTAATTGACCTTGTAAAAAGGATTTTCAATTAGTGCTTTCCAATAAAGGATTTCATCCTATTTAACCTCATATAGAGTATTTTCCTATTACTTGCTCACGAGCTGAGGACGTACGAGCCTTTGTCTTCGGACCGGTGACATGAGAAGTATATTTTAAAGATGTATGCAATTGTTTTGATCTCCCAAAGGAACGGGGACCAGAGTGTCCATCGCGACCGGTTCTGCGGGATCACAGTGTATATGTACTCAACATGGGTCTCGAACCCATGAAGAGATGGAAAAGGAATTTCTAGTTGATATACATGCTAAGACATGTTGTGTGGTATGTGTAATAATTATTATTTTGACCTTGAGTCCTAATGTGATTAAGTTCCGAAAGTGTTATGTTATCAAGACCTACGAGTCTAAATGTTGTTATGTTACCCAGACCTAAGAGTCTAAGGGTTGTTATGTAAGTACAATGTTGATGAGGTACCCGGACCATTGAGTTCGAGGTTATCATGTAAGTATGTTATGTTATCTATGGATGTGTATATGTACCCGGACCATTAAGTCCGAGGTTGTGATGTAAAATATGTTTGTTATGGAAGTTTTATGTTGCAAGTAACCCCCGTATCCTAAACCGATGATGCGTGGGAAGTGTGAACTCCGAGGACGAAGTTCTTTTAAGGGGGGTAGATTGAAATACCCCAAACCTTAATGTGTTAATTAATTGTGTAATTATAATTTTCTAAGGCTAATTAAGTCCTTAAGATCATTGGTGAAGAAAGGAAAACCAAAAAGAAAATGGAAATGCGTAAAAGTCACAAAATGTGAAAATACGTATTTAATTATTTTAGGAGGTACATAACCTTCACTAGAGTTATAAGTATATTTTTATACCCTAATTACACATTAGGAACATGTGGAAAATTCCGGAAGATAACGGATCCAAACAATGCGTTAAAACGCTAACGGAGTCTTAAAGCGCACTTTTCGAGAAAATCCAAAAACGTGACTTTAAACAGTTAAATGACCCCGTAAAAATAATAGTTGATTATGTAACAATAATTAATCATTAATGGGAGTTTAATAACCATTAAAATTAAAGGAATGAGAAAATTCCGGAAAACGGTCCCGGTTAGTGAATAGTACTAAACCGGGTAAATAAACGAGTGTTTCTGTTAAAAGACGAAAAATGCTCCAGCATGTTTATATTAGTGGGCCGGTTTTATTAATGTAGACAGCCCACTCACACAAGACTAGTTAACTAATTAATTAAGTCAAGAGAGAGCCAAAATAACAAAGGGCACAAATACCCCCTTCTCCTTCTCTCTCCTCCTTATTTTCTTTTTCCCCTCTCTCTCTTCCTCTCTTTCCTCTCCCATCCGGTCCTCCCTCCTCCTTGCTGCCGATGGAGTTCTCTATCTAGCCAAAAATGGCTTCCTCACTTTCTCTTCATCCCCAAGCTCCATTTGAGCTCCAAATCAAAAATAAATCACATAATCTTCTTCCTCTCATCTTCCTCTATCATCCTCTCTTTTCGAAATTCCAAAAGGAGGAAGTTGACCTCCATGGGCTTTCCCCATTTGAAGAGAAAATGGCACAAATGTGGAGCTTGGAGTCTCCTCTTTCTTCTAAGGTAAAAATTTCCAAGAAAAAGTCATTTTTCCTTCATCTCATGGTGTAATCAATTTTTCACCATTTTGATACCTTGTTTTTCTCCTTGTTCTTGAGCTCCAAATTGATCCTTCAATGGTGGAGAAGTTCCCCTCTTGATTCAAGGGTGAAAATCCCTCTTGAAAGCTTCACAAAGGTAAACCCTAACTTTGTGTTCTAGCCCTTTGATTGAATTGAAATATTCCAAGGGTTTAGATAATTAATTGAGTGTGTTTTGTGTTCTTGGATGTTGGGATGGAGTTTGGAAACTCCATGCCCTCTTAACTGATTTTGGAGGAGATATGGAGCAAGAGGAGAATTAAGGAGATTTGTGGAATTAAGGTAAGAAAACTACCTTGAACCTTGTTCTAAATTGTTTAAGTGTTTGGGATGGGTAAACAAATTAATGGACCCAAATTGTGGATTAAAATCTGTGTTGTAATGTGTTTAGTTGGTTTTGGAGAGGTTTGTGATTTAATAGTTGAATTGAGGGCCTTAAGAGCCAAATGTTTTGAGGTTGTGTTTATATTGTGTTCATGGAGACTATGGTTATTAAGTTGTTGTTGATGGGATTTGAGGAATTGTTATGTGCTGATAGGACCCTTATAAGGGTGTGGTTAAATTAGGATTTCAAATGGTGAAAATTGGTGGAAGTGGACATGTAAGGTTTATGGGGAGGTTATGGTGAAATTTTGGTAGAAAATGAGTGTTTTGACTCTTTGATTTGGTGATGTTTTTGGTTGATTTTAATGTGTGTATGATGCGTTAAAACCCCGTGGAAATGTGTTTTCGATGGGCTATTTTGCTACTATAAGTTATGTATGTTTTGTGGGGGATTTGTGGCTTGGTTCTGGCTATTTTCCGTAATTGACTTTGCAGTTTTCGGTATGTCCGAACATGTGTCCGAACATTGAAGTTCGGACATCATACGTCGGAAGATTTTTAGACTCTCGACTTATGTCCGAACATGCAAGGTCGGACGCATGTTCGGACCAACCTTTGTTTTTGCATAACTTTTTCGTTTGAACTCCGTTTTGAGTGCCGTTTGCGGCGTTGGATTCCTCTTTTCGAGTACTATCTGTTTTGACATGTTTTGGCATATGTTTAGGTATATTTTGATTTGAAAATGACCGATAATCTTTTGAACTCCATTTTCGCTCTATAAGTGTGCTCGAGCCTTAATGATGGGGATTGGATGGTAATGGTTTTGGATGATGTTTAGGCCTTGTTTGGTGACATGTAAAGGCCTTAAATGTGTAAACAAGTGTTAGGTTTGATGTGAGAGTTGTGAACTTAAGATCACAAGAGTAAAATTAAGTATAACGGGATAACGGGGTTAGCTTGGGCGCACTAGTCGTTAAATAATTATATTACCCGATGTTAATGGAGATAGTTAATGTTACCAGTTGTTCAAAGAGTTTTCGAGGAACGTGTGATGGGATGTTAGAGTGACCTTCGGTGACAGGTATGGTTTTCTTGCAACCTGTGTCCTACCGGATTACACCGGCTTGTATGCCAATGTGTTTTTCTGTGTGTTTGCCACCTTGCAAGATAAAGCATGAAATGAGTTTAAAGTAATTCATTATTGTGGTGTAATTAATTTCGGTACCGTTTAACCTTAATTATGTGTTAAACTATAACTAACCCACTTTAGGGTCACATAAGAGATCGGTATTCGGAATAAACGTCCCAACCCACGGGAATGTTCTAACTACGGCTATCCGTGCGTTAGTGTATGTTGTGACTATGTGTGATGTATGTGACTTGTTCAGTATGTTGTTGTTATTGGATATTGTTATCCGTGTTGTTGAAATGGGATATGATTTCCCTTGCGTGTCTAACAGAGTTAGTAACACTACGTGATGTATGTATGTGATAAGTTCCATAAAGGAACCTCTAACTAATAAGTGTATGTTATGTTAGGTGAGGAATCCGGTCGTTCCGGTCGCGCGTATTGTTTGGGAGTTGATGTATGTATGTGAATTAATTCCCATCCTGTTATGTTAGGGTTGTTTTCCTTCATTGGATTTCGACCTCCCACTAGCTTAGCCAAAGCTTACCTACCCAACCTCCAATCGGGTAGGGGGAAATCATGTGTAATGTTGGTAGGTTGTTGATGCCTAAGTTCGCTTCGACTCCCTCTCTATTATGTTACGGTTGTTTTTCCTCCTTGAATTACAACCACCCACAAGCTTAACCAAGGCTTACCTACCTCATCATTATTGGAGCTAGGGAAAACTGTGTAAGGTGTGATCGGTCCTATATGAGGCCGCCATACCTAAGTAAAGAAAATGTATGTATGTTGTGCTCGGGCTTATATCACCCCGGCACTCCCTAAGTAAAGTTTATGTTCTCTAAGAAGAATGTAATTAAATCTGTGTATGTTATTAAGTGAATTGTGTTGTTATGTTGTGTGTGCTAACCTTGTGTTGTATCCTATTAATGGATGTTTGCTTGTAAACATGAAGTATGTGTGTAGTTGTGTATGTATAAAATAAAATCAATCGCATGCTAAGACGACAATTAGTTGTGCGTGGCCCGATAGCATGCGGGCTGCGGGATTACCATACCAGTAAAGGTGCTGAGCCCCCTGGGGGGCCACCCTTTCTTCTTTTTCCTGTTTCAGGTACAAGGAACTGGAAGCCGTTCGAGAGTAGGACGGGGTAGTTGTTGTACGTGGTAGTCATGAATATTGTGGATGTGTTGTAGGTGTAGTAAGACCGAAATTGTATCGGCGTTAGTTGGAAGATACTCGGTACAGTTGTAATGTAAGTGTATAATGATTGCTGGACATGGAACGGGAATTATGCGTAGTTGCTCGGGAGTTTAGTCCATCAGACCGGTACGATGTGTGTATGTTAGCCTTGTTAGCCACGTGAGTGGCTAACGGCGTGTAACACCAAGGAGTTGAGTTAAGTTGTGAGTTGTGATTTCCGCTGCAAAGTGTTGTTAAGTGTGTTATTTGTAGTTGGGGTGTTACACCTATGTAACCTTCACCCCTAAGAGCCATTCCACCCAACCCAGTGCCCTCTCATTATCCAGCCACTCAACTACTGAACATCCCTCTTGTTCCTAAAGCATCAAATTTAAGACCTTTTCGACCCACTCAGAACACCTCCCAACCTTCTGTAACCCATTCCACTTCTCACTGGCCGACACCACAACAAATCCCCCCTCTCAGTATCACCCTATCCTTGGGACTTTAACCCCTCATATCTCTGTTCAAGCCTCTGGAACTCCAAGAACCCAAAACCCTCCTCAACCCTCACAGAATAATCAAGTGTATCAAAACTTTGATTGGAATGCTGCCCTTTCTGAATTTGGTTTACATGCTCAAAACAAACCCAGTAGCCCTGAATCCATTAACCAAAATCCTCCCCTGACTATTAGTCAAATCTTGCAAGAAGCTGAAGACAAAACAAGGCCGTCCTCTGATGTTTTGATTATCCCTACCCAAACTGATGAAGCCAATCCCATTGCCCAAAGACCTGGTAACAGAAATTATTTCCCTCTTCCCTTCTAGGCCCCTCCAAAACCCTCTTCAAAAAAGGAAAGTATTGAAAGCCCAGCCTCTGATGATTAGATCACCTCAATCTTTTGGGGATGAAATAGAGGAGTCTGATTCTGAAGATACTACCCTTATTAAGGCAGACCTTGCTAGTCAGCAAGGCTGCCACCCAAAATGAGTTGCATAACCCTCAACTGCCAGGGATTGGGTCGACCCCAGGCAGTTTCTTGGGTGTCGGGTTTACTTAAAACTCACAAACCTGAGATAGTTTTCTTAATGGAGACCCATAGATCCTCTGCTGAAATGGATCATATTTTGAGCAAGTGGGGTTTGTATAATGGATATAGTGTTGCTAGCAAAGGAAGAAGCGGGGGCCTTGCTTTACTCTGGAAAAAAGAGGTTCTTCTCTCTTTAGTCAACTCATCTTCCCAACACATTGCGGTGGAAGTCACTCTCCCAAGTATGAATATCTTTCACTTTACGGGGTTTTATGGGTGGGCTAATTGGAATCTAAAGTATCTTTCCTGGAAATTGATTCGTGCGCTTAGGCATCAAGTTAGGATCCCTTGGATCATAGCAGGGGATTTCAATCAAATAATGTTTGAGTATGAAAAAGAAGGTGGTAGACTTAGGAGTGATTCTCTTATGGCTCCTTTTAGGAAAGTAATTAGGGATACGGGGCTTATTGATGTGGGTTTCATAGGCCACCCTTTCACATTTACCAACTGCCAACCTGAACCTTACCTTTCTATTAGTAGGCTAGATAGAGTGTTTATCTCCTCAGATGCCCAAAGCCTCTTTCCTCTCCTGTCTGTCCAACATCTTCCTAGAGAGCACTCTGACCACTGTCCTATCCTTATTAAGCTTCTAGGGTCCCACAAAAAACCCGGTCACATTTTTAGATTTGAAGACATGTGGTTATTGGAGGAAAAGTGCAAAAATATTGTTACAGATTGCTGGGGTCCTAATAAGCATAACCTCTTGGACAACATCAACACTTGTAGAAAGAAACTCCAAGCATGGAATGAGTGGAACATTCATAAACTCAGGAATAAAATCAAGAGCAAAACCAAAGAGCTCCACAGGATTAATCTTGTAAGACAGACCACTGGAAGCATCTCAAATAGGAAAAGACTCCTATCTGAGATTGAGATGCTACATTATAAAGAGGAGTTATGGTGGAAGCAAAGAGCTAGGGACAAATGGCTAAAAGAAGGTGACAAAAATTCAGCTTATTTTCACTCCAAAGCCTCAGCCAATAAAAAGAAAAATACCATCTTTGGATTGGAGCAAGACAATGGGAATATGGTGTATTCTTGGGAGGAGATTGATAATACTGCCACCAATCACTTTCAGAATCTTTTTAAGGCCACAAACTTAGACAGAGTGGGTAACATTCTCAATGAGGATCAGAAGGCTTCCTTAGCCTTAGAGTATAACCAAGATGACATTCTCCTAGCCGTGAAAAACCTAGGATCGGGTAAAGCTCCTGGACCTGATGGCTTTAATGGAAAGTTCTACAAGCATTTCTGGAGTGTCATTGGAAACCAAATCATCCAGCTCACCTTAAATATCCTCAATGGTCAACCAATCCCACCCTCTCTCAATGACTACTACATTACCCTCATCCCAAAGACCCCGGGGGCCACCCATCTTAACAATTTCAGACCGATAGCCCTGTGCAACTTTACTTACAAAATTATCACAAAAGTCCTTGCCAATAGATTGCAAAATATCCTCCCTGATATCATCTCTGAAAATCAATCAGGTTTTGTCAAAAAAAGACTCATTTCTGACAACATTATTCTGGCAGGAGAATTATACCATAGAATTTCTAAGTCCCAAGCCACAAAAAAACCTCTGTTTGCTTGTAAGATTGACCTAAGCAAAGCATATGATAGATTGGAGTGGCCTTTTTTAAATGATCGGCTCAAGGCCATGGGATTTCCTGATCATTGGAGAGTCCCAGTCATGAATTGTATCTCCTCAGTCATAGGATCAGTCATTATCAATGGAAACCCAGGCAAACCATTCATTCAACAAAGGGGGATTCGCCAAGGTGACCCCCTGTCCCCCTTCATCTTCATCCTAGCTCAGGAAGCTCTCTCCAGAGCCATCAACCAAGCTATGTATGATAATCTCTACCAAGGTATTAGTGTCAACAATGCCACCCCTCCCATCTCCCATTTATCTTTTGCAGATGATATGATACTCTATGGAATTGCAACTCCTCAAAATGTTAACCATCTGGCCAATATCCTCTTCAGTTTCCTAAAAGCCTCTGGGCATGAAATAAACCACCAAAAATCAGAAATCATCTTCAGCAAAAAAGTAAACCTGCAGGCCAAAACTCAAATGGCAAATGCTTTGAATGTCCAAGTGGTTACCCATTTCAAAAAATACCTGGGCCTCCCTACAAAAATTGGCAGAAATAAGAATGAAGCCTACGACTACATTCTAGATGCAATCAGGAAGAGAATTCACAATTGGAATAGGCCCATGTCCCAAGCTGCTAGATCAGTTCTAACTACTAGTGTGCTTATGGCTATCCCCACCCTGTCTATGTCTATTCTGAGAATCCCAGACCATATCACAAAGAAAATAAACTCTATGATAGCCCAGTTCTGGTGGGCTGGTAACTCTTCCAAAAGACCCCTCTACTGGACTAAATGGGAGCAGATTTGTAATAAAAAAGAAAGTGGAGGATTAGGTTTCAGATTTACTAAGGACTTTAACCAAGCTCTCTTAGCCAAACAAATTTGGAACCTCATCAAAAACTCAAATACTCTGGTAGCAAGAATCCTAAAAGCTATTTATTACCCCTCTTCTACTATCCTTACAGCTTCTCCTTCCAAGAAAGATAGCCCCATTTGGAAATCCATTTTATCAAGCATGCCTCTCATCAGATCTGGGCTCAGAAAGGAGATAGGAAATGGAAATGATACAAACATTTGGAACTCTCCTTGGCTTCCCAGAGATGGCAATTTTAAGATCATCTCCCCAATTGGAAACAGAAGGAGTAATCTGAAAGTCAGAAACCTGATGAATGAGGATGGACAGTCTTGGAATAGGGAGATAATTATTCAAACCTTCCTAGATATAGACAAAACAGACATCCTCGAGAGCAGATTCAATGCTCAGAAGGAAGATGAATGGATCTGGCATTACTCCAAGGATAAAGAATATTCAGTAAGACAAGGTTACATGCTGCTACAAGACAACAAGAAGGAGATCAATTGCTCCAACACCAACCGAGGCCCCTGGGATTTTATCTCAAGGGTCTCTGACAAACTGTGCCCTCCTAGGGTCAAACTTCTGCTGTGGAAATTCCTAAATAACAAGCTCCCATGTATGGCTAATATAGCAGAAAGAATTGGGGGAAAAGGAAAGTGCCACTTCTGTGGTAACACAGATACGGATACCCATGCCATATTCCTCTGCTGGACTAGCAGTCAATTCTGGGACAAACTAGTGAACCTTGATGATATTCCAGGTTACAGAAGAGGAGCTATCCAAGATTGGCTGATTCACAAAGCTCAAAGATGGTCTAAGCTGAAACTCTCTATGATAGCCAATACGATTTGGACTATTTATGATGGGAAAAACAAAGCCAAACACAACCCTGAATTGGCGGTTATTCATTGTATTGAATCCAATTTACAATTTTCTGCTATGTATCACTCTAAAATGATGAGGAAAACTCAACAGATTATGAATGATGCTAATATGGTGTTATTACAAGATGAAATTTTACTTGTAACTTCTTTAAACAGACACAAAGGAGCCTCAACAGTCTCGGGAGGGACTCTCATTGATTATGTACACAAGCCAAGAGTGGCCTTCAACATCCAGACTTTCACGAAAACACAAGATCATGAGATGGAGATTCAAGCAATTGAAAAAGGAATTGAGCTGGCTACAGAAGAAGGATTCTCCAAAATCCACATCATCATCAACAACCAAGAATCCTACAAGATCTGCAACGACATTCTCAACAACAACTGGGAAAGAGGTAGCCAATTCCAGAAACTAGCAACCGGATTCCAAAGAATGAACCTCACCAAGCTGCACTCTTGTAATTCTGAATTTAAACAATTTCCTGCTTTCTTAGTTACCAAGATTTTTTAATCCATCTGTTGAATGAAAAATTTGGAAAAGGGATCACATCCCTGCGGCTGTTTATCAGGCTTGTGACCTGAATTTCGATTTATGCACTAACACTAATAGCGGTAATGTGTGTAATCCTATGACTTTGATGTAAGTTCGGCGACTATGTTTGGTTCTTATATATGCAGTACGACAAGTTTCTATCAAAAAAAAAAGTAGTGTGGACGGCAGAAGATGAAGGTGACGGGGTGATTAGACTTGCAAAAAATTGTTACTCCCTCCGTTAATTAATATCTGTCGTTTTAGGATGTGATTTTTGTTTAAAAGTACATGTCATTCTGCTTTTTGATAAAAAAATTTCACTATTAACCCTACTATTCAACACAAATAATTATTATCTACATGGAAAAGTAAAAAATAGGGGTACATACGTCATTTTTCTATTTTCCTTAGTGAGTACAATTTTCTAAAATAACAGATATTGTTGAACAGAGTATGATGTATGGTGTTCCCGATGGGTAGGGCCACGGTTGGGAGATGAGAAGAAGAGCGAATGCATCTGAACAAACTCTCAACTTTCAAAAAAACACAACCTAGATGTGAAATTCGTGATAGTAGTGAGACATCAGTTCAATTTAGTTATTTGAATCGTTTCATGACGCGTCTTCCTGTCAAGCTTACTATGAAAGACTGGACATGAGCAATAAACCCTAATCAACGTGGATCTTCAGAAGATATTTGGTGGAGAAAATTTGACTATTTAACGATAATTATCCAATTGCTGTAGTATCTCTCTGAAATAAACCATATATGAGACTGAATGAGTATTGCCCAATTTCTTTCCAGGACATAGAACAAAGTTTAATTATGGATCTCCAGAGAGGGGAGAACATGTCGAGAGGTAAGGCTGCAGAGAGTCGAAGAAAACTCATGGGATCATGTTCACTCCTGGAAGCTAGCCGTATAGGACTGCAAATCGCACGGAATCATAGAAAGGAGGGAAAGGTCAAAACAAAATCCTTAACCATTGGAGAACTATTATATTCAGAGTGAGAGAGTAGCAAACGCGTGATATATCAAAATCTACCCTCTGATCATTCTCAGTTGTCAGTGAACACCAACAACCAAAGACTACTGCTATTAATGTCTAATGAAAAACAATTATTGCACTCCGAGTGAGTACTAAACTTGTCATTTTCCCTCGCTACATAGCTTCTTCCAGCTGATCAACCACCACTGCTAGTCCGTAAGTCCCGACCCCGGCCTGCACACTCCTATGGCCGCTACATAGCTACTACTAGTATTTTAATAAGATTTCAGCACTAGGGAGAGGGACCGCATGAACAGCATAAGTGAACAGTAGAATCACTGTTTCCATCATGAACAGAAGAATCACTATTCTGAGTATTCTCAGCGCAGGAAAAAAAAAAAAAAAGCAAACCGGAACCCACTTTCAACGTTTGACATGCACCTTCATTTGGTTCACCCTTTTATTAATGGGCAACTTTATTGATATAGGAATCTTATGTCCTCCACAAAGCTGAAGCCAAATTCAACTTCAATCTCAATTCGCAACACGATCGATCAAATTTCCAACATGGGGGTAAATTAATTTACTAGTATTACATGTAAATAATCATGTACTTGTATTATGACTATGGTTGATTATCATTTCTAACACAATACCATGTGAAGTTTACTCATCGTACACAAACCCTAATTCCTCATCTCCAAGTTGATATCAGCATACACGAGAGGACACCCAATTTTCGGATACTAAACGGAGAGAAAAATAGACAAGACAATTTGACCTACCTCAGCTCTCACCCATTTTCTAACCCTGCACCCAAAGGCAAAACTGGTTTTGCAGTAGGTTTCCGCTTCTTTTTCTTCTTATCATAGCTAATCCCACGGGCTTTAGACTGTGTATCCCTTACCTCTCGAAGATACAGCCTCACCGCACGAGCCCCAAACGGGTTCACTTCCGGTTTCCCACCGTTCTCCTCAAAGGCGGCTCGAAGCCGGCCAACAAGGGCGTCGAGGCTACCCCAGGCTTGACGGAGAGGGCAAGGGCAGGGTGCTGGCGGATTCGGATGACCGTAGAAAGGGCAGGGTGGCGTGTGAACCTTAGTCTTTCCAAACTGGTCCAGGTAGCGGAGGAATTCCAGGACGTGGGCGCCGCTGCATCGGGAGAGCGCTAGCGGTGGCTTGTGGTGCTGCAGGTACTGCCCGAAGTTAATCCAGTCTCTCCGTTTCTGGTTCTCATATCTACTGCTTCTGGGGCTGCTTGTGGTGGCTGTGGTCGTACCGGCGGATGCAGAGGAGGTTGTGATGGCCGTGAGGAAACTGGAGGAGTTTTGTGATAAGAAAGAGGAGCATGACGAGGAGGAGGTTGAGCCGATGCTAAATAGGCTAGGTTCAATAATATTGGTGTTATTAGGGTTTATAGAATTCATAATTCGTTTTTGTTCCTCTCTTTCTTGAGACTTCGACTCCTTAAACGAAACTAAAGTTGATCTGAGCTGGGATCGACTTCTAGATGCTCTAGCTTGTACTTCTATTTTCGATTGGTTGTTCTAGCCCTCAACAGAGAAAGTACAGGATTGCTGCAGCTGTTTGTTTGAAGATTTCCATTTTTGCTCATCTGACCCAGATAGTTGAGGTGAGGTGAAAAAAAATGCCTGTGGAGAAGACAACTGATGGGATGGAGGGAGGGGAGAGAGCGTTAGGCTGAAGCTAATAAAGAGAAAACCATGTTATGTGTCTTGTTTGGAGCAAATACTAGAAAGAAAGAAAAAAAAAATGACGGGTAAGTCTGAAGACAGTGGAGAAAAGTCAGTTGATGATATAGCTAATTATATAAGGAAAGATGTGCAATAATTGGAGCACAATAGCAGTTACTTACATATAAGAGTCTCAATATGTTGCGATGACAGAAGATTTTGCGTTGCCATATTAAGAGGGAACAACTGGGTTCCTATTACTCTGAAAATTTGGAATACTTTCCATTGTTGCTGTGTTGTATAATCTTCTTTCCTGTCACACCACAGTACACTTGTTGTATACATATGCATAGTATAGAACTGTTGGAAGCATAGGAGGTTTTTCTTTTTAATTTGATCAAAATGACATTTCTCAGATCCTAAAGTTATGAAATGTGACATGGTGGGAGTACACCAAATTTAATTTGGGAGCAGTTATTGTCAAGCGGTATGGGGAACTGGGAAAGAAGAATGAAACGACATGGAGATTTGACAGCTGCACTGATTAGATTTTCTTGACAACCATTCTCAAGCCATTCGGATTGACTAGCAACCTGCCCTGGTTCAGTCTGATTATTTCAGAACATATTTGGTTTTATTTAAAGGACTTTAGGCGATTTTATAATACTCCCTCCGTCCTGAATTGAAAGTCCCGTTTGCTTTATGGCATGTTTTTCCACTTCAATATTAAACATATAAGATAAAATAATTTTATAAAACTAAATTTTGTAACTTATAGTTTATCATGTAAGAAATCATATACAAAATTTAAATTTTCAAAATTAATTTATCTTATATGTTAAAAATTGAAATCAAACAACATATCCAAATAGTAAACAGGACGGTATTTGGGTGTAGTTAAATACCGTCCGTTCAATCAAACTCGTCTTTTTAGGTTATGAATTTTGTTTAAAAATATAAGTGGTTCTATTTTTTGATAAATTTTTTCAATTTTGATATTATTATTTAATAAAAAAATAATTATTATCTAGTTAAAAAAAAAAAGTAAGTGTACATGTGATATTCTACTTTTTCTAATAAAGTGTTAAGTTTCTAAAAAGATATATTATTGAAGGTTGAGTAATTTTTTAGATAAACATCATCCACATTCAATTTCTGTCTAACAGTTTCTATGTTTTTTAAAGGCAGTATCCTTGTATTATACACGGAGAATAAGAATCCGATTACATGGTCTAGGATCTTCTAACCAAAGTAGGAGACTTGCATAGTGAAGTCAACTGCCTACATCAACTGATTCGTGTAGAATATTGTGGATGCAGTGGAAAAGGAGCACAACCAAATATACAAACTTCGGTGAGAATGTGAGGACACACGTCCAGGAGTAAAAAAGTAATTTGGGATCCAAAATCATCATAGTCAAAACGTAAATATAGAAGCTTAGGGTTCTTAAGATAACTAAAAATGAACACTGACAAATTATTAAAATGGGAAACAGGATTAAACGATATAAAAAGGACTAAAAGAACAAACACTAATAATGACCTTCAAATCATGGGGCAGAGAATTCACCCCCTGGTGAACAACCCTAACAACTTGGGATTTCCACCCAAGAGGTTAGGGCAAAGATATCTCATTATTTTTTGTGGCTCTGGGCTAAACCTAGAATCGCAAACATGCTTTGCTTAGAGCTTGAGACATCAGTAACCTTGGAAACCGAGGCATGAATGGGTCGAGGTGGGGCAAGTCCTTCTTCACTTACTAAAAACAAGCTGCTCCACTTCTTCCATTCTCCAGCCAATAGGGCTCAGGGATTGAGCTTGAGGAAAAGTAGCATCAAGCGTCCTTTTTCTCTTTAAACTTACATCGTGCATGTAGTCATACCGATGGAAAGAAAGGGCCCATCAACACTCAAGATTTCAACCAGGCCTGATAGAGGAGTGGCTGGAGACATGTGACGAGATTGGTCCTAGCCTAACAAGTCACGAACAAAAACCTTCATCGACATATGAGGATCTAGGATTTGCATGAGTGATTGAGGACGTGTGTGGGCCAAGAAATATTCAATTGAAAGCCTGTTGGAACTTGGCTTGTTGATGGACTCCATCGTCAGCAACACTTCAAATACACATACCAAAGGAAACTCTTTTTTACCAGAGATGGCAAGGAGAGTGCAAGCTTCAGCAGCATGCGTGAAGAGACCACAAAAGGGGCATATTGCTGCCATGTTGTCGTATGTGATTTCATAGACCAAGTTGAGGTCATCATGACAGAGCGAAAGAGAGCGCATAATTGGAGTCCTGACATTAATGAGGAATTTGATGGGAATGCATTTGATACTCAGGTGAGAAGAGTATTCAATAATCCCAAGAAAACAACCAAACTTGGACCCAATATTCTCAGCAAGCTCTGTGGAGAGGTAGATCTTCGGCATGTCACACAGATCTGGGATGGAACCCAATCAAATTCTTGCTTATTGAAAGGGTATTTTGGATCAAAGCTTTAAACCACTAATAAGATGGAATCAATTGTCCACGTCCCACGGACTAGAATATTCTACATTGCGTCCATAGTTTCCAATTCCACAATGAAGATATTAGAACCGACCTTGTAAAAATGAAAATTTCCATAGTTTTCCTAACACCACTAGAGGTCTTAGGTCAAGAGCACTCAAGAGAGATGAAGAGAACCATTTCGCAAGCAGGCATCGAACACAAGTGAGCAATGATTCGAGGTCATTAATGAATTTCATGGTTTCAAGATCGGGAGGCTCAAAGGATTGCAGATGGTGGAGTAGCAAAAGGAGAGTAGTGGCGATTAAGAGGCGATTAAGCCTGACTAAGTTGAATTTGTAAAGGCCTCGCCTTCCCGGCATGATACATAGATTTTCACGGTAAGGAGAAGTAGAATAGGCTGCTAGAGGGTTTGGAACATGCATGATAGATTCGGACATTAGGGACTTGAAGATATAGTGCTCAGGGCAGGAGTGAGATACAAGGAAGATTGAACAGAGGATGGGCAAGCGGGGCGGAGCACATTAGAGAAAGGAGGAAGGTAATAAAAGATAATGGGGTCAGAAAATTCAGAGTTGCGCATGCAGGGAATGTACAAAAACCTATTAGTGTATATAATAAGTCCTTGGTGATGTGGCATTAAAAATGTACTACTGTATTCTACAAATACTCTAGCTTGTACAGTATGTTACGGTTAATGAGAAATGCTTCAGTCTATTCATTGATCTCAATCTCTTCTCTAATGGAGATTCTTTTCTCGATTCACATCATTCTCTCTTCCTCATCTCTTGTTCGCTTCTACATGGTATTAGAGCAACACTCTGCTCTTCCGCTTCACCATTGAACATAACTCTGCTCTTTCTACCAATAGCTTTCGAGTCATGTTAGAAATAGCTGGAACAATCTCAGACGAGAATCCTAAAACTGAATCAAGATTCTGACTCTCAGCAGCAAATCTGTACCAGCTGATCGGGATTTCAACCATCAAGTTAAGTGGAGAAAGAAATTATCTGAGCTGGAGGACTCATACAAAAAGATGCTGACGAGACTAACTCTAAGTGGAAGGAGAAGGATGCGCTTGTTCGAGCTTGGCTAATTGCAACAATCTCTGAAGATTGTGTAGATCAAGTCGTCGGGTGCACGTCTGCCAAAGCGATCTGGAGTGAACTACTGTCAAAATTCCTCCAATCGACGAAAGACCGTAAGTTCTAGTTAAATCAAAAACTCCGGTCGCTTAATCTTGGAGACAAGTCGATAAAGGAGTATATAAAGGATTTCAAGACTGTTTGCGACAGTTTAACTGAAATTAAGCATCCTGTTCAAGAAGATGACAATGTTTTAATGTTTGCTCAAGGTTGTAGTATACAATATAAAGTCCTATGATCCATCAAGATAGCTCATGCGTCCTATCCTACCTTCAAAGAATTCATTGCCGCTATAGAAGCCTATGATCTGTGCGAAGGAGAAGAAAAAGATGTAACGAAACATAATCTACAAGAAGTAGCTTTCACTGCTACTCAAGAAAGTAGTGGATATCGAGGGAGAGGCTCTGGAAATCATTACCAAGTTGGAGGAAGAATTATGAAGTTTGTCCTAGCTGTCAAATGGGAAAAGGTTGTAAACAGCCTTTCAATTCTAGTAATAAAATAGCTTCTGATTTCTTTGAAAAGATTCACTGTGATCTTTGGGGGCCATCATTGGTTACCTCTCCAAGTGGATTTAGATACTATGCAGTTCTTGTTGATGATCATAGCAAATTCACATGGCTGTACTTACTGAAAAACAAGTCATATTTTCCTCAGATATTTGTAAAGTTTCAGAAAATGATTGAGTGTCAATTTGCAAAGAAAATAAAGGTTTTTCAATGCAATGGAGGAGGCGAATTTCTCAGTAAAACCATTTTTGAGATCCTTAGTAATTTGGGAATTGTTCAACATATCTCATATCCTCATACACCTGAACAGAATGGTGTAGCCGAAAGGAAGCATCGACACATAGTTGAGATGAGCCCTACCTTACTATATCATTCAAATCTGCCTTTAACCTTTTGGACCAGAGCCTTTATGACTTATGTGTTCCTCATAAAGAGATTACCGTCTTCTGTTTTGAAATCTCAAATACCTTTTGTCAAACTCTTTGAGACTCAACCAGATTACTCCTGTCTAAAGATCTTTGGATGTGGATGTTTTCCTCTTCTACGTACCAAAACTGTAAAAAAATTTGCTCCAAAATCTTTACCCTTGTATCTTTGTTGGCTACAGACTATAGTCACATACACAAAGGCTACAGATGTTATCATGTCTCCTAAAAAAATATCTACATTTCTCGACATGTAGTCTTTGACGAATCTATTTTGCCCTTCAAAAGTCTTACAACGTATCCTCACATCAAACCTCACACATTTATTACCACCTTTAATCTCTTTGTTGATAAAGATTGTTTGAGCAGTTGTGATTTCTCACCCAAACAATCTGCTGCATCTGTTACACAAAATTATGTCTATCATACAAGACTCACCAGTTCAAGCCTACCAGTATTTTTGCCTATCATGACTGACACTATTACTCCACACACTGATGCCAACCTCCACAATGAACCCAGCTTCTCTACCTCTACATATGATAATAATCTATCCTTCTCACCACCTATATCCAACACAACATCATTACCTCAAACATCTGAACACACATCACCTGAAACATCTTTAACTAAACCCTCTACTTCTCAAAATAATCCCGCGGCCATTGATTTATTTATTGAATTACCCATAGCTCAACCCCCTGCCAAAGATCTCAATACTCACCATATGCTTAACACGCTCTAAAACCAGGCAAAACTCAGAGGCTCTCATATCTCAACGAATCTCATCTGTTTCTGAACCCAAGACAGTTAAACAGGCTCTAGCAAATCCTACTTGGAAACAGGCTATGCATGAAGAGATAGACGCTCTTATACAACAGAACACCTGGATTCTTGTTCCACGCTGCTCCAACATGAATGTAGTTGGGAGTAAATGGGTTTTTTGTACCAAAGTCTTTCCAGACTGATCTGTTGAAAGATTAAAAGTGAGATTAGTCGCAAAGGGTTTTCACCAAGTTCCTGGTGTGGATTATTAGGAGATGTTTAGCTCGGTGATTAAATTTCCCACTCTACGAAGAGTTTTGTCTACAACAATCTCTCATGGCTGGGAAATTCGTCAACTGAACGTGAAGAATGCTTTCTTCACGGTGATTTAATTGAGGAAGTCTTCACGGAGCAGCCACCAGGTTTTGTTGTTACCTCCAAGCAACAGATGGTTTGTAAACTTCAGAAATCATTGTATGGCCTTAAACAGGCACCCCGAGCATGGTTCGATAAGCTAAGCTCAATTATGTTTGGCCTAGGGTTTCACTGCAGTAAAGCCAATACTTCATTGTTCTTTCGTCACAATGCTCAAGGTTCTGTTATTATCTTAGTATATGTTGATGGTATGGTGATTACAGGAAGTAATACACAACTAATTTCTACTGTCATTCAGCATCTTGGAAAATCTTATGCTATAAAGGATCTCGGCAAGCTTCACTACTTCCTTGGTATAGAAGCTCAATTCACTGAACGAGGTTTATTTTTAAGTTAACAAAAATATGCTCATGATATTATCCAACAAGAAGGTTTACTGAAAGCCAATCCAGCTCGAACTCCCATCAGCACAAGTCACAACATGGATTCTATTTCATCTCCCTTAGTTGACCCGTCCAAATACAGGAGTGTAGTAGGAGCACTTCAGTATCTTACACTCACTCATCCAGATTTAACATTTGCTGTTAATTTGGCTTGTCAGTACATAGGGGCACCACGTGAAGTTCATTGGCTGGCTGTAAAACATATTCTTTGCTATATAAGTGGCACGGTCTCACATGGTCTCACCTTATCCTCCAAATCCTTCATGAATCTAGTAGCTTATACTGATGCTGACTAGGGAAGCTGCTTTGTTACAAGACATTCCGTTAATGGACTTTATGTTTTTCTAGGCTTAAATCTGATATCTTAGGCTTTCAAAAAACAAAGAACTACTGCTTATTCAAGCACCAAGGCAGAGTATCGGGCTTTGGCAACATCTACCACAGAAGTAGTATGGCTTACCTACATTCTTCGTGATCTCTGACTCACTCCTTCCAGTTGTCCCTTATTACTTTGTGACAATCTATTAGCTTTACACCTCTTCAAAAATTCTATTATGCATGCCCGAACTAAGCATATTGAAATAGACTATCATTTTGTTCGTGAAAAAGTAACCACCAGTGTAGTCTATATATAGTTTGTGTGCTCCAAATAACAACTTGCTGATGGTTTTACTAAGCCTTTGACAAAGGATGGTCTATCTCTATTTCTAAGCAAACTTCAGCTATGTTCTAAACCCATCTCAGTTTGAGGGAGGATGTTAGTGTATATAATAAGTCATTGGTGATGTGGCATTAAAAATGTACTATTGTATGCTATAAATACTCTAGCTTGTACAATATGTTACGGTTAATGAGAAATGCTTCAGTCTATTCATTGCTCTCAATCTCTTCTCTAATGGAGATTCTTTTCTCAATTTACATCATTCTCTCTTCCTCATCTCCTGTTCGCTTCTACAAAACCAAGGTAGGGGAACGACAACAGTCATAGTCAAGGTAATGATGGGTGGCACTTTCCAACACCAACATCGGGAGTGCAATGGGAGAAGAAAGAAAATGTGTGGGAAGGTGAAGCAGGGAAAGGATGGATGAGAGCATTTCTCCCTACATTTTTTTATTTTTAAATTAAATATCACACTACATATGGACTATATCTTATTTTATATTAATTCTGAGTAGTATTTACCCTTTAAAATTATCTTTTTATTCTTTCTTTTTTACTTTTTTTAATAAATGTTTATGACATATTCCAATAAGATCGTATGAAGAGGTGATTTGTATTCTTTTAACAAACATGAGTGAACAACAAAAATTTCTAAGAAAAAAAGATGGGTACACACAGGTAGGTAATATAACACTCAAATATGTTATAAATAGGTGATAGTCAAATTTTAAATATTTTATAATATATATTTTTATTATACATAACTAATATTTATTGTATATAAACTGAATTAAAGTATATATATATATAATTTGAGCTTATTCACCGTTTTAATTTGTGGCAATTGTTCGTCCTTGATTGTAATCTGGATGTTAGACTTTGTCCATGTGTATTTGGTATACAGTTATGATTCAATCCTAATAGACTAATTTCTTTCTTTTTTTTGTAAATGCACTATAGAAGCTGGCGTTGATGCCGGCTTCCTCTATATGTGGTGACATATTTTAGGCTATTCAGATGATAATTCAACAAGAAACTAGATAATTCTTCAAATCAGTTAGTGAATCCAATCACGGAGTCCTAGTTCAAAAAATCAAGTAAATAGATGAGCAAGTTGAAATAAACTAACAAGTCATAGGCAAACTCAATATCGCCAAAATCACCACACCTCCAATCGTAATCTTACAGCTATCCCAGTCGACACCCCACTGGACGAACCAGATGTCGAAGAGGAAGAGAAGCTTGATGGAGGCGGTGGTGAATGAGATGAGGAAGATGAAGATGACGGTGGAGGAGACTTCAACAAGCTTGAGGAGTTTGAAGACGGAAGAGGAGTTCGAGGGCTCGATGACGAAGAAGATCCAAAAGGCAGTGGAGGCGATGTGGTGCTTCTAGATGAAAGCGAAGGGGAAATCTGATGATGGAAAGAGGAGTTGATGATGTAGCAGGGACAAAACTAGTTGTTGGAGGCGAGGCAGATGCAGCCAGAACGAGTGTTGTAGTCGAAGGAGGTGAAGGGGTGAAGGGGTGAAGGGGAGAGAGTTGTGGAAGGAGCAGGGGTAGTAGGGGTGGTAGATGGTGAGGATGCAGAGGTTGGTGGAGCCGGCGGGGAAGTGGAATTGGTTGACAAAGACGTTGAAATCGCCGACGACGCCATTGTGATTTGACTAAGTAGAAGAAGCAAATTATGAAATCACAATTGCTCCAGGTAACGTAACTTCACCGTTATACACCTGTAGGAGAATAATGGGGAGTGATAGAGATTGAGCAGTTGCTTCAAAGAGAATATGAGTTTGGTGTGGGAGTGGAGGAGAGGGGAATGGTAGGATATGAGTTGGAGCAGACGAAGAGTAATTATTGTTGAACTTTAATGCAAACTACATTATGGTGTTAGCTTTTTTTTATGGTGTTAGCCTTATTAAGATAGACCTCCCTAAATTGTATGAAGTTCATGTTATTATTAAAGAAGATTCATATTGTTAATGAATAAGATTCACTTTTAGTTGATTCATTGTATGAGTTACTTTGTTGTCAAATGTAGCAATATTTTAGTCACTATGGAAACACTAAGATTCACAAATAAAAAACATACGATCACTTTTGTTGTTCTAGAAATTGTAATTTTCTTTTGATTGAAAAACTTAATTTTAGTGAATCACTGTAAGAATTTGAAAAAGCCTTTTACAACAGAAAATAGTTCACTTTTAAAACACCAAATTATCATAATCGTTAATATAATGATTCACGTTGACTCAACTAATTGTTAGAACTACATACATTATTGTAGTAAAATTTGATTCATTGTTACATCAAAATAGATTCACATGATATTTGAGCTATCTAACATCTCTTATAGCACTAAATAGTTCAATTGATGTTTCATTTATTGGAAAGTGAATCTTTCATTCAAGAAAAGTGAATCTTATGTTTTAGAAAAGTAAATTTTATTACAAAATTATGTGAGAACAATATGAACCTTTCAGTTATTGAAAAGTAAATCTTTTATCTTAGAAAAGTGAATCTTATGTTTAAGAAAAGTGAACCTTTCACATTAAACAATGTGATCCTTTGTGTTTTCTAAAGGTGAATCTTTAGTTTAAGAAAAGTGAATCTTATGCATATAGAACCAAAAAATAGAACAAAACACAAAATGAACCATACACCTTTCTCTTCAATAAGAATGTGATATAATGGGAATGTTATTGTTATTGTACTATATATCTGTCGATATCTATGGTGATTCAATGAGAATGTGATATCTTATTTTCTTACCAAACACTTTTCTCTTCTCCTCTCTTTTGGCCGTCTTATCCCTCTCAATCTCCCATTTCTACATGGTATAAGAGCTTAAGCTCTAGATTCATCTACACATACAATGGGGTTAGACGATTGTATTCCTCGATAAATCTACATCAAATGGTAGGGATTTCCACGATCAAACTTCAAGGAGAGAATAATTACTTGAGTTGGCACACACAGATGCTCAACTTGTTCGAATCGGTTGACATCATCGGGATGATTGAGGAAAACTCAAAACCAGAATAGTTGATCATGAAGAATGACACTATGACTGATAATCCTGAGTACAAAAAATGGAAGAAGATTGATGCACTCGTTTGAATTGGATTTTGGCTATGCTCACTGAAGATTGCATTGCGCTAACAATTAGGTGTACAATTACGAGCAAGATTTAGAAAGAATTAAGGAGTGAATTTCCTCAATCCACATAGGATAAGAATTTCAAATCAAAAGCCAATTGTGGTCCCTAAAATTGGGGAACACACAATCTGTTAAAGATTAAGTGAAATAATTTAAGTCGATATGTGACAACGAAGACAAAGTAGTCACTCTTTCTCAAGGATATGGATCAAGATACAAGATCTTGCGATTAGTGATGTTAAGCAAGGCTCCCTACCAAGTCTTAAACAATTTGTCATTACTCTTGAAGACTACAATGCTAAAGAAGGAAATAATGGTTTCGATGTTTGGGTCATAGAAAATTAGGGAAATCTGCTACCAAATGCTGCCTTCAATGTTAATACCACTCCTGAGAATCGAACTAAAAAGGATTCCTATTACACAAGGGGTGGTCGTACCGGTGGCCGAGGTAGAGGTTAACAAGGTGGAGGTAGATGAAGTGAAATACCCCGATTTAATAAGGTTTATATTAGTTATTTAATTATCATTTATGTTATTAAGAAAACTTTTAAGAGGTTATTTATAGAGAAAGAGCTCAAGAGTTATGAAGATTTTCACTTAAAGCACATTGTGACCATAAGGGGCATTTTGGTAATTTTGAGTGATTTAAAATACTTTAACCTCTAAAGGTAATTTCTAACCTCCAACTATAAGATTCTATCCTATTTTAAAATGATGAAGAAAAATTTTGATAAGAAAATCCAAGTCTTAGTCGATGTTAGAGCTTCGAAGGCTTATAGTACATTTTGCTTGTCTAAAGATTACTTTCATGTACTATTCACTACTATTCATTTGTAAGTTCCGGAAATCTAAGAAGGGAGTTTAAAATGAAATTTTAGGAGTTTGAGAGGCCTTTTTTTTAATTAGCCAAAAGAGCTAATAAGATACTTGCCACATAAGCCTTCTGTTTCCTCCCATTCTATCTTTCATGTTTTCTGTCATCCTAACATTTCTCTTTCTGGCCAAAAATATGGATAATGACAGCAGCATGGGGAAGCCCTTTATCTTCATCATTTTACTCTAAATCTTAACCTTAGATTGATTATTAATGGTTGTTGGCAACTAAAGATCATTCCCATCTTCTTCAAGCTTTGATTTGAGTTAAAGATCTAGAGATCTCCACCTTCTTCTCCACCATTGTTACTATACACAGGTGGTATGTTTTCCTTGATTTCACTCTCTTAATTTTTTTTTGTCATAAGTGCTTCACTAAAGCTTAATATTATGTTCAAACCTTGAGTTTTAACCACTTATCATTGGATTGGTGGAAGTTGAACTTTGAGGTCTACCCATGGTCTTCTATGTCCAAAAATGGACTTAAAAATGGCGGTTTTCATTTCTTTAAGCAATTTAGTCATTTTAAGCTTGAATAACATTAAAGGAGTATACAAAAAGGTTTAGAAGTGAGATGAAGGCCTAAGGTCACTTAGTGCTGATTTTTTAATGAAAGAGGAGTGTATCTTCTTGCATTATATTTGAGCATTGTTGACTGGTTATTGATTGTGTACTTCTGTTTGAATGTTATGTGATCCCTTAGACACTAGTGACAACACTAGAGCTTGAGCTAGAGGACAAGAGCTTGGACCCAATCTAAGTTGACAAAAAGGTAAACCTAAGTCTATCCATGTATGTGCCTTGAGGAGATGTGTGATATGAACTTTTCATTGTCCTAATTAATGATGCAAGTAAAATAAATCACCTCTGGTGGTCAAGACTATGTGAAAGTGTTCTTTGGATCCTTGTACATACGGTCAATGGAGAAAGGAAAGAAATCGGTAAGATCATTGTGATCATTGTGTATGTGCTTGAAATGATAATGACTAATGAAAGATGAACTTGTATGAGAGAGAGAGAGAGAGGTGTTATGATGACCTTTGGTAAGAGAACTTATCTTCAACTTAATAGTGGTCATAAAGACCCTAATTTGTGAATGTTTATAAGAGCATCATAGAATCATTATACTTTTGGTAATAGAAATCTTGCTATTTGTAAGGTCCTAATGATGAAATGTGTCATTGAGAATTTGATTATTATATGTGTGCCCTTACAGGACACCTTGATTGTTAAACACCAACATACCAAACTATATGATATTATTATGATTGAGACTACGTGCTTTGGAATAATTGAAGTTTTTCATATGAAATGTTGGATAAGAAAATGAGATGATTATGGAAAAGCTGAATAAATGAGGAATTCTTAGGAACGTGGCCCACTAACACCTTCCTTGTGGACGTGTGAGGTTATTATTAGACCTAGCAAAGGCGATATGAACCATAAAAGCTGAACCGATCTTACCCGATCCGAACCTGAATTTAAACCGAATAGTGTGACCCAAAATGTGATCCCAAAATCTGAACCAAACCAAATCAAACCAAAATTTGGTACAACCCGAATCCACTTGAACCGAATTCATCCGAACCGAATCAACCCGAACTGAATCCACCCAAATGCTTTGTTAAATCTAAATCTACTATAGTTGTTCCAACTGTAAAAATAATTCTTGAAACCAAAAACACATAATGGATTTTTAGACATCTAATAAGTGTTCATTACTCACAAATATATATATATATATATGGACATCTTCAATCTTCACGCATCTCAAGCCTTGTTGTATTAAAACATTCATAAACCGTGTTGTTACCCTTCCCACACATAGATGTTTTGCTTTAAAATGTATTTTAATACAATTTCATGTGTATCATTACTATTTAATAACACTTTACTAATTTTGATTTTAACAAAGTTGTGTTTTTTATGTTTAGGACATTAGACTTGGGAATGGTTTAAATGTGAATAAAGTTTAATTATAAAACCTAAACTTCTCAGTTGAGACATATACTAACCAAGATTAAAGTGTATATACCTAAAGAAAATTACGTAGTACAATGAGGAAAATACATATTTTTTAATGGTAGATTATTGTGAAGCGTAGGATAGACTAGCATTTTGGAGGATGAATAATCTCCACAAGTATAATTCATTACTATTTTATATTACTCTATATTTTTATAATTTAGGTTTCTTTATGTTTAGGACTTGGGAATGGTTTGAATGTTGATGGATGGGTGTGGGCGTGTGACGCTTGCATGAGGCGATGATGAATGGGTGCAGGCGCGCGACGCTGGCACGAGGTGATGAGCGCGGAGGTGTGATGGGCGCAGGACGGCGGGAGTGCAAATATTGACCACTAAGTCACAAATTTTTAATTTATACTTGGTCAATACAATTAATAAATGTATAGTTAATAATTCATATACAAAAATTGTCATCCAATCCGATTTTGTCCAGCCAATACACAATAGTAGTCTTGATCAAGAGTAACACTATATTAACATTTTTGGAGCCATATATGAAAATCAATACAAGTTACAAAGGTTGCTTAACATTTGTGCTTAAAATTTTTTGTTAACCAAATCTAACCAAGATAAGTCATCTGAATTTGACCTATAACCCAAAAAACTGGATGATGTAGAGGTTAACCCGAACCGAAAGCACCCAAACCCAAACTCAACCAAACTGAAGTAACCCGAATCTAATTTAAACCAGAAGAACCTGACCTGATCCGAACTGATCTGAATAGTAAATATTTTCAAATTGACCCGAACCGAACTGAACTGAACCCGAACCAAGTGACTCGAGTTGCCAGGTCTAGTTATTATGCTTGGGATCGAGCCCCTTTGATACCGGTGTGTTGAAGGGTCTAGTGTCTATCCAATGGTTTAAAGGGAACATAGGGGGTGTGCACATTTAAGGGGCTAGATTCATGGAGAAATGCTTAGGAAAGGTTTTCCCTTGCGACTATTGTGGGAAAGATTTTCTGCTTTGGGTTATTATGGGAAAGGTTTTCCCTTTTTGATTATTATGGTTAATTTTTTCCCTTGCGATTATTATGGAAAAGGCTTTCCCTGTGGTTATTATGGGAAATGTTTTCCCTCGTGGTTGGCCTTGTTCCGTTAAAATTTGAATTGTGGGAAATGTTTTCCCTTGTGGGTGGCCATGGGCCTTGGTTATGAATTGTGGAATAATGAAAGAAAGATTGAAATTATGCCTAATTTTACTCTTGATCTTGGATTGTGCATATGAGTTGTTTATGAACTTTGATGTGTGGATATGAATTAATATGGATTGTTAGAACTTGGTAGATGAACATATATTATTCTCTTGCAGAACCTTTGTAATGGTATGAGATAAGCTATATATATATATGCTTGGTTGGTATTGAAGTCTTTATGATTAACTTGTGTTTGTGATGATTGTGGCAACAAGGTGAATAATGAAAGATAATGTCCTATAAATGACACTCATATGGAAATATGTTACAGTGAGTAATGACTGATATAGTTCTCCAGTTTAATATTATTAAAAGAATAATAAAACTACCTTTACGGTAGCTTAGAGTTTACTCAGTTTTGATACTAACGGTTTATCTTTGTATGAGGTCTGTGAACAACTCTTATTTTAAGAGTTCTAAACAAGCTTCCATCCTAAATGAGAATATCTCCACTCGCTTTTAAAGGCCTTAATATGGCTTAAAAAGGCGTAAATCAATTTATGAGAGTATTTCACTCTCCCACTCTTTTTTTTAGATTTAAAATGTATAAGTATTAATTCCGTTTTTAGCTCTTCTTTTGGTGGTTGTAACTAACCTTTGGTTGAGAGTATATAACTCTCCTTTATCTTTGGTTGATTGGAATCCCAATGTGGATTTCCTTATTTCTTATTGTCTAAGCTGGTTTTGAATTGTGTGATTAGGAGTGTAATTTCAGCAAAGGTCATGCCGGTTTCTCACGAGATTTTATGGTCATTAGTTTTCCTAAATCTGAACGAGGAAACATTTTCCCAAATAGCCTTAACACTCGTGGAAAAGTGTGGCGGTAACACCAAAATTTTATGACTTTTGCTGCTTAATAAAGTGATTTATGGGTAATTAAAGGGTTTAGAAATGGGGTGTTACAGGAAGATACCAGAACAACAACTATTGCACACAAACAACTGGCTTTAATTAACCCGTGGCTGATTTACGGAAGAACTAATCACACTGCGATTAGTTGTTTCTACCACTAAGACCACTCCTACCAAACCAATGAACTAAAGCCAAATGTATCTGCTGATAACAACAATCAAACTAATAACCAGTCTCAGCTTCAGTCTCTTACCATGGTTGCCTACAAAACCTCTGATGATTCGTATTTTATGGACACATAAGCCACTACACATATGGTAAGATCATCAGGTAATGTAACCTATGTTACTCCCTATACTGGAAGTGATGTTGTTTTGTGGGAAATGGTAGTGTTCCTATTAATATACTAGTAGTGCTCGCATCATAGGGGTAAACAAAGATATGCAATTAAATGATGTCCTTGTTGTTCCTGATCTTCAGCAAAACCTGATTTTCGTTAGCAAGTTGACAAGAGATAATATTTATTTTGTAGAATTTAATGGTTATAAATTTTTTGTTAAGGACCAAGTGACGGGGTAGACTATGGACAAGGGTAGTAAGGAAGGTTATCTTTACAACCTGAAGAAGTAAGCCTTTCAAGTGTTGTAGGTTATGAAAGCTGGAAAAACAACTAGTGATATGTGACATAAGAGATTGGGCCATCCCAATTCTAAGGTACTAAAGATTCTTAGTACTAAGAATAAGATTAATGTTTCATCTTGGAATAAGGATTTCTCTATATGTAGTAGCTGTCAAATTAGCAAAAGTTGTAAGCTCCCATTTCAACCTGCTTAAAGTCAAGCTACAGTAGTGCTAGAGAAAAATACGACCTTCGAGGGTCTGCGCCAGTTTCTTCAAGTCAGAACATGAAACACTATGTTATTTTTGTTGATGACTACACTAGATATACTTGTTTTTATGCCAAAAGGAAGAAAACATAGTTTTTAATGTTTTTTTATCCAATTCCAGCGAATAAGTGAACTACACTTAGAAAAGAAGATCAACTTCTTAAGATGTGATGGTGGAGGTGAGTTCAAGTAGACAGTTCATAAAGCACTTGCATCAGTGTGGTTTTGTTCAACAAATTTCTTGCCCACATACACCTAAGCACAATGAAACTGCAAAATGAAAGCATCGACATAATGTACAGATGGGACTGGCACTTCTTCTTAGTGCATGACTGCCACTATTTCTCTATACTGAGGCTTTTATGCTCCTGTTTTTCTTATAAATCAGTTTCCTTATGCACTATAGTTCCAAGTTCCATTCTCTCGAGTGTTTCTGAAAGAGCCTGATTATGCCAGCCTAAGAGTTGGATGTCGGTGTATTCCTATGTTGCGGTACACCAATACTCATAAGTTACAACCTTGATCACCATCATGCGTCTTCATCGGTTATAGCAACTTACACAAAGGATACATGTGTTACCATCCACAAACTAGGAAGGCTTATATCTCTCGTCATGTTGTATTTGATGAGCTGGTATTTCCTTATCTCAAAATGGTAGCAACTTCCACTACATAGCCAAATATGTATGTTACAACATTTAAAATGTTCACTCAGGAGAGCAATGACATACCCAGTGCCAGCCAACAACATAAAACACCACCAGAAACACCCAATCTAACTCTTCATCCCTCCTTTCTACTTTGAACTCCTTTAATCTCCTAAACCACTAGACACACTAACTCTTCAATCGTCCCCTTTATCTTCATCTACACAACCATAACTTGTCCATCTCAGTCTGACACCCAAATTCCTACTACTCTTTCATCCTCTTTTGTGTCTTCACCCGCAAGCCTACCTACAATAACACCATCTCAGCTTCATGCCATTAGCCTTGTTGTTGAACTCCTAATGTCCGCTACATTAGACAAAGTGAATATATATCCTATGGTAACTAGATTCGAGAGCAATTTTGCACCTACCACTTTGCCTTCCTCTCATGGACCAGAACAAGAACCTTGTTCTATTTGAGAAGCTTTTAAACATCCATAATGGATTATGGATATGATAGAAGAGATGGATGCCATTCATCACAATAACACCTAGAGGGTAGTACCTCTTAGATTTGGAATGAATATTGTTAGGTGTAAGTGGGTCTTCAAGATCAAGCGCAACCCAGATGGAACCATTGAAGACCATAAGGCACATTTAGTGGCAAAAGGTTTTCATCAAGTGGAAGGAATTGATTTTGGCGAAACCTTCATTCCAATGGTGAAAAGTGCCACCATTAGAATCGTCTTATCAGTTGCAATGACAATTGGATGTTAAGATTGCTTTGTTACATGGCAATCTAGGTGAAACTGTTTATATGGAGCAACCCCTTGGTTTTGGTGATTCAGCCCATCCAAATTTTGTGTGTTTGTTATAGAAATCTCTCTATGGACTAAAACAGTCTCCTCGGGCCTGGTTTCAGAAACTTTGTACTCTTTTGACATGCATCAGATTCATCTGTAGCCATGCTAACACAACCCTATTTTTCTGGAAATTTTCTCATAGAACTATCTTGTTAGTTGTATAAGTTTATGATATAATCATTATTAGGAGTTCATCAATCTTAATATAGGAGGTTGTTATCAGTTAAGCCGTGATTTTTCTGTTAAAGATCTTGGCCGGTTGTGGTAATATCTTGGCATTGAAGCAACTTTCACTTCTCATGGTCTGTTTTTAAATCAGGCTAAGTATGTTAAGGAGCTATTACAGAGAGCTTCAATGAAAAATCCTAGAATGACTCGTACACCAATAAGTTCCAAGAAGGATCTTTTTACCCTGACTTTGTAAGAACTTGTTGATGTCACCCTCTACCGTACCATGGTTGGGGCACTGCAGTATGCTACCTTGTCGAGGCTAGACATAGCTCACGTGGTTAACATAGCATGTCAACACATGAACCAACCATCAGATGTTCATTATCAAGATGTTAAGTGAATCCTATGATATCTATCGGGAACTCTCCATATGGGGTTGATCATAACGCCAAAAACGTCTCTTCTTCTACTAGCTTACTCAGATAAGGACTGAGCAAGTTGTGAACAGACCTGCAAATCAACCACTAGCTATTATGTATTTCTAGGTTCCAACTGTGTGTCGTGGGCATCCAAGAAACAGCCAACGGTGCCCTCTTTAAGATTGTAGGCAAAGTATAGAGCCTTAGCATCAACAACATCGTCTGAGCTCACCTAGATAGCATATATACTTAATGATATTGGAGTGCACCACCCCAATACCCTATATTATTTTGTGATAATCAAAATGCTCTTCACCGTGCAGCCAAACCCGTTCTACATGCTTGCACTAAACACATAGAACTTGACTATCAATTCATTCATGAGAAAGTTGTTCAAGGGATAATACGCACACGATTCGTTTCACCAGCTCACTTAGCGGCAAATATATTTACCAAGGGGGTACCTTTTGATAAGTTTGTTCTTAATCGTTCCAAGCCATGCATACGAGTTCATCCTGCTTAGATTATGGGGGAGTGTAAAATGAGATTACTCTAACTGATATAAAGTTCTTGTTATTGTACTATATATATATTTCGATATATGTGGCGATTCGATGGAAATGTGATATATTCTTTTCTTCCCAAACACCTTTCTCTTCTCTTCTCTTTTATTTGTCTTATCCCTCTCGATCTCCCCTTTCTATAATCACAATAGACTAACTTTATAATCTGAAAATATTATGATTCATTTCTCTTAAACTAATGATTCACTTTGATAACTATTATGATTCATTTCTCTTGAACAAACGCATCATTATTATAGCATAATTTGATTCACTTTGATAGCTATTATGAATCATTTCTCTTAAACAGATGATTCACTTTTAACAATAACACCACAATATAATTGTGACTGTTTTGGTGTTGCTTGAAAGTGGGCACATAGACAGACTTTGCCATCAGGGTTGATCGCATTAAGACACATCTTCTATAGATTTCCTTCCCTGCGTTCTGTGGATTTTAGAGACCCTATACGTTCATCAAAAGACTTTGCAATTGACAGATGAGAAAAGTACTAAATTGAATCTACCACAAATTTGAAAAATGCTTAATAGACTAGGTTGAAGTCTAATGACTAGATGGACTTCATCTACCTTAAACTTGGAGGGGTTACCTACGGAGCCAACTCCCACAATTTCTCCTTGGTCGTTGTTACCTAAAGTAACCTTACCTCCTTTGTAGGTTGAAAGCGAGATGAAATTGATGGGATCTCCAATCATGTGTCTGGAGCACCCACTGTCCAAGTACAAATAGTCCATCTCCACGATCGCTTCCTCTTACAAAAAAATCACTTGGTAGTTTTGAGAATCCAAATATACTTGGGTTCCCTTTTTGAACAAGATTTTTTCAGCTTTTCTCGTGCCTCAAGGATAAGATTGATTCGTTTGATATTAAATGGCATATCCTTGTAAAAATTTTCATATGCATTATCCCAATGTCCAAGACCATCCACAATAACTACACATCTTGGTGGGGGGGAAGGTTAACATATTTCTTATTTCCTTTCCACCATGAGTCAAACTGTTCATTTTGTTGTAGTCGTTTGGGTTTATTGTTGGATTTGGAAACATTTTTAGGGATATCGAAATTGCCTCTATGCCACTTGGGCTTGGATTGAGTGGATCCAACTCCATATGGTAAATTGATTATCTCTTGAGAAAGTATATCAACTTCTATTAAGAGATTATCTCGATCTTCACTAACTTCCTAGATCTTGGAGTTGGCCCACAGAGGCAATTCTTATGGACTGACCTGTTTGATGAAATTTAATGGGTTGAAAGAGAGAGCATGTTCTTTTTATTTTAGTTTTCGAGTGAGTTGCTCAACAGAAGAGTTGAGAGAAATAATCTGAGATTCTGAACTATTTAACTCATTCTGTAAAAAACAACATTTGTAAGCAAAAATAGTGAGAACTTTTCTAAGAGAGTCAATCTGAGTCAGGGACTCTTCCTCTTTCCTTTGATTTGATTCAGAAAGACTTGTGGCTTTATTAGCTCCTTTCAAAGGTACTCAACACAACGGCGAGAGTCTTGTAGATCCAATCTAAGTGAACAATAAATGGTATTGTGTTCTTCAGCTTCATCTCTTAGAGCATACATTGTAATTATTGATTCTTGGAGTTTTTAGTCTACTCAGAAAATTTTCAATTGAGACTAGCTTTAAGAGAGTTAGTTTCAAAAACCATTTTAGCAATCAAAGTCATAAAACCCATATGAGATATACGGTAAAGGTTTGTCTCTAAATGAGATCTTGTTATCTCGTTGTCGGGAATCATGGAATGAGTCTGGTCATATATGGGTCTTCTTGATTGGAATGTCAGCTAAACGAGGCTCTGATACCATATGTAAGATCGGACATCTTATCAAACCAACTCAAGGTGTTAGTTTGTGAGATGGTTTTACCCAATCGTATTGAGGATGGAATCATACTAAGGATGCAGAAGCAGTTAGTCGAACTCAAGCAGATACACAATATAAGTTATTTTATTTCCTGGTCAAACAAAACAACTTACACCATCCACTAAGTAGAAAGGATCTACTCAGTGGTTTAACACTCACTTACCCAACATGATTTTTGACCAGTACAATGATAAGTGAATGAGACTAGGATCTACCTAGAATGACTCTATCGATGTGCGCAAACTAAAACTAGTACTTTTCTCTTTCTAAGACAAGTGAAGCTTTCTCTAAACATATACTCTGAATAATTCTCTCTAGAAAGCTTTAATGAGAAACGAAATGACAAGTATCTTATATAGTTGTTAGGATTTTAACGTTAGAGAGAGTTAGTTCCTAAATTTTAGGAACTAACGACTCTTTCCTTGAATTTCAGAAGCTGGAGCCAAGTCCTCTGGATATTACCACGTTGAGAGATAATTTTGGTCCAAGTTTGAACGTTGATGACTATTGTAAGGTCAATGTAGTTGCTCCTTAATTTTCATAACTGTTTGACGGGCTCTCTCAAATTATCAGAAAGTCAAGGCATCAGATTTTGCTCACATTTGCATGAATTTCGGTCCAAGGCTGATGGTTGATGACCGTTATGGTTTAGTGAACGTTGTTTCTTAAATTTCACAACTGATGGATGAACTCACATTGATAGACTCTCTCGATCTTTCAAGGTTGACTGACTCTGTCTTGTTTTCAGAAGTGTGATTCACTTATTTGATCTGGTTGACTATCTCAGCAACGTCTTCATACTCCAACAGATAGTTAGTTTCATTTTAGATCGGGAACAACTAGAATGTCGTCAAGTTTCACAGTACCATTTTGACCTTTTAGCAAGCATTTACTAGTATATTTGATGGGTAATCTAGAACTATTACCAACTACAACTGAATCATTGCCTTTATAAGGCCTAGGTTTATTAAACATACTTGAACCATGGATGAACTCACATGGATGGACTCTCTTGATCTTTCAAGGTTGTCTGACTCTGTCTTGTTTTCAGAAGTGCGATTGACTTGTTTGATCTGGTTGACTATCTTAGCAACATCTTCATACTCCAACAGATAGTTAGTTTCATTTTAGATCAGGAACAACTTGAATGTCGTCAAGTTTCACAGTACCATTTTAACCTTTTAGCAAGCATTTACTATATTTGATGGGTAATCTAGAACCATTACCAACTACAACTGAATCATTGCCTTTATAAGGCCTAGGTTTATTAATCATACTTGAATTATTAACCATACGAGTTGTAACAGCCGAGTCAACATACATTGAGGATGGTTCTTCGTCATTAGTAACAGTAGTAAAGGCTTTCGGTAAAGACTCCTCACGTACGAAATATGAATGATCCCATTGGTAGAAACATGACAGTGCAATATGATTTGTTCTTCCACATATACGGCACATACTAACAACAAAAGCATAGATATATTGGTTCTTAGAGTTATTTGAGTTCACCTTTTGTTGATTTTTCTGTCGACCAAAGCCACGACCTTGTGCATTAATGTTTCTTCCACCTCTGCCTCGATAGTAATTACCTGAGCCTCTTCCTTGTTGGTAATTATTGTTGTTTCCTTGAGAGACAATAAACAAAACATCTTGAAGAGTTTCCTTCTTCTCTTATTTGTCATCTTCTACTTCTCTCAAGTCATAGGCTTCAATAATGAACTCTTTAAAGGTGGATAAGGAGCTCACTTCAACATAATGTAGTGAAGAACCTTATATCTCTTCCCGCACCCTTGAGTGATGAACATCAAAACTTTATCATCCTCTGGCATAGCATGTTTGATCGTAGAGAGACTATCACATATGGCTTTGAACTCTTTGATATAATCTTTGACAGATTTATCTCCAAGTCTTAGAGACCCGAGTTACTGTTTAGTTGAAACTCACAATCTTTTGTTGTTTGAAGAAACTCAGACTCTAATTCATTGAAGATCACTTTTGTTGGAGTGCAACCAACGACTTAATCCACACAATCTTCAGATATGGTAGTGATTAACCAGGTTCGAACCAACGCATCCCTCTCTTTCCACTTCGTCAATTCTGAACTCACTTGTTCTCATATTTTCGGTGGATCTTTCTTTATTACTTCAAGAACCTGAACAGATTCAAGAAGATTGATCTTTTAAGTTCTCTAACTCAACTAGTTACGCTCTCCACTCAATTTGATTGTTAAGATTCCGATCAATTGATGCAGATTGGTTGTGGAGAGTGTAAAGCTCGATCCAGATTTTTAGCCACTATTTGATATTATATATGCAAATTTAAACATGATTCGATCAAGAAACTTGATGCGGAAGAGCTATATAGCTTTGATACCATGTAGAAGATAGAGACTCTAGTAAAGTAAAAGGAATGGTGTAACAATGAACGAGGAATCCATGATTGATGTTGAACAAAGAGCTAATGAAAATGGGAGAGATAAACTTCTGGAAACATTTCTATTACTTATTAGACATATAGAGAGGAACTTACATTCAATTACATTAGTCACTTAAGTGTCACATCAACAACTTAACTAGTTACTCTTATAATAACACTCTAGTAGTGGGAAATCTTTCTTAACTAGTCATTTAAAAATTAAAGCCCTACCAATTAGGTTATATAATACTATGCATATGATGATTATCTGAATTTGACATTTATTTTTATGATGAGGTTGATGAAGCCGACATTGATATTCTTCGGTGGTGACAAGCTCAAAATTGAACCAAGTTTTCTATCTTGGCGAGAATTGCATGAGATATACTAGATGTTCCTGCATCTACTGTAGTTACAAGTCCACTTTTAGTTCAGATAAATGTGTGTTGGATGATAAGAGGTCAAGCCTTGCACCACACTCATTTAATGTTTGTATAAAAAATTATGATTGAGATTAAGTTGAATTATGATGCCAGCAACGTTAATATCAATGTCTAATGTTACATAATGACTGGTTTAAGATAAATATAGAGAAAAATAGAGGACCAAACTACTGGTTCTTGTAGAAAGAAAATGAATAGCCACTTTTTACTCTTTTTCATATTAGGGTTTTCCATTGAAATTTTACCATAAAAGGCTTTGATAAGATAAAAAATGCATGCAAATAAAATTCTCCGTACCAAAAATGCTCAACACTAGGACTATATTGGAGTTGAAACCAATTCTAGGTTCTGGTTTCGAAACCAGTGATAAGTTTGGTATTTAATGGTCCATAACCCAATAGAACCATAACTGGACTCAACCCAAAATCAAGAGCAGTTGAGTCTAGTCATCTCCTCATCTTGAGGGCCCTTACTCGACTAGATGAGAACCGATCCATAGTTTAAATATTTTGCATATATAGTTAGATAATTTTAAAACTTTAAGGGGGTGTTTGTTTCAAGCGGGGGAAACGAAATGGGATCAGGAAATGGAATGAAGAGGAATGGAAAAGAATTCCCTTTTATTTTCCTGTTGTTTGTTTGAGCTCGAAAATGAAATAAATAACCGGCCAACGGCCACCAGCTAATGGTCAACAACTGCCGGCTATCGATCAACGACCATTAATTGCCGATCAACATTCACTGGTCTCCGGTCAATGATCATTAGTCATTGGTCAATGGTCATATGTCGTGGGCCAAAGTGTAATGGGGAAAGAGAATCTCATTCCTGGTAGGGACGAGGTGTAACACCCTGGAATTTGCCTTAAATGAAAGCTTATGAAATTACGAGTCCAACGGCGCAAATGGTTTCAAAAACAGACTTCAAACGAGTCCTAAAAGTGCAAAACAATTCTGGTCCGAACTTGTAAGTTCGGACATGAGTCGAGACTTACAAGTTGGATTCGTCCTCGCATGCTGTCCGAACATTGAAGTTCGGACAGATGTTCGGACACAACTAAAGACAGTAAAATAAAATGTGCTTCGGGATCTGTCCGAACATGAATGTCTGGACGGACGTTCGGATAGGTCCATACTTGCAAAAATCAGTTTGAAAACAGAGTTAGAAAGACACAAAAATAAACTCAAAACTAATAACGGATGAGGAAATGTTTTAATAAACATAGTTAGCAATATATAACAGACAAGTACACCGGAAACCACTTTAAAATTGACATATGATAATCTCAAAAAATTTATAATTGTCAAAGGACTTTGTCTTGAACACAATAACTGACAACTTAACTCAACAGCAGCGGAAATAAATTTAACCAGGGCGTTACCGCCACACTCAACACCCATTGAGTGCTCAGGCTTTATTCAACCCAAAAATAAATTCCTAAACATTTACCAAACTTTGTAACCTGAATAAAAGTGTTTCAAATCAACATAACTCGTCTTAATGACTCAGAGATAACTTCATTTTTCCTAGACTATGTGGTAGCGCGTTCCCAATCCCCAATTCAGCCATGATTACCTGCGATCAGAAAACAATATACAAAAGCACGAAGGGATCGCGCAAATCAGCGAAACTGAGTAAACATTGCCTCAACTTGTAAAATACATTTTGAAACTCATTTTACATTTACAAAACATTAACTCACACCCTAACGTTAATTAATTTCACCAACTCCAAATCACCATTAGCAAAAACATTTCGGGGGAGAACTTTCAAAGAATCAAATCAATGGTATACACGGACGACACCCAAATTGGGGTCGTAACAATTAGAATCCCACCTCACTCTACGTCCTTAAGTGTGCACACCCCCCAGAAGGTAACTTACGACCCAAAGGAGTAGATCATTAGAGCTTAACTGCAAGTAATGTCTGCAGGCAAAAGTAATAAGAATATCCACGGGGTACATAGTACCAATAGTTTCACGGAGCGCCAATAAGGCACCAACAATATACACGGAGCACCAAGAGGTACCAACAATCCCAATAACCAATTCAGAGAAAGTCTCCCAAAACATTTATTCAAACCCTTTTGCAAAACATCACACCAGAATACACAGGGGAAAATAATTCCCAAACTTTCACAATATCAAAACCACATCCAAACCAATCCATTGTTAATTCGCAAAAACACAGAGGTAGAGAATGTTGAGCACAACATTTACCTGGAATCCATGTCCAGTCGAGAACGGATATCGCCCACTACTAATAGCATCCACCATTAATGAACTTGACATCTAGGATTTAAAATATACATTTTCAACAATCCTCCCATAAAAATATAATAGAATCATAACCTTTATAATCCCCAACTAGTAGAATTACACTTACCCTTCGAACGACCCTAACTCGGCACCAGGGGGAAGCCTTGAAGAAACTTGAAGGAATAAAGAAAGAGCTAGAGATCTTGTATTGGGCAAGGATGAACGTGATTTGATGCTTAATAGTTGTGGGTATTTCGATCCATTTTTGTGACGCCACCCTGTCTTTGCTCCTTCATCCACTCCCTTCAGTTGCGCCAGGCTTGGTGTCGCTCGGTCTGCTTCCCTCTTCCTGCCCCGCGCCCTCCTGTTTCGTCGCTCCGGCTGCCTGCTCGGCCCTTCCGGGCTGGGTCGCTACTGCTCCGGTTCCTCCTTTCATGCTTCGGCCTCCCCTCCTTCGTAGACCCGCTATTCCTTCGTTTTGTTAGCCGTCGATCCGCTCCACTTGTTAATTAACTAAAGTCCTCCCTTCTGAAGGAGAAGAAAATAACTAATATTGTAAATGATTCAAAGAGAATCCACATAGTTAGTGCTAGATAAAACGTAACCAGTTTTAGAAAAGAGAAGAAATAATAATCGTCGCAAGTAGTTAGGAAAATGAATTATACATTTAGTGTTGTAAATGATTTGAAAGGCAAGATAAATAATTAGATTGTAAGTAACTTGGAAGATGACTAGATTCAACCGATTAGAAATAAAAAAGTAATTTATTGTTTTGAAATAAAATGAGGAAGAGATAACGACGAGCACAAATATCTAAGGAGAGGATATTTATTTTGATATAATAGGAAATAGAAATAAAATTAATCATCGACTCCAACAAAAAGGATATGTTGTTACGCTAGTAAGAAACTAGATTAATAATAATTTAAATAAATTGGAGGAAAATAAGGATCTTACCAACCTATAATAAATGTAGAAGTAGTAAAACAGGAATTGAACTCTTAGGATTAGGAAGACGGTTGTAACGTCTGTAGAATGTTGAGATAATGATTTAAATAATAACATCGGAGAAAAAGGATAGTATGCATGTTTATAATCAATTCAGGAAGAAAAGGAAAATAAGAATAAGATAAAAGTTTTTGACTTCGCTGGCCATTAATATACTAACCTCGGACTAGCCATTATTATATATTGTTCTAACATAACGATTAACTTACTTACGTCGACTATACATTATACTTATCCTAACTCAAAATTCGTGGGTATTTCACGAGGAATCAAAATATAGGGTTTTGGGATAATCCCATTCTCTTCCCCTTTCCTAAAAATATAAAAACTGACTAAACAAACAGTAGGCTGATTACCTCAAAACAAACAACCCCTAAGTTTTATAATAGTTTTTATATAATAAGTAATGTGTTCTTAAAACTTAGTTTAAAAAAATTAACTTATCTTAATTTAAATATTGAAAATAGTAATACTCATAACTTATATAATGAAATATGGACTGAGATGGTATAAACTGTCGTTTATTATGTGTCATTTGTCTTACGTTCCACATGGAATAACACAAGTTTTTTTTAATAACACAATTTGTTTTTTAACAATATACCTTTGTATAATTTTATTAGCAAAGTGCATCATTTGAATAACACAAGCTTCTGTTTGATAAATTATATTCTGATTCCAAACCAATTAAATCCAATTACAACCGACTTTACTAGCATACAGAAAATGATAAACTGCGCTAAGAGGTTTTGTTCTGTCAGTAACGTAGCTTAGACTAAAAACTAAAGCTTGTGTACCAATCACACAAACAACAACACTAAAGCAAACCTCTCACAAATTAGGCTTTCTTTTCTCATGGGATTCATGTCTTATACAATGAAAAATTGGTTGCCACAATAATAATTAAAAAATTGGTAGTCAAATAGAACGCGCTATCACTTTTCTTCGTTTGCTAGTGCAGTCTGTCGGTTGATGAATCTTTGGTGGTGAAATTAAAATTAGTTACCGTTTTCTGATTTGGTAGCATTTATTAAAGTTTTTATATAGTAAGAAATGTTTTCTAAAACTTAGTTTCAAAAAATTAACTTATCTTATATGATTTAAATATTTAAAAGAATAGTAATCATAACTTATATAATGAAATATGGACCAAGATAGTATAAACTGTTGTTTATTATGTTTCATTTATCTTGCGTTCCACATGGATAACACAAGTTTTTGTTAATAACACAATTTTTTTAACATATCTTTGTATAATTTTATTAGCAAAGTGTAGCATTTGAATAACACTAGCTTTTGTTTTGATAAATTCTATTCTGATTCCAAACCAATTAAATCCAATTATAACCGACTTTACTAGCTTATAAACTGCGTCAAGAGGTTTTGTTCTCTCAGTAGCGTAGCTTAGACTAAAACTGAAGCTTATGCATCAGTCACACAAACAACAACACTAATTACTAATTAAAGCACACCTCTCAAAAACTAGGCTTTCTTTTCTCATGCGATTTCATGTTTTATAAAATGGAAAATTGGCGCCAAAAGAGCCCATAGCAATTGAGTATTTAATTCAAACTAGTGTGTTCAAATGTGCACAGAGTAGGAATTCATCCTGCAAATTATGGTTTGAGTATAGATTGTCTTAACTATTATGCAATGATAATTATTCACAACATACATATTACATGTATATATTTATCGTTTGATACTGTAAATATAAATGAAAATTTCTACCGAGACATGATCAAAATTAGGGATATATAAACATTTATAAAATAGATATATGTCTGACTATGTACATTAATACTTTAATTTACATAATTTTACAAAATTATTTTAATGCGATCAAAAAAATAAAAATTTAGTATATGTTGGCTTAAAATTAAAAATATACAAATATACCATTTAAAAAATTTTAAAATGTCGTATATTATATAAAAAGATAATATATTATATAAGTTACGTGTTTTGTTAAAATTATATTAAATAGTGTTTAAATACTAATATAATATATATATATAATTTTATGAAAATTAAAACATCTAAATAATATCTTATATTTTTTGTAGATTTGTAAAACATAATATTATTATAAATTTAAATAGATATATAATTTTGAATAAACTCAACTAATTTAAATTGTTATAACTTTACTACTTTTCAAAATCCTATTTATTTGTGCGTTGTTTTATAAATTAACAATATTAATTTATTATATATTATATATTATATATGTTTCATTACAATTTTGTACTATAATTTAACATTTTTATGAATTTATACAAAAATATATTTTTTAAAATTTTAACCAACACATCAACTAATTTAAATTATTATTACATTTATTTTTTTCCTCTTTTATTAGTTTATGTGGTTTTTGTAAATTAAAAGCATTATACGGTGTAATGTATAAAAGCTACATTGCATTATATATATATATATAACTTACTAATATAAATTTTTATTACTACTAATTTATATTACTTTTGTAAATTTTAACCAACATGTGTATTAATTTAAATTATTATTATTTGCAATCTGTTTTATAATTTTTTAATATGAGTGATATTTGAGACTTAAAACTATAGATGTATCAAAAATATATTATGTCAAGTATACATTATATGATAAAATAAATTTTTGTAGTGGTAAGTAGTTTAATTATTTTTCACCAATTAGATTTTTTTTACTTATAGTTATTTTTTAAAATTTTGATAATATATTTTACTATATTGAAAAAACTATAAAAATAAAATATTTATATAAGAAGATAATATATCCATTATGACGGTAGCAATATAAATTGTTATTTTGAATTATGTAGTAATCACACGTTCAAGTTATAAGACTAATTTGTTGCCGCTTGGTATTCTACCTTAACAACAACTGAAATTTTATCAACATTATTAGTCGGTAACAATTTTGAAATTAATGATAGTAGCAATTTAGTGACTTGTTAAAAATATTTGCTAACGTCAACCAAATAGTAGCATAATAACAACTGTAAGTATTAGTAACAATTTATAATTTTGTTAATTTACTTGATCATAACAATTTTTAAGATAATAGTACTATCTACTAGTTATAATATTTTTACTATCTTTACTTAAATAGTAACACAATAACTATCATAATTAAATTAACATCAATCAGCAACAATAATTCTTTAATTTAACAATTAAAAGAAAAAAATAAATTAGAAATTCCTTAATTTAGCAACTAGTTGTGTATTGTATTACCTCCTCTGCTCCTCTCTGCTGAGCCTTCTCATTACAAAAGAATCTGTGTCTGTGCGTTGAATATCAATATATCAAGCGGAAAAGCATTCAAAGTTGAAAGTACCAAAGTAAGCTTCCATCTATAAACGCTGGCCATTCAGATCTTTTCGTTTCGCTACCTGAAATAGTAACAGTAACTTTTTCTTTTCTCTTTTTTTTTTTAACCAAGACAGACCTTTTTCATTTTTGCGAGGTGGCTTGTAACTTTGGTGCACGCAAATATGTAGAATAAAAACAAGAGTGCTTCTGTGCACTATTTCTTTCGTCGGTCATTGTACATCCCTTTATAACGAAAAATAAATCCTTCTTTCTAGGCTAAAAGAGGATATAGGGTCAACAGAAAAGAAAGAGGAACAGCGAAATGACTGCACGCACGTATAGTTATCTTCCCACATATGTTTTTTTTTTAAAGAGAACATAGCATTTGTATTAAGTAGTACATAACTACATTACAAATTCTGGAATCTCATCCGGACCCATGAAACATGTTGTTGAGAACAGCGTGCACGGTTAGTAAGAGAATGCATTGACATATTGATTCGACCCAGGAATGAAGAACCAACAGACATCAGTAAATCTAGTAATGTCATTAGACAACCTATTAAGGATTGTCAATGTCGATGATAGAAGTGATGAAGCACTGCTAGTACTAAGATAGTCTGATATAGCCTTGCAATCCATTAGTACTCGCAGTTGTCTAAAATTTGCTGAGAGAGCGGCATGAACAGCAGCTTCGACTGCAGGCGCCTCAGCATTTGTAGGGGTAAACTCCCTAGTGTCTCCATACAACCCAGCCATGAGTAATTTGTTATTGCGCCAACCAATGTAACCATATCCCATACGGTACTCTGAATCGATACTCGCATCCACAGAAATCTCAAACCAATTTAGGTGAAGCTCACGGTGGGTCTGCAAAACGATAGTGGATGAGAGAGCAAACGAAGTGGAGCGTTGGATGAAGCTATCTACTTGGCACCAACCATGAGCCAAAGAGATTGTTCTTCCAAAATTAAATTGACACCATGCATACCATAAACGCCAAAGAAGTTGAGTAATGGATTGAAGTTGTAGTTTGTTGTGCTGAAGACAAGCATAGAAGTACCAATCTTTAAATCCTTTGTATGTACAAATAGAGTGAGGGAGGGTAATATTCTTCATTTCCCAATAAGGTCGGTCTTGAGAGTAGGTAGCTAGAGCATGAACCATTGTCTATGGATGGCCACAACCTTTACATGACACATCGTTGCTACTTTTAATTCGATCATGGAGCACCGTTTTTGTTGGAACAGAGCCCACCAGAAGTTTCCACCCCATTAACTTAATTCTAGGAGGGAGCTCAGTTGACCATAAGCGTTTGTTGGCCTTACCAATCAAAGAAGAGGAAGAGCAACACATAGATTCATGTCATCATGCTTGAAAATCTGCATGATTTACTGATTTGACCGTGTAGTTTCCAGAGGAAGAGACCCCAATACCACTTATCAGGTGAAGGGAGTTGAGTGAAATTGTTTTGAGCTGCTGCAATTTGAGTCTTTAAAATGAGAACAACATCTTCTGGGGGTAAACCAACTGTTGATTAGATCGACATTCCAAGTATAAGATGAAGTAATAAAGGAGGCCACAGCAGCATACTTTCTCACTAAAGAAGGAAGCTGTCAAATAAAAGGCTGCCCTTCTGGTTTATCATGTAGCCATTGATCTGCAAGTTTTGTAGTTGCACTTGAAACAATTACTTTACGGCCTCCAAGCTATATAAAATCCTGAGTGCTAAGCAAGACCTTCCAAATGGGACTAGCACTGGTAGATAACCGAGCTTGCATTAAAGTAATGTTTGATAAATATTTTGCGTGGTAATATTTAGACAGGAAGGTAGATGGCTCTGTAATGATCCTCCACAGTTGTTTTGCAAGAAGGGCTCGATTGAAGCATCTCAAGTCCCTAAGACCCAATCCCCCTACATCTGTTGAGGTGCACAATGCTGCCCATTTTTACCAATGTATGCTAGTCTTCTCAGTTGATCCCCCATCAAAACCGTGCCATCAATTGCTGCAGTTGTTTGAGCAGGCTTCGAGGCAAGAGAAAAACAAACATAATATATGCTGGGATTGCTTGTAGCACAGACTTGATTAAAACTGCCCTATCAGCTTGGGAAACTTTATGGCTCCAACTCTGAATGCGTTTGGTTACCCGATCTCTGATATAGCTAAAAATAGAGGTACGATTCTTGCCTATTAAGCTAGGAAATCCAAGATAAAGGCCAAAGTCTTGTACCTCTCATGAAATACCCCTAACCTTAAAATTTAATTAAATGATCTATTAATGATCTAAGATGGTTAATAAACATCTAAATATTACTGGGGAACAATCTAAAAGATCTCAACAAGGCAAAACATGCCTTAAGATCGGTAAAGCCAAAAATGTGCTTTAAGACACCATAAAGATTGTATGACCTCAGATAGGATCCAAAGTGGATTCCTAAGTATTATAATGAAGTAAGGAACACAACAAAACAGTCCTCAAAGGAAACTAAGCTCAGAAGCACCCTGCAACACAAAATGTGCACTAAAACACCTTAAAGCACATTTTTGTGAAATTGCCTTCTAAATTGGTTTTAAATGGCTTAAAAGGTTATAATTACACCTTAAATATGATATTATATCACATTATATCATATTAGGAATTTAATTCCAAATTTTACAAATTTTTACAAATTTAATATTAAAATATTAATAAAACCCAAAAAGGGGGCCCACTTGAGTCAACATTGACTAAGAATGGTCAAGAGGTCAAAGTTGACCCCTTGGACCATATGAGATCGGCAGCCACAACAAGAGAGGCTTGAAATAGCCACTTGCTTATACTAAAGACAAGACTCCAACATAATACCCTAAATTAAGGGTTACCTTTTAGCTTTTGATTAATTAATACACTCACTTTAGCTCCATTATTTGACTCCTCCAGCTGCAAAACCGTGTGAGCCTCACTTGCCCCTCCATTAGCCGATTTCTTGTCTCCTCTTATCTCCTTGGTGAGTCATCTTTCATTAACAAATCATAAACTAATCTAAAGTGCATTTTCAATCAAATAATGCTCTCTTCAATCATTCTCTTCCTCCTTGTCCGACTCCAGCCATTCCAGCCGAGCTCTATCCCTTCCTAGAACCTCTCAAGCCTTGTTCTTGAGCATGGAAGGTAGATCTAACTCCTAAGCTTCGAAGGTAATGGTTCAAGGCTTGTTTTTGGCTCTTTTTCTTCATCTTTTCACCATCTACACTTAGATCTCGTGGATCATCAATTCCTATGGCTTATTCTCAATGTTTTAAGCTTGGAACACCAACCAATCTCGGCTGAATCAAGATAAGAGACCAAAGTTTCTCAAAATCTCATTTAAGGTAAAAACATACCTTAAGCTTCTCTACTCTTCATCCGATTTTCTTCCTTTGATTTTAATGAGTTTATACACTCATAATATTCATATTTACATGTTCAATCAGTTGGTTATCCATTAGGAGCAAGGGTGGCCGAGATCCAAAGGAAATACCCTTCTTTAAGGCATTTTTCCAAGGTAAAACCTAAAACCAAGGCATCTTGTTGTTGTCTAGCTATTTCCTATGTCTATATGGTGGATCTAACACCTTGTGGTGTGTTTGATTCCGGCTGAATCCCTCTTGAACCTCCCTTGCATTTTTAAGGTGATTTTTGCCTTAAATCTTACATTAATTATTCCTTATGGTTAAGCTCAAGCTTGGAGTATAACCATATCTTGTTTTGGTGTATTAAACATGTCTAAATGATGTGGTGAATTTTCCTTCAAGTGGCCGAGTTCATACAAGGGCAAATCAAGGTATAAACACCTTAAACTTATGATTTTTATGATTTTTAAGCACATATATAAATTGTGCCGAGAGTGAAGTTTAACATAAGGGTCATATTGACCTAAAAATGGAAAAAAATGACTAAGATAAATTAAGCTAGTCATTTAAGAGATTTAATTAACATAATGGTCAAATTATGACATTATGTGGAAAAATAATCAAATTTAAGTGAGGCCGTGAGCATATACTATATTTTGAGACATTTATTGTGTAATTTATTTTGCAAGTTCAAGGTTGTAATAAGGCCATGTCATTAGGCCATTTTAATTTAAGTTTATAAGCTTATTTAGTTAGATTTATGCTTATATAATTAAGTTTGGGGCCAAACCATAATTATTGATAAAATATAAAGCTGTGGGTTTAATTTAGAGGAATTTAGGGTTTTTAAATGAATTTAATAAAAATTATAACATTTTATAAAGTTTTGGGTCAAAATTGTAAAAATAGAAAAATATAGGTGAAGTTTGGTAATTACCGAAAGAGTTGGTCCCAATTTGGTATTAGAAGTCAAAGTTGACTATATAGGAGACTTTGACCAAGTTTGGAGAATTTTAGAAATTAAAATACTACCTTATATTAAGATAAGTATTAAATTGTAAAAGATTTATAAGAGATGGGGCTAAATTGTGATTTCCGAAAACTTGGGGTACTAAATGGAGTTTAGTACAAACCTTAGGTTATTAGGAATTTTTAGAAATTTATTTGGTTAAATTTGGAGTTTATATGAGTTATATAAGTATAATATTAGATATTTTATAATATTGTTACAAATGGGTAACATATGTGGTAAAACCGAGATTTAGAGAAAGTATAAGGTTAGGAATAATATTTATAACCTTTTGGTATAGTTTGGTGATTTTTGGAATTATATATAAGATTTTATAAAGACATATGTATAATATATGGTTTTAATGGAATTAGAAAACTATGTATTATAAATTGGGAAGGTTTGGTAAAATATAAAGTTTGGTGGTGGAAATTTAATTAAAATAGTCCTAGGGGCTGTTCGAAAATTATAGCCTTTAAAAACTATAAGTTATAATTATATTAAGGTTTAAGGATTATAATATAAGGTATATGTTATAAGTGTAACAATGAAATATAATTGAGGTTGATTTGTGATTTATAGAAGTTTAGTGACTTATATTGAAAGCCGAAAATATAAGGGCTGTTTGGTATTTTAAAACAATTTACAACTATATGTTATAATTGTTTTAATGACATAAATGTCATAATATATGTTATATAACTATAATGTAACATTATATTAATTATGTGGTGGATTTTGTAAATATTTAAGAACATAAGTGCTGTTCGGAAATATTAACATTTTTAAATGGAATTTATAATATGGTTTTGATGTTATAAGAATTATAACATTTATAATATAAGAGGTATTCATTAAAGAGAATGAATATATATTATAAGATTTACCATATAGAAAATAGTTCCATAATACATGAATATAAATAAATATACGATATGGTGGAAAATATAGTATGGTTTAATGACCATGTACTTTCATAATGACATATGATAAAGGAAAACGAATTACAAACATTAGATATGGAATTCTAATGTTAAGAGTATACATGGGATAATGAGGATTTATATAATGCAAAGTATTGTTTACATGTGAATTATACCACATTGAAACTTAAAAAAAAAACAAAACAAACCTTAGAAAAATAAATACTAAGGTGAGATGTATAGTGCATGACAAAGAATCATACATGCAATATGGAAACAAACTATATGATGTACAAACATACATTAAGTTACATGCGATAACAAAGTTCAACAATAAGTATATTAATATACGAGACAAAGACTACGCATGTAATATAACACTTTTCCAATCTCGAGTTAAGCCGAAAACCCGACAAACGTTGACACTTAATAACGGGGGGTTAACCGGGAGGTATTAATGACGGTACGGGGTACCGTAGAATTGTGTTGTTATACGGGATGTTAATCAGTAGCATTATGTATTGTTTAGACTGTTAGAGACGACACACGGAGCATAGGATCTTGCTGATTCATACTCCACCGTAATACATCAGGGTGAACGGTATGTTGTTATGTGTCTCTGATTGTCTCTGAGGGCTTCCTCAGTTCAGACTTCTGTGTGATCTGTGATAAGATTGTTTGTCTGAATGTGTTAATTAATATGCATGAATTATATATTTATAGCTGCTTATTATTTACTGTTGTTGAGTTAACAGTATTGGTTCATATATATGAACCTATATATAAAACGAACTAGCGGCTATGGTGCTATCTTATATGAAATATAAGGAACGTCAGAGAAACGTTGTAGCACTAGGATAATAACATATACATATTATCCGAGACTTTAATACGGAGCATTGGCCTTTCTATACGCCGCTCTCGTATCTAACACTGGATCCCGAGTTTACAGACTTCGGATTGGACTAATGACCTTAGTCTGCTGTGTTAGAAAAAAAAATGGTAATACGATGCGATGGTATAATTAATTAATGAAAGATAATAAAGCCAAGAGGATGTGGCTCTTGGTGCGCGCTGTGATCACAAAAACGATACCAGGATGTCCGCGTACGGGTCCGTAAGTATCAAGAAAATTTCCCGTGAGCTAGAATGGCTCGTTGGTCGGAGACTCTACCGTTGGAGTGGCTACTGCCGTGGGTGACCCGCCATAATATATGGGTAACTAGAGACATGTCGTTTTAACGAGACATTGTCACTAGGTATAACTGAACAATTAATACGACTGAGACTTGTACAGTGGCGAACAATATTGGTTCCTATACCATGGACGAGAATTGATACTTGTCTATTATCCTTGTTGTTTCGCTTTGTTGTTCATTGGTTATACTTGTGGTTATATTTATGTGTTGATGGTTGTGTTATTGTGTGGATATTACTGTTAATTGTTTTACAGTTTATATATTAAAACGGTATTGCATGTAACAAATCTCATGCTCTCGACCAAATAATTGAGGGGTCTTTGGGGGCATGACGGGGCGTGTGATAACATACTCAGCAGGGGCTGATTCCATACCACAAACCATTTTTATTTCAGGAGATTAGCTGGTGGTCGACGCGAGGCGCGACGGTTGTAAGATTACTGTTGTTTAAGACTTGGTACGGTTTGATACTGATGACGGTTTGGACTCGGGTTGTGTAACCGAGGTGTATTTGTTAGATGCTCACGAGTACGGTCTGTAATAATTGGTTGTTGTTGGATTGGTTTTAATTGCTTAAGTTCTACTATCTATCTCTTGTGGTCACTGCGGGAATACGTTTCGCATGTTGATTATCAGGTAACTCGTTATCACCCGTATGGGCGAGTGATAACTGTGACACCATTAGAGCGACAGTCTGTTATTTACCGCTGCGATATATTTATTATGTGCGACCTTTGTAGGATTATTAGGAGCTGAATTAGTAGGGGTGTTACATCTCATGTACCAAAGATATTAGTCAAGTTATGTTTCAAGGGAGGAGTAAGAAGGTTAGAGAACATAACACCTGATTTGTCCAGATTAATGCACTGTCCTGAAGCATGTTTGAAAGCTTCAAGAGTATCACAAAGAACAATAGCATTATGAGGTGTGGCTACACCAAATAGGACATAATCATCTACAAAAAATAAAGCTGGTGATATGAGAGCAAAGATTCTGCACTTGGAAACCACGATAGAGACTAACATTAGTCGCCAGGTTGAGTACAGAAGTCAAAACTTCCATAAAACAAATGAAGAGGAAGGGGGGATAATGGGTCACCCTGCCTAAGCCCTCGCAGAGGATAAAACACTGAACCTAGATACCCGTTGATAAGCACCGATGAACTGACCATAGTAATACACTTGCGAACCAAAGAAATCCATGAACGGTGGAAACCCATGCTTGACAAAACCTGGAGGATAAATGGCCATTCTAATATGTCAAATGCTTTGGACATATCCACCTTGAAAGCAAAGTGACCCCGCTGCTTAGCCTTGGACGTTCTCATTGCAAAAAGGATTTCATGGCCTATCATGATTTGATCTGAGATTAGACGATCATGCACAAAAGCAGCTTGATTGTCTGAGATTACATAAGGCATCACTAAGGTAAGATAAGAAATACAGATGTATAAAATTAAATAAAAATAAATTATAAAAAATATTATATTTTGGTTTAAATGATGTTATTTATTAAATTATCAAGTTTTTAATAAAAGGTTAATTTTAAGTTATTATATCTAAACTGGTGAATTTTTAAGTTAGGTAAGACAAAAATTTCGGAAAATAAAATATTTATTAATTTGTATACATACTTTTAATAAAAAGACTCCATTGGACAGTACATTTCGAACTTCATTTATTATAATGGTAATATTTTATATAAAAATAGTATTAAAATCTTAATAATTAGTTTTGTGTACACAGTGTTGTAGTATATAGGTCATATTGTTTAACTATTAATTAGTTTTTTTGTTTTATATGTTATATACAATAATAGAGTTAACTAATACAATAATGATATTTTTTTACAATTTATTATTTCAATTTTTTCATATAAATTATTAACTAATTGGCTTTAGCTAAAAATGAGTCTAATGAAAAGACTCCATTTATACACATCCAGAGCAGGTACTGATGATTCGGGTAATCTGGTTCCATGAACCAATAGAACTTGTGAACAATATCTTTTTCTTTTTTTAAACCAAGCTTGATATTTCATTTTTAATATAAGCATATACATGAGGAAAACGCATACCATACACCAGCCCTTCAAAAATCGCGCAATCAACACAACCATATGAGACAACAACGTCGAACTCTTACCACTGGTTGTCCATTGATATGAACGCACTGCCTATACAAGGTTCTATACTGATCAATCTACGACCACCAAGTCCAGAATCTCCTATGCTAGAGTCCTCGTCGAACTGGACTTCAATCTTGAACTAGTCAGAGATATTGAGATCCACGCCCCGAGTGGTTCCTTGATCCAACATGTTGTCTATGAGTGGGAACCCATTTCCTGCTCTTCTTGCAGCCTTCTGAGCCACTCCTCTACCCGTTGTCCTAGTCTCTCTCACCCTGGGCCTATTTGTCCTGGCCGTGCCCCTAGGTCTAAGGCTCCATCCTCTCTCACTACTCCTTTGGCTTCGGGCTCGGCTCTTATTTCTCAGTTTATGTTGGGCCTCCCCCTATCCTATTTTTCCTTCCAACCCAGCCCAGCCCAGCCCTCTCCTCTAGAGGGGCCAACCATTGTTCAGCCCCTCTTCCTCTTCTAGCCCAGTCACCTCCCAGCCTGTCCACCCAACAAACCGTCGTCCAGACCCCTGCCTCCCTGCCTGCTCCCCAGGGCCCCGTTTGTGCGGGGGGCTCATCTTCCTCCTCCGCTTGTGCCCCCGCTTTGCTCATGTCTCCCTCCCTCCATCTCATCCTCTCTCCCAACTCTGAGGATCCTTGGCATGTGGTTCCCCATAATGGGAAGAACCCTACCGTCAAAGCCCCCAACCCCATCCCCAAGGACCTCTCCCTTTAGCTTTCTAACTCTTTTGCTATCTTTGATAAAGGTATTGCTCTCTCCGCCCCCTCCCCCCTCTCTCCCCAACCCTTCTCTATGAATCTTGCAATTTGGAATGTTAAGGGCTGCAATGATCACTCCAAACTCCTTGAAATCCAAAAGTTTGTGGCTAACAATAATCTTTGTATGTTTGGCCTCCTTGAAACCCATGTTACATTTAACAATCACTAACCCATTCTCTCTCGCTTTTTCCCCGCCTAGAGTATTGTCCATAACTATGGAGCGCACATCAGTGGGCGCATCTAGGTTCTTTTTCACTCCCTTCCCCCCCCCCACCCACTTTGTCCCCCCCCCCCCTTCAACAGCCTCCTATCTCACCCTCACTCATCAAGCCAATTCATAGCTCTGAGCAAATTCTCTCTTGCAAGACCTCTATCCTTGGCACTCTTGATTTCACCATCTCGTTTGTCTATGGGAGGAATAACCCCTCTCCAGGTCCCAGCTATGGGCAGATATTATCAATCTAAGCCAAATAATCTCTGGCCCTTGGGTTATGGCTGGGGATTTCAATAATATTCTTTACACCGAAGATAGACTTAGTAGTCGCAACCCCCACCCGAGAGACTACCGCGACTTTGCAGACTGCGTCTTCAGGGCGCAATTACAAGATCTTAGGTTTTATGGGAGGTTCTTCACATGGTGGAATAACCAGCTTGATCACGGGTGGATATTAGGGAAAATTGACCGGGTCTTAATTAATGAGGATTGGGTCTTGACCCTCCCCAGCAGCTTTGCCTCCTTCCTCCCTCCCCTAGTCTCGCATCACAGTCCCATTATCATCTCCCTTCCTGCCCCTGTCCCCCGTAGAAGGAGCTTTAAATTTCTTAATTTTTGGACTTTGGACCCCTCCTTCCTCCCCCTTCTTCGTGAGGCATGGGACAGACCTCCTGGGGGGAGTCGCCTCTTTACTATCGTTCAAAATCTCCGACACCTCAGATCTGGCCTCACCAAGCTCCACAAATCAGAATTTGGGTCCTCGAGGACAAAGGCCAAAAGATCAGGGATGATCTCAGAGATATCCAAAATAAATTGGACCTTGACCCCTGGAACCCAGTCCAAATTGCCCCGGAGAGATTCCTGAGGCATAGCCTTTTAGTTAGAGACTCCCATGAGCTTTTATTCCTCCGTCAGCTTGTGAAATCCCGTTAGCTTAAGCTGGCAGACTCGAATACCTCATTCTTTCATAGAGCCATAAAAGCTAGAAGGAATAAAAACTTCATTGCTTCGATTACAAATGACCGTGGGGAAGTTCTCAATACCCCCTCTAACATTGAGAATTGTCTGGTGTTGGGCAAAATAGTAGTTAAACTATCTTGCTAACTATGGGCAGTGAACCCAATCATTGTAGTACAACAAGGTCGTATCCACAGGGACTTCGCAGCTATCTAGCTAATTATAAGGTTAGTAAATATGCAAGAGAATATATAAAAAAGTACATAAATGGTAAATTGGGGGTTTAGCCGGAGGCAAGCTTGATTGTTTAGGATCAGTGCAAAAATAATAAATACAGTAAAATAAGGTGAATTAATTGATATGGATGGAAAAAGGTATCCTAGGATAGCGGGGGAATTGCCTAAATTACTTAAACAAATTTATAACCATGTCTCAATTATTTATTGTCTATTAGAGTTAATAAGGGTAAGTTACGAACTCTTAGTAATAATAGCCTCAGTATTTTCCTACTCAATCCGGAGTGTAAATACCAAGGTTTATTCCTTTGTGGTACTAATGACTATCTCAAAATCATATGTTGATTGTTACCATATAAATGCAGTAGTTTGACGCGTAAAGCATTTAACAATATTTATTGAAAGGAATAAAAACAAGTATAATAAATGAGATAGGTAATAAATATTTATTTAAGCAATATTAGGGTCAAACCTCATCCTAGGATACAAATAAAAATTACTTAAAGTTTGAGGAAAGAAAGAACTCTATTTTTGGGGAGAGTTATTTCACTTCCGGGCTTGTCTCCGTGATTATGCCGACCTCAAAACGATGACAAACGGGTAGAACGAAGAATAACGTACAAACTGGCGAAAGTAGGTCGTGTCCGGGTCTGTTTAGCCGGACATAAATCCGGACACACCCTGTCCGGGTCTATTTAGCCGGACACAAATCCGGACACAACTCCTTTAATGGAGTTCGCGTCTGGGTTTGTGCAGAGCTTCATTCTGCGTTTGGTTTTCTGGAAACGAGAGCGTAAGGCTAATTTGGTGATGGAAAAGGATGGAGAATGGAGTATGGATGGTGGGAAAGTGAGTGTTGATGAACGTTGATGAGCTTTGGATTCAGGAAGGGATTAATTTTGAAGAACGAAGGAGCGTGGTTATTTATAGCGGAGGAAACAGGGGGAAGAGGACAAAGCTTGCAGCAGGCGTGGGTGAAGAAGATACGACGCCTGATATGTTTGATGTAGTAGATAGATAACGTTGTGGGCGCTGCAATTTGAAGAAGAAAATGGTGAAGACGGCGCAGTAATTGAAGAAGAAAATGGAGAAGACGGCGCCGAAATAAATCAGTCGTGTGAATTCTGGATCTGGGCTGCATTTACACGCGTCCGGAAGTGGGTCCGGATCTGGACAGGTACGTCCGGAAGTGCGTCCGGGAGCCGGACATGGGTGTCCGGAAGTGAGTCCGGGTTGTTTTAGCCGGACATGTGTATTTCGTCTTGTCTTGTTCTGCAAACTTCGACAGGCTCCAGATTCTTCGTTTGAGCTCCGTTTTTAGATCCGTTTGCGCCTATGCGTTTGTCTCTTCATCTACTTTGCTCCTAGGTTGGGTTTTCTCATGTTTAACCAATAAATCTGTAAGGTAACCAATAAAACATAAACTAGAGGAAAACTAACCAAAGTGGAGAAATGAGCAAGAAAAGTGCTAATATAACATATGAAATACACCCATAAATCATGCTCATTTGGACACTTATCATACCCCCACACTTACCTTTTTGCTTGTCCTCAAGCAAAACCATGTACCCAAGTAAGTAGGGAATGCTCAATACTAACAAATATTATTATGAAGGGTAGGATAAGGAGGTGAACAGTTCATGATCTTAAACTTTTTGAGGAGTGTGATCCATCAACTACTGGTGGCACAGGTGTGCTCAGGGTAAAAACAAAATATAGACTTTTGGGGTATGATTTAAGGTGCTTCATTGCTTCTTAGTTTAGGTGACTTTGAGAACTTTTACCACGACCAACTTCTCTCAAAATGGGCATTGAGGAGAAAACAAAAGGAAAAATAGATTTATGCATTTGTTTTACTTTTGCATAAGAGATGAGGAGATAATATATAGGCATCAAGCCTTTGTATTTAAGATCACTCAACTCTCTTTGTTGGTTACAAATGGTGTCTCGCAAGTCCCTTGTTATATTTTTTTTCTTTGGACAGAGAAGCACCCCTTAGCAATCCCTAAGATAGAAGACAGAAAGAACCCCTGGGCAATAAAAATCCAACCATTGCAGATCACTTGGTCACACCGCGTAAAAACGCTCCTCAAAAGCAATCATTAATCAAAAATTTTGTACCATTTATCCCACAGTTCATAATAGTATTTGTTCATAAAGAGAACAACCCACATCAGGAGGGTCCATAATTTTAAATTTTGGACAAACACAGGATAAGTAGAGAGATTAAACATTTTAAGCACAAAATATTTCACTGAAAAGGGCACTCCCCCATACTTAAATTGAACAATGTCCCCATTGTTCACCAGAAAAACAAGGGAAGGTTTCAGAAGACCTTTTCGGTAAGTAGTCAATAGAAAAAAACACAATGGTCACAAATAAACATTTGAGCACAGGAGCTATCCGCAACAGTATTCAGCATAGTAAAAGCAAAATTTAAAGAAACTAGTACTCCCCTGAGATTATTTTTGCTTGCGTTTAAAGGAGTTCCCCCACACTTGAGCTTCAGCCTCAAAGTAGCGTAGCTTGGTTGCGGTGTAGACATGAAGTTGCACCTGCATAAGACACTAGAAGCAACCATACTACAAACGGGGTTAAAAGTTAGCAAAAAAAAAATTTAAAGAGAACCTGAAAATTAAAAGAAAATAAAAGCAAATTAAAGAAAATTTCATCCGGATTGCCTCCCGGGAAGCTGCCCTTCTTTAACATCTTTGGCTAGACGCCCGTTTCGTTATCCTGGATCAAAAATAGAAGTAGACAACAGCTTTGCTAGGAAAACGAAGTTGGCAGTAATTAAAAGCAAACCACCTTGATCAAAACAAAATGTTACTTCGGCAAATAAAATAGGAAAATGAATACTCCACAAAACCTGGTGTTTGAGGAGTACTGCCGGTGGCGTAGTTCTAATAGGAGACCAGGTGTGATTGGCTTTGCTTCCTCAAATTGGAAGATGTAAACATTCTCCTCTTGTTGTTGAGGCTTATGGGAAGAGCCTTGATGGAAATCAACTTCAGAGGGAAGTGGCTCCTTGAAATTGATTATAGCACTCTCTTCTGATGGCTCATAAGGAGGCGGCATCTCCTCCTTCTCAAGGTTGAGGATGTATCCACCCTCATCTTCTGGGTAGAGCACACAGAAGGAGGGGAAAAAGTAGTTGACTTCAGAGGGAGGAGACTCCATGAAGTCAAAGGAGAAACCCTCTTCTGAGGAGTTGTCTTCATAATCAAACTGGTGGTTGTTTGGTGATGGACTCTTTGATTCGAACAGGGGAGGAGTTGGAGAGTAACTTAAGTCCTTAGCAGGTTGTTCCTCCTCGTGAACCACTTCATTCAGTTGTTGAACCGGTTGTTCCATGTGTTCTACCTGATCTAGCGTTCTTTGCTGGATCATTTCAGAGGTTCCAAACTTTGAGGTAAAATTTTCCATCATTTCCCTTAAAATGGCATTGTCTCTCTCTATTGCAACCATAGGACAATGGGAACTTTCATGGTCTCCTCCACACTCTCGGCACACAAAGATGGGGATAGGCTTGAGAGATGACTTGAAATCCTCCAAGAGAGCTCTCAATTCAGTATTTGGGTCTGAACATTGGGGGCTTTCACGGTACTCTTCACACTTTTGACATATACTCCATTGATTGTAGTTCTCTGTGCCATAAGAGTAACCGTACCAACCTCTTGCTTGATCGTAGTGACTATCCATCAGAATTAAGTACCTAGAAAAAAGAAACAAAAATTTATACACAAAATGGGCAAATAAAGGAAATAAAAATTATGCATAGGAACTAAAAGGTAATAAACAGATAGTTGGACCGAAGTCCCCGGCAACGACGGCAAAAACTTGTTGGGCGAAATAGTAGTTAAACTATCTTGCTAACTATGGGCAGTGAACCCAATCATTGTAGTACAACAAGGTCGTATCCACAGGGACTTCGCAGTTATCTAGCTAATTATAAGGTTAGTAAATGTGCAAGAGAATATATAAAAAAGTACATAAACGGTAAATTGGGGGTTTAGCCGGAGGCAAGCTTGATTGTTTAGGATCAGTACAAAAATAATAAATACAGTAAAATAAGGTGAATTAATTGATATGGATGGAAAAAGGTATCCTAGGATAGCGGGGGAATTGCCTAAATTACTTAAACAAATTTATAACCATATCTCAATTATTTATTGTCTATTAGAGTTAATAAGGGTAAGTTACAAACTCTTAGTAATAGCCTCAGTATTTTCCTACTCAATCTGGAGTGTAAATACCAAGGTTTATTCCTTTGTGGTACTAATGACTATCTCAAAATCATATATTGATAGTTACCATATCAATGCAGTAGTTTGTCGCGTAAAGCATCTAACAATATTTATTGAAAGGAATAAAAACAAGTATAATAAATGAGACAGGTAATAAATATTTATTTAAGCAATATTAGGGTCAAACCTCATCCTAGGATACAAATAAAAATTACTTAAAGTTTGAGGAAAGAAAGAACTCTATTTTTGGGGAGAGTTATTTCGCTTCCGGGCTTGTCTCCGTGATTATGCCAACCTCAAAACGATGACAAACGGGTAGAACGAAGAATAACGAACAAACTGGCGAAAGTAGGTTGTGTCCGAGTCTGTTTAGCCGGACATAAATCCGGACACACCCTGTCCGGGTCTATTTAGCCGGACACAAATTTGGACACAGCTCCTTTAATGGAGTTCGCGTATGGGTTTGTGCAGAGCTTCGTTCTGCGTTTGGTTTTCTGGAAACAAGAGCGTAAGACTAATTTGGTGATGGAAAAGGATGAAGAATGGAGTATGGATGGTGGGAAAGTGAGTGTTGATGAACGTTGATGAGCTTTGGATTCATAAAGGGATTAATTTTGAAGAACGAAGGAGCGTGGTTATTTATAGCGAAGGAAATAGGGGGAAGAGAACAAAGCTTGCAGCAGGCGTGGGCGAAGAAGATGCGGCGCCTGATATGTTTGATGTAGTAGATAGATAACGTTGTGGGCGCTGCAATTTGAAGAAGAAAATGGTGAAGATGGCGCAGTAATTGAAGAAGAAAATGGAGAAGACGGCGCCGAAATAAATCAGTCGCGTGAATTCTGGATCTGGGCTGCGTTTACACGCGTCCGGAAGTGGGTCCGGATCCGAACAGGTACGTCTGGAAGTGCGTCTGGGAGCCGGACATGGGTGTCCGGGAGCTGGACATGGGTGTCCGCAAGTGCATCCGGGTTGTTTTAGCCAGACATGTGTATTTCATCTTGTCTTGTTCTACAAACTTTTACAAGCTCCAGATTCTTCGTTTGAGCTCCGTTTTTAGATCCGTTTACGCCTATGCGTTCATCTCTTCGTCTACTTTGCTCCTAGGTTGGTTTTCCTCATGTTTAACCAATAAATCTGTAAGGTAACCAATAAAACATAAACTAGAGGAAAACTAACCAAAGTGGAGGAATGAGCAAGAAAAGTGCTAATATAACATATGAAATACACCCATAAATCATGCTCATTTGGACACTTATCATCTGGTTACACAATTTAGACGTTCCCTAGGCTCCCATGCCTCCCCCTTCACACACTTGTTGTTCTCAACCTAAATAATGATAGAACCCTTGATCAAGGCTCTTGGGCCCCTCTAATCAGGCCCGTTGATAATAATGATGTTAAAATTGCCCTTTTCTCTATAGGTGATGACAAGGCCCCGGGCAGGATGGTTACACTGCCAAATTCTACAAGGCGGTCTGGGTCATTATCGGAGAGGACATTTGTGATGCTATTAAGAGCTTCTTCCATAGTGGAAGACTGCTCAAGGAAATTAACTCCACCCTCATCACGCTCATCCCTAAAACGGACAATGCCTCTTCCCCTGGGGACTACAGACCTATCTCCTGTTGCCACACTCTTTACAAAATCATTAGTAAAATTCTAGCTGATAGGCTCAAGAGTGTCCTTCCCTCCCTTGTGAGTCCTAGTCAAGGGGCCTTCATCAAAGGCCGCCTCATCTCAGATAATTTCCATCTCTGCTTGGGCCTCATGAAAAACTATCAAAGAGCTCATGTCTCCCCAAGATGCATAATGAAGATGGATATTAGGAAGGCTTTTGACACTATTGACTGAACTTTCCTCCATGACACCTTATCCTTCTTAAATTTCCCCCCAGTTTTCAATAACTGGATTTTGCAGTGTGTCACCACCACTTCCTTCGTAATTAACATTAACAGCTCTCCCTCAGTCTCTTTCAAAGGGGAGAGAGGTCTACACCAAGGTGACCCCCTCTCCCCTTACCTCTTTGTGCTTGTTATGGGTATGCTCTCCCGACTGCTTGACCAGCTTCACAGTGCTCCAGAATTTCATTACCACCCCTCATGCAAATCCCTCTGTATCTCCCACCTTTTCTTTGCCAATGATGCCCTCCTTTTCTGTAAGGGTGACCTTAACTCGATCTCCCTCATGCTCAACAAAGTCAACCTCTTCTCCGACTCTTCTGGCCTAATGCTCAATCCTTCCAAATCTGACCTCTTCTTATGGGGGTTAGCCCAGCCCTAGCTACCTCATATAGTCAACTTACGTGGTTCAACTTGGGGTCTTTAGCCTTTCACTACCTAGACATTCTTATCACCGCTAGGAAACCTATAGCCGCTGACTTTAATCCCCTCTTAGATAGTATCCACAAAACTATCACTACCTGGTGGTAGTAAATCCCTCTCCTTTGTGGGCCGCCTCTCGCTTATCCAAAGAACCCTCTTTGGCATTGTGGGATTCTGGGCCTCCTGTATTGCAATTCCTAAAAATGTCATTAAAAGGATTACCAAATGCTTCCGTTCCTACCTGTGGTCCGGCGAAGCAGATAGCAACACCTCTCCTCCTGTGGCCTGGAGCGCTGTCATGAACACCAAGAAAAATGGTGGGCTTAGAATTAAAGACATCCATAAGTGAAATATGTGCTTCATGCTCAAGACCATCTCAGCCATCGCTCATGACCAGGAGCGCCTTTGGATCCAATGGATCCATTCGAACTTCCTACCAACCCTAGCTTCTGGGAGACTCCTGCCAAAGGCAACGACCCTTGGACCTAGAAATCTATTCTCCATGCTAGGGACTGGTGGATTGAGCAATGTGGTTCCCTTGATGATGCCTACTCCCTTTTCTGCTCCTACCACTCCCAACCTAAGGTTAGCACTTTCTATAATGATGTTGCCACCCCTCCCACCCCTTCCCCTAGTATAATGTCTGTTGGAAGGCTTGGCCCATTCCCAAAGCCAAATTTATCTTGTGGCTTACCCTTAAAGGTAGGCTTAAAACCTGTGATAAGCTCCAATCATGGGGCATATGTCTTGCTAGTAGATGCTGGCTTTGTGAGCGTGCTCAAGAGACAAGCAGCCATTTATTTTTGCATTGTAGGTTCTCTAGCAGGATATGGTGGACCACCTGTGACTGGTTAGGCATCCCAACCAACCGGAAGAGTCTTACAGCTGCGCCGCCTGGATCAACCGCTACTGTAAGAAGCACCAGCCCATCGACTTAGTGAAAAAAGCTGCTTTAGCTACAGTGGTATATTATATCTGGATAGAAAGATGCATACGCGCTATGGCAAACCAAGTCAGAGACCCCACTCTCATTATATCAGACGTCTAAGCAGCCATAAAAGCCATCATCTGGACTAAGATGGGAAGATCCCACTCCGACTATGGCTGGCTTGATAGGGTTCTTTGCTCCTAAAAGCTCTGAGACGTGGCCTGTATTTTCTGTTCTATCTAGTTTATTGTCATTGGGAATCAAATTTTTGATGTGGAGTTAGGGTGATTCTTTTTATACATCCTACTATTTTGGTAATTGGGGTACCTTTTTGGGTGATTCTTTTATACAGCACTACGCTGTTTTTGATCTCTGTTTGGGAGGTTTTTGTATATCCACTCTCCTAGCAGGGATGCCCTTATTTAGGAATCAGATACATAGGGCTTCTACATATCTAACTCTTTGGGGAATATTTCCCTCTCATTTTTTATATATATATATATATTTTATTCAAAAAAAGAAAATAATAGTATCGAAACATTATGTTTAGAAGCTACAAAAAAAAGGTTCTACACTTTTGAGTGGTAATAACAAGAAAGTGCGACACACATCTAATAAGTAACCAAATCAACCATATCAGACTGTAGTGGAAAAGGATCCTCCACATGCCCAATTTATCTAGGGAGCCACCGTAATCTCCCACAACCCATGCACAAAAAGATAGACCACATTGTGAAGGTTGCATCTGTTCAAAACCCAACCTATATCTTGAAATAAATGGTCATTGCTACTATAACCATCTTCAACATTCTGTACAACCATCAGGACCATAATGAAAAGATATCAGGAATTATCAGAACAAGTCTTCGTGCAAATTAATGGAAGAGAAGATATGAGTGGTTGAAGGAGAATATTAATAATGGATACCCATTAGCTTTAAGTCTGGGTAGATAGTGGTTCGTCGTACACATCTGTTCTTGATTTTGTTCTGTAATCAAAATCTTGTAATAACTCTAACTTATCCTCATCTCCACCCAGAACAATATCTTATCCACTTTGGTTGCACACTCCACTCTCTCATTGTTTACATGAAGGTTGTTGATGTGCAAAAGTTCACCATAACTCATCACTAACAACAACAAAACTCTACTACAACCCCTACTTTCTTGTTCTCCGAGTCTTCCGTATCGCAAGTCGATCAGTTTTAACTTTAAGATGCTCTAGTGAACTCCTTATCTCATGTCGTAGTTTACTTCTGTCTCCCATGAGCTTCTAGACAACTACAATTGCATTGATCGTTAGCACAAGGTTTCCTGTGTGATGCTTCAACCAAAACAACCAATTTCTCCTCACTTAGATTTGAAAATAATTTTTCTTTTTTAACCTATTCCATTTAGAAGAGATAATCTCTATGACCTCAACTGCCATTCCCACAGAACTTAAACAAACAGTGGATTGAATACACCTGAACTGAAACGAAGTTCTTACCGTTACTAGATACAACAGTTGTTACTGTTTCTAAGAAAATGAAAAGCCAATTACATGCACCATCTTGAACTTGGGATGGAAACGGGTCGGGTTTGGGTTGGATTATGCTCCACCTGCACCTATCACCTGTTTTCACCCGCGCCACCTGACCCGACCCATCACCTGAAATGTTATCACCCGCACCTATTTCACTCTTTTTCCAGCAAGAAGGATGAACGGAGGCGCAAAGCATGTATGTTCCTTGTTCACCAATTTGCAAAATTACTGGAGTGAAGAGAATGAATAGAGGTGATGAGCATGCATGTTCCTTGTTTACCGCTTTTGGTTGCAAAATTACTATGAGTGAAGAGAATGAACAGAGGCGTAGAGCATGTATGTTCCTTGTTCGTCAGTGAGGGTTGCAAAATTACCAATAGTGTAGAGAATGAATAGAGGTGCTATGCATGCGTGTTCTTTGCTTGCAAGTTAGGGTTAAAAAATTACCGTGAGTGAAGCGAATGAATAGAGGTGTATGGTTCTTGTTCGAAGGTTAGTGTAGCAAAATAATCATGAGTGAAGAAAATGTATTGTATATATTTCTTCTATTATTTTACATATTTAAAAAAATTTTGTGAATGGGTCTGGTGAACGTGTGAAAAAATGTCACCTAACCCGTCACCCGCACCCGTTTCACCTCACCTGTTTTCACCCATTTTTTACGGGCTTTTTCTCCCATATTGACAGGTTAGGTGGTCATATGATCTGGTGATATGGGCACCTGTTAAGAAATGTCACCCCTAATTAGAACTTGCACTTTCCTCCGTTGCCATCCCCTCGGTTTTTTTCACCCTACAACTTCAAATCATAAGCGTGTTGCAAATAATAACTTTTGAATCTATATCACATAAAGCATTCATCGCAGCCATAATATCTATAATCGAGACGTCAACCATGGTAGGAATAACAAAGAGCGGATTAACCTTGACTCAAGCACCAACAACTGTCAAAGCGATTTGACACAAAAGATTCCAAAAATCCTAAAAGACTAACATATAAATTAAACTTCGAAACGATCACCATACCTTTCATCATATGAAACAAAATCAAAACAATAAGCAAAATAATAAACTCCCTTTAAAAGATTGTGTAAAACTATAACATGAGAGAGTATTTTTATGATTTAAGATAGGGAAGGAAACGCATAACCCATAAGCATAATATTATACAAAATAGAAGGATGAGAAGGAAAATCCAATCGGAAAAGGAAGTCATGATGCTCGTAGAATTCTAAGGAGAAGAAACCAACACAAGAACCCTCAATAGAAAAGAGAGAAGAGACAAATTAAAGCTCTCGGCGTAGAGAGAATATAATGCAAGTGCTAATTTGTGTACAATTTAAAAAGTAGGTGGGAAACATCAGATCATGTACCAACCACCTACTCTATATATAGTTTCAAGATAATATAATTGACATATTGTTATACCCAAAATTTTAACCCCCAGATGAGAGTCTCTTGTGGAGCAGGTACTAAAAGGGTAGCTTGGTCAAGTAGCAAGGATTTCCGGTTCGATCGGTACATTCTGGAGTGCTAGGGACAGCTTATCCATCTTCAGGGGCATTTTCATAATTTTCAAGGCCCCTAAGCCCTCTATAAGTTTTCTCTCTCCTCCAAAATGACTTAAATAAACTCAAAATGCTTTTAAATTTTAACCCATGATAGAGGATGACATTTTGGGCACAATGCGTTTGTAATTTTAATTTTTCAAATTTCCAATAATTTTCTAGTGATTTCTGATTGAATCTAACGAGAAACTGAATTTACAAATATTCCAACATCCAAAAAATTCGATTCCACCTTGGAAAAATCAAAAATATCATCCTTTACACATGGTTAACATTTCATAGTCAAATTCCTTTTGGAAGACTTTGAGCTAAAGTGTCGGTAAATCTTAGTGTTTGCTAGATTTTTCTATCTTTAAGGAAGCCTATATAAGGAACCTAGGAGGACCTCTCAAGCCCTAACAAGTCAGAATACCCAGCCCTCTTAAGTCTCTCACGTTTTTCAACTCTTGAGCCCCGAAATTCTGTCAACTCTCCACCAAAATCACCTTCTAACCACTTTTTTCAAATCCCAAAGCATCAATCATCATCAAAACCCCACTAAAACACCATCAAAACGTGGAGAACATCAAGAACGACCAGGGATCAGAAGCGCGGTTTGAAGTCCTTTCGAATCTGCCATCAATGAGGCTCCCTACAAATCCCGACGTGAAGAATCACTGTAATCAGAAAGGTAAACAAGGTTTGTAAACAAATAATTCGACTCCTTCTATCATCAATTGATCTCTGTCGAAATCCCGGATAACGACTCTTTACGGCTCCTGAATCAGCGTTTGTTTTTGTTTCTGTCAACTAACTTGTTCTTTAAGTTTCATCAGTAATTCGACTTCAAATTGAAATCTTTTAATTACTATCATCTTGTACATCTTTCAGGCTACACGTCCATAAATTTTGAGCCGAAAACACCGTCGGGAACCACCAGAAACCCACCGTCCGTGGGTGGTCCGTGACCTCGGACCTATGGTCCGGGACCACGAACTAGGTGGTACGTGGCCACGGACACCCACGGACGGCGGCGGGATTTTATTTTTCAAATTTTTAGGGTTTTAACAGTACATGTCCGGGCCCACAGACAACTTGTTCGTGGCCCCGGACTTTTCAAGTTTGTGTTTCTATTTTTATTCGACTTTCAAAATCACATAGTTAGATTATGGTCCGTGGCCTCGGACATTCAATCCGTGGCTACGGACAAAAACAAATTTTGATTAATTTTACCTCCAAAACCCTAGTTTAGGTAATGTTAACTTTCAGTTTATTTTTCTGTCAAAAAAATGCTAAAAAATAAAACAATCATAAGTTTGCGCACTTAGGTTAAAATGACTCGTAATAAGCCGTAATTAAACTAAACAGAGGAAAAACAATTTCGAGGGGTAATGAAAGTAATTGAACCCTAAATAAGTTGAATACCAAGCCCCCAAACCCAAACTCTCCTTTCCTAATATAATATAGGTTAAAATTTGGTAGCGAATCTAATTAGGTTCCAGTGAGCTAACTAAGGACTTAGTAATTAATGTTTTATGACATAGTTATTAAGCTTAGGTTATAAGTGGACCTAGAACCCGACAGATCCTAATCAACTTGAATCAACATAGGATAGGGTTCAAAAATCGAAGCTCATAGAATGACGACTCTGCTGGGGACAAATTCTTAATTTTAAACTTGTTTAATTTTAAGAAAATGGCTTAACTCGAAATTGTTTATTTATAGTTTTGTTACGTTGTGTGTTTACTTTCGTGCGTAATTTCAATTTCTGCATCTTTGCATCATATGAGAGTGAGGGTCCATGTAAGCCGATTTCACACCGGGACGCGCCTTAGGGTACCCTGTCAGGAACTCACACCTTTTTAGGTGATGTGAATAAGTGGGGGAAAGTGGAGGATATCGTCTAATCACATCCCCTTAATACCTAGGCTTAGCCCCAAGCATTTTTCTGGCAGTGCCCTTACCTAGCCTTGTTTGGTCATTCAAAGACCCGACCGTAGATGCACACCTTTAGGTGATATGAAAAGAGTGGGAAAGCCCAAAGAGAATAGCGTGCAAGCCCTATTCCTTTATGGTGACCTGGGCCCACGCCCCAAGCATCTTTCAGGATCAATCCATACCCATTGATCAAAATCGTCTAGTAAGGACATGTTGAACTTGTACAATTGGCCCATTACCGCCCTAAAAATTGATACTTTTCCTACACCTGCTCAGCCCAACCCAAATTTGCGGCTTTAATGTTTGCGGCTGAAAGGCCCAGTTTGGTTTAGTATGTGAGTCATTTGGGCCGGCCCAAAAGTTTAGATTTAGGTGATTTCTTTTTCAGCCAAGTTTGAATTATCAATTTAGTTCCAGGCCCATGAAAAACAAATCCACTTAAAGTAACCCATAAGACATGGAAATCAATCAAGCCTTTCCATTTCGGCCCAATGCCCATTCAAGTGTAGGTAAACTTTTCATTCGGGCTCCGACCAAAAATCCTAGATCTAGGTATCATCTTTTAGGCCCAATCAGAACCATTCGCTTAGGTTTTGGCCCATTTGAATTCAAGATAGTTTGCGTAACCCATTCATCCTAGTTTTTGGTCTCAAAGCCCAACAAGAGCTTCAAACGAATCTTGGATTTCAAAGTTTCTCTCTCGGCCTAGTGGTCCATTTATAGTCCATACAGCTTCCTTCAGCCTGTATGCTTCACTTCCAGATTAAGGGGATTCAGGCCCACGCATCCGTTCCGGTCTAGAAATCACTCTAGCCCATGCACTTCATTCTCGAATTGGAAAGGATTCAGGCCAAATGTCTCAGACATAACCCATAGGTCATCCTAGTTCACACCTTTCACCCGGAGCCTACTCAGAGTTCAAGAAGAGGACAATCATGGTCATCTCAATGGCGTCCTGACGGTCGAGAGTTCGAGTCTTCAATAGGTTGGCATCAGACAGTTCATCATCATCAGAATTAATTTACTCGTTCATTGTGCTTAACACTTTTGTTAATATGTGACAGTTGTTACAAAGAAACCCCTCAGGGAGAGTTTGGTGACATGAAAGTCACATACATAAAGGTTTGGTAATTCATTTATTTCATTCGTGCTGCTTATCGTTTTACAATTGTTTACACTTGTAAATTTTGGTGATTTAGTGCCCTACCCAAAAGGGTTCTAGGAGTTGCGGCTACTACGTGATGCGGTACATATACAAGTTCTGCGGGAACTTCCCAATATTTGAGAACTCTAAAGAAAGGTAATACAAACACTGTCTTGTATTTAATTCTTTGTGCATATTTTTTATGTCGTTATCTTAATCACATTATGTGTTCCATTCCTTTTCTTGTTCCAGATTAAAGAGCATTATGCCCAATCTTCGACTTACAGTGTAAAAGACTTGTATCATGTTAAAGAGAGCATGGCATCCTTATTTTTGAGAATGAATTGGTAGACTAGCTAGCTTTTTGTATATTGTGTAGTGACATGAAACTAAAATGATCACATTTACTGAATTGCTAGCTGCTGTAACAGATTCTGCTGTATTACAGAGAATGTTTTTTTTTGCTATAACAGATTTGTAACAGATTTGTATGTATCTGCTGTAACAGATTCTGGTGTATATTAAAGATGTTGTTATCTGTTGCAATTGTGCGTAGAGAATGAATGTGTTTTGTTGTTATTTGATTCAGGTGTGTTGCAATTGTGCAGTTTCTGCACATCTGTTGCAATTCTTCCTTCTGTTGCAATTGTGTAGCTCTGTACTAAAAAATGTAAAATAAAATAAAAAACACTTTGCATTACGGTTAAAAGGAAAACTGTAATCTAAAGTGCTTTGGCGCGCGCACGCAGTTGGACGTTAGATTACGGTTTTATCAAGAACCGTATCTTTAGATTACGGTTCTTGATAAAACCATAATCTAAAGTCCAACGGTGCGCGCGCGCCAAAGCACTTTAGATTACAGTTTTCCTTCGAACCGTAATGTAAAGTCCCTGACACGCGGGACCGGAAAAAGGCCTTTAATTACGGTTTTAAACCGTAATTAAAGACGTCTCCGTCTTAGGTGACGCCCGTGTTAACTACGGTCCAGAACCGTAATTAAACAGGGTTTTGGACCGTAATTTAAGGCCTCCGCTCTACCACTGGTTTCATTCGCTTCTGACACCGCTTCTATTTTATTGACATTCTAATCCTCTTGCTTCCTAGCTTCTTTCTTTTTAGAGTAAAGTACATCCTCTTCTCTAGATGCATCATATTCCACGCTATCCCTTGGTTTAAGGCTCCGTTCGGTCTTGGTAAACGTGGCATATTTGATGACACAAATGTAGTATAAAAAGGTGGTCCCCGTGTGGGTCAAGCGCTCTCATCAAATAACATAATGTCACATATAAAACAACCAGATCAAAATAACTACAAAACACACATGCCGAACAAAGCCTAAAACCTAGAGGATATTCTGACTCCTTAAACATTCTTCTTATTACTTCACCATATCCTCATCTACTCCCTCCTTCTCATATGCTTGCCTTGCTCCTTCCTTGAGTCTGTCCATATAGTTAATCCTTCTCCCCAAGCACACAATTTGGTAAAATAGTAGGTCTACACGGGAATTATTTTAGATTTGAGTAATTTTTCTTTTCATATGATACATAAAATAAAAAATAAAATAATAAAAACAAATCATCTATTAACTCGGCTATCAACTTGGACAAAAAGAACGCAGTGTTATAATAGAGTTCGTTCGTCCATCGCAAGTTATCGCGGAAAAACTAGCTTTTTGTTCTCACCCTAGGTAACTAATATGATAAAAACAAGTGTATTATACACCAATAAAAGAATGTAAGTGTAAAAAAAAAAGTACAAAAGAACGATTCGTAATCAAGGAACGGAGCCATAGTAAATAGGAAGCATGAAGCAACAAGGTAGGTTATGTTGGGGTGGTGGTACACTTATTAATGGTCATGACGGATTATTTAGCAGTTGCTAGCTAGAATAGCAAGGAAACCCCGTCGGTACAAATAATAGGGTACAAGTGCAAGATAAACAATGGGATTGTAAATTTGTTCCAATCCTTCCACGGCACCCCGCCATCAGAATGAATGTTGCTGTAATTAGACTAATCTTGAGTATAACCTGGACACTGTAGTAGTTGTAAAAGTGGTAGTATATTTATGAAGTTCACTGTAACCGACATGTGAAGCAGGCATGCACGTGGGTTGTTGTGATGTGAAGCGAAGCTATTGCTAGAAGAAAGAAAACCAGAAGAAAGACTGGAGTTGGGTCCCGTTCTACTGCCTTCTCCATCTGCTCACGTAAAGACACGCACGGCTGGATTTGGGCCATGATAGAAGGGACCCAGCTAGCATGCAAAAAGACAGAGAGATATATGAGAGTGGAAGGAGTGTGACATCGATCAATCAAATCAAACTCATCAGTCGTTCCATCCGATTGACCGTAGATTGCGGAATTCTCATACTAACCCATGTTTTGTCCGTTTCCCTCTTTTTATTTCCCTTGATATTTGTATGGCCCCATAATTTTACTCGTTTATGGAATCTAGTTTACCCATCCGTACTTTTTCGCTTATTATGTCATTTTTTTTTCTTTTGTTATATATTGTATTTTTTCTACTTTGTCATTTTACCGATTGTCCGTACATTAAAAAAATTTAGATTCGACACATCTTTAATGTATTTTTGATTAATTTCAGAGTTTAATCATCAAAATTAGAGAATCAACCTGCACCATAATCTAAAAAAAACACTGACATATTTTCATTAGGGTATAACGTTCACATGGAAGCTTAAAGAATTTTAGATTTGACATAGGTTTCCAAAATAATACTTTAATTAATATCATTCACGTAACATTTCATCAACTACGGACAACATTTGATACCAAAATTGTAATACGCAATCTTCAAAATGAAAAGTTTTTCATGCATGACAAGACATCAGGAGACAAATATTTAACCAGTTAAACAAGCAGACAAGCATCCACAAGCAGACTAGCATGTAAGACGAAAGGGTTAGCACCACCGGCGTTGAACACAAGGTCCGACCAGCCTAACTTGTATGTTGTTATCTGCGGGGCAAGACCCTATACCACATGACATCCACCACTTAGTCTGACAGGGATGAGTCTGAATATTTAATCGACACCGTCCCTAGGATCCAAGCCGACTCACTTATCCCGCATGAGCTCTCAACATCCAGTGGCGAGCTCTCAACATCAACTCAGTTATCTCGGCGCAAGACTACATGAATAGTGGGGCTGGAGCCTGATTGTTTAATCAACACCGTCCAAGATACAAGCCCAAGTCTAAGGACATCAATATCCCACTGCCAGCCATCAAAAAGACCTAACCCTAAAATCGGGTCCTTGGTAGCTCAAACTCCAAGGAGTGAGCTAACCAACGCCTGGCTCTAGGGAAAACCTTGGACTGTCGGCACCCTGTCCCTGTGTGATGGGTGACATCTTCTATATTAAATGAAAAGTAAAGGAAACAAGCTTCGATGGAAGGTGTCATATACAAAGTGGGGGAATTATATAATGGGGAATGTAATTAATCAAGCCACATAGGTAGGATGTAATTTCGTCAACACATGACATGTAATTTTCCTTTTTAAAAGAAGATTAATGAAATCAAGGTCGTTAATGGGGATGACACGTAATAAAATTTGGAAGACGAAATAGGAAGAAGGAATGAAAATTTTGATTACTTTTTTACACAGTGGAAAAGAAAATTTGTTGTCGGTTATGAGCCATTAATTAATGATCAGTAGTTATTAATTGTTGATTAATAATTATTAGTTGTTGATTAACAACTATTGATATATAATCATTAGTTAATGGTCAATGCTCACCGGAATAAGAAAATCTAATTCCCTAATGTAAGATAGGATTCAAGCTTAAAATATTTTGAAGCAATTTTGTTTACATACTATTACTCAAAAATGAAAATAAAAGTGTAAAAAAACTCAAAATTCAATTCCTGAATAGTGAATAACCATAACCTGTTGTAACACTGAGAGAATAGAAGAAAGATAGAAAACAAGATAGACGTAAATTGTTATATCCCATTTCATCCCATGGTGCGCCTATATATAGTACATAATACATAATCGTTACTGAACCTTTGAGTGGAAGGAATACGAAATATCAAAGGACTTCTAATGAAGAGTTTGGGAGGTTACGGGGGTTACACAAATGAAGAGTCTAAGATAGATGAAAGGGTGATTAGATGTACAACCAATACTTACATTATTTATAACACTCCCCCTTGGATGTACATCCTACTGCCTCGTTAAAAACCTTGCCAGGAAAAACTCATTGGGATAAAAACCATGGTCAAGGAAAAAACAGTACAATATAAATGTTTCTCTCCCCCTCAATTTAACAGAATGTCTCTTCGATGTCGCATGCCAATATCATGAACAAGCTTCTTAAAGACTCTTGATGGAAGTTATTTGGTAAATAAATCAGCTAGATTCTCGTTAGACCGAATCTTGCGAACATCGAGAATACTTTTGGTCTGAAGCTGATGAGTTGAAAAGAACTTTGGTGATATATGCTTGGTTCGATCACCTTTGATGTATCCTTCCCTTATTTGTGCAATGAATGCGGCATTATCCTCGTATATCACCGTCGGCGTCTCTTGATCTGACTGAAGACCACGAGAACTTAAAATATGGTGGATAACTGATCTGAGCCATACATATTCTCTTCCTATTTCATATAGAGCTATAAGGTCGACATGATTTGATGAAGTTGCCACTGTAGTATGCTTCATTGCACACCATGAAATGGCAGTTCCACCATATATATATCATAGCACTCCTCTTCGTATAGATCTCATGATAGAATCCTCATTAAACTTTTGCTCAGGAAACCCTGTGATGTAAAAACCAAAACAAAGGAGAAAACATAACCATATAAAGATTCTCCCCCCAAATTTGACATGTATGAATGTATGCCAACATTCATTTCATAAATATGTCATCAAATGATAACGAGGAGCACCAGAGTTGCCATAAGAGGCATTCCCCTTCTAGCACGGTTAGAGGCCACAATCCACTGCATTACCAGACATCTGGGGTCAGTAGTCTCGATATAGAATGATATGCAAAAGATGCCTAGACACTCGGAAGTATACGTACATCTAGAGACTCACAAAATGCTAATCAATGAAGAAGTGCTGTTGACATGATGGAAATGAACTTTGTGTCAGTGGGTATCATCGAATTTTGGTCGGAGGAGATTGGATTACACCGGCAGGAGAAGGACTTGGAACCGCCAAGTCAGACGGTGGCGGATACGACCAGGCCAGACGGTGAAATTTTGAAAGTTCAGGAGCCGTTACATAGGCAAGTTCAAACGACACAAATTCCATGTGCCTTGTCGTTTTTTGATAACCGCATTAATGGAGTAAAGGAAAAAGGAAACTTCCTAGATTTTTTGGAATATGTAACGGGAAATTGTGATAATGGCATTTATATTATGGGAAACGGATTTCCGTTACACCACATTTTCAGTCCATTTTTTAATCCCGAGGTAGTTAAGATCCCTCAACTTTTTTGAATATAATACCTGCATTTATGACCTCAAAAGCCGTGACCAAATTCTTTTTTGGACCACATCCATTCTCCCTTTCTGTATATATCCATTTTTTGGAGAAAAAATACCAACTGTTAATACTCTTTCAGCGCCTTGTCCCCACTCCAGTATTTCAAATTTAAAAAATTCTACCTTTGACTATATATATTCACCAGTGAATGCGGTGGCTGACCAACCTAGTCCAGCCAATATTCTTTCCGCTCAGCCTGAATTGGAACAGCCAGCCAGCCTTCTTAACTCTCCTTTGATCGACATTCAAGGCACATTTATCCCAGAAACTTTAAACCCACTACCAGTAGAGGTCGTTTTTACAGATTGTCATGAACCTCAAACTTCTTTCCTAAACCAATCTCAAACTTCTCATAATTCTCTCTCAGTCTCCTCTCCACCAATAAATTTGGAAGTTTTTCTCTCTCCGAGCCTCACTAAATCTAGCTCCACAACTCATTACCACCCCTCCAACCCTGCCATTCGTTTTTCATCCTCTTCAAGCCCAACCCTAGCTAAAGCCAAAAAGTGTTTGGACTTCAGTAAATCTCTTAATTGTCACCATCCTAGTCCAAAAACGTCCATTCAAAATTTTGTCCATATTTTGAGACGAAGCAAGAGGGTTGAGGACAAGATCAGCAGTCAACCAAATGGCAAATCTAATATCATTTCAAAACATCAAAGGCATCAACAGAAAAGAGAAGTGGGCAATGCTACGACGAGAAGTAAAGGAGGCCGGGTCAAGTATAATGGCGGTTCTAGAAACCCACCGGTTGCAGCCACTAGATAAATGGCACTATATTTGGGGACAAGGAAATAATGCAAACACGATAGAAGTCCCCACATCCGGTCAATCTGGAGGCCTAGTAGTCATGTGGAATCCAGTGTTGTAAATATCCAAAATTCTTGCCAGTAAGAATGATGGATAGCGATCTAAGTATCATGGCCTACTAATTCCTTTGTGGGTTGGGTAGTTTTTGTTACGCACCAACCCAGCCCAAGGCTCGAAGACAAATTTTCACAAAATTATTGAGTCATAATTTCAATAGCCCAGTTCCATTGGCAGTCAATTTTAATGAAGTTTTTTGGGGTAGTGATTGAAAACGTGGTAATAAATCCCTTAGAATAAGAGGCATGGAGGACTTAGGTTATTTGAAATAAGCGTAACAAGCTTCTCTTTGAAGATACCCTCCTCTCATGGTCAGATGCAGCTGGGATGGTCAAGTGGAGGTGTTTTAAATGGTACCGCCATGAGAGTCTTCCTCCAAACCATGTTATCTTATCTTCTAGAAATTTGTTTTCTCTTTTATTTATAAAGTAGTATAATTTTCTTGTTTTCTATCTTTTCTTTTTATTTTGGTGAGAAAGGCTATATGTCAAAGTATTGCCTTTGTAACTGGGGTTCCCAGCACTTATAAAAAAAACATCATCATCTTAACTTTGATGAAAGGGAGAACAATGATGATTTATGTTTACTGAGAATCATCACCTTACCAGATGGTAAGTCTTATATCACCATTAATCATTCACAGGTGAAACATATATAGTGTTTTCTTGACCTGAGCCTCACACATTTTTCTATCTTGATGATAAATTTGTGTGATCCAATTTTCTCTCAAGGTCTATTTGATATTTGCATAAGAGGAGTATCCTTTTACTAGTCATGTTATATCAACATGACTTTACAAGACTCATATATATATGAGTCTAGTGCAGCCAAATAATGCACTCTCAAGTATTTGAACTTAATATCCACATATATGCCCTCTTAGTGGCTTATGCCATACCTTGGCTTATTTGATATATCGATATATATATATATATATATTTTAACTTTATGAGATGTGACTTGATACCATTGTGGTTTAGATGGTTCTCATCCAAGTCACCATTGATCATATAAAAACATAAGGCCTTTAGAGAAAATCATTCTTAAGATTTTCTTCGAATACCAATTCCTGAGAATTCATATGTTCACATTATGCTCTCTTTGAGAGTTTAGATCCTCTTTCAAGGGCTACATATAAGTTAACATGGTGTACTATTTATCATTAACTTTCTTTGAAAGTTTATAGCTCATTTTCCAAGGGATAACACCTTTTTCAAGGGTTTACTATTTTCCACCAAAGTTTATAGCTCCCTTTTTAAAGGGCTCCACACCTTTTTCAAGGGTCTACTATCTTCCACCTTTATGATATTACAACTCCTTTATCCACTAGAAGGAACACGTTCATTTCTCATATCGAGGTGGATTATAACATCTCATATGCACAACTCTGGTGCATTATCATGCTAGCATCACACACTTCGGCGTGTTTATGATTTGTTTTTATCAACTTTTGGAAGTTAAACTCCGTACTTCCTTACTCTTGGAATATATCATTTTGGCAGTTTCTTCCCCCTTTCGAGGGTCTAAACTCCTCTTTCGAGGGTTCAAATCCAGAAACTCCTAATTTACCTTTTCCTTCTGTGACATTTAGGCATATTCGTCCCCCTTTCGAGAGACTGGACTCCTCTTTTGAGGGTCCAAACTCCTCTTTTGAGGGTTCAAATCTTTCCTCATTTGCCTTTTCCTTTTGTGTCATTTTGGCATATTCGTCCCCCTTTCTAAGGACTGGACTCCTCTTTCGAGGGTTCTTTTTTGGATCCCAAGGGTCAACCACGCCTCCAGCGTACTTGAGATTCACTTGCCATAGCGATTGTCACCCACGCTTCTAACCGAGCTGGAATATTCGCAGCTAGTGTATATATGATCGCGTTACTTTATTCATATCTATGAACGCATCAATTAGTTGCAATATTTTCTAAATGAATTATTCTTTGAACCTCTAGTTCATTTTACTTTGTCATGCATGGCATAATTCATAGTCCATTAACATTTGGTTAAGGATATTCAAGCTAGAGACAACTGCTCTCTAATTTAAAATCTTAAAAATTCATAAGCATCTTGGAGACTCATGCTTCCCAGAAGCATGGTTGTAGCAACATTCAATATGTGCTTGCTTTTGTAATCTTTCAATGAGGCACAATTGATTTTACTGTTAAGACTTTGTGTCAAATATCAAAACACATATCATTCTCCCCCTAAAGTTGAGAATGCTTAAAAACTAAAGAAGTTCATTATTCTCAACTTTCCTTTTTTTTGTAACCCTTTTGATATTTTTTTAATGGGGGAGGTATAGACTGTTAGAGATATTAATCCTTCCTTCATTAAGTTAGAGATATTATTCATTCCTTCATTAAGTTGCTCTTATTCTTATTTCCTTCTTCTTCTAGTTACCCTTATTCTTTATTCTTTGTAATCTTCTTTAGTCTATTCTCTATCCCTTTCTAGCCTATATAATGTACAGTTTCTCCTTCCTGTAAAGCATTGAACTACTGAATAAGAAATATGAATAACAGAAGCTTTACAAACCTTCGCCTCTTTCTCTCCCCTTTCTGTTCTCTTCTCGACGCTGCTGTTCGATCCCCATTTCTAAGCAAATTTACATGGTATCAGAGCAAATGATTCTGCTCTATCCCTATCTTCTTCCGCAAACTCAATCTCAGAACACTATTCCGATTCAGTGATTTTACTCTGCTCTATTCCTATCTTCTTCCACAAATTTCATCGCTATGGGTAACGAAGTCGGGCAGAGCGAACTCACTCGCCTTCTCACCCAAATCTTGACCAACGTTTCTACTTCAAGTGCTAGCACGACAAAGGTCGACACCACAGATCCTTATTACATCCACTCAAGCGACTACCCCGGTATGGTCATCGCTAGAAAATTCACCGGCAAGAACTTCCCCAGATGAAAGAAAGCTGTCGTTCTCTCACTTACTGCCAAGAATAAACTTGGATTTATCAACGGTAAGATCCCAAGACCAGATTCTACATCCAGTAATTATGATCAATGGGTGCGATGCAATAGTTTAGTTCAATCCTGGCTCGAACACGCCATGGATGAATCGATAGCTCAAAGCTTCCTTACCGCTACTTCTGCCTACGATCTATGGAATGAACTGGTGGCTAAATATGAAACCAGTAATGGCGTCCACTTATATCAGATCAGGCAAGTGATTAGCTCCTTGAAGCAGGAGAACGACAGCATCACCGAATATCACACCAAAATCAAGAAACTATGGGATGAAATGGATATGATGTATCCGACCCCGGCCTGTGCTTGTGATCTGTCGAAAGAAAATCTGAAGTATCACCAGGATCAGAGACTAATGGAGTTTCTTATGGGACTTCACCCTTCGTACAAGACAATTCATGGCAACATCTTAATGATGAAGAGCCTGCCTCCTATCGAACAAGTGTACTCCCTCCTTTTGCAACAAGAGAATCAAAATGAATTTACTACTGAAACTAAGAAAGGAGGTGACTCGATGAGCTTTGCCAACCAGACCTTCAAATCTACTTCTGGTAACAAGTGGCAGATTGAGAAAAAAACACATTAATTGCAATTACTGTAACAAAAGGGGGCACCTTGAAGAAGATTGGTTTGTAAAATCTGGAAAGATAATTCAATGCAATCACTGTGGTAAGAAAGGACATTTAGAAGACAAACGTTTCTTCAAAAACAGTTTTCCAAGAGTAAACAAGGGAGGCAAGTTCAACAGAGGAATGTCTGTTAATGCTAATGTGGAAGAAGAGGATGAAAAGAATAATCGGCTAAGAGAGACGAACCAGTTGACTACAGGCTTCACAGCACAACAACTGGCACAGCTCTCCGAGTTATTCAACAGCAAAGGAAAATCTGCTATGTGCAGTTTTTCAGGTAACCCCCTTTGTCTTAGTGCTACTGTGCGCAATGATAAATCAAGCGATTTTTGGATTCTTGATTCAGGCGCATCTGATCATATCTGCTGTGACAAGTCCCTCATGAATTCCATCAAGAAAAATGAAAAACTAAAACGTATAAGAATGTCTGATAATCATGTTAAGACCGTTGATTATGTTGGACAGATTCAGATATGCCATGATTACAACTTAATGTGCGGTTCTTTGCGTAGAAGATTTCAGTTTTAATCTTCTTTCTGTCCACAAATTGGCTGTCCAATTAAACAGTCTAATTTGCTTTGGAAATGAGGGTTGCTTTGTGCAGGACCCTTTGAAGACTGACCTCATTCAAATAGGAGCTGTAAAGGAGGGGCTGTACATCCTGGAGAAGCACTTGTTTGAGAACTACTGCAGCAAAAAGAGAAGCATGATGTGTAATTCCGTTTTTGTTATCAATAAATGGCATAGCAGGCTAGGTCATGTACCGATTGAGAAGTTAAAAAGTCTAGATGTATTACCCAACATCAAACAGAAAGACATAGATGATTTTTTTTGTGAAGCGTGTAACAAATCGAAGGCTCATAGACTTCCTTTTGCAGATAGCAATATTAAAACCACATGTATTTTTGAGATGGTCCACATAGATACTTGGGGCCCCTTTCATATGGAAATCCACAATGGTTTCACACATTTTGTTACTATTGTAGAAGATTTTAGCCGTGCTACATCGGTCTACATGATAAGATATAAAAGTGATGCTTTAAAAGTAATAAAGCAGTTTGTCCAGTATGTAGAAACTCAGTTTTCTAAGAAAATTAAAGTGATCAAGTCTGATAATGCTAGAGAACTCGGTACCAGCTTAGAGGGAAAAGATTTCTTTGAAAAACGTGGCATTAAACATGAAACTACATGTCCTAACATGGCCCAACAGAATGGAATAGCCGAGAGGAAACATCGATACCTCCTCGAAACAGCTAGAGCCCTTTATTTCAAATCAAATGTTCCTCTTGAATTCTGGGGGCACTAGTACAAAAAACGCCTATTTCGGCGCCCCTATTTCGGCGGTTGTAGATAAAACAGCCGAAATAGGGCTCCGAGATGTATGTAGTCTGAAAAAAAGGCACCTATTTCGGCGGTTCCTAGATATGAACCACCGAAATAGGCCCTATGTAATAAAAAAATAAAAAAGACCTATTTTGGCTGTTGCTTGTAAGAAACCACCAAAATAGGTGTTTCAATTTTTCTTTTTTTATTTAATCATCTATTTCGGCGGTTCTTTGTAAGGAACCGCCGAAATAGGTCTTTTTTATTTTTTTTATTATTACAGAGGGTCTATTTCGGCGGTTCCTAACAAAGAACCGCCGAAATAGGTCGTTTAAAATAGCCCACACCCAGCCCCGATGCAGTTACGCGCACATACACCAAACCCCTCTTCTCTGTTTTCTCCTGCGGTGATTTGCTACAGCCCCGACGCAGACCACCACCACAAGGCCGCCACAGCTCCGCCATCGCCCGCCCTCCTCCCACCTACGCAGGTCATCGCCGCCGTCGGTGGTTGTTGCGTCGGTGGTCGTCGCCGCCCTCCTCCCGCCCCACAACAGACGCAACGGTAAAAAAACCCCAACTTTGTTAGTTTCGGTTTTGCTTAAAAAATTGTTAATGTGTTGTTAAAATTGATAGATTGTTGTCACATTGTGATTGTGGATGCTGATATTTATTGTGTGTGTGAAATCTTTGCAAGATTTGGTTGTTAAACTAATAAATTTATGTATGCACACAAGGTGTTTGACGAAATGTCCGAGTGAATTGTTTTTTTGTTTTTTGCCCTTCTTTTAAGTATAGTTAGGTTAGTTTATTTGGGCTAGATTTATTACACTTATATATGGGGTGGAACAATGTTTGAGCATTATTTGTGCTTATAATTATAAGCTAATTATAAACATTGTAAGCAATTTAGTTTTGCGCCCTCAATTCATATTTATTTTGCGTCTGCGTTGCCTCTGTAGAGATTGATACTGCTACACGCGTCTCGCACGCCCGGTTGAGAAGAGGGGCTGAAAACAATTCGTTTAAAAACCGGTAATTTTTTTTAACTTAACTCTTCATTATCTTCACTCATTGTAAATTTGTAACCTAACTGCATATAACACAACTACTGAGTTTCTCTTGTATATATATGTATTTGTGTCTTTACAGATAAATACTTAAGAAGCTCCTTAACCATTTCATGGTAGATTGAAAGCGGAGCGGAGAACAATTCATTTACGAACCGGTAATATAATCTAACTTATCCTTTTTCTCTTTTGTACTTTGAATTTGATTTCCACAAATTATTGGAATTTGGTTTGATGAATAAATTTGGTATATATTAGTTTGGTTTATGATAGAAATTTGTGTTGTTGAATGATTGGTGAATGCTTAATAATAAGCATGGTTGTGTCCTTGTAGAGGGAAATCACTAAATGGGTTCACCAGATTGAAGTCGTACGGGGCTGAATACATTTCGTTTGTGAACCCGTAATATACGTAACCTACATTTTCATCTTTTTAGCTCATTATGTGTAATTTTGAAATCCTAATTACAAACAATTATCATACGTAAAATAATGAGTTTATATTCTGTCTACAGAGAAGTGGTTAAGAAACTCCTCAGTCATTGCACGGTAGATTGAAAGCGGAGTAGGAAGAACCAGTAATATAATCTAACTTATCTTTTTTTTTTTACTTTGTATTTGATTTCCACAAATTATTAAAATTTGGTTTGATGGATAAATTTGGTATTAGTTTGATTTGTGATGGAAATTTGTGTTGATGAATGGTTGGTGAATGCTTAATAATAAGCATGGGATAGGTAAAATTATGCAAAAGTCATGCCGATTTTTTTTAACAAAATCTTTTCGTAATTAATGTTGTTTGATGTATGTGTATATGTATAACAATATCTAATTTTTTTATCAGGTCTCACTACATTTAAGTCCGTGAATCACCTCTCTTGTTTCCCGCCTTCTTCCATTACCGTTGCACTTTCCTCCTCTGTGCACAAGTAAGTAACTAAACCTTATTTTTTGTTTAATAAAAGCAATTATGTATTTAAATATAAGTGCTAGTACATAATTTAGCTTCATTCCATATTTTTTGCTGCATTTCTTTTCTAATTTATTTTTTATTGCGCCCTTGTAGAGACATATCAGAAGAGGTATTGGTGCATCTCTCGCACAGAAGCCTACCTCTCTGGCACCAGTCTCCCCTCTCCATAAATCCTTAAAAAACAAGTACATATTTTAACTCTGGATTCTGTTTTAATCTCTAAACCGGTTTGAACTTATACAGTTGAGAATTGAAAATATGGTTTGATTATTGTTGTCAATTAGCTTGTGAGAACGTGGTTCAAAAATGTTGGTTTGATGATCTGAACTTGCGATTGGTTTTTAGTTAGCTAGTAAAGAATTGATTTATTTTAATTGTTGGTTGCTGCCATTGTTGGAATGTTTGTGGTTGTGATGACTTTGGTGAGTGCTAAATAATAAGCACGGGATGTGTACAATTATGCAAAGGTCATGCCGAATTTTTTGTAGAAAAAGTATTCGTAATATTGTTTTAAACACCGGTTTCTGTTTTAGAAGTGCAACAATTTGTTAAATTTAAAATGCTAGTTTATTTTGTGTTTGCAACCTTAGAGTTAGGCTAGACTACTTGACAATCATCCCAGTCATGCTCCATTAAGAAATAAACATGTGCAACTTAATACAAACCATATTCTATAAACATTTTAGTTTCACAAAGGCTATAACTCACACTTGTGATCTGTTGCACATAGTATGGAGCGTGACTGGATGTATGGTGATAGAGGTGAACATTTTGACAAGTTGCTGAAAGAGTTTTGCAAAGCTGCAGTGCAACACAAGGACAGGACAAAGGCGGAGAAAATTCCATGTCCTTGTGTTGATCATGTATGTAGTCTCATTTCTCCGTGGATCCCGCACTTAAAAAGGATGTGCTATCTGTGGAGGGTGATTTTTCGGTATGAGGGGGGTCTATCTAAATATGGTCTGACTGAAAAGTCGAGACCCTAGAAAATGCCATTCTGTGGAGGGTGAAAACCTGTTATTCTGGCATCCCTCAAATACCTACTAAATCGTCCGTCTTTCCCAGAAAGCATAAAGGGGAGTGCAAGTGTGCACTACGCCCGCTCTCAATGGGCTCCACGCGGACTTATGCCCTAAGGACAGAAATTGACTAGAGTCGCCACCTAGTTTGACCTAAGGAACTAGGAAGGGAGGAGAAGGGTTCTTAAGAACCGTTAATTGACTCTGATGATTTGTTGCCTATGGATAGGACTTATCTGATCATACTAGAGATTCTGTGTGGGTTCGCACTGGGTTACACCCCTTAGAAGTGGCAACGACCATGACTTCGGATTGGTGCCCGAGGAAACCTCGGTCTCCAATTGTCAGGATTACCTTCTTTCAAAACCTTTTTAGAGAGATTCATTTAAGACCAAGGATAGGATTAGGATGAGAAGAGAGAGAGAAAAAGTGGATGAGGCGGGCTTTTCTGCCTAGCTAGCGCCAAAAGGAAGAAGTGGTGAATTCGGATGAGTATAGAATGAAGATTTGGGAAAAGTCTGAGGTTGAGTGAATGAACGAGACTTAGAGTCTGATGGTTTGAAGTTCGTGGGAGCCGAAGAAGGTTTGAGTGTTTTGAGAGATATGAAAGCCACCTCAGAAGGGGAAAAGGTTTTTTTTGTTTGGAGTGGGGTCGCACCCTAGATGGACTGCCTACGTACTCAACTCCCTGTTGAGATCAGACCTTACGTAGTTCACGACCTTTAGGATGGTCGAGTTTTTTAGGTAATCGGGGGTTGGAAGTGTATGAGATTGTTTGGCGGGAGATGGCTGAGTGCAAAAAGGTATTTTGATTGATGTGGGGTCGCACCCTGTGTGGGTTGCCTACGTACTCAACTCCCTGTTGAGATCAGACCTTACGTAGTTCACGACCTTTAGGATGGTCGAGTTTTTTAGGTAATCGGGGGTTGGAAGTTTTGAAGGGTTTGAAGTTTTGGGTGTGAGAGATTAGTCTGTGAGACGCTCGGGTCTATGAGACGGTTGGGATGGGATGGGATGTCAAGGCCTGTGAGACGTTCGGGTCTGTGAGACGCTTGAATCTTAAAATGGTGGAGAAATTGAGACGTTCGAGTCTGTGAGGCGCTCGGGCCTGTGAGACGTTAGAAGTTAGAGAGGAGTTGGGATTAGGGAGACGATTCGAGTTTGAGGCAATTTGGAGTTTGAATGGTGATTTGAGTATGAAGTGTTTTGGGGTTTTGAAGATGATTTGAGTATGTGTGAGGCAATTGAAGTCTAAGTAGAGATCCCGGGTTTTTCAGATTTGAGATTCAAAAGGGGTTGAGGTTTTGGGATATTCCGAGTTTAGAGTGAGATGATGATGGACTGAACTGTTTGGAGGGACGATTGTCAAGATTGTCTCTCTTAAAGTTTTAAAGCCGAACAATCATTTTTTAGTGTAAAAGGGCGGATAATCCCGAGGGATTACCCTATGTACCCCCTCGAGCACGACACTTAACTAATATAAGTGCCGAGGCTCGAAAGATGGGGCAATGAATTTATGTCGAAAAGTAGGGTTCAGAGAGAACACCATGAAGGAGATGTTCTCGGTCGAACCCTAATAACGTCTCTAACTCCCGGGTTTTAAAACATTAAAAATCAAAACATTGAAATCGAGTGAAAGGGAGCTAGACGATTCTAAAATCCCGGCTGCAACTAGGAAGGTCGTTACTTCCCTAGCGCCCCGCCTTGTAGAAATCTAGGCTGCAGTTAGGGGAGGTTTGTCACCCTAATGCCCCGCCTAAGGAGATCCAGACTGCGACAAGGGAAGTTATGACCCCAGTGCCCCGCCTCGGATTTTTATTTAGAAGAGAGACAAGTGATGTCTAACAAGGAAGAAAACGTTCTTTGAAGGTGTTAGACATTACGTGTTCCCCGAAAACAGTTTAGTTTTGAGTTTGAAAACTGAATTAGAAAATCTTTGAAGTTGTTTGGAATCCTCAATGAAGAAACACTGATTTTGAGAAATGTTTTTAGGAGAAAACTTTCTGTATATGTGAGAAGAACTTTCTGTATTTTAGAAGAGTTTTCTGTGATGTGAGAAGAGTTTTTCCTTTAAAATTCCACAAAATAGTTTCTTCTGAAAATTTGATGAAGTTTAAATGAACTAATTGTTTGAAATTTAAAAAAAGGAGATTCTTTTTTTATTTTTGGAATTCAAACAGGACTTACGAGGTGAGTTTGAACTGGATTAATCGAATCTGGGCTTGGAATTGAATCAGTTTGGTCAAACTTGGATGGTCAAAGCTTGATCAAAGCCGGATGGTCAAAGTTTGGTCAAAGCCGGATGGTCAATGCTGGGGTCAAAGTTGGATGGTCAAAATCGATGGTCAAAGTTTAGGTCAAAGTTGAATGGTTAAAATTTGGTCAACTTTTAGACCTTTGGGTTGATTTTTGAGACTAGGGCCGGTTTTGAATTGGGCCGGCCTTTATGAATTGGGCCATGGGTTCGGATCATGTAGTATTGGACCATGGGTTTGGGTCATGTAGTGTTGGGCTATGGGTTTTAGATTGTGTGGTATTGGGCCATGGGTTTGGATGATATGATTTTGGGTCATAGGTTTAGGCTTCGGTTTACGGGCCTTGTGTTTTGGGCTTCAGTTCCTGGGCCTTGGGTTTGGGCTTTGGATTTTGGGTCTTGGGTTTGGGCTTTGGTTCCTGGGCCTTGGGTTTGGGCTTTGGATTTTGGGTCTTGGGTCGGTTTGGGCCTTGGGTTGGTTTGGGCCTTGGATTGGTTCAAAGTCAAAGTTTTGGGTCAAACTTGGGTCTTTGATTTGGACAGTGGGCCGGGTTTGAATTGGACAGTGGGCCGGGTTCGAATTGGACAGTGGGCCGGGTTCGAATTGGACAGTGGGCCGGGTTTGAATTGGACAGTGGGCCGGGTTTTGAATTGGACCTTGTAATGGGTTTGATCTCTTTCCTTTTTATTCAGAAATGTGATTTTGAATGGATTTATTGATTGTGAGTTTTAATCTGAACATTAAGGATGATTTGGAAAGACTTATCACTAGGAAGGATGTCCCCCACAAACGGGTACTACGACCCTCGGGTACTACGACCTTAATGTGGGTTTTATCCATGAATAAACTAGGGCTTTTCTAAAATGGCCCACAGAAAGATGTGGGCCTGGCTAACCTAGCAAGTCCGGGTAACCTAGCAGGCTGTCTAAGGTTTTCGGTCTAAGCCGGTTTGAGCCAACCTTAGGGCAGGCCCCCAAAATTCTCTATTTCCTTTGCAAGCAGAGTAACACCAAAAGGTCTAAGAAATGATAATATACGCAATCCGAATCAATCAGACAATAAACAAATGACACCAACGGAAATCAACCAAGGTGCAAACGACTTATCTCAACGCTATTTACAACAAGATAACAACGTTACAAAGGTTCAACTAGAAATATCCCTGATTAAGAAAAACAAAGAAAGGTCAGAATCCAAAGTTGGCTATTAAACTCACCGGTTTCCAGACAAACAAAACCAATTCTGGGGTTTCTAACAAACTTTACACAGCAGGTATATATTTCCAGGACATGAAACGAAACGAACTCAATCAGCTTGTAACCATCAGAAGATATGACAAAGATATAAAGCACCCACACAACGCATGCAGAGTAATTATGGGAACCAGAATTAATACCGAAGGAAGAGTATCTACACTTTCCTGCAAATCTCATAACATCAGAGATAAAACAACATTAGCCCAACAGGTTAGCACAGAAACAGGACAAGTTCCACGGAATTAAACTGTACCCTTTGTCGAAACACCCAAGATGGTGAGACCAGAATCTTCATCAAAAAAGAACAGATACTCAACGGCTATACGAAGTCAGAGGGTTTCAAGTCTCATTCGAAACTTAAGCCAAGAACAGATGGAGGAGATTCGCTGGGAAAACCACCGTATCGACTAAGAACAATAGGGGTGATACTCTCGACTGGAGGTGGACCAGTGTGCTCATCAATAGCAATCAAACAAACAGAGACATGGTATGGATACAGATACCAGAGATGAACCAGTTTAGCTTGCAATTTACAAAAAGAAAAATATCCGCGGAATCGGGACTGGAATGACCCAGTCTTGAGATGTTACAGAGATATCAAAACTGGGTACTCAAATATGTGTATACACAGGGGGATGACATTAGGCACCCTCCTGACCTGTTCGTGGACTTCGATGCCCATACCAGGTCACAATACAACCCGAAATGCGACAATAAGACCAAGCTTGCCGAAGCAGATTACAAAACATACGGGAATGGAGAACCACAAGCTGAGGGAGGATGGAAGTTATAGTCGGGACGATCACCGAAACTACCTCCACCCCCGGCGATCAAACACATGTAAAATCCCAAAAAACAAAGGGAAAACAAGAACAGGTATAAATTTGAGATGGAGCTTAAGTGTTTGACCCGCTGAAGCCAGGGACCTGCGAAATGAATGGTTCGAGGCCTGTTTCTGGGTTTACCGAATGAAGAAGAAGAGTGTAATGAGCAATGGAGGTGGGTTCCGCGTCGGAAAAAGATTTTCTCGACATGAACCCTAAACCTTTGCTGTCATCGGGCTGAGCCCTCGGGCAAAATGAGTTCGTGATGGAAATGAGAAGAACGAGAACGAAGATTGCCGAGATTGGAGAGAGAGGGATTGAGAGCAAGGGTGATGAAGGGACTTACGCTGTCGATGGTGGAGTGACTGGCTAAACCTAGATTCCGGTGGGATAGCGCACTGTCGGAAGAATGGTTTAAGGAGGAGGAGTTTTTCCGGCGAAAGAGGGCGATGAAGAGACGGTCGACTTCGAGAGGAAGGAGACCGAAGGAAATGCGAGAATGTTTCTGCTCTTTTTCAAAATGAGAATGTTGGGAATTTTGTGTCCGATTCCGATCGAATCTGAACAGTAGGGTTTTTTGGATTACTGTTGTTTTATAATAGAGAGGTTTGAGAATGGGTCAGGACTTTTGTGAGAAAGAGCTGGGCCTTTATTTGATAATGATGGGGGTGGGTTTGGCCACGTTTGGTCTATCTCGAAGCCCAGTTCGGTTGGACTGTAATGAAATCAAGCAAGAAACAAAACAAAACCCACCAAAACGTCCAAATCTGGACTCGAACCTGAGACCTTTGGCATCATGTGTGTAGCTTCTAACCAATTAAGCTATGACAGAATTCGATATATACATGAGAGAAATGATATAAGAGCTCTAATTCAAACGGTATAAACTCTAAAAAGGGATGGGTTTAAAACCGGATTGTTATTTGGAAATTCATTTTCGCAAAATCGTGTTTTTATGAAATGCTTCGAAAAAAGACTATAAAACGAAGGTTTCGTTTTGGCACGCACGTCAATACGTTTTGACAAAGAAAGATGACGACCCCTCTTATTGTGTTTCTTATTCTGCAATTTGCTTTATGGGGTGAGAATTTTTGGTGTCTACAGATGGCTCCCCTTGATTCAATTTTGCAAGCCCTTGCAGAATTGGATCAAGGTTGACGGGGCGCCAAAAATTCTCACTACGGTTTGTGATTTGATTGGATGCGATCGTGAGTGTATGAATGTGATTAAAGTACGAGGACCTATGACGAGCCTCAGTTAGACCTCTTGACATCTAACTATAGGACTCATGACAAGCCTATAATGCAATTGAAAGTACGAGGACTTATGACGAGCCTCAACTAGACCTCTTGATATCTAGCCATAGGACTTATGACGAGCCTATGATACTAACAATGTTTTGGTTTAGAGTGCACGAGGACTTAGGAGTGCCTCAACTGGACCTCTTGATATCCAGCCCTAGGGCTTATGACGAGCCTAGAATGCAAATTCGGTACCATACTAGTAGCGCAATAGCTGTCTAGCGGGTGTAAAACGAAAAGTCGACCGCACTAGTAGCGCAATAGCTGCCTAGCGGGTGTAAAAGGAGAAGTCGACCGCACTAGTAGCGCAATAGCTGTCTAGCGGGTGTAAAACGAAAAGTCGACCGCACTAGTAGCGCAATAGCTGTCTAGCGGGTGTAAAACGAAAAGTCGACCGCACTAGTAGCGCAATAGCTGCCTAGCGGGTGTAAAACGAAAAGTCGACCGCACTAGTAGCGCAATAGCTGCCTAGCGGGTGTAAAATGAGAAGTCGACCACACTAGTAGCGCAATAGCTGCCTAGCGGGTGTAAAACGAAAAGTCGACCGCACTAGTAGCGCAATAGCTGCCTAGCGGGTGTAAAATGAGAAGTCGACCACACTAGTAGCGCAATAGCTGTCTAGCGGGTGTAAAACGAAAAGTCGACCGCACTAGTAGCGCAATAGCTGCCTAGCGGGTGTAAAACGAAAAGTCGACCGCACTAGTAGCGCAATAGCTGCCTAGCGGGTGTAAAATGAGAAGTCGACCGCACTAGTAGCGCAATAGCTGTCTAGCGGGTGTAAAACGAAAAGTCGACCGCACTAGTAGCGCAATAGCTGCCTAGCGGGTGTAAAATGAGAAGTCGACCGCACTAGTAGCGCAATAGCTGCCTAGCGGGTGTAAAATGAGAAGTCGACCGCACTAGTAGCGCAATAGCTGTCTAGCGGGTGTAAAAATGAAAAATTCGACCGCACTAGTAGCGCAATAGCTGTCTAGCGGGTGTGAAGATGCGTCAGACGGTGAGCAAATTTTGTGGGTATATGCAGATGATATGTGATGTGAGGTGATTAACCAATGTATTAATTGAATTAAACTCCCTTTTTGTGGATGTAGGTTTTTGCGTGAGCAGATGGCTCTATAGTAACGTCAAACTCTCGGGATGGCTCCGGTATGGCTCCGGCATGGCTTTAAGGATCTGAGATGGCTCCAGCATGCGTCGATGGCTCCAGTATGCATTGATGGCTCTAGTATGCAGTGGTTGCTCCGGGTCGCGCCGATGGCTCTGGTATGCACTGATGGCTCCAGTGTGGCCGACGATCCGGGGTGGTTGGGGGGTTTTGATATGACAGTGAACTTGAGAATGGTCGATGGTCTTGATGCGGTTGTTGAAGTTCGAGGTGACTAATCGGTTGGCTCCATCTGATGGATTTGATGTGGGTGAACTTGTTATCATTCTAAATAACCAAACATGGTTGGATGTCTTCGGTGTAGTTCTCTGATCATGGCTCCGGGATGGCTCCGTCATGATTCCGGGATGCTCTGTTTGATGATAGCGAGGGGTGAAAGGGGATTGTCGCCTTCGAGGTGGTCGCACCCTTGGCGGGCTGCCTACGTACTCAATTCTGTATTGAGATCAGACCATACGTAGTTCGAACCTCTGTGAGCAAGGTCTTGGTGACGAAATGGCTCCGACAGGGATTTGAAGTGGCTTCTGAATTGTTCTCGAATTGTTGGGATGGCTCCCGTGTAGCTCTGAAGATGGTCTCAATATTTGAGGACGGCTTCTTGATGGCTCCAACTTGGTTCTGGATATGGCCGTGGGATGGCTCCAGTTGACATCTCTTGCTCAAAAGTTATGCTTCAACAACTGCAACTGAAGCTGACTTTCAGCGAGACTAGGTGGAGTTCTTACCGATCGGATGTTGAAAATGAAGTGGTTATGATGCATGCAAATACTAAATGCTAGAAGAGATGCAAAATGCATATGCAGTTTTTGAAGAGAAGGTACGATTCTAACTCTATTATTATGAGGTTTACGAATATAAGACGTCTTCGGTTCGATCTTGAGTGATTGTTGAACTGGAATGTGTGAATCACTTTCCTCTCATGGAGGGATGTGGGTCAATCTCTCGTGAGTATGGCCGTGTGTGCTTATGTCGTGTTGATACTCTTGATGCTCAGAGCAGTATTTTCCTAAGAATTTCTTTTCAAGGTTTCGGACTTTCCAACCCTTACAAATTCCTCACCTGCAGTGGGGGTAGGCTATTATATTTTGGTGCTTTGATCAAAGAGTTGCTCGCACTCAAAGGACCCTGTGGGGTAGGGTCACCCTCGCTCGCTCATTGTCCCTTTAGTATGACAGGACATGCTAATAACAAGTACGAAGCTTATGATTCATGTTTCAGATCCGGTACTTTCAGTTAACGCTCATCGACTTATGAGTCAGAGGTCTTTTATTGGGTTATAATGGGGCTGATGGGTATAATGTATGTCACATGGGACTGGGGAATCAATTTGGGAATTGTGGAGCTTTTTGTGCAATAGAGGATATGTTTCGCCTTCGCCATGGGTGGAATGATTAGACAGGTTTTGATAACCTTTTTTTTTTTTGTTTCTATGGGACATCGTTGGTCCTTTGGATTCAGATTTCTCCTTCGTGCCTCTTCTGGTGCACGGTTTGAGCTTTCTTCTCATTTTTGTTTTTTGAAATTGCATTTGGCTCATTGACTTTCTCAAGCTTTCTTTGCTTTGTATTTTGGATTTCAGCTTTGATTGAACATTTTTGGTGCTCTTTCTTTGGCTTTGGAGTGGCATTGACTCACTGATTTCTTCAGACATTTCATTTGTTATTTTTGTGAAAGATGGTGGGGAGGGGCCATGGCTCCGGCTCCTTTGAGATCCTCTATTGCAAGGGCAAATAAGTATATGTACGTGGGTTGGCATGTTGTGGAGTTCACAGAAAAAGGTTTATCGTGAAAGGCTCAGCGGGGTTAACTAAGGGATTATGTACAGGGCAGTCAAAGCTTTTTTGGTTTTGTGGAGGTTTTTATTCCTAAGTGCCTCGTCATTCTCATTAGTCAATGATTGTTTTCTTACTACTTCTCGAATCTTTGCATGAATCACAGTTCGTGTCTTGTTATCAACATTGATCTCGCTATGAATTGTGCCTCTCCATGCGCTGAAGGAATGCACAAGTCGCTCATGGTTTTACCTCTATGGACTCGCTCTATCTTCCCTCATCGCTCGGTGGATGGTCCAATATCCTCGTTCGGAATTCAAGGGAAAATACCACTCTTCGCACGCTACCCACTTTGCTTGTGGAGCTGATTTTGATTTAAACCCATGTGTAAATTGAAGGGTCGAGAGTTTAATGATTCAAACATTCAATTCAACCAATCTCTCAATATTTTTCCGAAGATGTCGTTCCGATATGGAAGTATGCAAATGCAACTATCTACCATGCTATATGTTGTGGTAATATGGAATTACTACGTATTGGAAGCATGAAGTACTGACAACGAAAATGACTCATTTTGGATTTTGATTGAATGTTTTTGTTTTTGTTTTTGTTTTTTTTGATGCATGTATGGTAAGATCACACCTAGTCTTGCTTGAGTCGGTTTCAGTTGAGGATCCATGAACTTCATCTCGCACCAATGGTTCTTTAGACGGTCAGTTGCTCAGTGGGTCCTGGAAGAAACGTGACCCTACATGTTTTAGCTGTAAATCAAACCTTGACCGCTTAAGGAGTGGTAATCCCTATATTGCGCCAGTCAACATGATAAAACTGTCTTGTTCTTTCTGTGATTCCTGGATAGGTCAAACAAAAGGGGGAGGGATGGGATGCAACCCTTCATACGTCTTCATCACAGTTGTAAATAAATACATGACTCAACTACTTTCAACCACTATCACCACGGATTAGCACATGGTCGTGCTTAGCTCAGCGATGCCTCAGGAGAGTGCACCTTCGGGGCCTATGACAGACGTTTTAGCTTCAAAGAAGGGACATCTCCTCTGTCCATCAACTCTTGGACTGCGTTTCTCAATGTTGTGCACTCGTCGGTGGCGTGCCCACGAATCCGGTGATAGTCACAATATTCATGTGGACGTGGCCCAAGCTTCTTCACCCTCGAACTGGTGTTGTAAGGTGCTAGGTAACCTCCCTCGTTTAAAATTCTCCAGGCTTCACCAAGTGGCATTCCTAGACCCAAATTCTGTCTTTGAGAGTCCTGCCCGGGTTGATGGTATTCTCTTTGCATGATTATTGGTTTTGGATCTTTGGTTTCAGCATCTTCCAAAGTAGCCACAACCGCCATCAGTCGTCTGAAGTCACATATCCCTAGATATTTCAACTGATGTCGGTACACATCTTTCAGCCCGGAAATTACCATGTGCACTTGCTCTTCCTCATTAGGGTCGGTTATTCATTTGTCCAGCCTTCACCCTCCATCGTTTTATGAACTCCCTCACGGGTTCGTCAGAATTTTGGCATGTAATCTCTAAATCTCGACGTGTAACTTCATGATGAAAGTTGTCGCCGTATTGAGAGATGAAATCTAAATACAGGTCTCGGCTTGACTTTCCATTTAGATCTATGTTCATAATCCATGAGTAAGCAGGTCCTTGCAGATAGAATCTAAAGCACGCGGCTTTCAGCTCGTCAGAAAATCCATGAAGATTCATGAGTTTATCATATTTGTCGACATGATGTCTCGGGTCTCCAATTCCCTCATACTTCTCCATCTCAGGCAAACTCGTGCCCTCTTGTAGACGAGCATCCGGATACGGGTTAGTTGGCTCCCAACCTGCAGACTTAAAGCGTCGGGCTAGCTCTAGTTCCGCTTTCAGTTCTTTCACTAATTCTTTCATTGGACTCGCTTTGAGATCAAGGTTTTGGTTTGAAATATACGTTGTCTCAAGGTGGCCGGTGTCAAGAGATTGAGAGGGCAGTGTTGTTCCTGGGTGAGGATGTTGGCTAGAATTCGACAGGTGAGGAGGTACTTGCCAAGGAAGCACGTATTCTTGTGTGGGCAAGGAGAGGTTTAAGCCAGGATACCCCATGGGGGAAGGTGGGGCTTGTGCCTTTCCCCTATCACAGACCATTTGTGGTTGCCAATTCTCTCTGGTGGCGGGTGGGGTTCTCAGAGTTGAACTGTACATAAGTGAAGAAGGCATGTTTGGTGTTGTTCGAACTTGGACAGAGAGAGCGTGAGGGTCCATTGCTCGAAACTCATAGGCATCATATGCAGAGTAAGTTGGAGACTCCTTGTAACTGCTATCCGACCCCGCGTATACCCTAGTTATTCTTCTTTGGACAAAATCTTCTAACTTCAGGTTTTTCTCCAAGTCATCAGCAAGGTCATGGATCAATCTTTCATGAACAAATTGGCCTTCGACTGCTTGATCATGCCGAGGGGCTCGCTCCATCTTTTCTGCCGTTGCTATAGGTAGACTGGTCTTCTTTCTTCCCAGTTGCCAACAGTCACGAACACCTGCACGCACAAGGATTAGAATGAAAGCGAAGAGGTAATATCAGTATGTTTTGTTAAACAAAATTTACTGCGATGAATGTGAATGATTGTTGGTGCAAAAATGATCTTTATTTATCTTGAAAAAGTTGTGAGATTCATGAAGTATTCGTATGATAAGCGTCACTTTATATCGTCAATTTTTTTAAAGGGGATATATCCATAGACACCGCAAATTTCACCCCATAAAGCAAAGTTTTGAGAGTGATAGATAAAACGTGAAGGGTCGTCATGTTTGTTCCTTTCTTTAAACAAGACGTGCATGCCAAAAGAAACCGAGTTTTGGAAAACAATTTTAAAAAACCGTGTTTTCAAAGTGGCGGATTTTCTTAATATGAACTTTGACACTCGGTCATTCGCAAAGAAAATAGGGAGTAGGGAACCCTATACACGTTGATCTAAATAAATTCAAAGGAGAATGTATAAACCTATACATGTAATCTATTCAGAAATGGACAAGAGAGAAAGAATCATAGGGAAAACCTATACATCATCAATTCTAAAAAGTCATTAAAAGGGGAATTTTGAGCTAAACCTCTTCTGAACTTTTGCTGGTCTGTCTTCAGGCTTCTAATTGACTGCACGCGCTCGGATTCCTGGTTGGCTGCTCACTCGCCTTCGGGCTCTTGCGGTGAAGCAGTACCATGACCCAACAAAACGGGTCTGGTGTTCCTCTGATTTTCAACAGTTCGAACTCGAATAGGTGTTGTTAATCTTCATGTCGCTCGGCTAGCTGCACGGGTTGGTGTGCTTCTGGCTTTTAGCTCGATCCGCTGGTTGATCTTCATGTTGCTTTACTTGCTCCGACTAGGGGAATGAGGGATGTTTTTTTTGAGAAAGGAAAGATGAATGATCGAACACAAAATTTTATGTGAAAATCCACCACTTTTGTGAAAACACGAAATGACTAGTACGCTCCACGGTAATGACCGCTACTCGTGAAGGTGGGCAGAACTTCAAAAATAGCGGGTCATGACATGGGGATTAAATCATTTATTTTGAAATACATTTGTGAAATTCAATTTTGAAAACTGTTTCTGAAAACTATTTTAAAAAATCATGTAGGTGAAGAATGTTGTTTAAAATTCGTTTGTAGAAAGTAGGTTTTCGAAATCAATTTTTTTAAAATTCTTTCGGAAATAGCATTTTAGTGAAATAAACCTTTTAAAGGAGAATTGACAAATTTTGAAAACCCCGTTTATGAGTAAATATTTTGTGGAACTTTAAATTAAACGAGCTCGTAAAATAGCTTTTAGGGACATGCAAACGAGAATTCCGAACATTTTAAACGGATCGGTCTTTAAAAGTGGTTTGCACACATGTATAACATAAAGTAAATCGTGGCTATATTTGATGTGGAGCTGTAAGTGTTAATGTTGGGATAATCACTTTCCAGGTCAATCATGACTCCGTCTCACCGGGGGAACCGTCGTCCCTTCACTGTCATCTCTCGGGGTTTTTCTCTGCTATGCCCCTTGCGAGGCACGTTATCAAGAAAGTCCGGAGTGCTTAAGTTCGAAAGGTCAGGATACCCGAAGTGATAAGGAAACATACGCCACGGCCAGTGATGATCCGACAACACCCCACTTTTCGGGAAACTCGGGGAAGTATTGCATGGGAACGGGTCTCTCGTCATCTGCACGGTCAGGTGTGTCTAAAGTCCAAATTATTCACTGACTACGTTGTGCCATGTGTGGGTATCCGGTAAATACGAGATCCTCTATGGACGTGTAGCGTGACATCGGGCTTTAGAGACACCCGTGGTGCAGAGGACACTTGGAGAACTGAGCCCATGCAATCTTCAGGGTAAGGCAAAGGGTGGCCAGACAGGCGGCATACAAGGGGGTGACTACCCATAAACCCATCCTAGACACGGGACCGGGCGGCTGGACACTGAAGGCTCAGAGTTCACTATATGCTGGCTTTGACTCGAAAAGGTAAGTGTTGAAGGATCATGAGTTCTCAAGGCGTAGATACTACGATCATACCGCCTCGTGTGCATAGTCCTTACTACGAAGGGCATCTGCTCATGGGGAATCAATTGTGGACCAATATTTATCCCGACCGCAAATATCAAGGGTGACACAGAGGAATGCATGTCCTAAGCTACCCTATGCACCCACCTCAGGACTATTCCTAACAGTTCAATATCACAACCAAAAAGCGGTAAATAAATGCGCAGGCAAAGAGAGGGAAGAAGTTAGACCCCTAATGGGCCCACCTACCTGAAGTTCCTGTAAGTTAGTCTAGCATAATCACGCAATTATGTAGCAAACAAAGCGCAGATGGCAAGCAAAGTCAAGTATAAACTACACACTCTCATCCTAACTATCCTCACCAATCATACTCTGAGTGTGGAGTAGAGTAATCCTAATGGCTTTCGAAATGAATCTCTTGAAGGTTTTGAAAGAAGTGGGGAAGTCCCGACAATCTTGAATGGAGTTCAGTCTTCCTTGAGTTTGAGAAAAACTTACTCAAGTTTTCCCCAGCAGAGTCGCCATTCTGTGGAGGGTGATTTTTCGGTATGAGGGGGGTCTATCTAAATATGGTCTGACTGAAAAGTCGAGACCCTAGAAAATGCCATTCTGTGGAGGGTGAAAACCTGTTATTCTGGCATCCCTCAAATACCTACTAAATCGTCCGTCTTTCCCAGAAAGCATAAAGGGGAGTGCAAGTGTGCACTACGCCCGTCTCAATGGGCTCCACGCGGACTTATGCCCTAAGGACAGAAATTGACTAGAGTCGCCACCTAGTTTGACCTAAGGAACTAGGAAGGGAGGAGAAGGGTTCTTAAGAACCGTTAATTGACTCTGATGATTTGTTGCCTATGGATAGGACTTATCTGATCATACTAGAGATTCTGTGTGGGTTCGCACTGGGTTACACCCCTTAGAAGTGGCAACGACCATGACTTCGGATTGGTGCCCGAGGAAACCTCGGTCTCCAATTGTCAGGATTACCTTCTTTCAAAACCTTTTTAGAGAGATTCATTTAAGACCAAGGATAGGATTAGGATGAGAAGAGAGAGAGAAAAAGTGGATGAGGTGGGCTTTTCTGCCAAGCTAGCGCCAAAAGGAAGAAGTGGTGAATTCGGATGAGTATAGAATGAAGATTTGGGAAAAGTCTGAGGTTGAGTGAATGAACGAGACTTAGAGTCTGATGGTTTGAAGTTCGTGGGAGCCGAAGAAGGTTTGAGTGTTTTGAGAGATATGAAAGCCACCTCAGAAGGGGAAAAGGTTTTTTTTGTTTGGAGTGGGGTCGCACCCTAGATGGACTGCCTACGTACTCAACTCCCTGTTGAGATCAGACCTTACGTAGTTCACGACCTTTAGGATGGTCGAGTTTTTTAGGTAATCGGGGGTTGGAAGTGTATGAGATTGTTTGGCGGAGAGATGGCTGAGTGCAAAAAGGTATTTTGATTGATGTGGGTCGCACCCTGTGTGGGTTGCCTACGTACTCAACTCCCTGTTGAGATCAGACCTTACGTAGTTCACGACCTTTAGGATGGTCGAGTTTTTTAGGTAATCGGGGGTTGGAAGTTTTGAAGGGTTTGAAGTTTTGGGTGTGAGAGATTAGTCTGTGAGACGCTCGGGTCTATGAGACGGTTGGGATGGGATGGGATGTCAAGGCCTGTGAGACGTTCGGGTCTGTGAGACGCTTGAATCTTAAAATGGTGGAGAAATTGAGACGTTCGAGTCTGTGAGGCGCTCGGGCCTGTGAGACGTTAGAAGTTAGAGAGGAGTTGGGATTAGGGAGACGATTCGAGTTTGAGGCAATTTGGAGTTTGAATGGTGATTTGAGTATGAAGTGTTTTGGGGTTTTGAAGATGATTTGAGTATGTGTGAGGCAATTGAAGTCTAAGTAGAGATCCCGGGTTTTTCAGATTTGAGATTCAAAAGGGGTTGAGGTTTTGGGATATTCCGAGTTTAGAGTGAGATGATGATGGACTGAACTGTTTGGAGGGACGATTGTCAAGATTGTCTCTCTTAAAGTTTTAAAGCCGAACAATCATTTTTTAGTGTAAAAGGGCGGATAATCCCGAGGGATTACCCTATGTACCCCCTCGAGCACGACACTTAACTAATAATAAGTGCCGAGGCTCGAAAGATGGGGCAATGAATTTATGTCGAAAAGTAGGGTTCAGAGAGAAACACCATGAAGGAGATGTTCTCGGTCGAACCCTAATAACGTCTCTAACTCCCGGGTTTTAAAACATTAAAAATCAAAACATTGAAATCGAGTGAAAGGGAGCTAGACGATTCTAAAATCCCGGCTGCAACTAGGAAGGTCGTTACTTCCCTAGCGCCCCGCCTTGTAGAAATCTAGGCTGCAGTTAGGGGAGGTTTGTCACCCTAATGCCCCGCCTAAGGAGATCCAGACTGCGACAAGGGAAGTTATGACCCCAGTGCCCCGCCTCGGATTTTTATTTAGAAGAGAGACAAGTGATGTCTAACAAGGAAGAAAACGTTCTTTGAAGGTGTTAGACATTACGTGTTCCCCGAAAACAGTTTAGTTTTGAGTTTGAAAACTGAATTAGAAAATCTTTGAAGTTGTTTGGAATCCTCAATGAAGAAACACTGATTTGAGAATGTTTTTAGGAGAAAACTTTCTGTATATGTGAGAAGAAACTTTCTGTATTTAGAAGAGTTTTCTGTGATGTGAGAAGAGTTTTTCCTTTAAAATTCCACAAAATAGTTTCTTCTGAAAATTTGATGAAGTTTAAATGAAACTAATTGTTTGAAATTAAAAAAAGGAGATTCTTTTTTTATTTTTGGAATTCAAACAGGACTTACGAGGTGAGTTTGAACTGGATTAATCGAATCTGGGCTTGGAATTGAATCAGTTTGGTCAAACTTGGATGGTCAAAGCTTGATCAAAGCCGGATGGTCAAAGTTTGGTCAAAGCCGGATGGTCAATGCTGGGGTCAAAGTTGGATGGTCAAAATCGATGGTCAAAGTTTAGGTCAAAGTTGAATGGTTAAAATTTGGTCAACTTTTAGACCTTTGGGTTGATTTTTGAGACTAGGGCCGGTTTTGAATTGGGCCGGCCTTTATGAATTGGGCCATGGGTTCGGATCATGTAGTATTGGACCATGTGTTTGGATCATGTAGTATTGGACCATGGGTTTGGGTCATGTAGTGTTGGGCTATGGGTTTTAGATTGTGTGGTATTGGGCCATGGGTTTGGATGATATGATTTTGGGTCATAGGTTTAGGCTTCGGTTTACGGGCCTTGTGTTTTGGGCTTCAGTTCCTGGGCCTTGGGTTTGGGCTTTGGATTTTGGGTCTTGGGTTTGGGCTTTGGTTCCTGGGCCTTGGGTTTGGGCTTTGGATTTTGGGTCTTGGGTCGGTTTGGGCCTTGGGTTGGTTTGGGCCTTGGATTGGTTCAAAGTCAAAGTTTTGGGTCAAACTTGGGTCTTTGATTTGGACAGTGGGCCGGGTTTGAATTGGACAGTGGGCCGGGTTCGAATTGGACAGTGGGCCGGGTTCGAATTGGACAGTGGGCCGGGTTTGAATTGGACAGTGGGCCGGGTTTTGAATTGGACCTTGTAATGGGTTTGATCTCTTTCCTTTTTATTCAGAAATGTGATTTTGAATGGATTTATTGATTGTGAGTTTTAATCTGAACATTAAGGATGATTTGGAAAGACTTATCACTAGGAAGGATGTCCCCCACAAACGGGTACTACGACCCTCGGGTACTACGACCTTAATGTGGGTTTTATCCATGAATAAACTAGGGCTTTTCTAAAATGGCCCACAGAAAGATGTGGGCCTGGCTAACCTAGCAAGTCCGGGTAACCTAGCAGGCTGTCTAAGGTTTTCGGTCTAAGCCGGTTTGAGCCAACCTTAGGGCAGGCCCCCAAAATTCTCTATTTCCTTTGCAAGCAGAGTAACACCAAAAGGTCTAAGAAATGATAATATACGCAATCCGAATCAATCAGACAATAAACAAATGACACCAACGGAAATCAACCAAGGTGCAAACGACTTATCTCAACGCTATTTACAACAAGATAACAACGTTACAAAGGTTCAACTAGAAATATCCCTGATTAAGAAAAACAAAGAAAGGTCAGAATCCAAAGTTGGCTATTAAACTCACCGGTTTCCAGACAAACAAAACCAATTCTGGGGTTTCTAACAAACTTTACACAGCAGGTATATATTTCCAGGACATGAAACGAAACGAACTCAATCAGCTTGTAACCATCAGAAGATATGACAAAGATATAAAGCACCCACACAACGCATGCAGAGTAATTATGGGAACCAGAATTAATACCGAAGGAAGAGTATCTACACTTTCCTGCAAATCTCATAACATCAGAGATAAAACAACATTAGCCCAACAGGTTAGCACAGAAACAGGACAAGTTCCACGGAATTAAACTGTACCCTTTGTCGAAACACCCAAGATGGTGAGACCAGAATCTTCATCAAAAAAGAACAGATACTCAACGGCTATACGAAGTCAGAGGGTTTCAAGTCTCATTCGAAACTTAAGCCAAGAACAGATGGAGGAGATTCGCTGGGAAAACCACCGTATCGACTAAGAACAATAGGGGTGATACTCTCGACTGGAGGTGGACCAGTGTGCTCATCAATAGCAAACTCAAACAGAGACATGGTATGGATACAGATACCAGAGATGAACCAGTTTAGCTTGCAATTTACAAAAAGAAAAATATCCGCGGAATCGGGACTGGAATGACCCAGTCTTGAGATGTTACAGAGATATCAAAACTGGGTACTCAAATATGTGTATACACAGGGGGATGACATTAGGCACCCTCCTGACCTGTTCGTGGACTTCGATGCCCATACCAGGTCACAATACAACCCGAAATGCGACAATAAGACCAAGCTTGCCGAAGCAGATTACAAAACATACGGGAATGGAGAACCACAAGCCGAGGGAGGATGGAAGTTATAGTCGGGACGATCACCGAAACTACCTCCACCCCCGGCGATCAAACACATGTAAAATCCCAAAAAACAAAGGGAAAACAAGAACAGGTATAAATTTGAGATGGAGCTTAAGTGTTTGACCCGCTGAAGCCAGGGACCTGCGAAATGAATGGTTCGAGGCCTGTTTCTGGGTTTACCGAATGAAGAAGAAGAGTGTAATGAGCAATGGAGGTGGGTTCCGCGTCGGAAAAAGATTTTCTCGACATGAACCCTAAACCTTTGCTGTCATCGGGCTGAGCCCTCGGGCAAAATGAGTTCGTGATGGAAATGAGAAGAACGAGAACGAAGATTGCCAGATTGGAGAGAGAGGGATTGAGAGCAAGGGTGATGAAGGGACTTACGCTGTCGATGGTGGAGTGACTGGCTAAACCTAGATTCCGGTGGGATAGCGCACTGTCGGAAGAATGGTTTAAGGAGGAGGAGTTTTTCCGGCGAAAGAGGGCGATGAAGAGACGGTCGAGTTCGAGAGGAAGGAGACCGAAGGAAATGCGAGAATGTTTCTGCTCTTTTTCAAAATGAGAATGTTGGGAATTTTGTGTCCGATTCCGATCGAATCTGAACAGTAGGGTTTTTTGGATTACTGTTGTTTTATAATAGAGAGGTTTGAGAATGGGTCAGGACTTTTGTGAGAAAGAGCTGGGCCTTTATTTGATAATCATGGGGGTGGGTTTGGCCACGTTTGGTCTATCTCGAAGCCCAGTTCGGTTGGACTGTAATGAAATCAAGCAAGTAACAAAACAAAACCCACCAAAACGTCCAAATCTGGACTCGAACCTGAGACCTTTGGCATCATGTGTGTAGCTTCTAACCAATTAAGCTATGACAGAATTCGATATATACATGAGAGAAATGATATAAGAGCTCTAATTCAAACGGTATAAACTCTAAAAAGGGATGGGTTTAAAACCGGATTGTTATTTGGAAATTCATTTTCGCAAAATCGTGTTTTTATGAAATGCTTCGAAAAAAGACTATAAAACGAAGGTTTCGTTTTGGCACGCACGTCAATACGTTTTGACAAAGAAAGACGACGACCCCTCTTATTGTGTTTCTTATTCTGCAATTTGCTTTATGGGGTGAGAATTTTTGGTGTCTACACTATCATCGATGTCGAAACAGTTCCGGGACCACAAGAATAAGTTGGCTGACAAGTTCATCTACAAGATGCCTAATCCAGAAGATTCAGATGATCCAGATCATGGTTTCGGCGGTGAGAGACCACCATGAGAGGTTTACGAGGGAATCACCGAAGAGCAATGGGTACAATTTGTTGAGTCACGTCACACACCGGAGTTTTAGGTGCACTTTATTGTCATACATACATAAATTACTCTTAATTTCTTATGTCTTTTGTGTTCAATTTCACTAAACATGATCATATTAATTTATACAGGCTCTCCGTGCAAAACAACAAGCAAATGCTAAGAAGAATCTGCACCCTCACCACTTAGGTGGAAAAAGTATTGCTTAAAGGGTACCCGAATAGGAGCAAATGGGATATCTGCCCACGGATGGCTCATTAGATACCAGTGGCAGAAGAATGAAAGTGTGGGAGTTAAGCCATTCCGAAGAACTCTACTCCTGAAAATGCTCAATACGATGATGCCACGAAAGCAGTTATTGCTCAAATGGTAAGTGATATCATTTCATTTTTAGTCGAACTGTTCATTTCATTTGTATATGAACTTATGTTAAACTAATAACTGTATTTGTGTGTTGTATTAGGGTGAATTAGCTCTCAGCTCACCCAGGGCACCTGGACCTCACAGAGGAATGATGATCCTCTTACACGTGCTCTTGGTAAGAAGGATCATCCAGGTCGTGCCATTGGGTTTGGTGGGCACGTTGGTATCCGCCAGACATTTGGCGTACCCGGGTCCAGAAGTGCACAGGGAAGGATGATTAGCTACGAGGAGCACCTGAGAGAGATGGCTAAGATGGAGCAGAGGATTAATCAGAGCGTCGACGAGAGGATCGCTCAGGCTATGTCAAGGCTTGAGACACAGAAGCATAGCAGCCAAGAGGTTTCTCGACCACCAGTTGAGTCACCCATTCATCATCAGAGTTCACCGGTAGTGGGAAGTAGTGTCCAGTCGGCTGAGCCGTTTCCCTATGCATCTCTAAAGGTTAGACTAACATTTCAATTGAGTACATGACGATTAAGATTTTTCACTTGATCACTAATATCATCATAGAGGAATTCACAATTTTTATCTAAACAAGTTCCACATAACACTCAGGCACCCACTGAGTGCATGTTGTTTTTACAAATTGGAGTAGAACAGGTCTTCGTGGCATGGGGAAAACTTTTCCCTTCAGTTCCAAGTGATATTGTGCACGGTGAACCACTCCGACATTACCATGCACGAGTGCTTCTGGATGAATTTGTTGTAGAGCATGGTGACGTCTGTTTACCGGTGCCGATCCCGCAAAGACGTACCTTGCGTTCCACACAAACTGCGACAGTGCAGTGGCCAGTACGATTGGTCAAACTCCCTGGGCAGGTATTTACTCTTAACCGTTGCTATAAAACTATTGATGTACCACCTTGCATCCATATACTTAATTAGTTAATATCATAGGATATGAGCCGACCAAAGACTGATAAGGGAAAAGGAAAAAGAATTGCTGCACCTGTGCAATCAAAGGCATCCACAAATTTCGTGCTTAGACCTAATTTGGTGGAGAAAAGAATATTGGTCGGCTTGTCGACTAATATGCAGATATTGCACTCATCGTTGTTGCTGCTACCACCTCATTGTGATTCCCTCATTGTGGAAAATCACGAGCGGATATTTCACTATCAAGTTTAAGGAGAAGATATACATCGATTTAGGATGTATATGTCCGACTTCGAGGAGTGTTTCAGGAGGGATTGGTTGAATGTGTCGATTATCAAGTCAGCCGCCATGTGAGTGACTTCTACCTTTTATATTTTGAATTCATTGATCGGTGATGAATTAGATGTTTGAATAAAAAGTTAATGACTAATGATATTGCCTCATAGGTGGGTGCATAATAAGGCGATCAATGTCTATGAAGATCACAGATTCGAATTCATGTGTCCTGCTATGTGCAGTGAAGTCCAGATGACAAGTGATATGGAAGGCCTTATGCAATATATGACGAATGCCATCTTTGAATGTTCTAACAAGTCATTTATTATGCTTCCATATCATTTAGGGTATGATATTTGACTATTTCTCTTAGTATTATCTAAAACATATAGTTTGTGTTAGTTTTTTAATGATTTCAACACATTGTGTAATTTGTGGACAGTCGACATTGGTCATTGCTTGTGCTGGTGTTGAAGTACCCACGAGTCTTGCAATTTGACTCACTTGGTAAGGGTGTCAAGAGACCGAAGATCGCCACCGCAATACTGAGGTAATTAGTTTGTTATCGTAAACAACAATTATTATTACTTAACATTAACTGTTTCATAACTTGCTACTGATGCTTAAAACTATATATATTGCTGATGTATATAGTTCCATGAGAGCTGCTTTATCTCTCCAGAATAAAACAATGAAGAGTAACATCCCTTGGAACACTGTCAAGGTACTCTATTAATTGATAAATTTGTGTGATAATGTTTAAACTTATTTATAACTGTCAATATGTGTGTTTGTATAGTGTCCGGCGCAGCCTGGGGGTTCAGAATGTGGATACTATGTCATGAGATTCATGAATGACATAGTAGGAGCGTCGAACCTTTTACCAGAGCACTCGTTAGACAAGGTAACATTCTTTGAAAGTTTCAGTTATGCTCTTTACATGTTGTTAGACTTGTACGTTTTAGATTAATGTTCATTTTTTTTCAAGGCTTACAAAGAAGTGCTCCAAGAAAGGTCAGTATGATGATACTCAAATTGTTGAGATGCTTGAGGAATGGTTGGAGTTCGTCTGCACAAGTTTAATGAATTGTTGATGATCATGAAGATGTTTTGTGAACTTTTTCGAGTATGTAATTGTAATTCTGTACACTTGTGGATGGTGTAATGGTAGATTTGAATTGTAATGTGGTTTTTTATTTGTAATGAAAGTGTGTAATTAAGTGTAATTGCATTGGTTTGTTAACTCTCAAATTGTGGCACGTCGTTGATATTAATTGGGAGCTTTTATAACTTTTTAAATGTGTGTTGGAGCTCCCTATGTGGATGAAGCTTTATTACAGGTCTCATTGAACCAAATGCGGTGAATATATATATATATATATGCTGGGATGGAAAAAAACAAAAAAAGGGGGCTATTTAGGCGGTTCTTAGCTTAGAACCGCCGAAATAGATACAAAAATAGGCCTATCTCGCGGTTCTTAGCTCACAACCGCCGAGATAGACTCATGGTGCCTTCTGGAATTGACCGATGCTGAGATTGACCATGAGTCTATCTCGGTGGTTGTGAGCTAAGAACCGCCGAGATAGACGTCGTCAGAATTTGATTTTGGCGCCCACCTATTTTGTTGGTTTTATTTACAACCACCGAGATAGGTATACCTATTTCGGCGGTGCTCATTTCAGCGATTTACAACCGCCGAAATAGGCCCCTTGGAACCGCCGAAATAGGCCTTTTTTCTACTAGTGGGGGAGTGTATATTCCACGCCACTTTCTTGATCAATAGACTTCCTAGCAAACCCATTAACATGAAGACCCCTTATGAGGTTTTATTCAATAAGAAACCTGAATATAGACACCTTAAGATATTTGGCTGTTTGTGCTTTGCCACCATCACGGCTAGATTTGGAAACAAGTTCAATCCTAGATCGACAGCGGGTATCTACTTGGGACAGCCCGTGCGCCAAAAAGGCTATAAACTTCTAAATCTTGAAACCAGAGAGGTTTTAGTTAATCACAATGTGGTCTTTTATGAAAATTTGTTTCCTTTCAAGTACATACCAAGTTATCTTGACATTGACTTGAAGAAATACCTTATGCCTACTGAAATTGAAAGACTGTCCAATACCATTCCAGAAGATGTTGTTCCAACTCAGTCCTCTACTGATCATCACCCTTTTGAAGATGAAATACCTGACGCAATTCACTACGGCCACAATGAGGTTTTACCCACCACAGAAGAAGATACCGAGCTAGAGGGGGATCACCACCATCATAATACAAATGATGATACCGAACCTCAGAATCCCACTAAACAGCCACCTAATCAGCCCACTGATATAAGAAGATCTACACGTACCAAGACTATTCCATCTCATCTCCTTGAATATTTTCTGGGTAGTACTAAAATAAATACTCTGACTGATGTCATACCATCTAGATGTATGTGCATTGAGTCTCAATCTGATCAGGATATTACTAAGCCTGAAACCTATGAAGAAGCGGCTTCAAAGAAAGAATGGGCTACTGCCATGAATGATGAGATACAAGCATTAGAAGACAACCAGACTTGGGAACTTGTAGAACCATGAAAGAACAGAAAACCTATTGGAAGTCGTTGGGTTTATAGAGTAAAACTCACCTCTAATGGAAGTGTTGAAAGATTTAAAGCCAGGGTTGTTGCCAAAGGATACAACCAAAAGGAAGGAACAAATTACCAAGAAACATACTCACCTGTGGCTAAAATGACAACTGTTCGGTCTATCCTTGCTGTCGCTGTCAAGAGAGGCTGGGATGTTCACCAGTTTGACGTCTACAACGCCTTTCTCAATGGTGATCTTGATGAGGAAGTCTACATGATTCCTCCAAAGGGCTACTTAACCAAAGGTGATAAGCGTGTCTGTAGATTAAAGAAGTCCTTATACGGACTAAAACAGTCCTCGAGACAATGGAATACTAAGCTCACCAACTTCCTTGAAACTCTAGGCTATACTCAGTCACTCAACGACTATTCCCTATTCATCTAGAAAGAACACGGTCAATCTACATACATTTTAATATATGTAGACGACATTCTAGCTATGGGGAACAACAGAGTTGAAATCAACAAAGTTAAAAAGGAACTAAATACTGTTTTCAAAATCAAAGACCTTGGTTTAATAAGATATTTTCTGGGAATGGAGTTTTTAAATACTCCAGAAGGCTTAGTTGTCACTCAAAGAAAATTCATCAGTGAAACCTTAAACAAATTCTGCCATCCTGAATGCAAACCTGCTGTTGCACCAATGGAGTACAATCTGAAATTTGGCGACAAGGACTGCCAGCCCCTTTCTAACCCAACTATTTACAGACAGATCGTTGGGAAACTGAACTATTTGACAAATACTAGGCCTGACCTATGTTACACAGTCCAATTCCTGAGCCAATTTTCGAGCAATCCTACTGAAGCTCACCTCAAAGCAGCTCACCATGCCCTCAAATATGTCAAAGGGACCTCTGGTTTTGGACTTTTACTGAATAACAGTTGTCTCAATGATTTGATCGCTTATTGCGATGCTGACTGGGCAGCTTGTCCTTCCACCAGGAAATCCGTCAGTGGATATTTCATTACCTTAGGAGCTTCTCCAATCTCTTGGAAATCAAAGAAACAAAACACAGTTGTTTTATCTACTGCTGAAGCCGAATATAGATCCATGAGGAGACTCACGACGGAGATGGCATGGCTAACCAGATTGCTATCTGAATTGGAAGTTACAAGTAGTGAACCTATTCCAATCAAATGTGACAATCAAGCAGCTGTTTACATCGCCAAAAACCCCCTCTTTCACGAAGGAACTAAGCACATTGACCTAGACTGTCACTACGTGCGTGAGAAACTAAAGCAAGGGCTTATCTTTGTTGAATTCATACCTGGTCGTCTCCAGTTAGCAGATCCTTTAACCAAGGTCATCACAGGAAAACAATATACTACAGTTCTTCCTCAACTGGGCCTCCAAGATTATACGGACATTCGATGACATTTCTTTTCAATCCAATCTCTATGGTCTTGACCCTAGAGCTTGAGAGGGGGTGTTAGAGATATTAATCCTTCCTTCATTAAGTTAGAGATATTATTCCTTCCTTCATTATGTTGCTTTTATTCTTATTTCCTTCTTCATTTATTCTTATTTTCTTCTTCTTCTGGTTACCCTTATTCTTTGAAATCTCCTTTAGTCTATTCCATATCCCTTTCTAGCCTATATAATGTACAGTTTCTCCTTCCTGTAAAGCATTGAACTGCTGAATAAGAAATATGAATAACAGAAGCTTTACAAACCTTCGCCTCTTTCTCTCCCCTTTATGTTCTCTTCTCGACGCTGCTGTTCGATCCCCATTTCTAAGCAAATTTACACAGACACAAACCCAATTGTCTAACCTTTTTTTCTTTGCTATACAAAATTAACGACCTAATAAGGTCATTCTTAGTGGGAGTATAACTTACTCAATACCACTATTCTTTCAAGTTTTATATTATCCATCTTAATCTCAAAATCACATGGATAATTTCATTATAGCTAGATTTTTATAAATAGCCAATTAATACAATACTTCATGTGACCATTATTTGATGTATCAAGCATCATATATATCTCAACGGTCCACATGGTAATTTATCTACCCATACTCAATCCATGATATTTCAAAAGGGTATAAAAATTCTCATCCACTTCCCTTTAAATGATCTCACTATATCTTCTTTCAAATATTGTCATCCGAGTAAGAGCCTGGAAGTTCTAGATAGTTTAGAAAACTAGTGATTCGACATCACTTTTCTCATGGATGGCCCATTTTTTCCGTTTCATATAAGAAATATTTTATTGTACACTAACCGCATATTAGTGACCCCTCCTTTTTCTTTTGGGCTTTATGAGATTGGATTTTACGTTATATCAACTTATATAACTTGGAACATTTTGTGCTTGTTTTCCCATCATACGAGCATACTTTGTCTTTAAATAAGTGCATCTTCAATGTTTATTCTTATTCTCTCAAGGAACATAATGAAGAGCTTTTAAAATTCACGACTCACAAGAGCAAGCTCTCATTCTTTGTAGCCTCTTATAGACTATAGAGCTGTATATAAAACATTTTCAGTTGTACATTTTAGCACTATCAATAAATTATGACTCTTTGTCATTCAATCACTTACAACATGATCTCAAATTTATTATAGATTTTAAAGATGGTTCAAGGACCATATTTTATTCCTTTTGAATACCATGAGTAACCAATACACAAAGCATGGTTATAAAATATATCAAAATTCATGTACTCGAGTGCGTCTTTCGCACTTTATAAATATGTACTAAGGATGATACGTTAACACTTTTTCATCAATAATAACATCATATCAACAATATCCTTCATGGAAATGTAATGGTTTACCATGATGTCAATTGCACACAATTTCCTTTTTACATGGTCCAACCATGTACGGATGTGCAATAATCTGTCATAGATTATAACATCTTTTACAATCAACCTTTACAAGATAAAATGGTCATTTTCATAATCTAACTCAAGCTTTTAGTTCTTATATCATCAATGATCTTACATATAGATCTTGCCAAAATCAACCTCAAGCTCGACTTCTTTTATAATCATGCATGATACACATTAGCATTTTAGAGCTTGAGTCGAAAATTCATTGGGAAATCTCTTTAATTTTCGAATAATAATCCTCAAATGTAACTCCTCAATGGTTACTTAGGGCCATTGTAATACCAAAGTTACTTTGTATGGAGTTATTTTTAACTCTTTAAAATCTATCTAGCTCTCCAAAAGTTTTTACAATTGGTCCAATCTTATATAAAATGTGGACCATTTTTAACATCCACCTCAAATGCAAGTCATGCATGAGGGAAAATAATAATTTATCATTCTCAACCTTCAATGTAATTTTCTTGCACGAGGGAGTATAAGGATCTTACAGCTCTCAACCTCAAGAGCATGATTTCGCGAGAGAGAAATATTACACTCTAATGCTCAACCTCCAATGCTTGTATACAATCGAATAACATGATCCTTTTAGTTTTATTTTTTCCTCTAGTGCACTCATCTTGCACGAGAACCTATACGGATCTTATAATCCAAAACCTCAAGTGCATTCATTTTTCATGAGTAAGTACAATCTTACCTCAAACATTAGCATCTTACACTAGGTAACATAATCATTAACCTCAAATGCTCCGTCTTGCATGAGGTAATATTTACAATCTCCTTTTCAATCATTACATAGAAGAATTATTAACATCTAGTGCAACATCTTGCACGAGGTTATCACCATTTTTTTTTGTTATTATCTCAAAAGATATTTCCTCATAAACGGTAATTCAAACCCATCCTATGGCAATACTGTTTTTCAGTCATAAAATAAAATTGAACGGAATGAATTATACCATATTTGATGGTTCGCTTTTCAAAACAAAAATATATAACTTCAAAAAATACTTTGAGAAAGTAATTATGCAAAAATCACTATACCACAAAAATATGTAGTTCTTCAGTGATTAAACTGATAGTTCTTCAAAAACTATAACAATATACTGCCATCGAAGATACCGCTTTCCATTAGCGATTTTTTTTTACTTAAAGTTTCTATCTTAAAGTTTCTATTATTCAATAAATAAAAAGCTCCACCCCGTAGAATCTCACAAAAATATTTTTTTTTGTTAAAAACTATGAACATTATTACCAAAATAAAAGAAGGATTTCTCCTTTGATTTAAAAATACATATACACGTTTATATAAATTATTTTAAGTTATGTCTAACTTACCTGCTTGTTAAAATAATTATGCCGGTAAAATTGATTAAACTTACTTACACCGTCTATAATCGGTAGAGTACCCATCAAATGCGGCTTCAACATATAAACTTTTTGGTATCACTGATTCTTGATAAAGCACAACAATTTCTGGTAGGATAAATAATAACCATCATCACAAGGTGCATGACCCAAGACCTCTTGCCAAGAAATCACAGAACATAAACAATCACTATGAAACCATTATTTTGCAGTTGAAATCGGGAAAACAAAATAAATAGAATATTGAAAGTGGTGGGCGCTTGAGATCTGGATCTTCCCTCGAGAATGAAAGCGAAATGTAAGTGATAGATCTAAAATAATGCCACGTAGCTTGCGCAGACTACCCAATTTATCCCTTCTCCAAGCTAGAGCCCGAGGGAGTCATGATGAAGCCGAGATGATCTTTGTTGATGATGTATAGCAGAGAGAATAATATTTTTTTTAGTAGAGTCTATCGTGCTGATAACGTGTTGTAACACTGAGAGAATACGAAATATCAAAGGACTTCTATTGAAGAGTTTGGGAGGTTACGGGGGTTACACAAATGAAGAGTCTAAGATAGATGAAAGGGTGATTAGATGTACATCCAATAATTACATTATTTATAACATAACCAGCTTTAATACTACTGTTTTGATTATTTTTTTACCTAGTGGAAAAGAAAATGAGTTGTCGGTTATGAGCCATTAATTAATGGTCAGTAGTTATTAGTTGTTGATTAATAATTATTAGTTGTTAATTAACAACTATTGATCAATAATCATTAGTTAATGGTCAATGCTCGTTGGATAAATAGTACTATGGAATAAGAAAATCTAATTCCCTAATGTAAGATAGGAATCAAGATAAAAATATTTTGAAGCAATTTTATTTACATACTCTTCTCAAAAATGAAAATAAAAGTGTAAAAATAAACTCAAGCTTCAATTCCTGAATAGTGAATAACCATAACCAACTTTAATACTACTGTTTTTTCCTAGACTCCTTCCTTTTAGAGTTGGTCGCGGGCCTGGCCAATCCTAGTCTTGTCCCGGGCTCCACCGACGGTTCCTAGAGTGAGGGACCGGTCCTGAAACACTAATAACCGATTTCGGTCCTGGTTCCAAGTGTTTTAGGGACTAAAACCGGTCCCAAGTCTATCCGAGGCTGCAATAGGGCTTTTTTTTAAATGATAGATTTTGTGTAATTTATGACTAATTAGTAATATTGTAGAGTTATAATAAAAATGACAATATTTTTCAAATAATCTTATGTATTGTAAATAAACAAGATTTTATTAATTTTCTGGTTGTATTATAGATGAATTAAAAATATAATCGTTAAAGAGAGCACAAATAAAAAAAGAGTTGTTGGAGTTTGAAGCTCAGACCAATCCTAGACCAGTCCTAGGGTGGTCCCCATACATAACAACGTTATTTAAAAATATGGTCTGGTCTTGGTTCTGCGCCGTCCTTACTGAATAATAGTGGTATGTTAAAAAAGGGAACCGGTACAAGACTAGTCCCTGGTTGGGCCAAATTGAACCCTACTTCACGCAGTCACGGGCAGGTCCTGGAGTGGTCCGGTGTAGTTCCGGTCCCTTGGATAGTCAAACTAGACTAGCCCACTATTTTTCCGAGCCGGTCTCTGGACAATCCCGGTTCGTAGTCAACGGTCCTGAACCGGGCTTGGTCCCGGGTTGGCTCTGGCCACCTCTACTTCTGTCGGTTTTTTCAAACTCTTCTCGTTCTAGTTTTTTTTCATTTATTGTTTTTGGCAGCCTTTGGTTGCAATCAAGTTAGCACATTTTAGCTCTCTGGCTATGAGACACTCTCACTTCTCTCCTCTCTCATTTCTCCTTTGTTCTTCTCTAAACCCCACAAACGTAAGCTTCATGAACCGGTAGAAAAATACCCATACACACTACTTGGGACGATCCGGCTATTCGGGGTGCTTAGAGTAGTGGAAGAGTGAGGGATTGCTGACGTACGTTAATGAAGATGACACCCAGTAAAAATGTTGAAGATGCAAGTAGGGTGCAGACTTATCTGTTGGGTCAAATGAAGAAAAATGCTGAGGAAGTGTATGTATTCCCGCCAAGTGAGACTGCTGTGTTGGTTTCAAAAATTGTAAGTACTTATTTCTTAAAAACTTGTTGTTTACTAATTAGTAATTTAATTACTAATATTCTGTAGTTTAAAACTAGTCTGAATCTACCGAGCGATGGGAGATAGTTCCAATACCTTCAAGTTAAGATGATCCACTGAACAAGACCATTGGGTGAAAGGATCATCCAAGGCGAGTGCGGGGGCTAGGGGGAAGTTCGCCAAAGAGATGTGTTTCATTCATCTCGAGCAAGACCACAGGCTGAAATCGTACGGGAAATGGTGGAGGCACGGTTAGGGGAGGCAGTACAGCAAGAGGTGGATCGATGATTAGCTGTGGAGCGACGAGTCTACGAGGATTGCTTGTGAAGACTTGAGGCTTTAGTATTGGGCTAGGGGCCTACTCCTACACCGACATCTGGTCTTACACCAACGCCAGATCCTACCCCGATGCCTGACCCTACACCGACATTTAGTACTGTTGTACTCGTCCTTGCTTCTACACAGACCTCTATTACTGCTGCACTTGTACTTACACCCTCTTCATCTACGGGTGACACATTCCCTTATGGAAACCTCCAGGTTTAAGTTATTTCCACCTTACTTATTAATTAATGTTACATTAAAAATGTAATTTTATTATAGCTGGCTTAATGTAATTGTCGTGAGTTGATGTAGGCGTCTAAATCATGTCATCTATTTCAAGTATTGGTCAGTGGGACTGTGCATGTTGCATTCAATAGGGTTTTGCAGACCGGACTGGACACTCTAGTACATTTCAAGCTCATCCCACCACTTCACGCTTGTGTGTTGGTAGACGACATTGTACATGGCCATGCAGATTCTCTGCTTCCATTGGAGTGGAATGAGTGGAACAAAATAATTGAATCAAAATCTTCAGTTGTTCCATGGCCTTATTTTCTTATTGATGTCGGTGATGAGGTAACTATTTATATGCTTCAATGTTTATTTTTAACTTGATTGTTAACTTTTATATTATTTTATAATTTAAATTATTATATTAATATTACATCGATAAATGGAAAAAGGTGGTTAAAAGGAGGAGAGTGGATACGGGGAAAGAAGTGATGAGACCAGTTGATGAGATTTAGAAGGTGAGGAAAGAAGTGGTGAAGCCTTTCGATAGGACTCCCAAAAGACCCCCCATTTTTGCACCAAAGTTCATCAAGAGGTTTACAGCACGACAGAAGATGTTGTATACCTTTCTCATGACGAAGGATGAGGGCATTACCACCTTCAACATGAGAGTTCCTAAGCAGATTTTCCACACCAGTGAGCCCATGGATCTGATGATCACCTTCAGGGATGTTAAGGAATTATTGATTGGAAATCTGCTTAACATTGCTTTCATTTAGGCGCATTTTGTGTAAGTATTCTTTAAATTATTAATTTATCTTTCATTTATTTTTTAGCTATTTAACATATATGTTTAAAAAATGTTCTTTAGGTGTTTGACTGCTAGACTGCAAGGGAATGACAGAGATACTGCCATCACATTCTTGTGTCTGCAAATGATGTCAGCGAGTCAGGGCGCATTGAATGGTTCGCAATGTGCACAATACATGAGGTGTGGAATTTGTGCTGTCGTGCAAAGACGAAGCAGATATATGCTAATCCCATATCATCAAATGTAAGTGTACAATAACTGATCTTCTTTGCTTCTTAATTATGTTATTTTTATTTATGTTTATTGATTTATTGAAATTAAAATATGTTTTAAAACACTTTATCTATTATTTGTGGTAGCAATCATTGGTTGTTGATGGTGGTGTGTGTCGACACCTCATGCCTGTTGATACTCGATCTGCTAGGCGATGACCATCGAAAGATCGCAATGGAGAAATTCTTGAAAGAGTGAGTTTTTAAATGTTCATGCATTTTCATTTGCTTTTAGCTTGCCCTGAATTTATGGAATCCAAATAAATGGCTTCATTTTAAATATATTCTGCAGTGGTCATAAGATTGGTTTAGGTGACATGGGTAGGCCATTCTCCATCATGAACTTCTATTACATACGAATAAATAATCATTTTAAACCTGTTTGTATGAATTAAGTAATGTGACGTTTCATGCTCTGACTAAATGGTTGGTAATCCATGGATGTGTGATGACAGTGTCCTAAACAGCCTGATCATGGAGTTGTGGCTATTATGTGATGCGGTACATGTATGAGATTGTTAAAAATATTGACACTCTTGACGATGATGACAAGGTAATCGATACCAATCCAAGTAGTAGTTAAAGTTATTGTGTTAATAATAGTATTTGTACTAATGATGATCAATTTCTTTAATGTGGATAGATCGTTTCATTTTTTTGGAAAAGCACGGAACACTTATGCCAAAGCGGACCTGGATTTTGTAAGAGATCATATGGCGCAATATTGGTGTAAAAACTACTTAAGCATTTCTTAGATCTTCTCCTAGTGTAATTAGACTTACATTTTTTTATGCTGAAGCAAAGTACACTTCAAAGTTTTGCAAAGTGCAACTCTTATTTAGAGATGTGCATATATATATATTGAATGGGTTTGTGCAATTCAACTAGCAACTCTTGTTTTGCTAGTTGTGCAATATTGTGTAGTGCGTGTTGGTTGCCACAGAGCAATACCAGTTGGATGCTCCGTACAGATGCATGTATATGTATTGGGTTGTGTTAGAAAAACACATGGTAGATGCTAAAAAACAAATAGAAAATAAAATAAAAAAACCACGGTTCGGCTATAAACTGTGGTGTCAAACATTTAGCGTGAGACTATATACGGCGGTTTTAGTCCCAGACCGTCATTTAAAACCCTCTTTTCCCACAGATTTTACTGACAATATACGATGGGTGGTTGTGAAACCATCGTTTATAATGAATTATAAACCACAGTTCACCCCAGCAACCGTCGTATATAGTTAGTAAAATCTGTGGGAAACAAGGTCTAAAAGATCGTCCTGGAACCATCGTTTATGGCTCTTATTACAAACAACGGTTCTGAACCATGGTTTATAAAGCTTTACCTATATGCGACGCGAGTATATACCATAGTTTGTAACTGTGGTTTTTGAGCAAAAAAAACATGGTATAAAACCTTTTTCCACCCTGAAAGCTTTCTCTTTAAAATCCTCCTTCTTCCCTTATCCCTCTCTGGTGGGGGTATGTTTTTTCTCTTTTGGTTTTAGATTTTCTCATGCTAAAGGACCAGTGGGTACCGAGTGGAAGTTTTACTGGTTTTTGTTTCTGCTGGTGTTAGGGATCTATTTCAAGTACTAAGCAGAAGATAAGAGATGAAAGAGAAGCAAAAGAAGAAAAGACAAAGTACAAATAAGAAGAGCAGAAAAGAAAAAGAGAAGAGAATGATAAAAGAAGACGAAAAAGAGAAGAAGAAAAGAAGACAAAGAAGAGAAGAAGAATTGCATTGACCTTTGACTCCGTTGAAGAAGCTTGATAGATTTTTCTGGTTAGAGGCTTCCGAAGAGAAGATGATCCACATTTGGAAAGTGCATGTGAAAGTGGCCACTCAGCCGATTGTGGTTGCAATCAAGGGATTAAGTAGGAGCATGCATGTGAAATGCAATGCAAATAGCCAATAAGATGAAATAAATGTTTTCAACATCTAGCTTTCGTTAGATTAGATTTCAGAAAGCACTTGTTTCAATTACCTTTTAGAATGATAGTACGAAATGTTGGGTTGGGGATTATGCTATTCATTTGTATCAATCATGTGTTTCAGCTTCATTTGGATTTTTTTAATATTTCATAAAGATTAAAGTCTCCTTTGGTGTTAATGGATTTCACTAGTAATGGCAGATTGAAAATAATCCAAAGAACCAAAACATCACCTATTGAGGACAAGATTGTTAAGTCAAGTTACTTAGGTTTTGATGATAGTAAACCAGTGTTGTTTTTTTTTTGTCAACAAACAGAGGCAGAGCCTTATTTTATTATGTAACAGTTATAGGTTGTTCTTTGACAAGTAGATCCGCAATGCAAGGGGGAGGGTATACAAGGATGGGTGAAAACTACCCGTAAATCCCGGTCTGGATGAATAAGATCAATACAATCTCTAATAATGGGTCGAAGAGGGTTATTCTCTGGGCAGTGATGGAAGTAGTCAACTAGTACTGATGAATCTGAGCAGATAATAATATGTTCCACCCATTTCGCCATTGCTAATTTGATGGTAAACCGCAGAGCCATTGCTTCTGAGTGCAAAGCGCTTCGTTTTCCAAAAGGTGCTGTAAAACCCACTATCCAATTTCCTCTGTGATCTTTAAAAATTCCACCAGCTGCACCATTACCTGCATCCAAATTGAAAACCCCATCAATATTAATCTTTATATAACCTGTTTGAGGAGGAGTCCAGCTAGCTTGCTCCTGAACCCGCAAGCTGCCATCACTCTGGATGTGTTTCACGTGGATAATTCTCTCCATACGCCAAGCTTGACATTGCTACATACACGCCATTACAATCTATCTAAAGGAAAGTAAAATACTATGTTCATTAGTGAAGATTTTCTGATTTCTTCAACTCCAAAAATTGAAACAGGTAACAAAAAATATCACGGATCCTTTTCCCTTCATAAGAAAGTTACCTGACCGAGATATATGAGAAGATAACCAGCTCCATATATCTTTACCATAGAAAGAAGACCGATGGCTTGCGGGTTGGATTCTATTCCAAATTCATTTTGCGATCGGGCAGTCGCAAAGTGCATGGATTATTGTTTCATCATTTCCACAATAATGACATGATTTGTCCACCGTAAGACCCATTCTAGCTTGTCTGGAATTCATCATAAGTTTGCTGTGACAGACCTTCTATACAAATAATTTAATCCTTTCCTGTACAGGCAGTTGCCAAGTATGCTTGAAAATATTTATACCATTACCAATAGTCTAGTAATAAACCAGTGCTGTTTATCTAACATGTTTGTCTAAAGTATGAAGTTTATGTAAACACGTGAAAGAGTGACTTAGCATGTAAGGTTGCAAGCACACTCTATTCGTGACTAGTGCCCAACCAGTTGGGCACCTGTAGTAAATGTCTGCAAGAGCTCCAACGGAGCTTCTAGCACACATGGAACTTCAGTACAACCTAAGAATGAATATAAGCATCAGACATGATCGAAAGACTAGATATATCAATTGGGATCAAGTGAACCTACAACACACACATCCACACATAAGTTGGAAAAGTTCACGACAAAGTCTTGCTGAAGATAGAATAATTATGAACAAGATAACAAAACAAGAATTGAGCTATAAAGAGGCATTAATTATCTGGAATTAATGAGGCTATTAGACCAAACAAGTGGACATCATAAGTGGTCCGACCACCTGAGCTCTTTTGCCCTAAACGTGTCCAACCAGTGAGTGACATGTGTCATGGCTGCGCCTAGAAACATGTTAGAGATTGATAAGTGGTGAAATAATGCTATTTTAAGAGCTTTATTCACCTTCATTTTATTGGGTGCATAACTTATTTCACCACTTAATAGAGTGTTTTTGTGATTAATAGTGAACTTATAGAGTTTTATCTCTTGATAGGTAAAAGCTCATTTTGAGCATACTTTTGGGTTCTTTTTGAGCTAGTGTCATGCATCAATGGATTCCCCATCTCTCAAGCTTTCCAACGCCGCAAACAGGGAGCAATTCCGAGCCACAACGAAGATTCTAGCCCCCATGCAAGTTAAAGCAAATCTCTAGAGTAGGACCGACCCATAGGACCGACCAGTCTGGGTCGGTCGGATTGTTCCTCCTGGTGCCCAAGCTACTGGAATCAACCGACCCATGAGTCTGGGTCAGTCGTGGCTCGGTCATACTTAAAGTTCCTCACGTGCCTTCTTCTTCGGAGACCGACCGACCCACGGGACCGACCCAGTCTGGGTCGGTCAGACGGAAAATTTGCCCAGATTTGTATTTTTAAATGCTGATTTTTGGGGACTCTTGTCATTTATACATTCCAGACAACTTCAGCCTTAAAGAGAAAAGAGAGTGGCGAAAATAAGGGAGAAAAGAAGAGGAAAAATCAAGGGAAGAAGAAGAGGAAGAAGATTTCTACCTCCATTGAAGCTTCGAAGCTCCTCTAATGGTTATTTCCCCCATCTCCTTTCTCTTTCCTTTATCCATGGCTGAGTAGTTCCATTTGTATCCTAGGATGAAGGTTTGAGTCTATTTTGCTCATTGAATGATAGAAACCTAACTCATTTATTACTCTTGTTTTATTCCCTTCAATATCAATTAATGCTCTAAATTGATCTCTTATTGCATTTGTGGTGGTTCCATTCAATATTTGAAGCTTGTGTTTGGAGCTAGACCAAAAGGAGGATAAACCTAACTTTTTCTCTCTTGATTTTGGGAGTAAATTATTGGGGGTATTGATTAAGAGTGTTTGCTTAATGCTACTTAATGACTTAAACTTCCTTTAATTAAGGGGTTTGACTAATTAGGTAAGAATTGGATTTTTCCATGATTTGGGGATTCATGAGTTGAGCTCTAATAGGCAATGAGCTAATGAGTTATTGTTTTGAGATTCTTTGGGTGAATTAGGTGATTCTTACTATCCTAGGGTACTCTTCCCACCCATTCCATACACAAACATTTTACTGTTTTATTGCATTTCAATTGACAAACAACCAAGCTTGCCCCCGGCTAAACCCCCCTTTTACTGTTTATTCGCACTTCACTAATATACCGAAGCTTGAGATTTAGAAACCAATTTCCTTGTGGATATGACACTTGTTTTACTGCAACGAATTGGGTGCACTTGCCCATTTTAGCTAGGTTTAATTACTATGTTTGTAATTCTCCCAACAAGTTTATGGTGCCGTTGCCGGGGAAATAGATTATTCAATTTCCCTAGGTTCAGTATTTTAGTTTTTGTGCATTTAGTACTTTTATCTTGTTTATCTTATTTTTGATATTTGTGTGTTTATTTGTTTGTCTATATTCTTACCTTTCCTACTACTTAAGAGAATTTGGTGTTGGTGTGGTTTAGGTATCTTCTGTTTCCTCGGTGTATGCCAAACACCCAAGCCAAGGGATCTCCACTTGTTAGTCCAAGACCCGAGCTCGAGCGTTCTTTGTTGCGAGCCATCCGGTGTTTATAAAGTTCAACCATGGCTGATCAAGACCCGGCACTAGAAGATAACAGGAACCCACAAAAAATGGCTCTCAAAGACTACAACCAGTCGGACACCGAAGGGAGACCTTCGGCCATAGTCCTACCGGAGTTGACGCCTCAAGAGGCCGGACAATGGGTATTAAGACCCATTACATCACTGCTGTCTAAGACTTAGGAAAATTCAGCGGAGAAAATCCCGATGAAGCTCCCAACCACCTAAGTCTCTTCCTCAACTTTTGCAACTCATTTGGTAATGCTGGAAGAGTTAATGAGAGGATACGCCTGCATCTCTTCCCTCACTCGCTGTCCGATGCTGCATCAAAATGGTATAGGAGCTTACCGTCAAAATCAATCCATACTTGGGCACAAATGGCTCAAAAATTTCTTGCCAAGTATTACCCCACAACTAGAACGAGGCAATTAATTGGAGAGATTAATACCTTTTGCCAAGAGCCGGGAGAGACGCTATACGATGCATGAGATAGATTCAAGGACATGTTGATGAATTGTTCCCACCACGGCTTGGATGACCAATCACTATGTCTATCATTTTTCAATGGTCTCGACGACTCGAATAGACTACTTGTGAACTCCTCAACAGGAGGAAGCTTCATGGCTAAGTCACCTCAAGAGGGAATGGAACTTCTAGAGGTGATGACAAGTAATACAAGGCAGTGGTCTAAACCAAAGGGAAAAGCACCAAGAGCAGCGGGTCTCCTACATGTTGAGCCCACTGACCATCTTTCTGCTAAACTATCTTCACTCACCAAGAAGGTGGAGAAGCTAGCTATAGTTCAAAAGGAAACAATAAAGTCTATAGCTTCTTCATCATCACCCTCTCCATCTGCTTCTACTTCAATCCAAGAGGGGTGTGCAATTTGTGCGGGTCCTCACGAGACCGACTTTTGCGAAGGCAAAGTTTATGCCGATCCACATGAGGATGAAAACTTTGTAGGCAACCGCCCTAGATACAACTACAACCAACAAAACGCTCCATGGAGGAACCATCCAAACTTCTTATGGAGAAGCAATGACCAAACCCAAGGGGGATCAAGCAATGATTCCAACAATCCCACGGGATACCGGTCACAAGGGTCGTCTCAAATGTCCAGCCCACAAATTGGTTACCGACCACAAGGAGCACCTCCGGGCTTTCAACAACAACACCAACAACATCAACAATATCCTCCTCCCCCTTCCACGAATGCCAATGCCGAGCTAAGAGACATGATGAAGAATCTTGTCTCGGTTGTGCACACTAAAGTGGCTGATTTTGATGCTTTTAAAGCAAGTCAAGAAGCCACCAACAAAAGGGTTGAAGCTCAACTTGAAAGCATCTCCCAACAACTTGCTCAAAGACCACCGGGAGTCCTTCTGAGCCAAGCCAAGCCCAATCTAAGAGAGCAAGCGAAAGCGGTAACATTAAGGAGTGGGAGACTACTTGATCCATCATGCTCACAAAAGGACATGGAGTCCCAAGAAGATGAAGCACAAGAAGAAGAGCAAGAGATTGTTGAGGAGCCACCATCTCCACCTAAGGAAGTTTCCAAGGAGAAGGAGTCTCCTGAACCTTCTACTTCTACTACTCTTGCAAAACATCTTCCCCCTCTTCCTTTTCCCAATAGACTCAAAAAGAAAAACTTTGATGAACAATTTGGGAAGTTTCTAAGCATTTTCAAGAAATTAACAATTAACATTCCTTTTTTTGATGCTTTGAAACAGATGCCGATTTATGCTAAGTTCATGAAGGACATCATAGCAAACAAGAGATCGCTAGAGGAAGTATAAACCATTCACCTCACCGAAGAAGTTTCAGCGGTTCTACAAAGAAGTCTACCCCCAAAGCTTGGAGATCCCGCTTTGCCTATCGTTCCTTGCTATATTGGTGAAATTGACTGTGGTAGTGGGTTATGTGATTTAGGTGCTAGTATAAATCTTATGCCTCTCTCAACTTTTAATAAGCTTGGAATTGGTAAATGCACTCCCACCCCCATTCAATTCCAATTAGCGGATAGAGCTTTGGTTATCCCTAAAGGAAAGGTAGAGGACTTGGTAGTAAGTGTTGGTACATTTGTTTTCCCGGCTGATTTCATTGTGATAGACATGGAAGAAGGACTAGAGAATGCCACTGATTTTGGGTAGACCTTTCATGAGAACTGCTAGGGCCCTTATAGATGTGGAGAAAGGCAAAATAATTCTGCGCCTTCATGATGAAAAATTAGAATTTGACATGTCTAAGTAGTGAAGAGACCCTCACAGGCTGAGGCTGTTTTTGCTATAGATGTCATAGATTCAATTGTGCAGGATCACTCTCTCTCTCTATCAAACGTGATGCCCTTGAATTAGCTTTGTTTGAGGCTTGTGTTGAACAGGAGTTTCATCCAGAAATGACTGAAATGGTGGCTGATTTGAACAACAGATTTTCTGGCCATAGACCATGCTATCCGCCGCCCGAACAATTAGAACGCGCTGCTCAGAATCCGTTGCCCTCTGTTGAGAAGCCTCTCACTGTGGAGATGAAACCTTTGCCCTCCCATCTCAAATATTCTTATTTGACTGATCCATGTGTTTTACCTGTTATTATTTCTTCTTCCTTGATAGGTGCACAAGAGGAAAGTCTAATGAGGGTGCTTCGAAACCATAAATGAGCTATCGGGTGGACTATAGCCGACATCAAAGGGATTAGCCCTCATTTCTGCACCCACCGAATATTCATGGAAGATGACTACAAGCCATTGGTCCAACCTCAGAGAAGATTAAATTTGAATATGAAGGAGGTTGTCAAGAAGGAAGTTCTTAAACTCTTAGATGTGGGGATTATCTATGCCATCTCCGACAGCAAGTGGGTGAGCCCCGTACAAGTGGTCCCAAAGAAAGGAGGCGTTACCGTCGTCCCCAACGAAAGGGTGAGCTGGTGTCTCAGAGGACTACTAATGGTTGGAGAGTCTGCATCGACTACCGGAAGTTGAACACCGCCACCAGAAAAGACCACTTCCTCTCCCATTCATTGATCAAATGCTCGAGAGGTTGACAGGGCAAGACTATTACTGCTTCTTGGATGGATATTCGGGGTATCTCCAAATCCCCATAGCTCCTGAGGATCAGGAGAAGATGACATTTAAATGCCCGTATGGGATGTTTGCCTACACTCGGATGCCTTTCGGGCTTGCAACGCCCCAGCCACATTTCAGAGATGCATGATGTTGATCTTCTCCGACTTCCTAGAAAAGAGCATTGAGGTCTTTATGGAAGACTTCTTTGTCTTCGGCACCTCCTTCGACACTTGCTTGGACAACCTTGAGGCTATCTTAATCCGATGCGAAGAGACAAACCTTGTGCTAAATTGGGAGAAATGCCATTTGATGGTAAGAGAAGGAATTGTCTTGGGGCACAAGATCTCTTCAAAGGGTATTGAGGTTGACAAGGCTAAAATTGAAGTGATTGAAAAGCTACCTCCTCCAACATCAGTGAAAGACATTCGAAGCTTCCTAGGGCATGCTGGTTTCTACAGAAGGTTCATAAAAGACTTCTCCAAAATCTCAAAGCCTCTCTGCGACCTCTTGGCCAAGGATGTAAAATTTTAATTCACCGAGGAGTGCCTTAATGCCTTCAACACCCTCAAATAGTGCCTGATCTCTGCACCTATTGTGGTATCCCCCGATTGGAGTTTACCATTTGAGATCATGTGTGACGCCAGCGACTATGCGGTGGGGGCGGTCCTTTGTCAAAAGAAGGAAAAGATATTGAGGAGTATCTACTACGCTAGTAGAACTCTCAATGATGCCCAAAAGAATTATGCCACCACCGAGAAGGAGCTGTTAGTAGTGATTTTCACCCTCGACAAATTTCGATCCTACCTCTTTGGCAGCAAGGTTGTAGTGCACACTGACCACTCAGCGCTGTAGTATTTGTTCAACAAGGGTGATGCAAAGCCTAGACTTCTCTGATGGATTCTTCTCCTTCAAGAATTCGAGATAGAGATCTGGGACAAACCGGGTGTGCAAAAGGTCGTATGGAGGCTCCTGAAGATGGTGTGTCAATCAATGAATTCTTCCCCGACGAGAGCATATTCATGATTGCAGAGACCGGTGACCCTTGGTACGCGGACTTCACGAATTATTTGGCAAGGGGGGTGATCCTACCAGAGATGACTTACCAACAGAGAAAGAAATTTTTCTCGGACATCAAGAGGTATTTCTGGGAGGACCCTCTTCTTTTCAAAATTTGTGTAGATGGAGTGATCCGAAGATGTGTGCCCATGAGTGAAGTGCAGGAAATTTTAACTCATTGTCACTCGGGTGAATCCAGTGGACACCATGGTCCGGCACGAACAGCGGCCAAAGTTCTTCAAGCCGCGTTTTTCTGGAAAACCCTCCATAATGATTGCCACTCGTTAGTTGCCTCCTGTGATCAATGTCAGAGGCTCGTGAACACTTCTCGCAAGCATGAAATGCCTCTCAACACTATGCTCGAGGTCGAGCCGTTTGACTTGTGGGGCATCGACTTCATGGGCCCCTTTCCATCTTCTTGCTCCAACCTGTCCATCCTTGTGGCGGTCGACTATGTGACCAAGTGGGTCGAAGCAATTGCGGCCCCAACTTATGACACCAAGGTAGTGATCAAGTTTTTGAAGAAGAATATTTCACACGGTTCGGGGTGCCGAGAGCTATACTAAGCGATGGAGGGTCCCATTTCTGCAACAAGCAATTTGAAGCTCTGATGAATAAGTATAGAGTGAGACACAAAGTTGCCCTTCCGTATCACCCACAATGTAATGGCCAAGATGAGGTCACCAACTGAGAGCTTAAATGGATCCTCTAAAAGACGGTCAATTCTTAAAGAAAAGAATGGTCCATGAAGCTCGACGACGCATTGTGGGCATATCGGACCGCCTACAAAACTCCAATTGGTATGTCTCCGTTCCGACTCGTCTATGGGAAGGCTTGTCACTTGTCGGTTGAATTAGCGCATAAATCATATTGGGCAGTGAAAGCCCTCAACTATGATCTCAAGAGCGCCGGTGACAAAAGACGGATCCAATTAACCGAGTTGGAAGAGATTCGGGAGGAAGCCTACGAAAATAACCACATCTACAAAGAAAAGGCCAAGCAATGGCATAACAAAATGATTATAAAGCGGGAGTTTCACGAAGGCGACCGGGTTCTCCTTTATAACTCGAGGTTGAAGTTAATCCCCGGGAAATTGAAGTCCCATTGGGCTGGCCCTTTCACTGTTACAAAGGTCACCCCGTATGGAGCATTCGAGCTGAAGAACGTCAAAGGGAAGACTTTCATGGTAAACAGTTACAGTCTGAAGCATTACCTCGGAGGAGACATCCAAAAGGTTGAGGCTCGGGCTCTTTACTTAAGAGACCCCCCAGGTTCATTCTAACCCTTCCTATGGTCTAGCCAAAGACCTTAAAAAGACGGGCAGCTTTCCGGGAGGCAACCCGGACTTCTTTCCATCCCTTTAAGTAATTTTAGTATAGTAATGTGTGTAAATTCTTTTTGCATGTGTGGATGATTATTTTAGCTGTTTCTGAATGCTTTTGTGGTCTCGATGGTCTTTGGAGGACTATTAATGTTGTGAAGAGAAAAACAAAAGAATTGGGGAAATGTTCGTGTCGATCGACCCAGTGGACTGACCCACCCTGGGTCGGTCTAGTGTGGTTCTCACAGACGGCGACTTACTGGAATCGACCGACCCATAACGTCCTGGGTCGGTCCTGGGTCGGTCGCACCAAAATCTTCTGAAACCAACTTACTGGAACCGACCGACCCACAGTCCTGGGTCGGACCTGGGTCAGTCTGGCTAAACTTTCAGAAGCGAACTTACTGGAACCGACCGACCCACAGTCCTAGGTCGGACCTGGGTTGGTCCGGTCAAAATTTTTGAAAAAAAATGAGCCAAAATGACTTCGTTTCGGTAAACAATCGGCCCCCCTTATTTTTCCTTTTTCCCCTTTCCCCTACCTCCCAACGCGACCAAACCACCCACAGCAGCCCCCCTCATCTCACCCTTGCTCGCGCACCAGCCCCGCACTACACAGCTCCGACGACCGCCACGCTTCTCCGGCCGCCTCCCGCCTCTCCGACGACGCCACACGCCAGCAACCACCACCCCGTCCAGCCTCGTTCCAGCCCCAGCCCCGCTCCAGTTCTCCACCTCACCCAAATCCCTAATTCCCCATATTTCCCCCAAATCGATTTTAACCGATTTTGTGCCCAAACCTTTCAAATCTTTGCTCAATTCTCTCTACAAAACACTAAGGTAAGAGATCATAACCCTAATTTGTTATCTTTTGCAATTTTCGAGCAAGTTACACTTTGGGGCTAATTATGTGCGAACCAAACGGAGCCTTAAAATGAATTTTGTGAATTTTGTAAATTGGTGATTTGAAGTGCTCATAGACATTGATTCTAGGGTTTGTGGGGAAATGTGGCAGAAAGAGTGGGAATTTGGTGGTTTCTAGCATAATTTTTATGATAAATGGCTTAAATTGAATTAACCCTTGTTTAACATCATTCAACTTTGGTTTAAATTATGTTATGGCTTTGTGAGTGTTCCTGGATTGCTCAGTAATTCGTGACCATGCTTGAACCTAAATTGCCCAAGGCAACACAATTATGAGGTTACATTTGTTGGGGCATAAATTGTGAATCTTAGTGAATTGTTCGGGTGCTTGGCGAGCTTGGTAACAGTTTAGGTTAAATTAATTGTTAGTGTGCTTGGTTAGCTAAAATGGCATTATTTTGAGTGCAAATGTGGAGGTTCTTAGAGCCGGGGAAAGGGTAGAAAAATGGGGGAGCCTCTGCCCAAATTTTTATTTTTTTTAGTTGCGTTATTGTCTTTTGTTTCTCTTAGTTTTAATCTTCCTTCTAACTACTACTCGACTCTTTTCTATTTCCTTTTCTTGTGTGTTCTTTTGTTTGCTTTTTGATGTTTTATAACCATGAGCTGCCGACCCAAACGAAACCCCAAGCGCAAGAGTGGCGCCAGCTCTTCTCAGGCTATCAAGCTCGCACCCATGCCTGCCCGTCATCCCTCGGGCCTTATTGACGGCCGCTTCATCAACGAGGAGGCCCAAAGCTGGTACAAGCATCCTCGCGCTCGAGAATTCGTGCGAAAGTGCACTGTTGACCCTGAGCTAATCTCGGACCTCGGGCTTCAGGAGGTGATGGACCGCACCGGATGGGGGTGTGTCCTGAACATGGGCGGCCAATACTGCCTTCGTCTGGTGAAAGAATCTTACGCAAATGACACCATCGAGGCGGCACACGGGATCACTGCAGTTATCTCCCATGTTAGTGGTCGGCGCATCCGCATCACCATGGAGTCCTTTCAACGCTACTTCCGACTCCCGGTCGAGGACCTCCAATACACCACCATCATCTATGTCGACGACCTTGGCGCTCACCGGAGGCACTACTTGACCACCCTCCCTGTCCAGCGCAGAAAGAAGAATCAGGCCAGGACAGATGTTCGGGTCACCATGACCCTGAACATGGTCAGTGTCCCACTGAGGAGGGTCATGCTCGCGCTGCTTCGCCACAACATCCTACCAAGGGGAAGCAAAGATTTAAATTCCATGGACTGCTATATGATGGACTATATTGTAGCCCTGGACCCAGACCACCCTCTCTCTCTCCAGGCTGATGTTCCGCCACCTGTAGCACATTGTGAAATAGAAGAATTCGCATCATTTGGGCTTCCCCCGCTTCCTGCCTGCCAGATTGTCCACCAGGGCGTGTCAGCTCCGAGCTCTCCACTCCTTGCTCTGCCCCCACCACTGCCGGATACTATCTCTTGGCAGGAGTTTGAGGAGCGCATGGCAGCCTATCAGTGCACGATGCAGGCCGAGATGGAGGCAAGGATGCAGCGCCAATGAGCAGAGTTCCGACCTGATGCTCCCCCACCTCAGTAACCATTTTATGATGTCGGATGCCCGAGTCCTATAGTTCAAAACTGTTATATTTAGTTTAGAGATTGGTTATGTTTATGTCATCTAAAATTCTTTTCATTTAGCTGTCTCGTACTTTATTTTCCACCTAATTTTTATGTTTTATGTATCCTTTTGGATACTGTGTTATTAGACTCATCTATGAGTCTCTTTTTGAAATCTAACCATGGGCTTTTTGAGTATTCCTCGGAATCCTGTTGCGCCTAGTTTATTTTTGTCTATGCATTGTAGATACATACACACTGAAAACAAGCACTCCTCAAGGCCAAGTAAGACACATGCAAGAGGAACTCTTGCAAAAATTTTCCCAGGTCTCCGACTTGTCATCGTTGGAGCTTGCGCTTCAATGACCCCGGACACTCTCAAGTGTGGGGGAAACCTTCTCACAACTCACTTCTTATTAGGGGAGTACTAGTTCTCTCACTCAATACTTAAACAATGCTTTACAACTTTTTGTACTCTATGCTTGGTGCTTCGAAAAGGTCTTCTGTTTGTTTTCCCTTGACTTTTGCTTTGAACACTGAGGACATTTTCCTCTTCAAGTGTGGGGGAAACGACCTTTTCTTTTTGGTGCACTTCTCAATCTCCTTATACATATCTATTGCTGTCATGAAGAAGTTACATTTATATTAAGCAAGTATTTTCATGAATTCTTAGAACTTTCCACCAAATTTTTCAAAAAGTTCTCTCTTGAGGAGAAATTAATTGCGGTGCTTCCATAAATCTCTTTCTTGGTGAATTCTTATTGCTTAGGGGTTATTTCTAATCTTCTCATCTAGGGATTGTTAAGGGGTGTTTCCTCGTGATTTTTTTTTAAAAAAAGGACGTGAGAGACACCATAGGTAACCAACAAATGAGAGTTGAGTGTTCTTTAAAGCAAGGCAAAATGCCAAATTATCTCTTCTCATCTCTTGTTGCAAAAGTGAATCAAATGAAAATCACTATTTTTCCTTTTGTTTTTTCCTCAATGCCCATTCTTGAGAGAAGTTTGTCATGGTAAAAGTTCTCCAAGTTCAAAAGATCTTTAAGCACTTGGAAACACTCTAGATCATACCCCGAAGCTCTATATTTTTATTTGCCCTAAGCACACCCATGTCACCATGAGATGGTTGGTTGCACTCCTCTTGAGATTTTTCATAATTTTTCTCACTTAAATTCAAGAATTCGTCTAAACACTTGCTTGCTATAAATAATCCTTCTTGCTATGGGTTCGTAGATAATTTTGCTTGAGGACAAGCAAATAGATAAGTGTGGGGGAGTTGATAAGTGGCGAAATAATGCTATTTTAAGAGCTTCATTCACCTTCATTTTATTGGGTGCATAACTTATTTCACCACTTAATAGAGTGTTTTTAGGATTAATAGTGAACTTATAGAGTTTGATCTCTTGATAGGTAAAAGCTCATTTGAGCATACTTTTGGGTTCTTTTTGAGCTAATGTCATGCATCAATGGATTCCTCATCTCTCAAGCTTTCCAATGCCACAAACAGGGAGCAATTCTGAGCCACAACGAAGATTCTAGGCCCCGCGCAAGTTAGAGCAAATCTTTAGAGCAGGACCGACCCATAGGACCGACCATGTCGGGTTGGTCGGATTGTTCCTCCTAGTGCCCAAGCTACTGGAATCGGCCGACCCATGAGTCTGGGTCGATCGTACTTAAAGTTCCTCACGTTCCTTTATCTTCGAAGACCGACCAACCCACGGACCGACCCAGTTTGGGTCGGTAGGACGGAAAATTTGCCCAGATTTGTGTTTTAAAAGCTAATTTTTGGGGACTCTTGTCATTTCTACATTCCAGACGACTTCATCCTTAAAGAGGAGAGAGAGTGGTGAAAATAAGGGAGAAAAGAAGAGGAGAAATCAAGGGAAGAAGAGGAGGAAGAAGAGAAGAAGATTTCTACCTCCATTGAAGCTTGGAAGCTCCTCTAATGGCTGTTTCCCCCATCTCCTTTCTCTTTCCTTTATCCATGGCTGAGTAGTTCCATTTGTATCCTAGGATGCGGGTTTGAGTCAATTTTGCTCATTGAATGCTAGAAACCTAACTCATTTATTACTCTTGTTTTATTCCCTTCAATATCAATTAATGCTCTAAATTGATCTCTTCTTGCATTTGTGGTGGTACCATTCAATATTTGAAGCTTGAGTTTGGAGCTAGACCAAAAGGGGGATAAACCCTAACTTTTGGTCTCTTGATTTGGGAGTAAATTATTGGGGCTATTGATTAAGAGTGTTTGCTTAATGCTACTTAGTGACTTAAACTTCCTTTAATTATGGGGTTTGACTAATTAGGTAAGAATTGGATTTTTCCATGATTTGGAAATTCATGAGTTGAGCTCTAATAGGCAATGAGCTAATGAGTTATGGAGTTGAGATTCTTTGGGTGAATTAGGTGGTTCCCACTATCCTAGGGTACTCTTCCCATCCATTCCATACACAAACATTTTACGGTTTTCTTACATTTCAATTGAAAAACAACCAAGCTTGCCTCCGGCTAAACCCCCCTTTTACTGTTTATTCACACTTCACTAATATAGCGAATCTTGGGATTTAGAAACCAATTTCCTTGTGGGTACGACACTTGTTTTACTGCAACGAATTGGGTGCACTTGCCCATTTTAGCTAGGTTTAATTACTATGTTTGTAATTTTTCCAACAGAGATCAGCCTATATTGTGCAGAGCTATTCTGTTGGGAACAAGAGGCATACGACTTCTAGAGTATATCTCATAATAGACTGGTTGTTATAAGATAACAAGCTTATGTATATATTTAATGTAAAGCCGCATTGAATAGACATAATCAACACATGAAAAGAGGAGCAACAAGTGTAAACATAAGTCATATATCGTGTATCTGAGTGTATGATTACTAGGGAGTTAGTGAGCGAAGTTGAACTAGATAATCAACTTAATACCTTAAGTATTTGGTAGAATGACTAGTCGGGGAACGGTTAAGGAACCGTAGGCCTACTGTCAGGAAAGGTATAGGACTTGAGTGATAAGTTCTAAACTGTCCCGGAGTCCATAAATTAGGCAGAGGGAGATTGAGTGAATTTCCAGTGTGTAAATTTTGAATTGAATAAGAGTTTCTAGTTTGCGTTTATCACGCCTCTTCATAACTATCAAATCACTTGATCAATACTAAACGTGTCAACGACACGTCGTGGATGTATCTAGAGCACTAGCTAGTTTCAATTGGTATCAGAGCGGGTCTCTTCTAGAAATTTAACTACTTTGTAAGATGATCAATGTCTCATTCAACCCAACTAGCATCAGAAGAAAGGTCTGTTCCAAACCGACCACCACTCTTCAACTGAGAAAACTACACCTATTGGAAAAACAAGATGAAATTTCACATCAAGTTTAACGATCCAAGAATGTACAGGGTCATATCACAAGGAGAATATACCTTCCAAGATTATCAAGGAGGCAACATATCTGTTGACAACGTGACAAACGATCAGATCAAAAGGTTGGTATTTAATGCACGAGCTCTAAGAATCCTTCATTGTGGATTACTACATGAGCAATATTCCAAGGTACCTCTACTAAGATTATCAAAGAAATTTGGGAAACATTGGAAGTTACCTATGAAGGAAATGATGAAATCAAGAAAACCCGTATTGAGCTCTTACTTACTCATTGGGAGCTATTTATGAAAGAAGAAAAGGAAAACATTTTTGAAATGCATAGTAGGTTTACCAAGCTAATCAATGAGATGCTTGTGCTTGGAAGAACTATTTCAAATGACGATCATATTTGAAAATTCCTCAGATCACTTCCTACCTCTTTCGATAGCAAAGTGAATGTTATGCTAGAAGTACATGATCTCTCAAAGATGTCCCTGGTAGATATGCTGGGATCGCTAATGGCATTCGAACTCAAGCTGCAACAAAGAAATTCAGAAACTTGCAACAAAGAAGAGGTATATGTAGAACAACCTCCAAGTTTTGAAACACAGAAAGGTATAAACATGGTCCTTAAACTTGACAAAACTCTCTATGGGCTCAAATAAGCTCCAAGATCATGGTATGACCATCTGTCCTCCTACCTATTGGAAAATAGCTTCACGAGAGGTAAAGTTGACAAAACCCCATTTGTATACAATAATAGAAAAGACTTTTTGATAGTGCAGGTGTATGTTGATGACATAATCTTTGGAGCTTCAGATGAAAAATATTGCAAGAAGTTTGAAACATTGATGAAAAAGGAATTTGAGATTAGTGATCTGGGGGCATTAAAGTTCTTTCTAGGACTTCAAGTCAAACAGAATGCTGAAGGAACAATCATATCTCAAAAAAAGTACGTAAAGATTTGCTAAAAAGATTTGGAATGGAGACATGCAAGACATTTGACACTCCAATAGCAGTTGGCACTAAAATGGGTATCATGACAGGTGACCAACCGGTCGATCAATTAATGATCAATGAGTGTTTACAAAGATAATCATCCTAACCAAAGCAGCCAAAGAATCAACTAAACCAACTACCATCAAGAAGAGATACAAGGAAGAACGAGAATACAACTTGATGAGAATTCCCCCAAACTTGATTATGTCTTTTTCTTGCAGGTTGGAATTGCAGGACTCCTTGACAACAGTTCATCGTGACTTTGAGTGGTTTTGGAATGTAAAATGGTGCAAAAGTTGTGTTCTTCAAGTGCAGACTCAAGACCTTTTATAAACTTGAAAATTCTTCAGGTGCCGGGTCCCATGCCAGGTAAAAGTCATCCAACATATGAATTAAACACGTGCTTTCTAGTAACGGTTGAAACTGTCAGGGCGCAAAAAGTCACTTGTGCCGGACAGGGATGTCCAGCACCATACCTGAAACTGGGTATTTGGTTTACGGTAAATAACCGCTATCTTTTGGCGAATTGGCGCGTCTTTTGCTTGTGCCAGCTACAGAACACCCGACACCATGCCTAGCAAGATTCTTTTCCGCTGCACACATATGCCATGTATGAAGAACCCGGCTCCCCATCCGGCAAGGCTCAGTTTTTGATGCAGAACTTTGCCGCTTGCATGGAAAACACTCATAGCATAAGTCTGAACATATAAAATGGCTTTTCATACAAAATAATGTAAATACTACCTATTTCAAGCTTATTTTAGCTAATATTACTACAAATCTAGCTTATAAAATATGATAAGTCTACGGCTTATCAAGGCCCAACACTTACCTTTTGCTAGTCCTCGAGCAAAATTAAATCTGGAAAGAGTAACTACTTGTGCACAAAACAGATAATCATAATAATGACAATTAGAGTTCTTTCTCAACTACCCAACTCTGATTCATAAGCATCACTTAATCTTTCTTATTCCATCAAAAATATACTAGTGGGTATAAGATAAAACATTCAATCCCCAAAACGAATCAGAGACTCATGGGCTATTTTACATAAGGGATTTTGCATCTCTCCTTTTTCTAGTTTCCAACATTTAGCTCTATTTCTCAAGAGTTTCTTAATGTGACCAAGACTCTCATCAATGGTTTTTTATGGTTCAGCCCTATTTTTCAAGGGTTTCTGAATCTAACCATGATTGTTTTTGCATTAAAGAACAGGGAATTTAGGAGAAAAATAAAAGGAAAAACTCTCATCTATTGCTTTTATTCAGAGGCAATCTTGCAACCTCATAATGCTTCATCTTTTTTTCTGTAAGAAGATCTTTCTCTTATCTTTTTTTTCTTGAAGCTTTTGTTTTCTTTTTGTTTCTTTTATTTTCTCATACATCACCCCTATCTAAGATATTCACCCACAAGAATTGAACTATTTTGAAAAGAAAGGAAAAACATTATCCAAAAGTAGATCAAGGACAAAAACAGAAGTAAGGTCATATACTCATGTTAACAAAAAGAATCACGAAGTGAAAATTGATATCTAAAGGTCAGTAGAAAGCTTACCTCTTGAGAGAACAAATATTTAGCCTTCCCTAATGTCAACTTAATCAAAGAGATGCAAAAAGCTGAGTAGAAGGTTAATAAACTTAAAACTTATTATATTGAATAAACTAGACAGGCTATATGTATATAAATGTTTTTTCTCTTTTTTTTTGTAAGGCGGTCCCCTGCCCTACACTAGGCAGGAACACTGTCCCCAATGTTCTAAAGAGACAATTAATGGAAAAAAATAACTGAATAAATAAATAAATAAAGCATAGTAAATAAAGAAGGTCTCCCCTAGAATATAGATGCGTGAAGGGAGAATGCCCTACACTTGACCTTTGGCCACGTCGGAAGAATGCAAGTTGATGTCATCTAAGTAGATTGAATGTGTTGTGGCGGGTTCACTACATAAATACTTCTTCAAGCGAGAACCGTTGACTTTAAAGCGTTCACCGTTGGTATTCTCAAGTTCTAAAGCGCCAGATGCATTCATGGAGGTGATGGTGAAAGGTCCAAACCAATGTGATTTCAACTTGCCAGGAAAAAGTCCTAGGCAGGAATTATAAAGGTGGACTTATCACCAATTTGAAAATGGCGCAGAAGGATAGCTTGATCATGCAACTTCTTGGTTCTCTCTTTGTAAAGGCGGGCATTCTCGTAAGCGTTGTGGCACAACTCCTCAAGTTCAGAGAGCTGGAACTGCCTTTTTACCCCAGGAGCTTCAGGTCAAAATTCAGAGATTGTAGTGCCCAGTAAGCTTTGTGTTCAAGCTCTACTGGTAAATGACATGCTTTACCAAACACCAGACGGAAAGGAGTGGTCCCAATTGGAGTTTTAAAGGCAGTCCCATAGGCCCACAAAGCATCGTCAAGTTTTTGTGACCAATCTTGCCTGGATGAACTGACTGTTTTCTGTAAAATCCATTTTTACTCTCGATTTGAGACTTCAGCTTGTTCATTGCTTTGTGGATGATAGGGGAGTGTTACTTTGTGATGAACTCCATATTTATGTAGTAGGGCGTCGAATTGGAGATTACAGAAATGGAAACCGCCATCAGAAATGATTGCCTGGGGCACCCCGAATCTGGTGAAGATGTTTTTCTTCAAAAACTTAAGGACTGTTTTGGCGTTTGCAAAAGAGCAAGAACAGCTTCTACCCACTTGGAAACATAGTCCACAATGACTAATATGTACTAATGGCTCTAAGATGGGGGAAATGGACCCATGAAATCGATGCCCCAAACATCAAACAACTTAACTTCCAAGATGTTGTTCAAAGGAATCTCGTGGCGCCTGATATTTCCCATCCTTTGACAACTGTCACACTGTGAGACAAACTTGTGGGCATCTTTATGTAGTGTAGGCCAAAACAATCCTGATTCCAGAACTTTAGCAACAGTCCGGGTGGAACTATGATGTCCTCCAACCTCCTTAGAGTGACACATGTATAGAACTGAGGTTGCCTCATTTTCAGGAATACACCTCCGGATGACCCCATCAGCACATAGCTTAAAAAGGTAAGGGTCATCCCAGAAGAAGTGTTTGATCTGGAAGAGGAATCTCTTCTTTTGCTGAGAAGAAAGTCCATGAGGTACTACACCGGAGGCTAGGTAGTTGGCGATGTCAGCATACCATGGTTCTTCATTGCTTACTTTCAAGGCAGAGAATAACTCAACCCAATTTGAAAAAATTCTCTTTTCAGCCGAATCCTCTACTTGCTGGATTCTGAACAATGTCTTATCCAAAAAATATTCTTGAATAGGAACTCTATCATATGGTCTTGTGATACGGGACAGATGATCAGCTACTCCGTTGTGACACCATTTCTTGTCCACAACTAGAACATCAAATTCTTGCAATAGGAGAATCCAACGCAACAATCTTGGCTTAGTGTCTGCTTTGGTGAACAGGTATTTCAGGGCGGAGTGGTCTGTGTGCACTATAACTTCACTTCCTCATATATAAGAACGAAACTTATCAAGGGCGAAGACAACAACAAGAAGCTCTTTCTCTGTAGTTGTATAATTCTTTTGAGCATCCACAAGAGTCTTACTCGCATAAGTTATAATCCGTAATACCTTGTCCTTCTTTTGACACAGGGCAACCCCCACAACGTAGTCACTTGCATCGCACATGATCTCAAAGGGGAGAGACCAATCCGGGGCGATGACTATAGGGGCTGAAACAAGCTTCTCCTTGATGATCTCGAAGGCCTCCAAACATTCTTCTATAAAGATGAATTTCGTATCTTTGGCCAACAGATCACTTAAGGGCTTTGCTATCTTCGAGAAGTCAGCAATAAACCTTCGATAGAAGCCAGCATGACCCAGAAATGCTCTTACTTCCTTGACTAAGGTAGGGGGAGGGAGCTTTTTGATGACCTCGACCTTGGCTTGGTCAACTTCATTACCTGCTTTAGATACTCGATGCCCCAAAACAATGCCCTCCTTTACCATGAAGTGGCATTTTTCCCAACTCAACATCAAGTTGGTTTCTTCGCACCTGGCTAAGATTAGATCTAGTTACTGCAAACATTCATCAAAATTAGGGCCATAAACACTAAAATCATCCATAAATACTTCAATACTCTTTTCAATAAAATCAGCGAAAATTTCCTGCATGCAACGTTGGAAAGTAGCAGGTGCATTGCAAAGCCCAAAAGGAATTCGAGTATATGTAAAGGTACCGTAAGCATAGATGAAGGTGGTCTTCTCCTGATCCTCTGGTGCAATTGGGATCTGAAAATACCCCGAATACCCATCGAGGAAACAATAAAATTCTTGTCGTGCTAGCCTTTCCAACATTTGATCTATATAGGGTAAGGGCAAGTGATATTTTCGGGTGGCTGAATTTAACTTCATATAATCAATGCACATACGCCACCCCGTTGTTTTTCGTTAGGGAATCAACTCCCCTTTTTCATTTGGAACTGCTTCTATCCCACCCTTTTTGGGTACCACATGGACAGGACTTACCCAAGGGCTATCATAAATGGTGTATATGATACTAGCATCTAATAATTTGAGAACCTCATTTTTGACAACTTCTTTTAGATTGGTATTCAACCTCCTTTGAGCTTACCTCATGGGTTTATGGTTTTCCTCCATGCAAATACGGTGGGTGCAAAAACAAGGATCAATACCTTTTAAATCTGCCAGACACCAACCTATGGCTCTCTTGTGATTTCCTAGGACTTCTAACAATTTGACTTCTTGTTCAAGAGAGAGAAGTGAGGAAATAATTACAGGAAGAGAGTTTTTACCTGATAGGAAGGCATAATTTAGATCAAAAGGAAGTTCCTTGAGTTTTATCTCTGGTGGTTGTTCGATGGAGGGTATGGCTTTTTTAGGCGGGCGTTCGAACCTCTCCAGTGGTGGTTGATAACTTTTCCTTTTGCCCAGGTCAAGTTGCTCAACGACTGCATTGATCTCTTTCCGTAGAGATTTTTTATAGAAGATACCAACACTTGCTCCAAGGCCTCCAACTCGTGAAGTTCAACCAAGGGAATGGAGAAAACCTCCTCATCATTGTAATGGTATGAAATATACCATGGCTAAAAGGCCACAGTGTCTACCGAAGACCTACTAGCGGAAGACCTGCTACCGGAGACCTACTTGCGGAAGGACTACTACCGAAGACCGATTGTCGGAAGGCCTGCTACCGTAAGGCCCCGCTACCGGAAGGATCTACCAAGAGAGTCTACCGGAAGACCAATTGTCGGAAGGCCTATCGTTGAAAGCCCTACTACCGGAAGACCCGCTACCGGAAGGGCTGCTATCTAAAGGATCGCTACCGGAAGAATTACTACCGGTAGGATTATTACTGAAAAGATGGCCCAGAAGAGTTAGTCCAATGCGGAAGTAGTATCCCAGTCCGGAAAGATTATCCAAATAGAGGCTAACAGTTATATAAATATGATAGTATCACATGTATAGGGGCAAAAAAGGTAAACCTGGCCATAGAAAGTCTATAAATAGGAGTAGAGGGGCTCATTTGTAAGGGACTCAAGTTAGAAAAGGGAGAACTCATCCCAAAATCTCTCTAGTGTTATAAACCAAAGGATGAATAATAGCTCTGTCTAGAAGTGGACGTAGGCCGGATTATTGGCCGAACCACTATAATCCTTGGTGTTCGAGTTTGTATCGGGGAGTACCGAATCATACAGTTTCATTTGGCGCCGTCTGTGGGAAAGAACAGGCAGCCACGATTCATCCACGGTCCGCGATCGCCATCGATTTACGGCTTGGGATCCAAAGATGCGACTGAAGGTTAAGGATTGTTCATCGCAATCTGGAAAACATCTACACGGATGTTTTGAGGAAAATAAAATGCTTCAATCTGACCTCGAATTCAACGGAATTGTTCGACTCGTCAGAAGTAAGGAGATCTCAACAACTTTCATAGAAATCGAGCTGCGAAGGCACCACGGTTTAACCGCATTATTTTGATCGGAGAAAAGGAAAGCCGAAGACGTTTGGCGGGATCCATCTGCTACGTATTAAATCAACGCAAGGGAGCGATGAATCACACATTCGACAAAAGTAGATTCACGTCAAACTTTGATCGAGAAGAACCGGTGGATCACATCGATAGCATTTCTCCTCCGATAATTCAAGAAGTCATGCGAGAAGCAATTTCACTTTGAGAAGAGTAAAATATTGTATGAAGATAGATCGATGAAGAAAGCGACACTACTTGAGGATCGCGATCGAAGCGAACGATCTAGGACTACGCTGGCGTAAGAACTTATCCCTATTTGATGGACTCTTCCATTCAAAATCAGAGAATGAGAATTTCGAAATAGCAAGTCAAGATCAAAGGAGTAAGAGAGAGCGATGTCAGATGCCCTAGATCAGGGGTGCTGAGCCATTTTTTGCATCACGATAGGAAAACGTCCGAAGTTAATTACTAAGATAAGTTTCTGCTTACTCAAGTTTCTTCACTATTGCTAATTCAAGGATCCGATCTAATGTTGATTATTTACTGCATGAATGAATGAATAAAATTCATCTGTCTTTGACAAATGACTCTGCTGCTATCTGGCGCATATCGATCAATATCACATTGGGCAGTATTATGTTGTTTAGCTGAGTTGTGTTGATTACAGTATTTTATGTTTCCACACACTATATTTCCCTTCAGAAATAAACTTCAATACTTGGAACTTTTGCACAAGGCGAAAACTGTTTCTATGTGCAATATTGATCAGAATCTTGACTAACCTTCTGCAAAAACTACATACCAACCAGCTGTGCCATTAAACTGTTGTCTGACATGGTTAAGTGATTTCTTGTGGTGTGTGTATTTTTTGTGCATCCTTTGCAAAAAAGTGAGGCCCGGTAGATGAATTAGCAGACGATCTGCCTATTTTTTGGCAGTACCTTGTGTTTTCGAGTCTAACCTTTTTTATGTTCCAGCAATTTAAATCCTCTGAATCCTATTAGCGTTTTACTGCTAGTAATGCCATAAGTTTGGGCAAGTTTTACATCTTGGTTTATGGCTTACTTTGGACAGCCAAACTGTATTAGTACTTATTTCAGCCTGTTCTTTCTAGGCTTGGTCGAGCTCTATTAAATTTTTAGCTTTATAACGCCGCAATTCATATCCTTGTTCAAAAGTACACCTGCCTGGGTGTGTGTTTCCGTTCCTGCTCATTCTGTTACTACTCATCTGTTTTCTACTATCTTATAAGAATATTATTTCACTATCATTAATAATTCTCTTGCCGATATTTTGTCCTGCTATAAGGTCTGAAACAAAGTCACTCTGTCACTAATCTTGAGCCGTTTCAAGTTTGCTTTGAACTCCTTTATGACATGATTAAGCATTTTTAAATTAAGCATTTTTTTAACCTTTTTAAGCCCAGACCACAAACCACTATTAGGATAAAGAAGCAGAGGGGCTGCTCTATATTTACTTCTAAGTTTATACTGCCCACGTGTTAAGTGTTCAAACAATTTATTGTATATAAATTATGAACATTCTTGATCTTTCTTCTGCTAATCTTTTTATTATGGTCTTGATTGGTAAGCTGTTATTAAACAAAGAATTCCATTCCATCTATATATATCACTTGTGATTTTGATATCACTTCGTTCTTGAAGGCTTAATTCAGTGGCAGATTAAGTCTTGTTCACACATATCGCATACGGTGCTGCTGCAGTATCTTTTTCAACTATTGCCCAACGGTATCACTGAATCATGAGGTTTTTATGCGAAGACTGTCAAACGACCGGAAGTGACCAAAAAAGGAACTTGGATCGAACTCGGAAGAAAAAGAGATTGTTATCGCCCGAGGTTAAAGAAGAAGGCCGGGAGTATTCTAGTCAAAAGGGGAAAATCATTTCTACCGATAACAAACTGTTACTATTACCGGTAGCAGCTTCTTGTCTCTACCAGTAACAAATTTGTTACCTTCACCGATAGCAATGGGAGACTCCGATCAACAGCTGCACTCTGGTCCGGGGAAATCAGGAAAAGGTAGTCCAGAATGACAAGAGATATCAGCAAAGATGGATGATTTCGACCGGAGAGTTAGATGGATGATTTCGACTGAAGAGTCATTTCGACTGAAGAGTCATATTTTAAAATTCATCTCTGGGCATTTCATGACCATATCTCCAAAGTATTGTACCGACCCAGAAGCCATCGATGTCCGAAGAACATCATTCAATTACTGGAAGCCATCACCACCCAGTCCGGAAACTACCAACGCTCGAAATATCCCTATTGCTACCGAGAGGCTGTTGGAACCCAAGGTTTTGCTGATTATGGCAACAGAGTAAGTCTGGTGATAGAAGAAATATCACTGATAATAGCATCAGAGCAAGTCTGGGCGATGAACGAGTCTGACTGCGGAAGGAGTTGTTCTGCGACAAAAGATTCTCATGAAAAGTTCTAGAAGCTTAAAGGCGACCTTCTACTGTTAGAACGTGGAGAAAAACATGGAAAAAACTGTCACACACGTTCATATATGATCAGTCCCGAAAATCAAGGCGGTCAAGGGTATAGAGCGCCAGAACAAGTCCCTCTACTAAGTAGTTGCGACAATTTCGGAGTATGCTTGACCAAGAGGACGTGGAGCACCATCCTAAACGTTATGGCTACTAAATAGGAGCAGAAACTTCGGGTATTATCAGTATTTAAGCTTCTAGAACTTTCCATGAGAATCTTTTGTCGCAGAACGACTCCTTCCGCAGTCAGACTCGTTCATCGCCCAGACTTGCTCTGATGCTATTATCAGTGATATTTCTTCTGTCACCAGACTTACTCTGTTGCCATAATCAGCAAAACCTTGGGTTCCAACAAATTCCCCCTTTTTGCTGATGATGGCAAAGGGAACCGACTCAGTCAAGATGAGATAAAGTTCCCCCTTAAGTTGAGCATCATCTATAAGATGATATGAATGCAAACCGCTTGACAGATCGAGTTGGTTGACAACCAAACTCCGTATGTCGTGACTCTTTGTCTGTGGGCAGGCTCTGGGTGACTTGTTCTGCAGTGGGAGTTACTGTTCGCTAAACTCATACTTTCTTTGACTTGGTCACTTTTTGTTGCATCAATCTCGGACCGACTCTTGCTGGCATCTAGGCTTTGGCAATCTTCAGCAAAACTCAAATATCTTCATACATTTTCCCCCTTTTTGCTGATGATGCCAAAAATCACTCGAGTGAATCTCGTAGCAAGAGTTAACCTGCAAAAAAGACGTACAAGCAAACAAGCTTGGAAGAACCAGCCTCAGTGACTAATTCCCCCTTAGTCCAATATTCCCCCTAAGTTTGAGCATGTCATTTAAGACAAGACCAATGAGAAAAGAGCGTAATAGAATTAAACTAAGCTTAAACAGAAACAGTCTGCTTGACCATCAAGCAGGGCAAAATCCATAAGTGCAATTTAAGTCTTCCTACCACCAAAAACATTAACTTGTCTTACTGAAAATGGGATTCACCGCTTTCCCCCTTTTTGACATCATTAGGCAAAACAGGGCGAGTCTGTCTGATATCCAAAAGCAATCACATGGCTAAATAGCCAACCGACAAAGTCTACCCAAGTTTGATAAAAACACCGCCAAGATAAACAAAGTTTGAGATAGGTTGAAAGTATGGTCAAGGGTGTAGGCTAGGAAATGGGGTGAGGGACTTGGTCTGCATCTTGGTATTGACCCATTCATTTTGAATCTTAAGAGAGTGCTAGATGTGGCTAACCATTGTAGTGAAGCGTATTAGCCAAAGAATTCATACCCATATGTGCAAGCTAGTGTTGTTGTAAAGCGCAAACCAGAGTCACGCAAGTTCCACTCTTGGAAGTGGTGGCTGGAGCAAGAGTCCGTCTTCTTCAAATTGAATATAAGTTGAAGAGACGATCGTAATTTGCTTTGTTTTAGCCTTCTCATGGGATTTCTGTCTTTCTTTCTTTTTCTTTTCTTTCCTTTTTTTTGGAAATTCACTTCAACTACGTGGGTATTTTTGCCAGACCGATTTTGTCTACAGATTGACTCTAGCAGTATTTCTTGGTCGAATGAAGGGAAGGGGTTGTGATTGATTTAGGTAGTAAGAGGTAGTCGGTTTTGCTTCAGTGGTAGTGGGTTTAGTAGGAGTGCCAAGGGCTTCGGCTGAGATAGTAGTGGAGCTTGGGCAAGGTAGGTCGGGTAATCGACTAGGGTTGTAGGGTGAGTTGGGCATTAGTAATGATGGACCCAAAGTGGATGGGATTTTTGTATGGTGAGACGGCCATGGGAGACTTAGTGATGGTTTCGGGAGTTGGGATAACAATAATGCCTTGTTTGGAGGGTTTTCGGCTTTGAGTGGGAGAGTGAGTAGGAGTGGTTTGAGGGTTAGGATAATTTGTGGGTTGGGGTCGTGGGATGGTTGATGTGGGTGCTTTGGTCGAATTGGTAAAGAAAAACTTGGCGGGTTTTCAAAAAACATTTGTAGACAAAGTTTAGTTGAACTACTTAACCAAGGAGAGTATGGTGCCAGAGAGACTATACCTGAGTACCCAGACTCTATCTCCAAGAGGGAGAGGAGATACAACCACCCTCAATTAGAACGAGTCATGCCTTGGTGTGTACGAAAAAATCTCAAATGCAACCATGTGTGATGCCTTGGTGATGATATCAGCAAGCTAGGGTCTGTGGAAACTTAGTTTAACTAGATTAAGTTCATCTCCACATGATCTCGTAACAAATGAGAACTCAAGTATATAAATTTAGTGCGAGCATGGAATTTAGAGAACTTGACGACCTTAGCTGGTATTATCATACATAATGGTAACATTTTGATCAGAAATACCGTAGTCTTCAAAGTAATTGAAGCTGGAGCGAGTCTGCTTGCTTTCTACACAAGATTTGCAGAGAGAGTCTGCCTGCTTCAGCACATGATTCACAGACGGAGTCTACTTGCTTTCTGCACATGATTCTCATATATATAGCGAAAATCCCTATCATCACACTGCCATATAGCCTTAAGATCAGCATTGTTAGAGTCATAAACCATATTGTCCGTAGATAATAACATAAGATTGGAGAAATCACAAATTTGAGAGACACTAGAGAGACTATGTCCTAAAATACCAATTAAGTAAACATTGTGAACTTTAAATTAAGAGGGGTTACCAATGGAGCCAATTCTTATGATTTTATGTGCATGTTGTCTCTAAAAGTAACCTTTCCCCCTTGATGGTCAGAGTGAGTCGTAAACTCAACTTGGTTTCCTGTCATATATCTTGAACAACCACTATCCAAAAACCAAGAGTCATTGTTCCGAGCATCACTAATAATAGCATCAGAGCAAGTCTGGGCGATGAACGAGTCTGACTGCGGAAGGAGTCGTTCTGCGACAAAAGATTCTCATGGAAAGTTCTAGAAGCTTAAAGGTGACCTTCTACTGTTAGAACGTGGAGAAAAACATGGAAAAAACTGTCACACACGTTCATATATGATCAGGCCCGAAAATCAAGGCGGTCAAGGGTATAGAGCGCTAGAACGAGTCCCTCTACTAAGTAGTTGTGACAATTTTGGAGTATGCTTGACCAAGAGGACGTGGAGCACCATCCTGAACGTTATGGCTACTAAATAGGAGCAGAAACTTTGGGTATTATCAGTATTTAAGCACCTAGAATCATTTATAATCGTTGGAGCTTTCACTTCCACATTTCGAGAGAGAGAGAGAGTCATATTGAGAGAGAAAGCATTTTCGAGAGATTCTAGTGAGACTTAGTCAATCAGCTTAGGTATTTATTACCTATAGAGCACACTAAACACTCCCCTTTACTCCTTGTTACGCATTGATCAAAGCCGAGAGTAGAACGAGTGTTGGATGAGACAGAGTACCTCTGTCGAATCCCAAGATAGGAAGCTAGGTTGTAATTCACATTGAATTTCAATATAAGCAGAATCCTATCTAGTTAAATTATATACAAACGCTTCCGCATTATCTCCTTGGCAAATACTTGTCTCCAAGTAGGGTTGGTCTGAGACTAACACCTCAGACCTACTCGGTCAGCACCCCGATCCCATCAGAGGTATTGATTTTGGATATAAAAAGGTTGGTGTGCTCGGGGGCGTGAAATTTTCTACCAGATGGGATCTGTCCAAAGCCAAGGGATTAGGAAATACCGGAGGGACCAGAAAACGCTTCGGGCAGGGGAAAGAATTATTTCACAGATATCAGCTGGAGAGCTTTGCCCGTCTGCGGTAGAATTGGGTACAGCAGAAAGATTGATAAATTTTCCAACAGGATAAGGTTTCCGGAAGAACGGGTCGGTCACAGTATAGTTGGGAAAGGGAAAAGAAGAAACCAGAAGATTACATGTTGACCACCAAAAAGTTCACGGAACAATCGTCTCTCAGTGAACATCATTACCCGGAGAAAATTTTTATGCAAAAAATTTTACCGGGCTGAAGATCGTCTAAAAATCTACCGGAGAGTATCCTCCTTTGTCAGTGATCGAAAGTGTTACCAAATGATGGCAATTAGTTTTACTGGAGGCATTCTAGAAGCTTCGGAGTAAGAAGATACTAGTCGCGTCTGAGTTCCAGACCTTCGGTGTAGCATGACCAACAAAGTGCCAGCCAGAGAATAGATGTCGGTAGAGAAATCAAATTCAGAACGGAGTCGCCTGAAGCTTGATAAGGAAGAGTAAAGCTGGGGCAGACAGCTGACGAAATTTGTTCTACCGGTACTATGGGACCTGACTCCGCAAGAAGATTTCTCCAACATGAAATTTTCACCAGTAGCAAATTTGGATCTTCACCGGTAGAAAATTGAAATCTCCAACAACTTGGAATCCCCCGCCGGAAGCAACTTATCATTTTAATCGGGGAAGCAGTCCAGATAAACGGACATCCGAAAGCCAATTGCAGTTTCTACCGGTAGCAACTTGTCACATCTACCGATAGCAACTTATCATCTTGTCCGGTATCAATCTGACGTCTTACCGGTAACATCATCCAACCGGTAAAAAAGAGGTACCAAACCTTCGATATTTCATTGTGAATATTCTTTTGTCACTGGAAGTTTGCGGAAACTTTTTTCAGAGGATTGATCACCCTCTGGTTTTCAAAAAAGATATACTGTAAAACCATTGTTTGATTTACTTAAAACCAAGACCAAAGAGTCTTGAGAAAAGAAAAGAAAGACAGAGAATGTAATCGACGATTTCACCATCAGTGATGGTAGAGTGCTTTGTATCCGACGATCTACCATCAACGATGGTAGTGTATTTCATCCGACAATCTCGCTGCCTTACTGCCATTAGAGTGGTAAACTGACGATCTCACCATCTCGAAGTCGGTAGAGTGTTAAATCGACGATCTCACCATGTGTACAGTGGTAGAGTGTGAAAGTGTAACTAAATGGTTACCAAAAGAAATCTTGAAAAAAAAACAAAAGAGCAGTCTAAAATTCTTCATTATAAAAAATCTCCTACTTTTGGGAAGCCCGGTCACTCCGGGCAGCCCTAAAGACAAATATCTTTTAATCTGTTAAATTCAGGTATACAGGTACAAGGAATAAAGTAATTCAAGCAGGAATCTGATTATGGAAGTAATGTCCCATTATTATTATCTCGGACTTCTTGAGATTATTACGGTCTTCTGGAATTATTATGGTATTCTGGGATTATTATGGCCCTTCGGAATTCCAGATCTTTGGATTTCTTATTATGGCACATTCAAGGAGCGGAGACCTTTTTTCTGGAGTACAAGTGGGACTTCATCACCCCCGTAACCTGTGGGACTTCTTGGTGACCGATAGACAAGCACTTATGTAGGCTAAAGTTTGTAAGTTCATTTCCTTTTTAGGCAAAAGAAAAAGAACTTGTGGGACTAGGAGATATATAGTAGAAAAGAAAAGAGTACAAAGTGTAAATTTCATCTTCTTTTTATAAGTTCCACTTTTTAGTGTTAAAAATTAGAACTTGTGGGACTGATGTAATGGTATGAAATATACCATGGCTAAAAGGCCACAGTGTCTACCGAAGACCTACTAGCGGAAGGCCTGCTACCGGAGACCTACTTGCGGAAGGACTACTACCGAAGACCGATTGTCGGAAGGCCTGCTACCGAAAGGCCCCGCTACCGGAAGGATCTACCAAGAGAGTCTACCGGAAGACCAATTGTTGGAAGGCCTATCGTTGAAAGCCCTACTACTGGAAGACCCGCTACCGGAAGGGATGCTATCTAAAGGATCGCTACCGGAAGAATTACTACCGGTAGGATTATTACTGAAAAGATGGCCCGGAAGAGTTAGTCCAATGCGGAAGTAGTATCCCTGTCCGGAAAGATTATCCAAATAGAAGCTAATAGTTATATAAATATGATAGTATCACATGTATAGGGGCAAAAAAGGTAAACCTGGCCATAGAAAGTCTATAAATAGGAGTAGAGGGGCTCATTTGTAAGGGACTCAAGTTATAAAAGGGAGAACTCATCCCAAAAGCTCTCTAGTGTTGTAAACCAAAGGATGAATAATAGCTCTGTCTAGAAGTGGACGTAGGCCGGATTATTGGCCGAACCACTATAATCCTTGGTGTTCAAGTTCATATCGGGGAGTACCGAATCATACCATTTCAATCATCAATGAATTCGTTCTTGCCATCGTCTGTTAGTAGACCAACACAACAAGCGGTATGAGTAGTAACACTTTTTCTTACCATCTGTGCCATGTTAAATTCAATCTTCCCATCCTCGAATCGGAAGGTGACCTTGCCATCATAAACGTCAATGACCGCTCTGGCTGTGCTTAAGAATGGTCGTCCAAGGATCAGGGGAACCTCGGTATCCTCACTAATATCCAAGACGACGAAATCGACGGGGAAAATGAATTTGTCAACTCCCACCACCAAATTTTCTACCATTACCATTGGTTTAATTGAGGATCTATCTGCCAATTGAAGGGAGAAGGAAACGGACTTCAGTTGATTGTCGCGGATCCTTGTGAAAATGGAGTATGGCATGATATTAATACTTGCGCCAAGGTCACATAACCCATGGCCACAATCAACGTTTCCAATACAGCAAGGCATGATCGGCAGTCCTGGATCCTTCTGTTTGGGTGGCATTATTCTCACTAGGGCCGCCGAACACTCCTCTGTCAGAGTGACCATCTCTAAATCTTCCATTTGTCTCTTGTTGCTCATTAGCTCCTTGAGGAATTTAGCATAGGTAGGCATCTATTTTAAAGCATCTATCAATGGAATATCAATAGTTAAGCATTGAAATATTCCTAAGAATTTCTTAAATTGCTCGTCCATATGCTTTTTCTTGAGCCTATTTGAAAATGGTAACTTTTCTTTTGTTTGATTATTGAGAGAATCGGAGACAGTAGAAGGAGATTTAGAAGTAGAGGGAAGAGAGGTAGGAGCCTATGTCTCCTGTGATGGTAGAAAAGGAATTGTCTCTTCTTTATCATCATATGTCACTTGCTTTTCTTTTTCTTGATCTTTACCCACCTCCCTTCCACTTCTGAGAGTAACGGCGCTTGCATCTTTACTTCCAAGGGTAACTGATTTCGCCTGCTCTCTCGGGTTTAATTGGGTTTGGGAAGGTGATAAGTGTCCAAATGAGCATGATTTATAGGTGTATTTCATATATAATATTAGCACTTTTCTTGCTCATTTCTCCACTTCGGTTAGTTTTCCTCTAGTTTATGTTTTATTGTTATCTCACAAATTTATTGTTTGAACATGAGGAAAACCAAGCTGGGAATAAAGTAGACGAAGAGACGAACGCATAGACGCAAACGACTCAGAAAACGGAATCCAAACGAAGAATCTAGAGCCGGTCAAAGTTGGAAGGAAATGGGTCACGACCACACTTGTGACCGCATGGATTTCGGGCGGACGCAAGAGCGGACGACTCAGGTGGCAACCGCCTCTGTACCGCCTAAAACCAGGGCGGACGTGAGAGGAGAGGAGACAGGCGGACGTCAATGCATGCAACCGCTTCATTCTTAGGCGGTCTGGGAGGCGGACGACTCAGGGTCACAGCAGTGGAGTCCGCATGATATTGAGGCGGACGCAAGAGAGGACAGTCAGGCGGACAACAGAGGAGAGTCACAACCGCATGAGTTCTAGGCGGACGCCAATGAGGTCACGAAGCGGACGTGACTAAAAATGAAATGCGACAGTTTTCTTCTCTGTTTTCTTCCTCGCGTCGACCTGTCTGCAACTTGCTACCATATCCATTATCAGTCGGTGCTTATTTTCCTCACGCGTGAACTCTGTCCCCTGCAATAAATGAGCAATCAGTGAGCAAATCTTATCCAGCTCTTTCCACCGCCTCAATCCATTCTTCAACTTGCTCACGCGTCTGTCTATCTTCAAACCTTCGCTTCCTCTATATAAACACACGAGCCTTCTGCTCAGAACACATCCTCCACCCATACAATCCATCACCGTACCACTTCACCACACATCACACATTCATCTCATTTCTCTCCTCCCGCCTTCTCCATTTTTATTTCACTTTCCACCATATTCACCTCTAGTCCTACGTATACAAAATAGCAGAGCGAGCTGGAGTGATTACAGATGATTTCTATTACTCTTGTTTCTGTTTATCTATTTAATATGTTAGGCTAGAATATTTATACTCGGGGAATGGTTATTATGTGTTTGTATTATTATGCATTATTATTACTGGTTTATTTAAATACAGTTTGTTACGTTTTAAAGGTTATCTCGCACCTTTTTAATAAATGTCATGAGTTTATTAAATTGCTTTCCTAAGTCTATTTTGATCAGACCGGTGATAAATAGATAGGTTAATTAAGACGTAAAACTGGAGGAAACTTGTTATGATTTAATAAGTTAGTATTCAGTTGCAAATGTAATTCCTCAAATACTCCTCTGCCGTTTACAGGCATTTTGCTTGAACCTTGATTAGAACCTTGCATTTTCAGGTAAACGAGTTCTTTTGAGTCTATGACTTAGACCTTAAGAAAATAACAGGAACCTTGCCAAATTATTAAACCAGTAGAGATAGCTTAATTATGCAGATTATAATAACCTGACCCGGAGTTCCATTTCATTTATCTGTCAACTTAGTTTATTTTATCTTTTCTTTTTATTTATTTACAAGTCAATTAATCCCCCCTCCCCCCTCGTGACACGCTTAGGTACTATAATATATATTAGTCCCACGGTTCGACATCCGGTCGCTTACAATTTCACTATACTACTACGACCGGGATTTGTTTGCAGCCCGACGTTTAATTTGAGTTTTAATTTCTTTTCTTTTAATTTTACACCAGTTTAACCACTCACTTTATAACGTCTGCAAAATGGCGCCGTTGCCGGGGACTAGATTTATTCTAGTCCCTAAGCCCCGGATTATTCACTTGTTATATTAGAATATTTTGTCTATTTTATTTTGTTTGTTGTTTATATTAATTATTTTTTTTATTTTATTTTGTTTATATTATTATTATGTTTGTTTCTAATTATTTTATTTTCTAATCTGTTTCAGTAGTTTTGTTTTATATACAAAAACACAAAAAAAAAATGGAAATGGAACAGGTGTTCGAGCAAGAGTTTTGCTATTCACAGTATTTATACTGCTCCGTATGTGGGGGAGCTCATGATTATGAGGATTGTCTCATATTCCAAGAGCAACTCTGGTTAGAAGATCAACCAGACTACCTGGAGAGACTCGCTCAACAAGAACAGCAACCAAAGAGCGAAATAATTCATGAGGTAGAACACCCCACTACGGATGTAAGTTATTCTCTTCCCTCTACGGTCGCCTACCGCCAGTTTCCATCCTTCTCTGTTCTCTATCCAGAAGATGAGGATACTTACATCCTCGAAAATGAAGAGAAGGAATTGCCATCACCTCCCGCCAATATATCCAAACAGAACGCCACTATCACCTTCGAAGAATTAACTTTCTCTGAAGATGATATCAATCAGCGTTCTTTCTACAAGCCACACCTACAAGAGGAGGATGTATACATCCTTCAATTTGAGGAAGAAAAATCATCATCGCCGGGTCTTCTGTTAGAACTACGTTCCCGGCAATACCTCCTCAAACACCAGATTTTGTGGAGTATTAATTTTCTTATTTTATATGCCGAGGTAACGTTTTGTTTTGATCCAGGATAACAAAGCATGCGTCTAGCCAAAGACGTTAAAGAAGGGCAGCTTTCCGGGAGGCAACCCGGGTGTACTTTTATTTTATTTTGCTTTTTTTTGCTCTTTTTAATTTTCAGGTTCTCTCTAAATTTTATTTTTGCTAACTTTTAGCCCCGTTTATACTATGGTTGCTTCTAGTGTCTTATGCAGGTGCACCTCCATATAGACACCGCAACCAAGCTACGCTACTTGAGGCTGAAGCTCAAGTGTGGGGGAACTCCTTTAACAACAAAGCAAAAATAATATCAGGGGAGTACCAGTTTCTTTAATTATGCTTTTATTTAAATAAAAATTGCAGAGGAGCGTTTATGTGCTCAAATGTTTATTTGTGATCTTTGTGTTATCTCTATTTTATCTACTTACCGAAAAGGTCTTCTGAAACCTTCCCTTGTTTTTCTGGTGAACAATGAGGGCATTGTTCAATTTAAGTGTGGGGGAGTGTGCCCTTTTCGGTAACATTTTGTGCTTAAATGTTTAATCTCTCTCCTTATCATGCGTTTGTCCAATTCAAATATTATGGACCCTTTATATGTGGGTTGTTCTCTTTAAGAATAAATATTGTTATGAATTGTAGGATAAATTGTACAAATTTTAAAATTTTGATTACTTTTGAGGAGCATTTTATATGCGGTGTGACCAAATAATCTGCAAATGGATGGATTTTTATTGCTCAGGGGTTCTTTCTGTCTTCTTTCTTAGGGATTGCTAACGGGTGCTTCTCTGTTTAAAAAGAAAAAGAAAGGAATACAAAAAAAAAAATAAGGACTTGCGAGACACCATTGGTAACCAACAAAAGAGAGTTGAGTGTTCTTGAATACAAAGGCGTCATGCCTATATTTTCTCATCTCTTATGCAAAAGTGGAACAAATGCATAAATCTATTTTTCCTTTTGTTTTCTTCTCAATGCCCATTCTTGAGAGAAGTTGGACATGGTAAAAGTTCTCAGAGTCACACAAAAGAAACATTGAAGTACCTTAGATCATACCCCGAAACTCTATATTTTATTTTTTACTCTGAGCACACCTATGCCACCAGCAGTTGATTTTTCACACTCCTCAATAAGTTTAAAGATCATGTTTATCCTACCCTTCATAATAATATTTGTTAGTATTGAGCATTCCCTACTTACTTGGGTACGTGGTTTTGCTTGAGGACAAGCAAAAAGATAAGTGTGGGGGTGTGATAAGTGTCCAAATGAGCATGATTTATAGGTGTATTTCATATATAATATTAGCACTTTTCTTGCTCATTTCTCCACTTCGGTTAGTTTTCCTCTAGTTTATGTTTTATTGTTATCTCACAAATTTATTGTTTTAACATGAGGAAAACCAAGCTGGGAATAAAGTAGACGAAGAGACGAACGCATAGACGCAAACGGCTCAGAAAACGGAATCCAAACGAAGAATCTAGAGCCGGTCAAAGTTGGAAGGAAATGGGTCACGACCACACTTGTGACCGCATGGATCTCGGGCGGACGCAAGAGCGGACGACTCAGGTGGCAACCGCCTCTGTACCGCCTAAAACCAGGGCGGACGTGAGAGGAGAGGAGACAGGCGGACGTCAATGCATGCAACCGCTTCATTCTTAGGCGGTCTGGGAGGCGGACGACTCAGGGTCACAGCAGTGGAGTCCGCATGATATTGAGGCGGACGCAAGAGAGGACAGTCAGGCGGACAACAGAGGAGAGTCACAACCGCATGAGTTCTAGGCGGACGCCAATGAGGTCACGAAGCGGACGTGACTAAAAATGAAATGCGACAGTTTTCTTCTCCGTTTTCTTCCTCGCGTCGACCTGTCTGCAACTTGCTACCATATCCATTATCAGTCGGCGCTTATTTTCCTCACGCGTGAACTCTGTCCCCTGCAATAAATGAGCAATCAGTGAGCAAATCTTATCCAGCTCTTTCCACCGCCTCAATCCATTCTTCAACTTGCTCACGCGTCTGTCTATCTTCAAACCTTCGCTTCCTCTATATAAACACACGAGCCTTCTACTCAGAACACATCCTCCACCCATACAATCCATCACCGTACCACTTCACCACACATCACACGTTCATCTCATTTCTCTCCTCCCGCCTTCTCCATTTTTATTTCACTTTCCACCATATTCACCTCTAGTCCTACGTATACAAAATAGCAGAGCGAGCTGGAGTGATTACAGATGATTTCTATTACTCTTGTTTTGTTTATCTATTTATATATGTTAGGCTAGAATATTTATACTCGGGAATGGTTATTATGTGTTTGTATTAATTATGCATTATTATTACTGGTTTATTTAAATACAGTTTGTTACGTTTTAAAGGTTATCTCGCACCTTTTTAATAAATGTCATGAGTTTATTAAATTGCTTTCCTAAGTCTATTTTGATCAGACCGGTGATAAATAGATAGGTTAATTAAGACGTAAAACTGGAGGAAACTTGTTATGATTTAATAAGTTAGTATTCAGTTGCAAATGTAATTCCTCAAATACTCCTCTGCCGTTTACAGGCATTTTGCTTGAACCTTGATTAGAACCTTGCATTTTCAGGTAAACGAGTTCTTTTGAGTCTATGACTTAGACCTTAAGAAAATAACAGGAACCTTGCCAAATTATTAAACCAGTAGAGATAGCTTAATTATGCAGATTATAATAACCTGACCGGAGTTCCATTTAATTTATCTGTCAACTTAGTTTATTTTATCTTTTCTTTTTATTTATATTACAAGTCAATTAATCCCCCCTCCTGTGACACGCTTAGGTACTATAATATATATATTAGTCCCACGGTTCGACATCCGGTCGCTTACAATTTCACTATACTACTACGACCGGGATTTGTTTGCAGCCCGACGTTTAATTTGAGTTTTAATTTCTTTTCTTTTAATTTTACACCAGTTTAACCACTCACTTTATAACGTCTGCAGAAGGGAATTGGCCAGGAGGCCTAGGTTGGGTAAGGATTTGTTGAAGTTGAGAATGCAAGGATTTTTGGTCCTTGCGTAGGGCGGAGATCTCTTCTTGAGTATCTCTGGATTTATTCATGAGGGCCTTCATTATATCCCCCATCTCTGCCATCTCTACTTCAGAATTGGATGGGAGTTGGGGTGATTGGTGAGAAGGTACTCTGTTATAAGGAGGTTGTGGGAATTGCCCCTAACCTCCTTGATAGCCGGAATTGTTTTGAAAGTTTTGGGGTGGTTGGGCACCTCTTTGCCAAGGTTGCCTGAACACTTGATTGTTGGCGACGTAGTTCACCTCCTCAGATGCTTTAAGTTCTTGTAACTCAGGACACTGTTCGAAATCATGTGGTCCACCACACTGTGTACAAGACATGTCAGAAGGTGGTAAAGAAAACATAGAAGAGTGAGTTACCTGAGCGGGTGGTCTTGTATTAGCCATGTTTGCCTACTAAGGGAGAGAGCTCATAGCTAGTTGCTCCACAACGTTTTGTAAAGCACTTGCCTTTGTGGACTGTTGGGCATTGTTCTCCAGCAATTGCTCGTGACTCTTCATTAACTTTTCAAATTTGTTATCACTTTCTCCAATATGGTACAAACCTGGAGTGTTGCCTCTTGCCCCTTCTATGGCCCAGTCACAAATTTTGTCGCATAGGGATTCAATCCCGTCCAGCAATTACTCTTCTAGTTTCTTCAGAATGTCGGCGCCAAGGGAGGACAACACCATTGTCTTGTATTGGCTCACGAGCCCTTTGTAGAACAACTAAGAGAGTTGCTCCTTCGTGAGACCATGGTGGGGACATTTCAGAAGTAACCCCTTGAATCTATCCCAAGCTTCGCAAATGTTTTCTGATCCAGGTTGCTTGAAGTTATAGATTTCAGCGATCATTTCCAAAGTGAGACTCGGCGGTAAGAACTTCTCGTAGAACTTAGTTGCCATGTCGTCCCACGTGGAGATGGTGTTTGGCGTCAGGTTGTGGTACCATTTGCTTGCGAGTCCTGTGAGACTGTGAGGGAAAAGAGAGAGATGTTGCAGGAACTTTTACGTGGAGTAATGCTTTATCTGGGTTGGTACCATCAAACATTCCCAACTCCTTGACACAACAGATTTGATGATACGACTTCAACTTCTGCCATTCATTATAATCGGCTTGAGGAAGATGAGGGAGATTGATGGCCGGCTTTTGGCCTTGGTTAGAGGGCCTATTGATGTTGTGCACTATTGCCATCTCGCACGAGGTACTTGGATCTCCTTGTGTGTAAGGTCGGTTCTTTCTCTGTCTTAAGGCTCGAAGGAGTGATCTCTCGATCTCAGGATCATAATCTGCTACTTCGTCAGAAAGACCTTGTGATCTAAGAAGCATTCACTTTAAGGAAGGCAAGTATCTAAGATGACAAAAGAAAATGTTTTTATGTAACATGAAGAGAATATGTAATCACTAATATATGCTTTTATTAAAAATAAAATATCATTGTCATTACATAATACATATAAAAGATACTAAAGTAAAACTAAAAGATAGCCCTAAACCTTGTACGCCTAACTCTATTAGTAAAAATCGTATAAGAGGGGTCCCTCCTTTGAATTCTATTGGTGAAGATGCCCATATAAGGGAATCTCCTCCTAAGCTCTTCCACAGGCAGAATCCTCATGCACCCTGTGGTTCTAAGGCGGTGGTAGGCGCGGGCTGGTTTTAACTTCTTCCTCTTAATAAAAATCTCTACCTCTGTACGGGGGTTCAGTTCATTCACCACATATATATGCAAAAATTGAAAAAGCCTGGACTCCCCACTTTGCGCCGGGTAGCATGCCAGATACGCAGTGTCCGGCTTCAGACTTCCTCTGATTGTGCCGGATCACGACACCTGGCATCCTACACGGCACATTCAAAAATACAAATACCGAAATAACTCATAATTAACATTCGGCGGGAAATAATTTACCGAGTTGTAGAACATGCCGGATGCCCAGCCAGACGTATCATATCCGGCACAGACTTCCTCTGATTTTGCCGGGAGATGAAATCCGGCAGTGAGTCCGGCATATTCAAACATTTGAAACAGAATACGAAAATCAACAAATAAAGAATAGGCTATTACCGATTTTAGGACTTGGACTAATTCCAAGTCCCCGACAACGGCGCCATTTTGCTAGCTAAAGAATTGTAGGGTAAAATAATGTACAAAAGAATGAAATAATAAAATAATGAAAAAAGAATAAATAACCTACAATCTATATAGGTAGCAAAAATCTCGGTCAAAGTAGCAAGGAAGCATATTAAGACCAAGAATATCGAACCCTAGGGACTTGTATAGAAAATTAGTCATAGCCTTGGTAATTACTAATTCTTTCTAAATAAAAAGGGGAAAAGTGTGAAAGTATTCTTAATCCTAACTAAAACTAATTAAACTAACTATTCACAACGAACCAACCTTGATTAAGGCCAATTATCAGCGTAAGAGCTCATATGAATAAAGGTCAAATGTGGCAAGTCTTGAAAAGGATTTTTTTCTCGCAAAATGAATGCGCTGAATGTCATGCCGGACCTCGGATTCCTGGCACATTCAAGGACTTTGAATGTGCCAGACATCTTCCATCCGGCACTACGTCCGGCATCTTCATTTCGTAAATACCAATTCCAGTTTCAAGGTATGACAAAAAGAACTCAATATCCTTATTTGCATCTTGCAAGTTAATGCCTCGAATACAAACAGAACAATTGAGAAATAAGAGATTAATCCTAAACCTAAGTCTCTATTGCCCACTTTTCAGAACAACAAAATTTAAGATTCCCGAAATCCTAATCTATTCTACTCTTGTTTTGTTAACCTTAAATAGAACATAGAAATAAGAGAACAAGAGAAAATCCATATTCTACTTTTATGAAGATTAGAATTCTGGTTAAGAAACTTGCAAATTCCATTAATGATCAATGAGTGTTTACAAAGATAATCATCCTAACCAAAGCAGCCAAAGAATATACTAAACAAACCAGACCATCAAGAAGAGATACAAGAAAGAACGAGAGTACAACTTGATGAGAATTCCCCCGAACTTGATGATGTCTTCTTCTTGCAGGTTGGAATTACAGGACTCCTTGACAGCAGTTCGTCGTGACTTTGAGTGGTTTTAGAATGTAAAATGGTGCAAAAGTTATGTTCTTCAGGTGCAAACTCACGGCCTTTTATAGACTTGAAAATTCTACAGGTGCCGAGTCCCATGTCTGGTAAAAGTCATCTGGTATATGAATTAAAAACGTGCTTTCCAGTAATGGTTGAAACCTCCAGGCGCGAAAAGTCACTTGTGCCGGACAGGGATGTCCGACACCATACCCGACACTGGGTATTTGGTTAACGGTAAATAACCGCTATCTTTTGGCGAATAGGCGCATCTTTTGCTTGTGCCGGCTACAGAATACCCGACACCATGCCCGGCAAGATTCTTTTCCACTGCGCACAAATGCTGTGTACGAATAACCCGGCTCCCGATCCAGCAAGGCTCAGTTTTTGATGCAGAACTTTGCCCCTTGCATGGACAACACTCAAAGCATAAGTCTGAACATATAAAATGGCTTTTCATAAAAAATAATGTAAATACTAACTATTCTAATCTTATTTTCGCTAATATTACTACAAATCTAGCTTATAAAATATGATAATTCTGCGGCTTATCAGTCACCTCACAACAGTGAAAAGAATTCTGTGATATTTTAAAGGATCCATGGATCTTAGCCTGTTTTATCCTAAGTTTACTAATTGTGACATTGTAGGATATTCAAATGCATACTGTGGCGGATCCATAACTGACAGAAATAGTACGTTAGGGATAACCTTCTTTGTTGGTTCATGCTTGATTGCGCGGGGGATCCAAGAAATAGCAAAGTGTTGCAATTTCGACAACTGAATTAGAATATATGGTCATTGCAAGCAGCTGTGTATAACTCCTATGGCTTAAATAACAAATTGGCGACTATGGTGTCAAAATGGGTACGTTGTCTATCATGTGTGATAACACTAGTGCTATATCCATCTCCAAAAATCCAGTGCACCATTCTTGTACTAAACACATTGATATAAGACATCATTTCCGTAGAGATTGTTGTGAAAAGGAACTAGTTAGGTTGAAATAACCATGTAGACGAGGCTTGTTTTTGGTTCAGGATAAACAAACTAGCGGAGTACCTTGCCTTTATCCTTTTTTTCCTTACATTCCCAAGATTCCAAGCTAAACTCATCCAGTTCCCACAATTAGCCAATCCATTAGATTTTAGTGAATATAGAAAAAATTTAAGAAAATACTTTAATCAAACAACTTTTAAGCAAATTTTTTTTAAGGTTGTCATCAGGCTCAATTTCAAATATCCACAAAAATTATCACCCAAAATTCAACATTTATCGGTATTAGAGGAGCGTATTATTTATCACCTTAAAATAAACCAAAACTAGTGGTCTGAGGTAAGAACTGAAGGTCACTCCCTACCCCACACTTAAAATTTAACAATTTCCTTATTGTGTGATAAGGCAGGAGTGAAAAACTCTAAGCAAAAAGAAATACATTTATGTTCGAAGGAAACATAACAGAGTAGTAAAAAATAAAACTTCAAAGAGATCAAACTAAAACTCCTGTGGATTTTGTTGTTGTTACAAGAGGGACGACCTCACACTAGAGCTTTGCTCAAGTAGTGGAGCTTGGTTGCAGTATCCTCATAAGCATTTATCTGAAACATAGATATGAAAAACAATAAAAACTACAAACAAAGTTATAGATTGGCAAAAACATAATCAGGAAAGAAAGTACAAAAATAAATTAATACTGAAACTAAAAACTAACAGACTAAAACACTGGGTTGCCTCCCAGCCAGCTGCCCTTCTTTAGCGTCTTTGGCTAGATGGACCTCATTCTATCAGGAAAGTTTAGATGATTCAACTATCTTTGAAACCCAGCAACCCGAAGCTCTGGAAGAATCAGCTTGCTTCGAAGACCTGCCAGCATAAAATAATAGTCGCTCACCTTCAACATTTAAAGTAATCGTACCGTGAGTAACTTTGATTAGAGCGTTAGTTGTAGCCAAGAACATTCTTCTCATGATAAAAAGAATAGTAGGATCTGCTGCCATGTTGAGCACGACAAAAATCACAAGGAAAATACAGGTGCTCCACCTTAACCTGAACATCCTTCGCAATCCCGTAAGGATAGACCACCGAGCTTCTCAAACACTGTGTATGGCATAAGACTGATCGACACCCCTAGATCAGCAAGGTAGTGATCAAAATATATCTCTCCTAGTTTGCAAGGAATTGTGAAACTTCCAGGATCTTTGCATTTCTCAGGTAGATGCTTCTGGATGATCGATGAACAAGTTTCAGTGAGCTGAACAGTTCCCACCTCAACAAACTTTACATTATCGGATAGCAGCTTCTTTAGGTACTTGGCATAGTTAGGCACCTTCGCAACCAAATCAACAAATGGGACATTAATAGATAGCTAGCGAAGTAAGGTGAGAAATTTATCAAACTCATTGTCCTCTTTAGCACACTTTGTTCTGTCTGTGATGGAAACTGGAGGAGAATCAACAACTGTAGATGATGTAGGTGAAGGAGCTTAGGTAGCTTCATAGTTCTACTCATTCTCTAACACCGGGTCATTGGTATTCACCACCTTTTGCTCAGTAACTTTATTCTTCCCACTCCTCATTGTTACTACCTTCACTGATTCCTGCACCTGTAAAGAACATTTATTAGCTTCAATGTCATTACCAATCTAACATAATTTGACATCAATTTAAACACATAAGAAAAAGAAATATCCATAGTGAATTTCTTAAAATGTTCAAGAAATTTTCTAAGTTGCTCATCAAGATCATTTTTCTTTAACCTATTAGGAAAAGGAAAAGGTTCAACAAATTCATGTTTAGATTTAAAAGAGTAAGAAGGTTGAGTTTCAAGAGACTCCTTCTCCTTGGGTTTTTTAATAACTCTACTGGAGTCCTCAAATAATTCACCTCTTCACTTTGCTGTGAGGTACACTGACACATATTTGAACTCCTACGACAATACTCACACACAGAAACACATTAGAAGCAACCAGTACATTTGATGTCGAACTCATCAGGGCTCAAATTCTTTTAAATGGTTTCGAAATACTATCCACCTTAGTAGCCAGAAGAGTATTAGAGTCCACCTCTTACATTCCTGCAGCTTTCCTCGGAGGGATCACTGAGGAAGCTCTTGCACCTCCCCTCTGATTAGCTTAATTGGACAATGTTTCCAAAATCTCTTTCATGTGGGCGTTGGGCAACTCCATAAGACTCCCTGCAGCATAAGTATCAACCAGGAGTCGGCTCTGGGGTCCAAGTCTATATAAAATTATTGAAGAACTACTTTTTCCCCCAAGCCATTGTGAGGAAGTCTCCTAACAATGCCTTTAAATGGTTCCCATGCTTCATAGAGAGTTTCACCACTATACTACTTGAAATTAGTGATTTCTCCCTCACGGTCAACATACGAGAAGGATGGAAACACTTTATCAGAAAAAAATTTCCATCCAGTCGTAGAAAGGGCGGGAGATGAACATTTGGATCTTTGTGACTGACCCGCTGAACTATGACACATTCAAAACCATCGTGATGTAATGAGTTTTGATTGTCATTCTACACCCGCCGGCAGTGCAGGGATCAATATAGGTGATATGACTCCCTCCACATTCTGGCGGGTGTTGTCATTCATCCGTCTCTCCTAATTGTTTACAACTACACTCATAGTAAAAACCAAAAAATAAAAAATAAAATAGCAATAAAAGAAAAATACAATATTATACGAAAAGGAAAATTTAAATAAAATGAAGTCTCAGGAAATACAAAAACTGAATTAAATAAAAAAAAGAATAATAATTAAACTAGTACAAATGAAAAAATTAAATTAAACAAATTAAAATAGCAAAAAATAAAACAGAAACAAAATAAAACAAAACTAACCTAACCGAAAGTTAAACTAATCTAATAACATAAAATCTAAGAAATAAAAATAACTATAAAAATTAGAAACAACCAAAATATAAAACCAACTAATTAATAACAAATAACCAAACCAACACAAAATAAAACTAAACTAAAAATAAATTAAATAAGCAAAACAAAATAAATGATAAGTGCGAAACATATAGACTTTTAGGGTTTAAATACCTTATAACTTGCAACACTTTAGGCAATGTTTCCCACTAGCTATGTGAATTTTCTTGGATTTATGTTTTGATATGAACTAATATATTTTATGTATGAAATGCAGAAAAAGGCCTTGGAATCACATAGTACACTTCATAAGCTTCGCAACGTAACAAATGGGGATCAAATCGAAGCTCAAATGAAGAATCTGGAGCCTGTCGAAGTTTGTAAAGAAAGCAGAAAAAAATACACACGTCCGAACCTGTGTCCGGACATGCAGGTCCGGACGCAACACCTGTCCGACCCTATAGGTCCGGACGTGCTGGTCCGGACATATGACGACGAAGCATTTTTCGCACAGCGTCGACATGTCCGAACCAGCAGGTCCGGACGCTGGTTCGGACCTGTCGGTAAATTCAGCATACAAGAGCCAATCGACATGGTATGGAAGGATAAATCAATTTTATCCTCTTCCACCGACTTACCCATCCTTTTTACCCCATTATCACTATAAATACACCTATAACCCTCCATTAATAGATATCTCATTCCACCCCAAAAACCATGTCAATTTTCCTCCACAAAATCACCATCTCCTCTCCATTCACCTAGATATTAGATATCCATCTCACTCCATTTTCATCCACAAAAACCACTACGTTGTTATCCTGTCCAACCTCTGATTGACATATTACCAGTTAATATGTCAGGCTAAAGAGGATATACTCTGGGTGAAGGTTAATTTATAGTCTGTTTAATTATGTAATTATGTTTTTACCGGTTTAATTAAATACAGTTTGTTACGATTAAAGCTTATCTCTCGCCTTTTTAATAAATTTCATGGATTTATTAAAATGCTTAACTAAATCTATTTTGATCAGATCCGTGATAAATAGACAGGTTAATTAAGCCGTAAATCTGTAGAAAGTCTATTATGATTTAATAAGTTAGTATTTTCAGACGCAAATATAATTTCTCATACTTAATCCGTATACATGTGTTTTGCTCGAATCTGGATTAGACCGAGCATGTTCTGGTAAACGAGTTCTTTTGAATCTATGATTTAGTCCTTAAGATAATAACAGGAATTTTGCCAAACTATCACAATAAAACTGGTAGACATAGCATAAAAGACCAGACTATATAAACCTGAACCCAGAGTCCCGTTTAATTTACCTTTTACTCAATTTATTTTATCTTTCCTTTTTATTTATAAAAACAAGTCAATTAATCCCCCATTTTGTGACACCGCTTAGGAATTAGATAATTCCCCTTTAGTCCCACGGTTCGATATCCGGTCGCCTCCACTTTACTATACTACTGCGATCGGGATTTGTTTGCAGCCCGTAAGGTATTTTGAGTTTTAAATTTCTTTTTTCATTTGTTTTAAATACGTCAGTTCCAACCACTCACATTATACTGTCTGCAATAAATAAAAGAAAATTAAACAAAGGCTAAACTAAATAACCGTGCCTCCCCGGCAACGGCGCCAAAAACTTGTATGAGGTAAAGCTGGCCACGGTTTTGACCGGTACTGGTTTCGGAACATGTGTATATAGATTCAAAACCGGTTAGTGGGAGTTCCGGTTCTGAAGGCTTTATTCGCTACAGATTCGTTGAAAACACCGGTTTTAGCCAGTTCTTTACCGGTTTCGGTTCCAGTTTTGTTCATGATTCAGTTCCAAATTTGATTTTTTTTTAAGTTTTGAATTTTTCAAAACTTTTGATTTTTTAAACTTTCAAAAGAGGAGGCGGGAATTAACGGTAGCTTTGACCAATTCTGGGGTGGTTCCAGAGGTTCCAGTTCTGGTTTCGGTTCTTCGTATGCATTCTTATACCAAATGTATTGGTTCCCGGTTCCAAGGCGGTTCCGGTTCGGTTCCGAATCTCCAAAGGTGTATTCAGATTCGCTCTGCTTGCATACGGTTCCTGTTCTGAATCGGTTCCGGACCGGTTCCAGGTCCGACTGGTTCTAGTTCGGTGTACGGGTGAGAGCGTATTGCAGCAAGTATACCGGTCTTTGTAACAAGTTTTTCTAAGGTATTCCCTAAGGTTATCAAATCAAAGGAGGTTGTGTCTAGTTTGAGTATTTAATCTAACTAACTAATAAACTAAAGAAAAATAACAACAATAAATTGGGGGTTGGTTTGCAGAAACTAAATAATTAATCATAACAAAAATAGTAAAAAGATGATCTTCTAAACAAATTTAAAAGGGCGAATCCTGGTTTACTACTTCTCCATAGTTTATTAATTCCCTTCTCGAGTGTTTTCTTAATTCTAGATTGCAACATCAGATCTAAATTAATCTAAAACTGGTCCCCCCACAAGATAGATTCTTACTAGCAATTCCCAAATCCTAACTCTCGTTACGAATTTACAAATTAACTAGTAGCATTAACGATTCATCTGGTTTGTAGTCAGCCAATTCCTAGGAATTGTCGTCTTAAGTTTCACTGGTAATATTCCTATGGTCTAATGAACATCGCAGTTCTCACTTGTAAGCAATTCATACCAAATAAACTCAAGCAATAATTAATCTAAAGAGAATTCAATTATAAATAAGGAATAAAACTACAATCTGAATAGAATTTATATTCAACAACTCAGGAAGCAGATAATAAACTAGTTTTTCATAGCAAACCAGGATTGTAACGACTACTCTGACTTCAGAGACAAAGAAATAATAATAATAATAAAAAGATTATGAAACATCATCTAATTGTGGAATGATGACAATCTGATCATTGTCTTCTGCTCCAGTATGTCAAAAACTGTCTAATGTTTGCTTTTCTCTGTCTCAAACTCGTCTGTGCGGCTCTCTAGGGTTTGTTCCAAGATTGTCCTGCCTCTCAAATTATTGGTGCTTAAAAGCTTATGTGCAGCCCATGTCATGCGTTTATAATTTTCGGTCTAATATTGCAGCTGCCTCTGAAGTCTACGCCATTCTTTCACGTCATTATATAAGTTATGCATGCATGCAACCTAAAAGGAATGAAAAGAAGCCCGTCTTCGTATGTCTTCTCAATGCCATACGGCCCTTCCATGTGCATGGCTGGTTGGTCATGCTTTCTGGCCCAAAATACGAACGAGGTCAAAGCTGCGGCTCTGTTCATTTTGATGTCCAGACTTCCGTAATTGTAGTGCATGGCCCGTTGATGTTCTCCTCGAGTCTGCCCTTAAATTCTGCGCCTCTTCAAAAGTATTTGTCAGCCCATCTATATGCAAATTGTCTGTGCCTCTACTATTCATTGTCGGCCCGGGAGGACGAGTCTATATCATGTTTTGTCTGCGCCCCTCCTTTTTGCATGTGTGTGGCCAGTGCCTGCTTACGTCCTTTTTCATGGCTTGGTTTTCTACCCTTGAGCAGCTCATATGGTGTTTTGTTGAGGATCGGTCGGATGAGCGTTCTTTTTGTGATGTAACAAGCAGTTACCACGGCTTCAGCCCAAAAGACTTGAGAAAGATTACTCCCTAATAGCATGGCTCTAGCTACTTCTTATAATGTTCTGTTCTTGCGCTCAACCACCCCATTTTGCTGAGGTGTTCTTGGTCATGAATATGTGTGATTGATTCCATGGTTGTCATACATTCCTATGAATTGTTGATTCTCAAATTCTGACCCATGATCAGGACGTAAGGCCTTGATTTTGAGGTTGAGTTGTACTTGGATTTGTCCAGCAAATGCTTGGAATTTCTCAAAGACTTTGTTTTTGGAAGCAATAAAGATTGTCCATACAAATCGTGAGTAATCACCAACAATAACAAATACAAACCATTTTCCTCCAAAACTTTTAACCCTCATTGGTCCACATAAGTCCATATGAAGTAGTTTGAGTGGCTTAGACGTACTTACCAGGTTCTTTGATTTAAAAGAGGTTTTAATTTGTTTACTTCTCACACAGGCATCACAAAGATAGGTCTCAAATTTTTTAATCTCAGGGAGACCTCTAGCCAACTGATGTTTGACTAGTTTTCTTAGTGAGGAAATACTGACGCGCCCTAGTCTATTGTACCATATTGTAGAGTCATTTATTGACACCGTTAAGCATGGAAGATTCAGTCTGTCAATATCCTTCAGACTTGTTACATATACATTTTTCCATCTTTTACCCTTTAACAATTCCTTTCCATCACTCTAACTTACTATACTGCAATGTGTAGAATAGAAGTGGATTGAGTTACCTTTGTCACAAATTTGAGATACACTGAGCAAATTGAATTTTAATCCTTTAACTAAATTGACATTATCAATGACATAATATGAAGTAAAACCAACCTTACCTACACTAATGATTTTTTCCCTTTTTGTTGTCGCCAAAGGAAACGGTTCCTTGGCTTCTTGGTTTAAGTGAGAAGAGTTTCCACTTGTCTCATGTCATATGCTTGGAGCACCCACTGTCGATGTACCAGCAGGGATCCCTTCTCACTCGATTCTACGCTTAACAAGTTAGTAATGCGGGATTAGGATCCCAAGAGTATTTGGACCCATTTCCACCAAGTGACATTATTCTATGATCATTCTTGACTACCTACTTCAGCCCTTTTTTCTTTACTTGCCAATGCCTCATAAATCGTGACCTATAACATTTGGCTTTGTGATGACCGGGTTGTGTGCAAAGATGGCAGTCACCTCTTTGACGAGTTCCGGACCGATCGTTTGTTCTTTAACATGGGTGTCCTAGCCTCATTTCCTAGTTTATCATGTTTTTCTTTAATAAATGCTAGATCTTTTTATTTCTTGTCAAGTGCAGTAATCAGTTCATCAATTTCAGGCTGTTTTCCTAGCTTCATTTTCAAAAAAACAACAAGAATTTCATGATAGCCAGTTTGTAACTTTTTGAGTGCATTCATAAGTTTTACAACCTTATCCTTATATGAACTTAGCTTTTCATTCTCTTTCAAGAGCTCCTTATTTTCATTTTCTAGTGCCTCTTATTGATTAACCAATATAAGGGAAAATTTTCTTAGTTCTAGAAGTTCAGCTTTTTGAACTTTCCTTCTAAGTCGAGAGTAGTTTACCTTAGTTTGTTTCTCTTTCTCCTCTGATTCTGACGGTTCTTTGTCTTGAGCCATCAAGCATACTTCCTCAAGGCAAAGGTGAGCCTTTTCATCCCCTGAGAGATCGCTGTCTGAGGTTTGATTATCATCACTAAGTTCCGAGTCTCCCCATGCAGCAACAAAGGCTTCTTTCTTTGGCTTTTTGTTGAATGATATTCGGACATGTTTCCTGCCTGTCGTTGTCTTCTCGGGGTTGTTGCGGCCAGTCTTTAATGTGACCCACGTTTTGAACACCCAAAACAGTTGTCATTTTTCTTCTTTTGGTGATCGTCAGATTCCTTGGATTCCTTGCCTCTTCTCATATTATTTTAAAAAAATCAAAAATACCTTTCGGCATAGAGGACCGTCTCATTGTCATCTTCTTCTGACTCAAAATTTTCATTTTCAGCTACCAGAAGGGTTATGCCTTTTACTTTCTCCCTGATTGAGCTTTCTGAACTTCTTTATTAGAACTTTAGCTCAAATGCCATTAATGATTCCTACATGTCTGCCAGAGACAAATTTAAGAGATCATGGACTTCTTGCATGGCATTGACTTTGCTATCAAAGGATGCATGAAGTGATCCAAGGAACTTTCGATTTTGATCCTCATTTGAGATGGTTCTTCCAAGCACAAGCATCTCATTGATCAGCTTGGTGAACCTAGTATGCATTTCAGAAATGCTCTCATTTTCTTCCTTCTTGAATAACTCTCAATGAGTAAGAAATACTTCAATTCGAATTTTCTTGATTTCGTCATTTCCTTCAAAGGTAACTTCAAGTGTTTCCCAGATTTAATTGGCTGTTTTGGCTGAGGCTACCTTGGAGTATTGCTCAGGTAGTAATGCACAATGTAGGATTCTTACTGCTCGTGTATTGAATATAAACTTCTTGATTTGATCATCAGTCATGTTATCGATAGATACGTCGTCTCCTTGAGCATTTTGGAAGGTGTATTCACCGCGTGATACTACCCCCCACATCCTTGGATCATCAGACTTGATATCGAACTCCATCTTGTTCTTCTTGTGAGTGTAGTTGTCTCCATTGAAGAATGGTGGTCTATTTGGCGCAAAACCTTCTTTAGATGCCAGTACTTTTGAATGAGACATTTTGATTGTCTTCCAAAGTAGTTAGCTTTCAAGAAGAATCTTTCTCTAATACCAATTGAAACTGGCTAGTGCTCCTAATGCGTCCTCGACCGGTCGTGGACGTAGATTGCGCTTATGTGAATTACTTGATAGTTCAGGGAAGAACTTGATATACTCAAACTGGAAACTCCTTGTTGATTGAGAATTTACACACAGAAATTCATTCAATCTCCCTCTGCCCTACCTATGGACTCCAGGACAGTTTAGGACTTTATCCCAAAGTCCTCTACCCTCTCCTAACAGCAGGCCTACGGTTCGCTAACCGTTCCCCGACTGATCAGTCTACCAAATACACACCATATTCATTCACTCACCCAGTCCTACCCAACTCACCAACTTCCTAGTATTTACACAAACTTAGTCCGACTTACACTTACATTAAATATCTCACTTCTTCATGTATGACCAAGTTTTTTACATAAGACGTTATACATCGTATTTATACATGCGTGTTTAGACTTGTAACAAACGACCTATGATCTCCTAGACTCTAGGAGATGTTTGCTTCTTTATCCTCAATAGAATAGCTAATCTCAAATATAGGCTGATCTTTAACTTGCTCTGGAACCGTTAGGACACGTGTCACCCTGTGGTCGGACACGTTGGAGGTGAGTACTCAGGTGGCCAGTCACCAATTGCTCTCTCCAGTTGCTTGATCTTATTTGCCTCATTAATGCTCATTAAGGATCTCAATTGCTTCATTTAATGCTACGTAATGAGTGCCTCTTAATAGCCTTGACCTTGTCTTGTTATCTTGTTCATTAATGAGTAAGACTTTGACGTGAGCTAGTTGCTTGTGTGGATGCATGAGTCTACATGAGTTTGTCAGCACACTATGTATTTTGTCCTTTTATACCATCCGATGCATGAGAGACGTTGTTGTGTAGTGCGAGACTTCTTGTGTGTAGTAGAAGTTCTATCGGAGCTCTCTCAAGCAGGTGCCCGACTGGATGGGCACATGTCATGAGTGGAGTGCGCTTGCAAACTTGTGTGCTAAGCCACTCCTTTAGCTGTTCATCTGAATTATAGGCTCAACAGACATATTAGATAAGCAACACAGGTTTGCTATCATCAAAACTAAAGGATCTTGACTTAACAGGCTGCCCGTTAAGGGTATTTTTCCTTTATGAAATGTGGTTCCTAGACCAGCCGGACGATGAATCAGGCCTGATCCAGGGCACATTCCACGGGTTTGTGTCATGGATCCTAAGGGAAGATATTGAGTTAAGAGAGATTAACATAATCTTTATGAAGGGCATATGAGCCAAGTAACAGAGCCACAACACAAGTGTCTGAAAGCATATAAAGTTACCTATGGGTATAACTTCTTTAGTCGCTTGGTGTGCCAAGAGTTCAAGATAACCCGACAGTCGTGGTTGACGATTTCATATGCTTCGAGACCATTTTGTTGGAGATTAGATTGAAGCTTAGAGGGATTGTTGACCGTCTATAGGACTAAGCCCCCCTGCTTGAATTGCCTAGGTTTACCCCTCTTCTTAAAGTACTGGGTCACTTGCTGTTTGTCGTGTTATAGTCTTATAAGTGCAATGTCTTGTGTTTCATCTAGGAGGTCGAGGTCGGCCCGGATGTGGTCATTGTTGCTTTGCTCATCAAAGTTTTTTTATTTGTGCGTTGGAAACCATTAATACAGCTGGGAAAATGGCTTTGGTACCGTATACTAACCTGAAGGGAGCTTCCCTAGTTGGTTTTCACTCAGTCGTTTGATAAGACCAGACTATCTAAGATAAGAGCTTAGGCCATACACCTTTGCTTCACAAGAGCCATTTCTGCATGTTTCACATTAGTTGGTCATCCACGTTTTTGACTAGGCCGTTTGCTTGTGGGTGTACAATGGAGGTGAAAATGAGGCCAATGGCGTGAGTTTTCAAAAATTCCATGAATGACTTAGAATTGAACTATAGACCATTTCGGTGATGATGATCTGAGGTATCCCAAATTGGCACAATATGCTCATTCGTACGAAGTCCTTGATGTGTTTTACATTTAAGCTAGGGAGTAGGGTGGCCTCAATCCATTGGGTGAAGTAGTCAATTGTGACAACTACGAACTAGAATCCTCTTGGAAATGTAATTAGTATGGGGCAAGTTTGTTGATTCCATACTGTACGAATGGCACAAACTATGGATGGGTTGCAACTCTGCGGGTGGGGTGTTGATCCTCTTTGTATGGACAATGCAAGAGGGGCATGTATATGCGTAGTCTCAGATGGGGGTTGGCCAGAAGTAGCCAGCTCAAGTAATTTTCTTAGCTAGGGCTCATTAGCCTATGTGAAATCCATAGATCCCTAAGTGAATTTCTTCTATTAGGAGGGCACCAACCTCGGGGAGGACGCACCAGGTGACCGGTACGAAGAATCTTTTCTTGTAAAGCTCACACAACAATAAGAAAAAATGGTTAGCTCAGCTCTTCACCCTTTTTGTGCATCGCTATTTTCTAGAAGTTTGTCACCAATGAGGTAGTCCATGATCGGGGTCATCCAGCTATTGTGTTGGATGCCCCATTAATGCTTAAGATGTTCGGGGCGACTATGCTCGAGCACTCTTGATTTCGTCTAGGACTTGACCGGTTACCCCTCCACATGAGCTAGCTAATTTGGAGAGGGTGTGGTCTTCCAGGTTGTCCCCTCGAGATACGTGATTTATCTGGAAGGAGTGGAATGAGTATTTGAGTGCCACGGCTCAGGCCAAATATTTTTGGATTTCCTCATCCCTTGCTTCGAAATTGTCGGATAGTTGCTTAGTGACTAGTTTTGAATCATTGTAAACTCGAACATGGTTAACGTTGAGCATGAGGCATTGTTCTGGACTAGTGTTGAGTGCTTCATACTCAGCTCCATTGTTGGTAACCTTGAACCCAAGCTAAATCTCATACCTTGTGGTATACCTGGGTAGAGACCTGATCAAGATGGATGCACCACAACCGGCCTTCTAACTAGAGCCGTGTATGTACAGCGTGTACATCACAGTGGAGATGACCAGTTTTGAGGAAAGTGGGGCGGTTCTGAAGTTGGTCTTCATCAAGAAGTTTACGAGGGCTAGGCCCTTGATGGCGGGGACAGTTGAAAGACGATGTCGAACTCGGACAGTTCAACTTGCCATTTGACTAACCGGCCAGACTGGTTTGGCTTTCAAATTATCTACTTTAGAGGGTAGTTGGTGTGGATGATGATTCAGTGTTGTTGGAAGTAGGGCCATTGTTTACAGTCGGTGATGACCGGAGCGAGGACCATTTTATCCATATGAGGATATCACAATTTTGCATCGAGTAGAGTATTGCTAGTGAAGTGAACAGGGATCTCAATTTTATTGTCATCTTTGGTGAGCACGGAGGCCAAAGCCCAATATGGGACGGAAAGGTATAGTATGAGGTCTTAACCATGGAGTAGGATCCCTAGCTGGGGCAAGTTGGTGATCGTATTCTTAATTTCCTCAGACGCTTGGATGCATTCTTAATTCCACTGGTTATTGGTGTTCAACCTGATTATTCTGAAGAAGGGTTGGTTTTTTCGGTAAGAGGAGAACTAGAACATAAAAAGAAGCTAAAAATGAAAGAGATTTCATCTGGGTTGCTTTTAAAAAAGTTGTCCATCTTTAAGGTCTTTGGCTAGACCATACCACCTTGAGGTCATCTAGAATTGAATATAAACGTTGAAGTCGGCTTCAACAAGTGGGTTGGGCGGGCATCATAAATCACTAAAGGGTGACTCTGATCAAAAGGAAATGTTACCTCAACACTGAAGATTTGATAATATAAACTCGACCTATCTTTCATGATGTGAAAGTTTTGAGGTTCTTTACCCTTAGTGCTAGGATCAAATTGTGGTGGAGCCTCCTTTTCGAATATAAGGATGAAGACACCCGTACCTTCATTGAGCGATGTAGAGAGAACTCCGGGGTGGACTTCATCTTCTAGCTTTGGTATGGGATCAAATGAGAAGGTGGCCTCCTCACTTAACAGGTGGACTTTGAGCTTCCACTCAACTTCATTGGTGCATAGGTGGGAAAGGTCTTGGTCCACCAAGTAAAGATTAAAGTGTGATGCCTTTTCTTCCTCAGTTTGAAGAAAGTTTCTTCTCAAAGGTTGAGGATGTACACATCCTCATCTTCTTTGTAGAGAAAGAAGAGGACTAATGGTAGTTAACATCAAAGGGAGGAAACTCCATGAGTTGAAGTGAAAACTCTCATTTGATAAGTCATCTTTAAAATCAAGCTGGTGGCTGAGTGGCGGTGAAGTCTTTGATTTGGATTGGAGGAGTGGGAGAGCAACTTAAGTCCTCAACAGGGTGCTCCACCTCGTGAACCAAAACATTCATTTGTTTCTTCATAGGCTCTAGCTTAGCTACAATTCTAGCATTGTTTTCTACTAGTTCATGTTGAAGGTGTTTAATGTATCAATTTGTGCATTTGTCGTTGAGATATACTTTGACATCATATCCTTCAATCAGGAGGAGTCTCATTCTATCGTTATCATAGGAAATGAGTGCTCTCGTGGTCTCCTTCACACTCTTGGCACATAACTTAGCACGAGGATCCAAATAAAATGCTCCACAGCCTAGAAAATCAATATGATAGTAACACCCCTTCCGCTAATCCTCTAATTAATGTCTAATCATCTCGGTCACCTTACTACTCGTAGCTGAAATACAGGTACGAAAGACAGGTGATACAATGTTGTTAGCCGTCTATACGACTAACAAGGACTACTCTACATACTGTAACGGTCTGATAAATAGAAATATACCGAGCTTTAATAAATACTTCTCATTACGTCTACATCATTACTTACAACATTTGATTACCGAGTATACAAAATCATAATCAATTACATCCCTTCCTTGCAGTCATAAACAAAGCTATGAGTTTATCAACCTACTCACTCCTACCAAGTTCACAATTCCAAAATATCTAAAAGGGTGTACCACATGGTACACCGGCTACTCAAAAAGGCAATAAGCCGTGTATAATTCGGTACACCATTCTCATTCTACTAACTACACAAAAAGTGTTCATCTTGGTCTGAACGCGACCATCATCCTTCACGAGTACTTGGAAGAAATAAAAACAGTGCCCCAAGGGGCTCAGCAAATAGCTGGCATGGAATTCGCATACCCCGCGTGCTAACGGGGGTACATAGACTACTTTGTCGAATACATGAGGTTCATTTTATACATGCATACATGCTATTACATACAACATTCTAATCATACATGCACATACATATAAGAGTACCGTACATACAATAGAAGACAATCCACAAGTTAACCAGACATAATAATACACATCTCAAGTTCTTACTCTCTCTTATGTTAGTCAGTTACCCATCTGGGTTAATCGGATGTTCTTTACTCTTTTACTCGGGACCATACGACTTACACCAGTCTTGGTCTTACTCATACATTTACTTTCTTTCTTACATTATACTCAAGTCAAGTCAGTGTGACCTCCAAGCAGAGACTACACCGTCTCACCACCGGGCTTTAGATTGGCTTGCTTCCCCAGGCTGCTACACATTTAAGAGGATTGGACCATAAGAAAGGTTAGGCCAGGAATAAGATCCAACCTCGCATGTCTCCTCATCCTCACACGTGGCCGAAACTATATCGGACTTCTTACATACTTCAATTTACCAATTTACTCAAAGTTAGAAGGGTTACATAGTTAGTGAGTTAGTGAGAGCCATTTCACAATCACTAAGTCAAGGTTAGCACATTTGCACAACCACAATCAAACACTTCATCATCAATCATATCTTTCATGAATTATACAAACTTCAAAGTTCAAGCATAATTAAATATGGTATAAAATAGCACAAGCATAAGGAAGTGCAATAAATTTGATTCATGCATTTTATCTTGTTTAGGTGATAGCACACAACACACAAGCACACAAAGCAGAGTAACTTCGGTAGCATACAGGGCATGAGAAAATCATACTGTTCACCGTCGTACTCAGACTCCGATTTTCCTTCAAGGTTCAACTATTCAAGTCCTATAACATACACAGAATTGTACGGTTAATTGTCTATTACTAACCTAACCCATTCCTTCATTATCGTTCCCGATTTACAATTACTAACTCCTTACAACTCATACTCAATCACACAATTCTTTTACTTGTCCTCCTTTCTTAAGTTTGTTCTCTTAGGTTTCTTATGTACATATTATTTTCTTCTTACCACCATTACTCCCCTAATGGTTTACTACTTAAGGCCCACATTTTTTTATTTGACCCGACCGGCCTTACCTAGGGTCGGTCGATGTAACACCCCAACTACAAACACCATACTTAACAACATTTAGCAGCGGAATTACAACTCAACACTTAACTTATCCATGGGTGTTACATGCCGTTAGCCACCCACGTGGCTAACAAGGCTAATACATACATAGTGAACCGGGCTGATGGACAAGATTACCGAGCACTACACTTTGCATTACCAACCGTTTCTGAACTGAAATACATACATTTACATTACAACTGTACCGAGTCTAATACATTCCATTACCTATGTCACGCTAAACTAAATAACCACCCATACATAAATAGTTACCCCGTCCTACTCTCGAATGGCTGCCAGCTCCATTGTACCTGAAAAGTATGGGGCCCCCCAAAGGGGGTCAGCTCCTTTGCTGGTATGGTAATCGAGCAGCCCGCATGCTACCGGGCCACGCACAACTAATTGTCGAGTGAGCATGCAGGTTATTTTATTTTAAGCGTGCAAGGGAGAACTATAAACACATAACACATTCACATTCATACAACACACACAAACATAGCGACAACAATACACATAACACATCAGGAATGATTCCTTTGAGGGAAATGAACCAAGCATTAGTTAGCCAACCTAGTGAGCCTAGAGAACAATTTCAGTCTCATGTTAAGCTCGTTACAAGATTACATAGTTAAATGTGTCGGCCTTAGTATAGAACCGATCACACCATCTCACCATTATTTTTATTTAGAGGTGTCGGTCTTTATATAGAACCGAACACCCCATACACCACATCTTATTTAGAAGTGTCGGATATAGTGACCCAATCACTTCTTATACATAATCCCCCTAGCCCGAACAACAATCGAGTAGGAAAGCCATTGATCTTAGGCTTGTGGGTGATTGAAATCCAGGAAGGAAAAACAACCAATAACAGAGTGGAAGTCGAAGCGAATATAGGCATCAACTCCCAAACAACCTTTACACATGATTCCCCCTAGCCCAAACAAAAGTCAGGTAGGTGAGCCTTGGTTAAGATCATGGGTGGTTGTAATCCAAGAAGGAAAAACAACCATAACATAACAGAGTGGGAGTTAATTCAATTATAGACATCAACTCCCAAACAACACGCGTGACCGGAACAACCAGATTCCTCACCCCCATAATATATACGTATTAGTTAGAAGTTCCTTTATGGAACTTATCACAACATGGCACCATTTGGTGTTACAACTTGGTTAATCACACACAAGGAGGTATCATACCATCCGACATATATGAACAACAACATCGTTAGAAAACAACATGCTACAAGGGTAACACACATCACACACAACCACATTATACAATTAACACACTGATAGCCGTGGTTAGAACGTTCCCATGGGTTGGGACGTTTAATCCGAATACCGATCTCTTATGTGATCCTAGAGTCGGTTAGCTACGGTTTAACACATAATTGAGGTTAAACGGTATCGGAATTATTTACGCCACATTAATGAATTACTGTAAACTCATTTCATGCTTTATTTTTCAAGGTGGCAAATACACAGAAAAACAAGTTGGCATACAAGCCGGTGTAACGCGGTAGGACACAGGTTGCAAGAAAACCATACCTTACACTGTGGGTTACTCTACCGTGTCCCCGAGGATTCGCTCCAACGCGTCACCTCACGCTTCCCGGGTAGTTTCCAATCAACTGGAATTATTTCAAATGTTTTTATTAACATCAAAGTCTTACGGTATGTAGATTTCTATCACTCCCGTACTTAATCCCGTTGACCCGTTATCCTTAACTTATTTATGTGATCTTAAGTTCACGACTTACACATTCACTCTCACACTTGTTTATACTTCCAATGGCCTTTAAAACTCACCAAACAAGGCCTAATCATCATCTAAAACCATTATCATTCACTACCCCATCATAACAACACTTAAAAACACATTCTGGGCACTTTTTAGACTGGTCCGCGTTTGTGTCCGGGGTTACAAACCCGGACCAATCCCGGAAATCATTTTCTGTGTACAAAATAGCTTGGTCCGGGTATGTGTACTTGGATACAAACCCGGACCACATGCTGGAATGAGTTTCTGGCACGTTTTTGATGTGGTCCGGGTTTGTGTACTTGTTTACAAACCCGGACCATGTCTGTAGGTGTTTAAATTGACAGTTTTTGAGCAGTTTTCAACCCCTAATTCACATCTAATCATCCAATAAACTTTCCACACATTTCCTACATGTTTAAACACCTTAAAACATGCTCCAACCCTCTTCAAATCGTTGGTTTAATCCCTACTCAAATTCTTGCTCAAATTCCTAAATTCTCCATTCCCTCTATTGCATTATGCATAGCAGTGCATTTAAAACCTCTTTTGATGTTTCATATCCTTTCACCAACCTTACCACATTACTTAATGAACACCCCAAATCATTCCTAGTCCAATGCATTCTCTAAAGCCCAAGTCCAACTCTTGTTTCACAAGTTAAACACCATAGTTCATTACTAGCAAAATTCATGACTTTCCTCCTACTTTATGTTACAGTTTTTGCATCCGTCCTCCTAACTCCCATTCTCTAGTTCTTGGTGAGTTTATTCCACTCATTAAAACTTCTATTTTCTCCCAAGAACACATAGGTTCACCATCCTCCCAACATCACCTTAACACTCGGTTTTCTACCGAAAATTAGCCATAACCCGGCTACTTCTCTAACATTACCCAAAACTCATTTCTTCACATAATTCATCCTATAACTAGCCAAACCACATGGGTTCTACCAGCACACATAAATCCATCAATGCTCCATCAATCACCACATAGTGCATTAACTCAAATGTTTGGCTCTTACGCCCTTAAATCAAGACACAACTTAACATTGCACCAAACACTAAACATCATCACAAAAATTTCCTCTCACATTCACTAAACACATTGCTAGCACAAGTTTTGGGTTTATTATTTAGTCTAACCCATCCCAAATACTAAAACAATTAAAACAAGCTTCAAGGTTAATTCCTTACCTTAATTTCACAAGTTCCTCTTTTAATTCTCCTCTTGCTCGCCTTCTCTTGATTTCGGCCATGGCATTGTCTTTGCCCACACTCTAGGCCAACATTCAAGAAGGAATGGGCTAAGTAAAATCACTTAGACACATTAATTAAGCTAGCACAAGGAAAGGTGCTTAAAGCACTAATTAAGGGATTACCTTTTTAAACCCTAGAATTGGTTTTCAACCATGAATCAAAGGAGGGTTTCAATCCACCATTGGAGACTTGAATCAATGCTCCAAAACAAGAAGAAGGCAAGACATTAGGAGGTCAAAAATCGGCTAGGACAAAGATGGAGAGAAAAATGAGTTTTTCTTTTAGCTTTTCTTACCTTGGATGAAAGGGAAGGCAACCAAGCTCCTTGCAATGGGATTTTATCTTCAAATGGGTAATACCCATGGAATTCAACTTCATGGTTTTGAGATTTTGAAAAGAGGGAAATGATATCCAAGATGAGGGGAGTAATAATATGTATTTATTTTGTTGTTTTGAGTTGGTTTGGTGGTAGAACAAGAAGGAGGAAGATGAAGTTTGGTGGGGGTTTTGAAATGGCCATGGGAGCAGCAAGGAACATAGAGGGAGGTCTGGAGAAAGAAGAAAAGAAAAACGTGAGAGGAGTAGAGAATGGAGGAGAGAGAATGTCAAAAGGTGAGTATGTACTTTATTTCCACTTTATTACTTTACCTTTTGTAAAGTAAGGTTTTAAGATAAGAGAGGGGGGGTTTTAAAACGTGAATGGCTATGTGAGGAGCCAGATTTTTATTTTGCAAGGGAAGGAGGGTACTTTACTTTTATTACAGTTTACACCCCATAAATCCCCGTTTTTACACTGTTCACTAATCCGGGCCCGTTTTTTGGATTTTTCTCGTTTCTTTTATTTTAATGGTTCTTAGGCTCTCATTAATGTTTAATTATAGTTATATAATCAACCATAATTTATACAGGGTCATTTAACTGTTTAAATTCACTTTTTCGGGTTTTCTCCAAAACGCGTTTTAAGACTCCGTTAGCGTTTTAACGCATTATTTAGATCTGTTTTCTTCAGGAATTTTTCCCACATGCTCTTAGTGTGTAATTAGGGTATAAAAATATATTTATAACACTAGTGAAGGTTATATACCTCCTAAAATAATTAAATACGTGTTTTCACGTTTTGTGACTTTTATGCATTTTCTTTTTCTTTTTGGTTTTTATTTCTTCACCAATGATCTTAAGGACTTAATTAGCCATAAAAAATCATAATCACATAATTAATTAACATATTAAGGTTTGGGGTATTTCAGTCGAAGTCAGTAGGTTGGGGTTTCAAAAATTTCAACTTCGACCGACCTTTCCAAGGTCGGTCCTAAGGTCAGTTGAAGTCAGAAGACTTCTGTTTTGAAAATTTTGACCTAACCAACCTTGCCAGGGTCGGTCCTAAGGTCGGTCGAAGTTAGTAGACTTCTGAGTTTGAAAATTATGACTCGACCGACCTTACCAAGGTCATTCCTAAGGTCGGTCGAAGTTAGTAGACTTCCGGGTTTGCAAATTCTGGCTCGACCGACCTTCCCAGGGTCGGTCCTAAGGTCGGTCAAAGCCAGTACTACTCATTTTGACTTTGTTTCAACTCCTTTCTTCTACTCATTTCTTCCCTAATATTTTCCAAGGCATTCTAAGCTTGTTTGACACCAATTTTATACTCTAAAACTTTATAAACCATCTACTCACTAAACTACTCAAGTTTTGTCTAATTTACACAATTCTTCCACTCTTAATCTTCCCTCTTAAGTGCTTGCTACAGATTTTGTTTTCCTTCTCTTCACTAACTCAATGGTTCTTCAACTAATGCATTACTAGTGTTCATAGCATTGTTTTCACCTCACATGCTACTCCATTACCTAACTCTCCCAATTTAGTTTCCAAAGTGGTTAACTACTCACATTAAACCTAGAACATACCTAGTTAATCCTATGTTATTTCTTCTCCTTAAAACACTTAAGTCCCTTAGTTTCTAGACAAAATTTGATAGAGGTTCCCTACATTTGTAAGCATTCTTACCACATTATTTAGCTCATACAACTCAGTTTTACATCAGTGTTTATTCAAGACATCAATAACAATAAAATAACTCAATCTCTTACTCAATATTTTCCTGCACAAGCTCAACAATAATCCCATTGTACAATAACTTAGATACTTGGCTCTAAGGCCATTAAACATCAACACAATTCATACTAGAATACCTTTCCATCATTTGTTTACCTTTACTCTAGTTATACAATACTTAAGCATGTATTTCCTCATACTACAAGACACTAAGTTTGATCCAAAGGTAAGTTCATTACCTTGGTATTTTCTTGATTTGTTTCTCCTTTATCTTCTTGCTCTTTTCTTCCTCTTCTTACTCTTTCTTTTCTATGTTCTTGCCTCACAACTTGGTCAAGCTACAACCCATATTTAAAGGTATACATAACAATGCTAAGTAAATCCATCACTCATGAATTAACCCTAGAATTCAAGAGAGTTTTGATAATCAAAAATGAGGGATTACCTTTCAATCACTAAGTGGAGTTTTTGGCTAGCAAAATAACAAGATTCAAGCTCCTAACTTGAGGCCAAAACCGGCTGGACAAGGAACAACAAGAGCTCAAAATCTGGAATTTTCTATATTGTAAAAGAGAGCTAGAAAAGAGGGATTTTTGGACATCTTTTTACCTTAGAATAACAAGGAGATGAAGGAGCTCACATTGGTGTTCTCAAACCTTCAAATGAGCTTTAGACATGGAGATGAAAGTTGAGGTTTTTTATTTTCTAAAGGAGGAAAATGATCTCCTACGTGAGGAGAGTTCAATGGTACAGTTTTTATAGAATTTGGACAAGGTTTGAGCCTTCAATGATGGAGAAGAAGAGAGTGTTGGTAAGGGCCTCATGGAATCGCCATTAAAGGGCTGAAGGAGGAAGAAGAATTCAGGTTGGAGGGGGAGTACGTGAGAGAGCAAGAGAAATGGAGGAGAGAGACTCATAGAGTAAGGTAATGTACTTTTGCTTTTTACTTTTCTTATTTTATTCATTAATTGTTTTGTCCTTTTGTGTATAAAAGCAAATAAAGAGAGTGTGAGAGGGAGGGGTAAATCGTGACACACACCCACACAAAAGTTCCAGATTTTTTTAATTACAAATGGGGAGGAGTATTTCAGTCTTATTACAATTAACACCCCATAAGTTCTAGTTTTTGCACTATTCACTCACTAAAACCCGTTTTCTGGAATTTTCTCGATTAATTAATTTTAATGGTTCTAGACGTTCACTAATGTATAATTATAGACATTTTATTGACTAAAATTATTACGGGTCTATTTAACCCACTTAAAGTCACGTTTTCCCGGTTTCCTCAAAAAACACGCTTTAAGGTTCGTTTATGTTTTTAATCCGTTTTATGGATCCATTTTCTTCGGAAATTGTTCCCATGTGCTTATTCAGGCATAATAAAGCTTATAAAATCTTCATTAGCCTAATTAATCACTATTTTTAATTTCGGGGTATTTCAATCTACCCCCTTAAGGAACTTTGCCCTCAAAGTTGCTCAAGGTTGGTGGGTTACTATCTCTACACATTTGGCAACTCAATTACCATAAATATACATTACTACCACCTTACAAGGTGTTCAATGTTATGCCCCAGTTTTTTTTTTCTTTTATTTCATCCTGCTTCTATTTTGTTTCGGTTTTGCAAAGGGAGACTAATCATGTTTTGAATCTTGAGTTGATTCGTCTATGATTTATTCCGGTCTTTAGTATTCATTTTGAGAAAGGAGATTTACATTGTTCTTTTCTTCCTTTCGTTACTTAATTTTTAGTAAGAGAGGATAGTTATTAATAACTCTTTATTCCTTTTTGTTATTTATTCTTTGGTTAGTAAAAGGACTACTAATCTTCCTTTTCCTTCTTTTTACGTTATGCTATTATTCATAAAGGAAGGAAATTCCAAATCTAATTTAATTTCCTCTCTCCTTCTTTCCTGACGACATTTCACGTCAGTTTCTTCTCACCCAAAGAAGAAACTTCCGCTCTGCAAAGTTTTCCTCTTCCTCTTCCTCAATTCCTCTCTTCTTCACAATTCTTCCATCCTGCAAATTAATTAGTCTGGTGGCTAAGTTCAGCATCGAGGATTCCAATCCGTAGAGTCGGAGTGTGCGTTGCTGTTCATCAGTCAAGTTCCTTGCTTCTCCCTTCGGTGTTGGTCCTTTTCGATTTGTGCGAGTGTATGTGATTTCGTGATGGAATTCGAGTAGAGATTGTTGTCGGGTCCGCAGAGATGGCTTTGCGTCGGATGTGAGGTAGGTGGTGAATGGATTCGGTTGTGTGTGTTCGTCCATGGGGATTTCTGATTTTGTTTGTTCTTCGTATATGATTGTTTTAACTCTTTGATTTGGTGATGTTTTTAGTTGATTTTGATGTGCGTTTGATGCGTTAAAACCCCATGGAAATGTGTTTTCGATTGGTTAATTTGCTACAATAAGTTATGTATGTTTTGTGGGGGATTTGTGGCTTGGTTCTGGCTGATTTCCGTAAGTGATTTTGCAGTTTTCGGTATGTCCTAACATGTGTCCGAACATTGAAGTTCGGACATCATACGCCGGAGGATTTTCAGACTCTCGAATTAGGTCCGAACATGCAAGGTCGGACGCATGTTTGGACCGGCCTTTATTTTAGCATAACTTCTTCGTTTGAGCTCCGTTTTGAGTGCCGTTTGCGGCGTTGGATTCCTCTTTTCGAGTACTATCTGATCTAATATGTTTTAGCACATGTATATGTGTACTTTAATTTGAAAGTCTTAGATAAGCCTTTGAACTCTGATTTGCTCTGAAAGAGTGTTTGAGCTTCAACGCTTCTGTTTAGTTTTCGTGTTTGCTAGTCAGTATATGACCTTTGTTTTGATAAGGATTATGATCTGTTTGATGTGCTTCATCCCTCCGCTCTGTTCTGTTAAAGGCTTCTGTTTTGGGACCTAGATGTTTAGCTTCTGAGCCTTGGATAGTCGGGTCTGGCTGTCCCGTAGCATGCTGCGCAGGAATTCCTTCTGTTATTCCCTTGGGTTCCCTTCTGTTCTATCTCTCAGGGTCCCTTGGATGTTTAGTGACCGACGAGTCCATAGCTGTCTCTACGGCTTCTGTTGTGGGATCTTCGGATCCATAGGACGTTATGTGAGTCCTTCTGATGTGTCAGCTGGTGTCTAGTGTCCCACCTCTGTTTTGATTGAGCTTTTGTTATGAACTTCTGAGTTTGTGGTTCGCTTTGTTCTGATTTAAGACTCTGTCCGGTTTGCTCAGTCCCTGCTTCTTTGCTCTGATTTGACAAACTTTTATTTCGGTTCTGGCTTGTCACTTCTCTGATTTGAGAAAGCTTCATTCTCTATCTGATTTATGTTACAACTTCCAGTCTGATTTGCTAAGCTTATGTATTAGTATATGATTATGTTCAGTATATGTTTTGAGCATGCTCAGCTTATGAAGTTTATCACCTGCTGAGCTATAGTTTGGCTCACCCCTATTTCCGTCTGATTTGCAGGTTTAAGTTTCCTTTGAAGACTCCGCTCTGCTTTCTGCATCGTCCTTCGCTTTGTATTTGTAGTTGTGGCTTAAGGCCCTTTGTAATTTGATTATGTGACGTAATGTAGTTTGGCTTCTGCATGTAATGTCAGATAGACCTTGTAATCTATTTTCAGTTAATAAAAGTGTACTTTGTTTTGTTTTGGGTATCGTATGTTAGAGCCTTGCGTTATTAGGTAATAGATACGCGGCGTGTAACGTCCCTAACTCCTAGGGCGGTGTTTTGGGTCATTACATTTTGTGGTATCAGAGCCAGGTTTGGCTTTCTTTGGGTTTTGTGGGTGTCTGCATGCCTACGCTTCCGTGTTCTTGCCTGCTTATGTGTTGTGTGCTGCCTACTGCGTGATTCGACTGCTGTTTGTTGTATGATTTGATTGTTTCTTGGAGTCTAATGAGTGTGTCTGCTCTGTGGTTGTCCACTAACAGAGTAGCGCAGCGGAAGCGTAGTGTCTGTTTATCTGTGTGCTTTTGTGCTTTGAGTCTGAGTCCGAGGGAGTCAGGTCCTTTGGGAAAGGATGACCAAATGTGAGTTCTGGTTTGTTTGAGAGGTATGCCAGGGTTGTGTGTTCGTGATGTGAGTTGTGTTGTGTTGTGTTCTGGGATGTGAGTTAGAGAGATGTGTTCAGTCTATGAGGTGTGAGTGGGTTCAGATGGGTTTGGCTTAGGTGATTGTTATGATGCTGTTTGGGGAGTTTTTTCATCGTGAGACCCGGTTAGGTATGTGCTTTGGTTCAGTATTGGAAGTGTTGGGAGTGTGGGCTACGAGTCCGAGTGATATGATACATTGGGGTGTGAGATCGGGTGTGAGCTGAGTCGTGAGTTCTGCGTTTGGGTGTGAGTGTTGGTTTGAGAGTTTCAAGCTGTGTGATGTGAGCCTAGGGGTCCATCAGTGTGTGTGATCCAGAGTGTGTTGTGCTTTGGTTCTGAGTGGCTTGTGGGTGAGTTCGAGAGGTGTGTTTGTTTAGTCCTTTGGATAGGGACATCTTCTGAGAGAGTTGAGTGTTTCTTTTGTGTCTCTAGGCTGAGCTTAAGTAATCTTTTGTTATGTCCCTTCAGTTTGTCAGTCAGCGGCTGGTGTGACTACTGCCCTAATCCTTTAAGCTTTGCCTTCTGTGATCTTGTGTTTCGCTCATGCTGATAGTGAATCTGCCTGTAAGGTTGTGTGTTAGCTCGAGCGGGGTAGAGCTTTTGAGATGAGTGGTCATCTTTTCTGTGCTTCTTGAACTTTCGTGCTTAGCCGTCAGAAATCATCTGCTTTGCTTCATCTGTCAGTGAGCCAGCTAGTAAACTATGAGTGCTAGCTCTTTGGGGTTAGAGCCTCTGAAATGAGTGAGTGTTCTTCTTGCGCCTTTAGGCTAATCTTCTGTTGAGTTCCTCTGTTATCCTGTCAGTAGTGAGTTTCAGTGTTGTGCATATGCTTCGAGCCTAACCTTCTGTAATTATCTGTCTTGATCCTTTTGTTGGTGAGTCAGTCTGAGAGGTCTGTGTGATAGCTCGTGCAACGTTAGAGCTTCTGGAAGTGTGAGAGTTTTGAGCGTTTTAGCGATCCCCTAATTTGTTTCCTTCTGTCAGTGAGACCATCTGTGGTTCGATGAGCTGGCCCGTGTAAGATAGAGCTCTGAGATTGTGAGTGTTCCTTCGGTGCCATAAGGTTAAGTGGTTAAGTAATCTTTTGCTTTGTTCCTTCTATTAGTGAGTCTACTAGTATGTTCTGAAGGCTGGATCTTTGTAATGCGAGTTTCTAAGGTGCTTGAGTGCTTCTCCTGTGCTTCAAGACTAAGTGTTGGTGACCTCCTAGTGTGCTCTTATGTCATTCAGTTAGCAGTAAGTTGAGGAAGTTCCAGTAACCTTTTATTTCGTTCTTCTGTTAGCGTTTGAGCCAGTAGGTTTGGTGTGTTAGCCCGGGTAAGGATAGCGATGTGGAGTGGGTTTCTTGTGCCTTAGTTTGAGCTTGTAGGGATCTGCTACTATGTTCCATGACGGTTAGTCGGCGGTGAGTCTGGGTACCGCTCCTGTGCTACCAGGCTTAGTTCTTAGTTGCCTTTGCTTCGTCCCTTCTGTCAGCAAGTCAGTTACCAAGTTCTGAGTGTTAGCTCTATGTGACGAGAGCGTTCCTTCCGTGCTCTAAGGTTTTGTGTCAGTAATATTCTGCTGATTGTCCTTCTGTCAGTCTATCAGTTATAGGTTATGTTCTGAGTGTCAGCTCCCTGTGTGGTTGACCTTTCGATCTGTGAGTTTCTTTTTGCATGCCTTAGTGATTGTAGTATTCCTGCACTTGAAGTGCATCTGCTCGTATTCCGGGTTTCGTCGAATTTCGAGGACGAAATTCTTTTTAAGGGGGGGTATAATGTTATGCCCCAGTTTTTTTTTTCTTTTATTTCATCCTGCTTCTATTTTGTTTCGGTTTTGCAAAGGGAGACTAATCATGTTTTGAATCTTGAGTTGATTCGTCTATGATTTATTCCGGTCTTTAGTATTCATTTTGAGAAAGGAGATTTACATTGTTCTTTTCTTCCTTTCGTTACTTAATTATTAGTAAGAGAGGATAGTTATTAATAACTCTTTATTCCTTTTTGTTATTTATTCTTTGGTTAGTAAAAGGACTACTAATCTTCCTTTTCCTTCTTTTTACTTATGCTATTATTCATAAAGGAAGGAAATTCCAAATCTAATTTAATTTCCTCTCTCCTTCTTTCCTGACGACATTTCACGTCAGTTTCTTCTCACCCAAAGAAGAAACTTCCGCTCTGCAAAGTTTTCCTCTTCCTCTTCCTCAATTCCTCTCTTCTTCACAATTCTTCCATCTTGCAAATTAATTAGTCTGGTGGCTAAGTTCAGCATCGAGGATTCCAATCCGTAAAGTCGGAGTGTGCGTTGCTGTTCATCAGTCAAGTTCCTTGCTTCTCCCTTCGGTGTTGGTCCTTTTCGATTTGTGCGAGTGTATGTGATTTCGTGATGGAATTCGAGTAGAGATTGTTGTCGGGTCCGCAGAGATGGCTTTGCGTCGGATGTGAGGTAGGTGGTGAATGGATTCGGTTGTGTGTGTTCGTCCATGGGGATTTCTGATTTTGTTTGTTCTTCGTATATGATTGTTTTAACTCTTTGATTTGGTGATGTTTTTAGTTGATTTTGATGTGCGTTTGATGCGTTAAAACCCCATGGAAATGTGTTTTCGATTGGTTAATTTGCTACAATAAGTTATGTATGTTTTGTGGGGGATTTGTGGCTTGGTTCTGGCTGATTTCCGTAAGTGATTTTGCAGTTTTCGGTATGTCCTAACATGTGTCCAAACATTGAAGTTCGGACATCATACGCCGGAGGATTTTCAGACTCTCGAATTAGGTCCGAACATGCAAGGTCGGACGCATGTTCGGACCGGCCTTTGTTTTAGCATAACTTCTTTGTTTGAGCTCCGTTTTGAGTGCCGTTTGCGGCGTTGGATTCCTCTTTTCGAGTACTATCTGATCTAATATGTTTTAGCACATGTATATGTGTACTTTAATTTGAAAGTCTTAGATAAGCCTTTGAACTCTGATTTGCTCTGAAAGAGTGTTTGAGCTTCAACGCTTCTGTTTAGTTTTCGTGTTTGCTAGTCAGTATATGACCTTTGTTTTGATAAGGATTATGATCCGTTTGACGTGCTTCGTCCCTCCGCTCTGTTCTGTTAAAGGCTTCTGCTTCGTTTTGTAAAGCTTCTGTTTTGGGACCTAGATGTTTAGCTTCTGAGCCTTGGATAGTCGGGTCTGGCTGTCCCGTAGCATGCTGCGCAGGAATTCCTTCTGTTATTCCCTTGGGTTCCCTTCTGTTCTATCTCTCAGGGTCCCTTGGATGTTTAGTGACCGACGGGTCCATAGCTGTCTCTACGGCTTCTGTTGTGGGATCTTCGGATCCATAGGACGTTATGTGAGTCCTTCTGATGTGTCAGCTGGTGTCTAGTGTCCCACCTCTGTTTTGATTGAGCTTCTGTTATGAACTTCTGAGTTTGTGGTTCGCTTTGTTCTGATTTAAGACTCTGTCCGGTTTGCTCAGTCCCTGCTTCTTTGCTCTGATTTGACAAACTTCTATTTTGGTTCTGGCTTGTCACTTCTCTGATTTGAGAAAGCTTCATTCTCTATCTGATTTATGTTACAACTTCCAGTCTGATTTGCTAAGCTTATGTATTAGTATATGATTATGTTCAGTATATGTTTTGAGCATGCTCAGCTGATGAAGTTTATCACCTGCTGAGCTATAGTTTGGCTCACCCCTATTTTCTGATTTGCAGGTTTAAGTTTCCTTTGAAGACTCCGCTCTGCTTTCTGCATCGTCCTTCGCTTTGTATTTGTAGTTGTGGCTTAAGGCCCTTTGTAATTTGATTATGTGACGTAATGTAGTTTGGCTTCTGCATGTAATGTCAGATAGACCTTGTAATCTATTTTCAGTTAATAAAAGTGTACTTTGTTTTGTTTTGGGTATCGTATGTTAGAGCCTTGCATTAATAGGTAATAGATACGCGGCGTGTAACGTCCCTAACTCCTAGGGCGGTGTTTTGGGTCGTTACACACATTCCATACACTGCAAGCACAATACAATCCACTACAAGCATACACCATGCAAGCACAATACAACCATACCATACAGTACACTACATGCGCAATACATCCGTACTCCACAACTACACTCCAGTTGCTACATTACTTTCCAAAATAATGCAAAAACTAACTCAAAGAAATGCAAAACAAAATGGCTCTACCCCCCTTAAAAAGGGGTACGCCCCATACCCACTAGACACTAGCCAATCTGGTCTACGAATAACTGTGGGTACTTCGCCTTCATGACGTCTTCTAATTCCCAAGTCGCTTCTTCGACATCATGGATAGACCACAAGACCTTCACTATTTGCATTGTCTTATGGCGTGTGTCTCTGGTCTTAGCATCAAGGATTCTCAATGGAGTCTCGACGTATCTCATCATCGGCTCAAGGGATAGGTGTTTGGGCTCTAAAACATGAGAAGGATCGGCAATGTCTTTCTTGAGTTGTGACACATGAAAGACATCATGGACACACCCCTACTCTTCGGGTAAGGCTAACCTGTAGGCTATAGATCCAACTCTCTCCGTGATTGCATACGGCCCTACAAACTTCGGGCTTAGCTTGCCCTTCTGGCCAAATCACAATATGCCATTCATCAGTGAAATACGCAAGAACACTTGATCGCGCACGTCGAACTCAAGGTCGCATGTCTTACATCCGCGTATGATTTATGTCTATCTTAGGCTGCTTTCATATTCACTCAAATCTGCTGAACTTCGGCTTGCACTTATTCTAGGTACTTTGGTCCAATTATGACCGCTTCGCTTGACTCATCACAAAACAACGGGGTACGGCAAGGTCTACCATACAAAGCTTGGAATGACAACATCTAAATTGAAGCGTGATAGGTGTTGTTGTATGAAAACTCGATTAGATGAAGCTCATCAATCCATCTCCCCTGAAAGTCCAAGGCACATCCTTTAAGCATGTCCTCTAGTGTCTGGATGGTCCTTTCAGTCAGACCATCAGTCTGTGGATGAAACGCAGTGCTAAGCTTCAACTCAGTACCCAGCGCTTCTCGTGTAGCTCTCCATTATCTCGATAGAAACCTGGTATCTCGGTCAGATACTATAGTCTTCGGAACTCCGAGGTGTCGAATGATCTCCCGGTCGAATAGCTCAGCTAGCATCGCCACCTTCCAAGTGTCCCTTGTTAGAATGAAACGGGCAACCTTGGTGAGACGGTCAACCACTACCCAGATCATGTTGAGTCCTCCCCTGGCAGGTGAGAGTCCTACAACAAAATCCTTGGGGATATCATGGAATTTCCACTCCGGAACTAGCATAGTGTGTACCATTCCTCCCGGTCATCGATGCTCAAACTTCACTTTCTGGCAAGTGAGACACCTAAAACATATTCAGTAACATCTGCCTTCATCCCTGACCACCAGAAGTATCTCTTCATGTCTTTGTACATTTTGGAGGCTCCCAGATGGACGAACAATGAAGAATAGTGTGATTCTCGCAGAATGCGGTCCCTCAGCTTAGCATTGCTTCGAGGAACGCATAGTCCGCCATTTAGCCGAATCAGACCATCTTCATGCAGTTTGAAGTCATACTTTCGGCTCTCAAATGTACTATCCTCGATGTTCTGTGTGATTTCTTTCATATAAGGGTCACTCATCTGAGCCTCTCGCACCTCATCAACCAAGATAGAAGAAGCGAGTAGCGAATGGAGTGAGTGTGCTCGACGGCTCAGGGCGTCGACTACAACGTTTGCCTTCCCTTCTTTATACTGAAGGTCGATGTCGTAATCAGATAGGAATTCCATCCACCTTCTTTGTCTCAGATTCAGTTCTTTCTGTGTGAAGACGTACTGCAGGCTCTTATGGTCAGAATAAATGGTGATGCTTACCCCGTATAGATAATGTCGCCATATCTTCAATGCGAAGACAATGGCTCCAAGCTCCAAGTCATGAGTTGGGTAATTCTTCTCATGTTTCTTCAGCTAGCGGGAGGCGTAAGCTACCATCTTGTCATACTGCATGAGTACGCATCCCATACCTTTACCAGACGTATCACAATATACTTCAAATCCCTTAGTGCCCTCTGGAATGGTGAGAACGGGCGCTGAGGTCAACGAGCCCTTCAAGCTCTGAAAGGATTTCTCACAATCGTCTGTCCACACAAATGGTGCATCCTTCTTCATCAAGGCTGCAATGGGCTTTGCAACTTTAGAAAAGTCTTTCACAAATCTCCAGTAATAAACGGCTAGACCAAGAAAGCTCCAGATCTCGGTAACAGTCTTAGGTCTAGGCCATGAATGTACTGCTTTAATTTTCACCGTATCAACTAAGATACCCGCGCTCGAGATGACATGTCCAAGGAATGATACCTGATCAAGCCAAAACTCGCATTTGGAGAACTTCACACACAGCAGGTTCTCGTGCAGTGTCTCAAGTACTCGCCTCAAATGGCGCTCATGCTCATCTCTGGATTTAGAATACACAAGTATGTCATCGATGAAGACTACTACTGAAGTATCCAACTGATCACTGAATAACCAATTCATCAAATCCATGAATTTCGTTGGTGCATTTGACAAACCGAATGACATCACTATGAATTTGTAGTGGCCATACCTAGTACGAAATGCCGTTTTCTCAATATCTTGCTCTTTGATGGCAATCTGATGATACCCTGATCGGAGGTCAATCTTGGAAAAGACTGAAGCTTCTTTCAATTGATCGAACAAGTCGTCGATGCAAGGCAATGGGTACTTATTCTTTATAGTGACCGCATTCAGTTCGCGGTAGTCGATGCAGAGGCAGAGGCTACCGTCATTCTTCTTCACAAAGAGGACCGGTGCTCCCTAGCGTGATACGCTCGGGTGTATAAACCCTTTGTCTAGCAAGTCTCGCAACTGCTCCTTCAGTTCTGTCATCTCTGCCGGTGCCGTCCGGTATGGTGCCCTAGCAATGGGACCAGTACCAGGCACAAGGTCGATTTCAAACTCAACTGCCCTCTATGGTGGCATAGCAGGTAGCTCTTTCGGAAACACATCCGGGAATTCTGACATAACTAGCACGTCGGTGCTGAAGTCTGGGTCTCTTTCTAGATCTTGCACATAGCACAAATACACATTGTGCCCCTTTCTGAGCTCTCGGTACATAGATATAGCGGAAATGATCGTAGTTGAAGGCTCTCTGGGTCTCTGGTGGTATGAAACTGTAACCCAGATGGACTCCTGAGCAGCAATCTATGCTCAGCGCAGAGGATTCGCCCCTTATGCCGCTCCAACTAGTTCATTCAATGAAGGAGATGGGAAATTCTTCACCCTTGATTCGAATCGTGGCAGCTCGGGAATACTTGGTACATCTTACTCGCTCCTTCGACGGGAGTGTAACCATAAAATTTGGTAGTTCATCTGCGTATAGTCCCAACCTCTTTGCAAATGATGGCGAAACAAAGGTATGAGAGGCACCGGAGTCGAGCAGTACAGAGGCATCAATGCTATTTACCGGGAAGGTACCCGTTAGGATGGTGCCACTCTTATCGGCTTATGGTTCGGTGAGGATACTTGGGTTACCTTCGGTACTGAGTCCACAACCTAATTATGCATAAGCTTTATGAGTATCAATGGTATAACACAAGTGGAATTTAATAACCAACACTGCTTTTATTGATAAATCACCCATCATACATATGTGTCTCTAGTACACATTACTAATGCATTACATGCCATTACAAGGTCAATACTTTCTAAAGGTAAGGTTCAGGCATCCGGGTTTCATGTGCGTGGCATTGATTATTGTCGATGGTGTCGTATTCAACTTGATCTTCTTGATACTGTGACACAGCATTCTCGACTTTCCACCCATGATCAAAACATCTCCTGACTTAAGTACGATCTTCTCTGTGAGGTCCACACGCTTCTTCTCGCTATACAAAAATACCGCGTCATCACCAATGGACCAAGACACTACGGGCACTCCTTGTTCCAGAGATTCCATTGTCTCGTCCTTATCTTGGTGTAAGCCAAGTCGTCCTTCTTTCTCATAGAAGTTGACGATGCAAAGATCTGCTTCAAGTGAAGGGACTGGATCCTCTTCTTGTTGCAATTCCCACGGCTTGTGTAACAACTGTCTGAAATTCTGTTGGTATCTCTGGTGGTGTTGCTCCGTCTTCCGCTCGCGTCTTCTGGTATGTCTTGGTCTATGGGTTCCAGTCCATTCCCATGCACATCATTTTCAGCTTCATCTTCACTCCACCGGGAAATTCGGGTGTGTAAAATCCTCTTGGACCCGCTCCTAGCTGGTTATAACGTCAGATGATGGCAATTTGCGCTTCTGGTGTCAGGTATCCTTTTAATAAGATCATACCTGGTTCGATAACCTGCACTGCTCGTCGGCGATGTGGTAAGTGGTGATGTCGGTGTCTTCAAGGTTCAGGTTGTTTGATGGTATTGGATAGCAGATATCAAATTTTCCTAGGGTTGTAAGTTTCATATAGCATGAGTTCTAGGTTTACTAGCTCAATTCATACTCAATTTCATACTTTAATTCTACTCATTCATGCATTCACTTAAACAGGTAATTCAATACTTTAGACATGCTCTTCAAGGACTAAGGGTATTAGTTAGTACCTAGGCCGGACTTCGTACCGGTTCCATCACGATTGATGATATGCAAGGCTGGTTGCCTCTGTGGTGTGCCCTTTTGAGCACCTCGGGACCCCTGTCCCTGCGAGGTCTGCTGGGCCTGAGCATCGCCAGATGCAACCTCCTTGCCTTCTCTCTGTTTGTAGCCCTGGTAGTTGCCTTTAGGCCTTGGGTTGGTAGGGCATTCAGATACTCGATGTCTAGTCTTCTAACAACCGAAGCATCGGATATCTCTTCCTTTGCAATCTGTGCCAGGGTGATCTTGGTTGCATTTTCTATAGACATAGCTATGGCCATCGGAGTGGTTCTTACCATAGCCGGAACCAGAAACCTGAGGCTTTGAGAGTTAGCACATTGTGTGCGGTAATACTAACCATTATTTGCACACATGTACGAGTTTAAATTCAGAATCTTACCCTTGGGCGGGTGAGATCTCAGCTGCTTTGCCTTTCTCAGCATGGGCACTGCTCTCCCCGGGGGTGTTCTTTTACGACTGCTAGAAGAACTTCCCCTTTCTCTTCTTCCAGTTCTTACCCTTATTCTGCTCCTCTAAGCTGGTGTTCTTGTTGTTGGCCTTGCGCTTAAGCGCTTGCTCTTCATCCCTTAGTTGACTTGTGATCTCAACACGAGATGCAACGTGATAGCACTCCTGAAGTTTTCAGCATTAGGTGGTGCTATTGCTCATTAAGGTAGTAATTTAAGTATTGACAATGGCAGCAAGGGTTCAAACCAATGTTTACCTGAAGGGAGGTAAATTGGGAGCACCTTATGCCATACCGGAAGCGATGGCTCAGACCGCCATAGAAGCGATCGACCAAGACCTGGCCAATGTACCCAAGGTTGGGTAGTAGTCGTAGAATAGAGGTGAAGGTACGGTAGTATTCATCAACTGACATCTACTCCGTCATCTTCAAGGCGTAGAGCTCTAGACGCTTCTTTGTCTTGACGTGCTCTGGATTGTATTTTGATCGGAGAATAGCGGTGAAGGATTCCCAATCAAATGTAAGATCATCAACATACTCACCCTTTACTAGCTTTCACTAATCCATAGTAGCATCTTTGAGGTAGTAGGCGGCTATCCTCACTCGAACTCCAGCGGGAGCTTCGAGAGTCTCGAAAGCCATCTCCATCTCAGAGATATAGGTTTCAAGTTTGGCGGGGTAGCTCTCTCCTCGAAACAGGAAGGTCGGAGATCTACGACTGCCTTTACCCAATTCATGTCTTTGGGCGGTGGGGTGGGATTGGTCCAGCCTGAATCTGCTGGTTCTGCTGTGTCTGATGTACAACCGCTATTACTTATGGTAGCATCTACGCTACCGTGGCAGTGACAATCTCAGCTATCGTCAGCGTGCCCGGCTCATCAGCTGACTCTCCCTGGCCTCGACCGCGACCATGGCCTCTTCCTAGCATCTGAAAAAGTAACGACTTATATTGGACATTGTGACCACGTGGTCTGAGTTTAAGCAATGGTATCGTCCTTTCAGATGTTAAAGGGTATCCGTTGTCATCAACGGTCATTCATAGTTAGGTTCCCACTCCTCCAATGTAAGACGTGTTGTAATCCTAACTCGGTAATCACTATGCTCGGTAATCTAATCATCAGTGCGATACTTCACTCTGATACCACTTTTGGTAACACCCCTACCGCTAATCCTCTAATTACTGTCTAATCGTCTCGGTCACCTTACTACTCGCAGTGGAAATACAGGTATGAACGGCGGGTGATACAATGTCGTTATCCGCCCATATGACTAACAAGGCCTACTCTACATACAGTAACAGTCTGATAAATAGAAATATACTGAGCTTTCATAAATACTTCCCATTACGTCTACATCATTACTTACAACATTTGATTACCGAGTATACAAAATCATAATCAATTACATCCCTTCCTTGCAGTCCTAACAAAGCTATGAGTTTATCAACCTACTCACTCCTACCAAGTTCACAATTCCAAAATATCCAAAAGGATGTACCACATGGTACACCGGTTACTCAAAAAGGCAATAAGCCGTGTACAACTCAGTACACCATTCTCAATCTAATAACTACACAAAAAGTGTTCATCTTGGTCTCAACACGACCATCATCCTTCACGAGTACCTGGAAGAAATAAAAACAGTGCCCCAAGGGGATCAGCAAATAGCTGGCATGAAATTTGCATACCCCGCGTGCTAACGGGGGTACGCCGACTACTTTGTTGAATACATGAGGTTCATTTTATACATGCATACATGCTATTACATACAACATTATAATCATACAGGCACATACATATAAGAGTACCGTACGTACAATGGAAGACAATCCACAAGTCAACCAAACATAATAATACACATCTCAAGTTCTTACTTCCTCCTTTGTTAGTCAGTTACCCATCCGGGTTAATCAGATGTTCTTTACTCTTTTACTCGGGACCATACGACTTACACTAGTCTTAGTCTTACTCATACATTTACTTCCTTTATTATATTATACTCAAGTCAAGTCGGTGTGACCTCCGGGCAGAGACTATACCGTCTCACCACCGGGCTTTAGGTTGGCTTGCTTCCCCAGGTTGCTACCCATTTAAGGGGTTTGGACCATGAGAAAGATTAGTCCAGGAATCGGATCCAACCTCTCGTGTCTCCTCATCCTCACGTGTGGCTGAAACTATATCGCACTTCTTACATACTCCAATTTACCAATTTACTCAAAGTTAGAAGGGTTACATAGTTAGTGAGTTAGTGAGAGCCATTTCACATTCACTAAGTCAAGGTTAGCACATTTGCACAACCACAATCAAACACTTCATCATCAATCATATCTTTCATGAATTATACAAACTTCAAAGTTCAAGCATAATTGAATAAGGTATAAAACAGCACAAGCATAAGGAAGTGAAATAAATCCAATTCGTGCATTTTATCTTGTTCACACAAATCAGAGTAACTTCGGTAGCATACAGGGCATGAGAAAATCATACCGTTCACCGTCGTACTCGGACTCCGATTTTCCTTCGAGGTTCAACTATTCGAGTCCTATAACATACACAGAATTGTACGGTTAATTGTCTATTATTAACCTAACCCGTTCCTTCATTAATGTTCCCGATTTACAATTACTAACTCCTTACAACTCATACTCAATCACACAATTCTTTTACTTGTCCTCCTTTCTTAAGTTTGTTCTCTTAGGTTTCTTATGTACATATTATTTTCTTCTTACCACCATTACTCCCCTAATGGTTTACTACTTAAGCCCCACATTTTTTTATTTGATCTGACCGACCTTACCCAGGGTCGGTCCCAAGGTCGGTCAAAGTCAGTAGGTTAGGGTTTCGAAAATTTCAACTTCGACCGACCTTCCCATGGTCGGTCGTAAGGTCGGTTGAAGTCAGAAGACTTCCATTTTCAAATTTTTGACCCGACCGACCTTGCCAGGGACGGCCCTAAGGTCGGTCGAAGTCATTAGACTTTTGAGTTTGAAAATTACGACTCGAACGACCTTACCAAGGTCGGTCCTAAGGTTGGTTGAAGTCAATAGACTTCCGGGTTTGCAAATTCTGGCTCGACCGACCTTCCCAAGGTCAGTACTAAGGTCGGTTGAAGCTAGTACTACTCATTTTTACTTTGTTTCAACTCCTTTCTTCTACTCATTTCTTCCCTAATCTTTTCAAAGGAATTCTAAGCATGTTTTACACCAATTTTACTCTCTAAACCTTCCTAAACCACCTACTAACTCAACTACTCAAGTTTTACACAAAATATTACACAAACAGATCTTATTATATAATCAATAATAAAATAGATGAAATACTTACATCTAATTGAGAAGTGGATTAATAAGCCTGGATTTAATCATTTCATAACATTTATAGTTTTGGACAATAACCTAATGTTTTAAGATGAAATCATTAAAAGGGTTAAGATATAAACTATGATTAGGAAATTAATCTAAATAATAATCCTTAAGTTTCTTAAAAATTAGATAAGCCATATAAAATACATTTATTACCAATATTCAAAAGGGGAGATTATAATTAAGTGATGTATTTAGTAGTAGAACTTGTAAAAGAGTTGCAAATGAAAATTAGATATTTAAAACTTTTGAACCTTAGTCGGATGGAACTAAGTTACATAAGATATTATATTGATCTACTTTACGACACTAGAAATATTAATATGTTGTTTGAATATAAAATACGAGAACTTTTCAGAATAGATTATCTTATTAAATAATTGTCAATTTCACTTATGAATGAGGATTTAATTCTTAGATAAATTTTACCTTATGTTAATATATAATGCTTATCCTAAAACATAATAAAGGAAATTAATTTATTAAATTACCCCTTTGAAACCTTAAGTTTTGTGAGCAATTTAAAATGTACTTATGACTTAAGTTTATCGAAGTTAGCAAAAAGATTATACATAGTCTATGGAGGGAAGGTGTGTAAAAATAAAACATTTAGGAAATTAAATGTAAGTGAGGATACCTAAAAGGTTATCTTAAAACACCAATTATATAGGTGAAAATAAAACAAATAATATACTTTGCGGATACTAAGTATAAGAGTTGGAAGGGTTTGAGTTAATATTAAGTCGTTCTAAAGTAAAGATAAAATAATTGAGTCTAGTAGTTGTCTCTGAATTCTAAGATCAATTAAGTTATAATGAAATGCATCTACAACACTATGATTCCAATATACAGGATGTAGATCTTAATTAAGTTAAGGGGAAGAGTTAATCATAATAGGTTAGCTAGTAGATGTTGATAAGAGTTAATAATCGTTACATTGTGAGATAATAATATAGTATTCTAAGACAAACCTATCATGGGTCATGATACGACGTTATTCTAAATTAAGAGTAAGGGTATTGAGCTTAAGAGTTATTATTGACATTCTAAGATAAGTCGAAGGTTATACGTAACATTTAATTGTGACTTAGAAATAAGAGTGGGGAGTTTATTTAAGCTTGACGTAGGCTACAAGTGATTGATGATAGACTACCTTTAATATTCTTCAGAGTACTGTTGATTGTTTGCGCAAGTTGTCTAGAACTGCTTCAGCGTTATCCAGGTACGATTTCTCGTACTCAGGTACTTTGCTAACGGACTTTATGGAATGTTTTGGAAAATGCCAACTGATCTTGAATGGGTTTCAAAGGGAACTGTTGTGCGACTAACTCAGCTTGGTGTGACTAACTGAGCCTTGAATGTGAAACTTCCTTGGTTATTGGTTCCTCCTATTTGGTTGTTTCATTAGATATTAGCTGCCAAGGGTTTACGCTTCTACACTCTGTAGGACTGAGTGTTTTGGTATTGCTTTTATGCAGTTAATGATCTAGTGGGGTAACTGGGAATATAGGAAAATATCTGGTATTGGTAAATTATTCCTTTGGACTATGGGTATTGTTTCATCCATGAGTCGAGTTTGATCAGCCTTATTGGGAATGGATTCTTTCTATTATATATTAATTGCTGAGGGTTTACACCTCTGCACTCTGTAGGACTGAGTGTTTTGGTATTGCCCTTGTGCAATTAATAATCTAGTGGGAATATGGGACATTGTCAATCTTGGTACTGAGTATGGATTATTTCTATTAAGTGGTGCACACACTTTTCACCGATGACTGAGAACGGGTCGGTGGCAGCAGAGGTTTGCTATACCTCGTCCATATGGACAACTGACAGCGGAGGTCTGTTTACCTCGTCCTTGTGACAACTGACTGGCGGTGGGGGCCATCTCTCCCAATTGGTTTTATTCCACCCTTGAGTATGTTTGCCTATGGGAATCAATCTTCTGAAATGGTGGAGACATAAACTGTCTACCACGGGTTATAGATATTCATGTCATTCCTAGTCCTTTGTGACTACTTAAGTCTTTCTTTTCTTAACCAGAATTGGTTCTAACATCAACAATGGATGCTTACTAACTATGTGGTGTGACTTCTTAAGTGATTGACTTGGTTTTTAAGTTCTTTGTCTCTATCTTTGCCTTGTTCTCTTTTCTCTATAACTTGATTGTTTTGAAGTGCTTTTCCTTCTGGTTACTTCTGGGAGTTTGTTTTCATGTTACTGTGTTATTTGAAGAAGTTTATTTTAATTTATTTTTTTAGAGAATTGTACCAGTTCCATTCCAGGGAACTGACTCACCCCTCCCGGGGTGGGCTGCTTGGTTTCATCTTGCAGGTACGAAATTGTTCATATAGGTGGCCACGAAGAGTATGAGTGATTGGGATGGGAACTAGGAATTGTGGAGAGTTGCTTGTTTATTTTAAGTTACGTTTACATTCTTTTCTCGAGTTCAGACTGTAACATTAGTAAGTAGTAATTGGTGAGGTTTTGTACCGGGTGTTTGGAACCCGATGATCTGTAATCGTCATTAGAGTATTTATTCCGTTGTATTTATTTTAAGTAGGGGTGTTGCAGTAGTACTTATCCTGTAGCACCTCCACGAATGTTGTCCATTCAAAGTTTGGTGGAGCTCGGTGGTGGTCCTCGACCGATCGCCACCATATGTCTGCTGCATCCTTCAGGTTGTACGCTGCAATATCAACCTTCTGATCTTCAGGTACTCTAACTGCCTTGAATGCCTTCTGGTGCTCCACAATAAAATTCTCCAGCAAGGCGGGGTCTGGTTCCCCTGAATATGTCGGTACTCTAGCGCTTGCCACGCTCTTCAGCCAGTTAGTCTCCCTGGGCTGTGGCGGGTGGGGTATGGCTCCCGCAAACTGAGTCCCTAGCTGAGCGGCGAAGGCTGCCATGGCCTCTTCTAGGCCTGGTATCTCTGGGACGTCTGCTGGTGTCTCTCCACCGCGTCCACTGCTGCCTCCACGTGGTCTACCTCTTGTCGACATCTATAAGATAGTATACTATTATTTCTACTCGGTGTAGCACCATTTCTACATTCACAATCAATATGTGCAAGAAAGTCTAAATCCTAGCAATAAGATATCCTAAAAGTTTCCTTCTAAGTCACGAATCCTCACAGACGTTTTCCCGTATCCCAATATTCTTATGCTCACTGTTCTTGACTCAGTATTCTGTCATCAGAGCGGAGTTCCGCTCTGATACCACTTTTTGTAACACCCCTAATCCTGATCGTGTAATATAATTACAAGTCGTAGCATAATAAATATAATTCACAGCAGAAAATAAAACTAACTAACGTTGGTGTTACATGCCGTTACCCACCCATGTGAGTAACAAGGCAACCTTACTCCATCAATCCACTTCAACTCTCCACCGCTGTGATGACGAGATACTGACCAATCTTAAACTTACAATCCAAAACCAAACTAAACAACTGAGCAACTAAACCCAATACAACAGAACTCCTTATTACAGTACACAATAAAACTAAAAGAGTACTTCATTAAAATACATCAACTACCCAGCATCCCGCTCTCCGGTTTGTCTCTTCTCAGTAACCTGAAATGTTTTGCCCATTGAAGGGCTCAGCAAACGATATGCTGGTATGCTAAATGTAGTCTTAAATCATTTGGATTCCTTAAGTCGTTTAGCCATCTTGATATTAGATTCATTACATGCTATGCCGGTTTACAATAATAATAACAGCTGTAAATGTTTAAATAAACACAAAATAGTTCACCTAACAGTGCCACCACATAATAGTAAGCAACAACCAAATAATCAGTAACCAATAATCAACAACAGTAACCAAACAAGATACGCGTATTAATCAACTATACTTGTTAGTTGGCCACATGGTCCTTATCCTTTTAACCAATCACTTAAACCTTCCAATTAATTTCAACCTCAGGCGTCATGTTAAGACAACCCTTAATAACTTATTAATGGACAGTAGTCCCCTGGGTTCCAATGCAACCGTTGCCAGCTGACCTTATGGCCCTGGATAATTTATTTGCTTTAAAGGTGACCAATTCGGTCAAAACCTGCGCACCAACAATAGTGCCCTCTGCCATCATCGAATGTGGATAATGGATTCCCTTGAGTGACTCTTGATAGTAGTCCCTCGTAGTGATCACGATGCGCAACCAGATAGTCGAAACTAGCTGGATTCCTCTCTTTGTAAGTTAGCCCTTTAGTGAGTGATACAATATCCAATCCTTGAGTTAAGACTATAACAGTTGACCATCAGTTAGGTTCTCGTAATACCTAAAGGTCACCTAGTCTTGTTTGAGTTTAGATGTATAAACTTCCAGTCATAAGACGTTCGCGTAAAATGAAACACAATGGTGTCGAGCAATACAGTATACCAGATAATATACATAAATCACAGATATCGCTCTTAACAATAAAACACACAACGTCTGGACCTCAGGAAAATCCTTAGGACATTCAGACCACACAATTAACAATCCGTTCACCGTGAAAATTGCTAGCTTGACAGTACACGCTTAATAGTTCCTCCCCGTAACGCTGTTATATGTACATGCAATACCGGGTAACGTTAAAACAACTAACACTAACTATTACAGTACTGTTGATACACAACTACTACTTGCAGTATACTAACCTCGTATGTTCTTTAATTTCTCCCTGTTATTTAATAGTGGTTCGAGGTAGTTTAACAGTCCATTATTTTATGTAGTAACAGCATGTGATAATGAATTTCCATTTTATGGTATATCTTCATCTCATTAATTATATACTCATAATTGTTTTCACTTATTCTATATATTATACATTTTGATTATTTTTATTATAACCACCATTATTTTATAAACTTTACATTATACTCCAAAAAAACATTGTATTCCTTAGTTTAATTCCTTTCTTTATTAAATTACAAAACTAACCTTATAAATTCGGTAATTATATATTGAACACATAAACTTTTGTAAATTACTAAATGACCATATAACTTTCGGAAATTACAATTGAATATTCCAACTTTTATAAATTACTAAATAATCCCTTAAACTCTCAGTTTTCCACATATACTTTCTATATTTACATTTTAACCCCAAAACTGTATACAAGTTACATATTAACTTATAAACTATAGTTTTAATATTTAATTTTCATAAATACCGAAAAAAACCCACATATTTTTATAAATTATGATTTCACCCCTTATCCAATTAGGTTTTATATATATTCTTTCATAAATTACATGTTCACCCCAAAACTTTTATAAACTTAATATTTTATGTCATAAACCATTTTAACCCAAAGTTTTTTGTCAACACTTTGACCAAATCCTAATTTCATAATTAATACTTTAATATACCCAGAAAATCATATGTATTCGGTTTTTACTCTCAACTTTCCATAAATTACAAAATAGCCCCAAAACTTTATAAAGTGTTATTTTAACACTTAAACACTTGTTTAAATTCACCAAAATTCATAATATTAATTCCTACCTTATATTATATCATAACTTTGCCAAATAAGTCCTTTAATTCTCGGCAATTATATTTAGCACTCTGAACTTTTCAAAATTTACATTTTAGCCACATAGCTTAATAAACTAGCCATTTAAATACTTGTAGCTATTTTTAATATTCCCAAAATTTATAATATAAGCTAATACACTTATATACTTCAAAAATCACCAAATGAAATACTTTGTTCTCGGCTGTAACAATATTTTACCATATGGTTTCAAAACTTGATTATATCTTATAATAAGTATATATAAATGTATATAAGCCATATAACACTTCTAAAAATTATGATAATGACTTAGAATGATTATAAGCTCAAAATAGACCATTTAACTCCTAGATATTTCGGCCTAATTATTTATGTATCATAATTAATTTTTGTGACACAAATTTATACCTTAAGGTAATAATCTTACCTTGTATGTTATAAATTATTTTCTTGGTGATATAACCTATAGTTTTTGGCTTCTATTTAATGAAAGGTTTGTACATAAATTTGTACTAAAGTTTGAAGCTTAAATCAAACTTAAACTTAGTAGATTTAATTATAGAAACTTACTCCTTAAATCAAGATAATTCTTGTACTTGATTTCCCTTTGAATTCCAAGCTCCTCCAAATGGTTTCTTGGTGTATAATTTTCGGTCTCCTTACATAGGTTTAGGAGATCCAAGTGTTAGACTTCTAGTAAGGATTTATAAGTAAGATTTGGAATAGTTTACAAGAGTTTACCTTAGGTATTTTTCAAGGAATTTTCGGTACACCTTGGGATGATTGGAGATCCAAGTTTCCTTCATGAAATGATGATGAGTACATTGATTTAGAAGCTTGAAATTTTTGGACATTAACTTAGGTATTTGCTAAGATTTTCAAACAAGAAATATACCTTAACTTGATCTTGTTTGTTCCTTGAGTTGTTGTTGAATCAATGCAACTCCTTGGAGTACTAATGCTTGGTGAAAACTTGTATGGTTGCTAGGATGATTCTTGCTTCAAGACTTAGTAGAATTAACTAGGAAAATTACACAAAAATGGTGTTAGAACTTACGATACCATTAATGGACTTTTGAAACAATAATGGAGTAAATGAAAGGAAGAAGAAAAGAGAGGGAAGGAAAGCCTTACCAAAATCGGCAGAATGAGGGCAAGGAAGAATGGTTACTCACGTAAGGCTTAAGGAGTTAGGCAAGGAAGGAATTTTTGACACAATAATGTCAAAGTTGTCTAGCTTTTTTTAGTTTATTTGCTTGACTCTTGGTTCCATAAAGCCTCACAACCAGCTAGACTTTCGGCACTTGACAAGGAGGAATGAAGACTTTGATTGTCAATTTACACAAGATGACAAGGGCAAAGGTAGGTAGTTGTTTCTTTTGAATTTTCAAAGATGAATACCATGCTAACTTTTCCTTGTTCCCTTCAGATTTTCGGTATTAGAGCTGTAGGTAGCATTTGATTTTTGTCATTTGAGGACATGAGAACATGCCTAGTTAGGTAGATGTTTTAGTTTGATTTTAACACAAAAATCAAACCTCCTTTTTCTTGCTTGATTTCGGCAACCATAGGCTAGAGAATGGGATGATTTGTTTGTTTATTTGTAACTTTACATTATATAAACCAAGATCTACTTTATGTATTTTAATTCCATTACTTTTCCTTAACTAAATCTTCCTTGTTGTTTCCTGCAGGTTTACGGTAATTTAGGTCTCCTTAGACTGAGATTATTTTGACATAATGTCACATGGTATATGGTAAGATGAGTCATCATCCATAAGACAATTTATTTAAAATCAAGCCAAATATACCCAAAAAAACGGCCCCTTATGTGGCCATGTGGAACTAATTTTTAATTTGGTTCCTGTCACACTATATTGTGTTAAGATCATATTGTAACATGTTATAAGTCACAACATTTAATTGGTACATTTATACCAAGGTAAAAGATGAAAGTTTCTAAGGTAAAATGCTGATTTTATACTACTTTTTGATCTGATTTTTGGCCCTACTTGTGCTATGAGTTTAGCACTGGATTTGATTGATTTAGATATTCAATGAATCCCCATTTAAGATTTCCAACTCGTGGCTCCTCAAAAACTTCAAGGTAATAGCGTAGAACGCGTTTTTTTGGCACCCGAAGGTGCGTTTTTGTGCTTTAAGGATATTCTGGAAAATAAGTAGTCGCTATGAGTTCCAAGTGTTTATAAACATTTTTTAAGGTCAATAATAATATATTAAGGTTTTACATTGAGTTATATGGGGTTATATCAACTCATGACACAATTTCCGGGCTATCGGGACACTCTCGGGCAAAATAGGAGCGTTAAGAAATTCTCCCGAGCACTTTGTGTATTTTTGAAAAAGTAGCTCAATAATTATCTTTATAATGATGAATAATGATGATAGGAACTCTAAGAATGAATTATATAGGAGTTCGTGCCACTTCGGTACCTCTCCGGGGCATTCCCAAGGGTTTATAGGGGCCCCAACGGGTATCTCCGAGCACTTTGCGTTTAATTGAGAATTTAGCGTGAGGAATTCCTCTTATATGTTTAATAAAGTGTTATGGTGCATTTGGAATGAATTTTAATGCTTTCTTTCATCTTATAAAGTATTTCCGGGACTTTCGGGCCTTAAGGGAGGTATGTGACTCTCCCGGGCATTTTACATTTCTACCCTGTTCTAGCCGAGGACCTGTGTTTTAAAGGTCATATAATGATCCTTAGTTTACTTGGTATGTGTTTTATAGTTCATATACCTTGGTTAGCTTAAGGTCCGGCTTAACGCTCGTTGTTGACCTTAAGGAGTTTCGGTGCGTTTTAACGCCTAAGTGTTTATATATTTTCTTAGGATCTCATAATCCCCCAAATGATATTTATTTCTCATTATTTAATTATTTAAAGGTTAGGGGTATTTCAGTCTACCCCCCTTAAAAGGACTTCGTCCCGAAGTCATAACTTCTACTTACTCATTCTATGGAATCAAGTTCCTCCTGTCTATTCCTGTTTACTTATCATTCCTGGGTGTCAATACTATATTGATACTGAAGTGGAGTTCCACCACACGGAGTAATCAAATGGCTGAGCGAAGAGTATATGCTGCCTACGGAGACAACAGATGGAACTCTCTCCGACCAAACCCCCTTCCGACTCCAACGAACGGACTCTTACGACAAGGAAGCTATACCACAGACAGACTGCGGAGGAGTAATCGCCTCCAACGCAAAGCAAAGATCCTCTCCGAAGAACTAAGAGTCATTCGCCTCCGAAGCAAAGCAAAACCCCCTCCGAAGGGTTGGGAGTAATTATTCAAAAAGAAGGGTGAAGTTACATAAAAAGCCTTGTATAACTGAGAATATTCTAGAATGATGTAGGCCCACAGAAACGGTTATACACTGTAGAAGAGCCTATAAATAGGAACCATAAGTTATGTAATAAGGTACGCTTTTTATCAATACAATACTTGGAGCTCTCTTTGCAATCTGAGTCTGAGTGCGAGTTCGATACGATCTCAGATACCTCTACATTCCACCAGTCATACGAGCGTATGCAACTCATACATATACATAACCTTTGCTCATGACAATCAATGTATCATAACACAAATATTCTCATAGATGCTGTAAACAAGTGTACTTCCATAATCATCCAAGTGTTACATAGAACACAACAATAACCATTCAAGTGTCACATAGAACACATCAATAACCATTAAAGCAAGTGCACATATGTGCAACAAGCAAACACAAAACCAAAGCCAGTATGCTGAAATACCCCGAATAATTATCAGTTTAAATTCGTGAAGGTTGAATTAAACTATGAGTAACAATTATGATCATACTAAAAAAAATATATAGATAATAATAACATGGTATGTGCGTATCGGTACGTAACACGCTGATATAAGCTCAAATATATATGCGCACCTCTGAACCGAAAACGTCAATATAGTCACGCATATATATAAGCACGTATGAGTACAAAAACACATATACATAACGTGATGGTACTATAACGTTGTAATAATTAATAACGTCGCATAGTAATGTATAACTAAAACGCTACAAAATAAAAAGGTCGTATATATAACATAACGAAAATTAAGTGGTCGCGTACCTCGCTAATAACACGATATATTATATGGTCTTACATATATAAATAGGCATGTATAACTTATAAAAAAGAAGAAGAAAAAAGAGCAAAGGCACTCTCGCTAAGGTTCGAACCCCATACCTCTCGTATGCCTAGTGAACGTCTTAACCGATTGAGCTGGTGCTCGTATTCAGTACCAAACTACACCTCTGGAGATATGAATCTACTAAAGTGACTATAAACAAAAAAAGAGGCCAGGCACTCGTTTCATTACAGTGGGCAAACTCCTCTGTACTGAACTCAAAAATAAAACAATAGCAAACAGTCTCTTCTTGTTTCAATTACCGGCGCACGCTCTGGGGAATATGTTGTGCCCGACACTAATATCTCCTCCTTATTCCCATGCCGGTGGCTAGCATCTGAGAGTGTTATTTCTTACCCAATTCCTTGCCATTCTCAAAATAGCCACAGAACGACATTTCTACCCAAGTTCTCGAACAGCAAAACAAGTCCTCCTTCTTTTTCTCTCCTTTTAATCGGTGCAACAAGTCAATACCCCACCATATCACCTTATCCTCCGTACCGGGTCCCAAGCAAAGCAAAGCAACCGTACCAGCTAGAGTCCATCTACATACTCACGGTAATGCTACAGATGCTCCCTCTCTGTGCAAATTGCAAATTAATAAACTGAGCAACCCACTGTTTTTCCCTCCTTTCCACGCATGGGCACAAAATTCCTCAAGTCAATTTCCCATGCACTACTGAAGCATTCACGTGATACCTGCACTACTATGTTTCTGTTCCATTTCATTCAACAGAGGAGCAAGCAACTCCAAGTCATTTTCCCACCATACATGCGACATAACAGCAGTAACTACGATGTCATTATTCTCCTCCAGAAACTGCTCTCTATTCTGAACCATAACAGCAACAAGAACAACAAGAAACCAAGGTTTACAATCCACTTCTACAAGCTCCAGAAAACTGCACCGGCTGGAGCAGAGTTCTTGGTCTGCAACGGTAAGAAACTATGCTATAACACACCTCCTTCCACCCTGTTTTCTTCCATGCGCTTGGAACTGAATTCAGTCCTGCATTGAACCCAGAAAATCCCCCATCAAGGAGCTGTAAACAGAGAGAAAAATCAGCTCAAAAACAAGGTAGGAAACTATATTGCTTGTGGCTGTTATAGCCCTGTTTCTCCCCATGTTTCTGTACAAACCTGAAGTTGCACTGCTTGTACAGTTAACCGGGAACAAGCTGTTAATAATCCCTCCAAATGCCACATGTTTTTCCCACCTAAAGCGCTGGAAAACTGAGAGTTAATCTCCAAGGAGGAACCGAGCTTGTAAGGTAATTATATTACTAACCATGGGCACTACTGTCTAGCCTTGAATCTCCTTGTTATTTTTCTTTCTTTCTCCATCAAACTGAAACGGCTACCCTACTATAGATGACCCCAAGTAGTGCATGAAAACCATGCCAAACCGCCATTGAAGGAGCTAAGGACAAGGTAAAAACCGACACCCTTATCATGGTTGTTTAGAGCTTTAGCTCTATTGTTTTCCACACCAAAACTGAAGTCACACTCTTCCTGCTCTTTTCCTGCGCATGTAAGGCTGCTTGACAACCTCCAAGATGCCACGGTAATAACATGTTGTAAAGTGCAAAGAAAACTGCACTTATCAACTCCTTTAATTAGCGTCAAACCAGTTTTTCTTTTAAAGCCTTCTCTTCTGTATACATGTGACAGCAGAGAGGCTCATTCCTCTACCTGAAGTTCCAAGGGCTTAAGGACCAATCTCCAAGGGTAAAGCAAGTTTAAGAGGTATCCATATCTCTAACTCCTAATAAACTACTCAAGTTACGTAAGAAAGAAAATTCCAGAAACAGAAAACTCTAACCTGGGCATGTATAACTATATAGAGCCGTGAGAATTGCAAGGTAGAGTGGCTGGAAGGTGGTGGAAAAAGCCTCTGGCAATTAGAAGAGGTTAACCCATTACTTACCTTACTTTATGTGCTAAATTCATCATCTCATATGTAGCAGAAAAAAATGAAAGTCTAGAGTAATGTTTGTGTGGTGGAAACAACACTAATGCATAGCAAACAATGAATACCTGCTGGGTTAACAAACCTAAATACTCATGACTCACTTAAGCTAAAGCACATGTGAAAAACAGAAGAAAACCACCGAAAGGACCAAGTGGCAAATCTGTACAGAACAGTGGGGTATATACATGCATATGGGTAGTTTAGATCTTGATTAAGTGCAGGAAATCAATGGGTAAGTTCTGGGTAAATAAGCCTAGGTTGTTATGACTTGTTTAAGTCAAATTATGAGCCTATAATATGGGAGAGAGAGGTTTAAAATTGTTGATTACCAATCTATAGAAAACCGAGAACACGTACAAGGCATATGTATAATTTGTGAACCTTAAATGTGTATAGAAACTAACAGTCAAGTAAAGATAAGCAAATAAGCAGCAGCACAATTCTGTCTCAGTAAACATATAGTGGTAACATAACCGTTGTTGTCATTTATAATTTACATCTCCGTTTTGTTCACTTGTGGTAAATTTTGCAACCCACACTGGTGAACAAGAACACACATCCTCTGCGTTTCATTCTCTTCTTGTTCCAGCGCCTCTGTAGTGATAAACCTCTAGGGACAAACTGCATCTCATTCTCTGCACTTGATTCATCCTCTTCTTGGGCTTAAATTGCATACAACAATCACATATGCTCTGTCCTCTCTTCATTCACTTCTGCTGAAACAAACCATTGGTACTACAACTTGTTTTGAGAAAAAAAAACAGGGAAGAAAACAGTTCATTTCAGATTCTTTAACATACTCAACCTACCTCCTTTTCTTCCAACAACCTTGTTGTCTCTGAATTCAAAAAAAAAACAACAGAAGCTTGTTGCTCTGTCGCACCAGTGAAGCAAGGATATCACTATAAGAAGCAGTATATTTCCTACCATTTTCCAATTCAAAACCTGGCTGGAGTATTATAAGTTCTGCACAGATTTATTTTTATTTTTATTTCTTTCTTAAGCAGTGATGATTTTCTATCCTTTCTAGCTGTTGCTAGGTTGGTGTTTTGTACTAATCCCTTGCTCCTTCTGTACTCTCTTCATTTTTTTTCGTCTGTTCGAAATAGCTGGGGTGATTGACAGTAAACTGGTACAGCGAAAATAAACCATATGACTGACTGAAATAACGCACAACTGAAGACAAAAAAAACAAACACAACCTAAATCTTGGATCTACTTATTCATCATGGACAGTTCTTCTGTAATGCGCCTCTAACAGGGTCTGGTAATTGTTTTTGTGCAAGTGTGGATGAGAATGCGCATGCGCATAGCATGTGCTTGTGTGATAAGAGACATAGATTGGTTTATGTTAGACGTTAGTAGAATATGATTAATGTTGCTATCGCAAAGTTGCTATGCTGTTGGAATAAGTTGGTTAATAGGTTGTGACAGCTGGCTTAGTGGTTAGCCTCTGAGTGTATACTTAAGAGGAGTTGGGGATGGTTGTCAGTCATGCTAAGAAATAAGAGTACTCTCCCGAGTGTTATTGTGGGCAGACGTAAGGAATTGTATCAATGTGCATAGTGGTTTGTTTAATGGTTAGGCGTAATTCTAAGTTGGATAAATATGTTGATTTAGTGGATTTTTGACAATTATGAAACATTGAGGAAAAAAATGGTGTTTATTTGATAGGAGTGGAGATTAAATGATTTAGGTAGTAAATTGGTAAGCTGTAAATAGGATTAATAATTTTTTTAGTAAATGTTTATGTGATGGATTAAAATGATTAAGATATCGGTTCCAGAAATCGGTATTAATTGTAAAGGTATAAAGAACTAAATTGTAAACTTTGAATAATAATTGGGTAAAACAGTAATGAACAAACATTAGAATTTATGAGACTATATATATAGACGTGCATAAATATGCATATATATATATATAGTTAAGATTAGGACGAAGAGGAAGTTTGAAGTTCATACGGAACTTAGAAAATTACAAGGATGTGAGTGTATATACATTAGTGTAATGTAAAATTGGTGGGGAGCACACCTAGATGAGATAAGATAGCATAATGATGAACCTAAGATAATGATAAGTTACTAGACTATGATGAAATAAACCTTAGGAAGGAAAGAAGCCAACTTTAATGAGTTAAAGTGGTGAATATCCAAGATTAAGTAAACAAAAAGAAATTAAGGAATTTTATGAACGTTAATGCTCGACCACATAAAGCTAATACACTCGTGTTACAAATTTAGGGACGTAGCGAACGGTCGTGCGGGAGAATTCTAGCACGGGGGAGATAACTTCTACAGTCTTGAGGTATGGACATGTGTGGTCCGTATGTTGCCGTGTTACACGGCTTGTTTGCTGTGTGCTCTGTGTGAAAAAGACCATAAGATTAAAGCATGAAATTGGATTGCTTGCTTAGCGTGTTATATGGTTCTATATCATTGTGGTATATTATTTGTGTGCACACAGTAGTTTAGTCCCTTCGCGTTTATGGAATTTGAGATGAGACACTGGAAAATATGAAAACAAAGAAAATCCTATAAGGGGAACTCCTCTCTAACCATGGAGGACGTACCATGACACCCACTATGGTGTCTATTCATGAATAATAATGAAGAGCAGATCTCAATTGGTGGAACATGAGGATAACCCGGGAAGATGACATCTCGGGCCGCGCGGTATGGAATACTCGGGAGTTGGTATCTGCATCAGATCCTTCGCCCTTCTATGTGGAGCACATCCTGGAGTCTAAAGGCGACTCCGCTTTCTCGGCGCATGACGTCGGGAATGGGGGAGTGACAAATTGGTGGAGCTTATCCTGGAGTCTAGAGGTGACTCCGCTTTTCGGCGCATGACGTCGAGAATGGGGGACTAGCTAGGGAGGAAGGTCCTCCAACGTGCGGTAATAAAAGAATTCACAAATAATCCTTAAAGAAACAAGGAAAGATTGGCACCTACATGATACGGTCACGGGATCTAACTATATCCTTAGACCGGGTGCATGGAAAGAGAAAGAAAATACATATTATGGGAACAAGAGAAAAGAAATGAAACACACACAACGCTCGAATGATCCTATAGTGAGGATCATGGGTATAACATACCTACGTACACATTTTACCATTTACATTATTGCTGTTACTATACTAGCAGCTTGGTGTGCTTGGTTGCGGGTTTGATGTCGCTATGATGACAGCATGTTATGCTTGGTTGCTTGTTGTTATTGCCTTGCTACCTTTGAGGGTGTATGAAACTATGATGTATTGTGGTCTACTTTACTGCTTTATTATAGCATGTAAATTGACTTAATAATATTCGACCAAGTAGTCCTGTGGCCCGGCAACATACGGGCTACAAAGTTCATACTCAGCGTTTGCTGAGTCCTTTACACCCAATTTTTTTTTCAGGTATTGTGCCGGACGATAACGGAGACGTGTAGGATGGATGGCTACCATGGGGGGTAGTCCATCCGGGCATAACTTTGAATTGTGTAGTATGTTAGTGTGGGTTGTTACTAAACCCGAGATGTAAAGTCCTCAAATTATGATTTGGTATTCTTTATTGTAGACACTCGGGATTGGAAATTGTATTTTGAGTTATGAGTTTTGTTAGAGGGCTGTTTCCAGTCATACAGCCGAACTTGGTTTGGAAGAGTGGTTGTGTCAACCATGTGGGTGTGTTGGTGGCGTATGTGTTCACACCCGGATGGAGTGTGATACCGCTGCGTAGTTAACCGTGATGTTGTTTAGGCGTGACGTTTGTATTACTGGATGTTTTATTCGGGGGTGTTACAGAAAGTGGTATCAGAGCGTAGTTACGCTCTGATGACTGGAACAGAGGAATACCGAGTATAGGAAAACCTAAATTTGGGAAACGAGGTTAAGGGTTAGTATGTGAGGCTCGTTAGTTAGGGTTCTTCCCCAGTAACTACTGGATACCTAACAGACACCTAAACCCAACCTCCACGTCCCTAGGGTCCATTTCAATTCATAGGAAAAATGCCAGAGAGGTAGAAAGCCTCCTCACACTCGGGAAAACCCGATCTGGCATTTACACAATGGCACATAATCAATCCGGCAAGGAAAACTAAAGTATACAATAGACCTAAGACTCGAAGATCTGACTGGGGCGTGAAGTTCAAAGACGTTGCCAAAGGAACAATACCCATAGAGGAACCAATTTTAGCGGCAACTTGGGTCGACGTGCTTAGCAGTCGATAGGACCCTACCTGACAAGCAAAAAGGACCAAGATATCCCTAAAATTTACGAAATAAATAAAGCATAATTAAACAATTAATCAAGCCAAGGATGGGATTGAGATAAATTATTCCGTTCATACACTTGAGAGGTTAATTTTAGAAAACCTCTGGTAAAACAATAAAAATAAGAGAATATAGTTTGAGATGAAAAATACACCATAAAATTGGTACAATCTTTAATGCTTAATGAAGCATGACACCATTTTATACACTACAACATTATATTTTGGGATTCAATAAATTCCCTGCTCCATCTCACGTTTCTCTTCATTCTCTGCATTATCTGAGAGACACAACGCCTCAACTGGCGATTGGTACACATCGCCACCACCTCCTTTCTTCTTCTTTTCAAGTCTCTCAATCTCAGACAATTAAAACTGATGACCATAACTGGTCATTCCCTTCTGCTTCTACCACCGGCAAACGAGGAGCATACATACCAATGCCTCCTTCATTCTCTTCTCGTTCGAGTTGTTTTACCCCTTTGGAGCTCAGCAATTGTTCCACTAAGGACCAAATGTTGCTTGTCATTCTTCTACTGTACAATGATATACTATCACACAATTTAAACGAGCAACAAGTTTCACAATATAAATGTGCAAATCAAAGACTGGAAGTATGTACAATATCTAAACAGTTATCCTCAAACAATATTCGCAATTTCCTGAAATAAAAAAAAAACACTGATATAAGGATCATAAACAGATCCCTCAAATATCTAATGAGTATCATGATCATGAAGATCAAATAAGGGAAGAATTGTACAATAGAAATTTAAGTGTCAATCATGGATGAACACATTCCAAAAGAGGAATTGTTAGAATACCAGCAAGCTATGTCGCTGGTAGCTGAAAAATTCGGTTATAATAGATAAACCTTTTACATCGTCTGTTGTATTTCACTATGACTACGAGAGAACCGATATGAAGCGTCACTAATTAATACAGTGAACACACGAAAATTGAAAACTCTAGTTCCAATAATCGGTATACTCACAAGACATGCCTACCAAAGAACGCTTGGATCCATATTGTCTGAGCTTTAACTGAGCGTCCCAGACATGCATAAGACCGTGACAAAAAGGAAGTTAAATTTTGGAAACACCTGGCTTAAGTAGCAATTATCAGATGCATAAAATTCTTAAAATCCATGCCAAATTCTAGCAGAGATACCTCAAAACCTCAACCGGCTGTAAACTTCTCAAGGCGATTATCCAACTATAAGATATTTACTTCATACATTTTAGACAGTGTACCAGCTACTACAACGCGCTATATCATTGTACACTCCAACATCACCTTATAAATTTGACTCCTATGTAAATGTCTGAACAACAATCTATGAAGCTGCCATTATGGTATAATCTTTCCAAAACACATCACATTGGAATGACAAATATTTTAAAATAAATTGTGGAGAACGACCCCATAAATTCTGAAGAGGGTATGATAGCAATAATAATGGCAAATAGGCCAAGAAAGAGCATCAAATAAGATTGGTAACTTAGTAAATATAACCTAGACGAAGATGGTCGATGTTTAAACCAAGGCAACCTTGGATAAGTAAGGCAAATGGACTTTTAATCAAAGGCAAACTTCACCGAGAAAAAAAAAACGTAAGTAAATAAACACGGGGAACTCTAAACGTGATTTAGCAAACTGAGCATATAAGGACATACACACACATCAGGGAAGACTTGATACCAGTAAAACCCAAGGAGTAAATGAAATTCAATTAAAGGAGGTCACGACTAGTAAGTCAAACACACCCGACCTGAGTTAATGTTATAACTTAACGACCGAAAATAAATATTGGGATCTTAGTGGTGGTAATCCCTGTATACTTACCACTAGTTTGGTGGATCACTGGTGGAACGCGACCCATTAATTACGGTCCAAAACCGTGTATAATTACGGTTCTGGACCGTAATCTATGCGGGCATCAATAAAGATGGCGTTTCTTTAATTACGGTTTAAAACCGTAATTAAAGTCCCTTTTCCGGCCCGCGTGTCATTGACTTTACATTACGGTTATTTGTAAAACCGTGATCTAAAGTCCTTTGGCGCGCGCGAACCAAAGGACTTTAGATCACGGTTTTACAAATAACCGTAATGTAAAGTCGACACTTTAGATGACGGTTTTGGCAATAACCGTCATCTAAAGTCTTTTGGCGCGCGCGCCCAAAGGACTTTAGATTACGGTTATTGTTAGAACCGTAATCTAAAGTGTAATTTTTTTTTTTACAAATCTACACAATTGCAACAGAGACAGAATTGTAACAGATAAGCAACAGAGGGCAGAAACTGCACAATTGAACCACCTGAATCAAATACCAACAACACAAATTCATTCTCTGCGCACAATTGCAACAGAGATAACATCTAATAAAGCACCAGATCGAAAATCTGTAACATATTCAATCTGTTACACAATTGCAACAGAGATAACATCTAATAAAGCACCAGATCGAAAATCTGTAACATATTCAATCTGTTACACAATTGCAACAGAGATAACAATTGTAAATTCATTTTTGCGCACAATTGCAACAGAAACATTCAATACAACAGCTAGAATCTGTTACAGCAGCAGCTAGCATAATTCATTACAAACAGAATCAGAGCAACTAACAAAAAATATAATTTGTTACACAATATAATCTGTTGCAGCAGCAACTAACAGAATCAGAGCAGCAACTAACAAAAAATATATGTTACAGCAACAGCTAGCTAGTCTACCACTCCATTCTCATAAACATGGCTGCCATGCTCTCTCTGACATGCAACAAGTCGGCAGGAGCATAAGTCTTGAATCTGGCATAATGCTCTTTAATCTGCAACAAGAAAAGGAATGGAACACATAATGAGATTAAGATAAAGACACAAAAAATCTGCCGAAAGAATTAAATACAAGACAGCGTTCGTATTACCTTGTCAATATCATTCTTAAAACTTGGGAAGTACCCGCAGAACTCGTACATATACCGCATCACGTAGTACCCGCAACTCTTAGAATCCTTTTGGGTAGGGCACTAAATCACCAAAATTCACAAATGTAAAACAATTGTACAAAGATAATAGCAGCACGAATGAAATACATGAATTACCAAACCTTGATGTAATTGACGGTCAAATCACCAAACTCTCCCTGAGGGGTTTTTTTGTAACAACTGTTACATATATTAACAAAAGCGTTTAGCAAAATGAACAAGTACATTAATTTTGGTTCAAAAAACTTACAAACAATTAAATAGTAATAAAAACTTACTCTTTGATTAAGTCTTCAGTGTTGAATTCTGTCCACTGCCCTAGTGGATCTAGAACGAGCAGAGTAGCGGTGGCAGCGCAGAATATAAACAAAGCCCAGTGGTGGCTACAATGTCAAATACAAAATGAAATGAGAAATGAAGGTAAAAAAGTTAGCTAATTAGTATGTAATTTTATATTAGAACTCACGTTTGGTGATACGGCATTAGAATGAATAATTTATTCTGTTGATCAACAACATTGAAGCAATGAATCATGTATTCACAAAACCTCCCCGGGTCCCTAGTGACTGAGTCGTACGATAAACGCTCCGGGCACACCGCAGTAATGGAGGTCATGTCCTTCTCAGCACATCTCTCAAGCAGACATCTATTATATCACATGTACTATAAAAAGTTAGCCAATGCAACTTCATAGATACTTATTCTATATGTTTTTATAGTATGAGGAAAGAACACTTACTTTAGATAAGCTTGAATAATGTTAATGTTCAGATAATCTCCACACATCATCTCTCTGATGTCCTCAAAGTTGATTGCTGTCATCATATCTTCTTCGTAGTGAAACATCGACTTTGGAAGCGTCATCATGAAGTTGTTAGTTTGAGATGACTTCAACATGATCTTGTCGTAGAGATTCATCTGCTTGGCCCCAAAACATTAACAAGTTTTTGTGGCAGTGCGAGCTTATTTTTAGGCGCCTCAGAAGTCCTGGTGCGACCCCGGACGGGCGCTGGATTCTTACCTTTCGCACCCCGACTCACTGGATTCTTACCCTTCACACACAAACAGTAAAGCATCAATGTAAAGATAATTACTAATTGATTATTATAGTAACATTAAACAATTATCTAGAACATACCCTTGTACTTCTGACAGGATTCGCCGGCGCGCAGATCTCTTCTTCTCTGGGCCGGGATACGCGGCGAGGAAGCTCAGGGATCTCAGGATTCGCCGGCGCGCTGGTCTCTTCTAGTCTGGGCCGGGTTACGCGGCGAGGAAGCTCAGGGATCTATAATAGATTAGATTAGACACTTAATGCTAAATAATGCATTTTATTAGATACTAAATGGTTGTCAAACAGTCTTACCTCATCGGTGACAACAATATAACATGCTGGCCAGGGCAATATGTCTCCCTTCGCTTCGATCAGCGTGCATTTGTTGTCAAACGCCATCGGAAGGTATGCATGCTCAAATCCATCAACTATCAGGTCCAAGGTCACACGCGCGTAGAATGGGGGTAGACGTACGAAACTGATGAGCGTGAGTGGACCTGATGGCAACACCGTCCCGTAGGCCGCATCTACAGGGTGCCCGTCTAATGGTATTTGGAGACGACATTTTTTTTGCTCCTTTAATAAACAGAGATAATACGTGAAATAAATAAGTGAGTCCAATCTAATACTATTTAAATAACTTTATTTTAGGAGAAAAATAGTTAAACAAAGTTAACCTGGATGTTGGCAAACGGGTACGGGTCAGCGGCCGGAGCACAACTAGACGAGGAAGACAGTCGAGGAGGATCTAGCTGCTGCTGCTGAGTAGTCGCATGTGCAATCGCATTCAACGCTTCCTGCAGCCTCTCCTCGATAGCCCGGCGCTCAGCAGCCTGTTTCTCGTCATTAGCTTGGCGCTCAGCAGCGAACTTACGCTCTACCATCGCCTCGACTTCAGCAGCACTCATCTGACCCTTCCTAGCAGATGGCGGGAATACGTTCTTCTGACGTACTTCTCCCCCAAATCCTCTAACACGCCCCGGGTGATCCTTCTTCCCAAGCATTTGATTGAGCGCGTCGTCTTGAGAAGGAGGAGCGTGTAAGTCTACTTCTCCTCTCTGTGCCGCTTCGTACTGTCCAATTTTCAAAGAAGTTAACACTAAATTTAAGATCAACAAACACTTGAGTATATAAGTAAATTATTTAACAGCTACTTTCAAATACTTACAATTTGGTTAGCCAGTTGTTCCATCGCAGCATTAGGAAATATCCTCTGACCTTCGCTGGTCGTTTTCTGGCGTCCCAGTATGTACATCTGCACCCTCCTCGCCTCAGAGACATCCTCGATCGGGCATTCACTTCCATCCTCGTTCCTCCGTGTCAGCAAACCAGCTTCTTTCCATCCCATCCCTCGAGGCTGCCCACATATCCCCTTCGTCCCATGGTGTGGGGGTAGAGATTAGCTTCACGGTTTTGCCGTGCTTGTTCTTGTACTTGCTGTTAAGAAAGTACAACAGGAAATTAATTAGAAAATCAGGGATAAAGCATTATGAGCATTAATTAAGAAAAGAGTACACACAAACATACCCTGAACTCGGGGGTGGCGTGCCGCTCAACGAACTCCTTCCACTCCTCTTCAGTGATCATGCCGTTGTACACAACATACGGCGGAGGCTCACGTGGGGGCACCCTGTTGATCCAATGCTCAACCAAGTAGTGGCGGAATGATTTAGCTTTGCCGGCCACCAAAGAAAGAACGGTCTTCTTCACTTCTTCTGGGATCTTGTACCGTTCTTGCACCTTCTTCCAGATGGTCTCCTTTACTTCTTGCGGGACTTGTTTCCATGTGTGGTTGATGCAGCAATGTGATCTGGCCAGAGTCCCTAGCATACTACCGAACTCTGACCTGCTGCCCCCACCATACCTCCCATACTGGTCCCACAGAAGACTAATCTGATCCTCTTTCTGCAGTTTCAACCCACGGGTCGGACCTCTACCTCTGGGTCTCTGAGTAGCACTCGTAGAAGGTGCACTCATGGAAGGGCCAACAGCAGCAGCGGCAGATGTGGATGGGGCAACAGCAGCAGCGGCAGATGTAGATGGGACCGGTACCATTCGTGCTCATTTTCCTCCTCACGACAAAATAAATCGAACTCTGCATCAGCCATGTCCTGATCAGCCATGCCTGCAAGGATTGAAATACAATTTGAATTAAATTAAGCATTTCATAATGGTCATAAACAAGCAATAAATAAAAGAGTGGTAATTTCATATAAATTTTTATAGTAATAACTTACATACACCATTATCTCTCAACCCACATTCCCTCGTTATGGTCTGATCGTATATACTCACGATGACCTGTGACCTCAGCCTCTTCCAATGAAATAGGAACAGTTGGAGGTTCATCTTCTGCATCATACTCATCCTCATCAACCACACCATCCACACCAACTATTCCTCTTCTCCCTTTAAGCACAACAGACCATCTAGGATTACAGGGATCAGTTACATAAAATATCTGCTTAACCTTCGTCCCAACAACGAATGGCTCAACCGTGGGAGTAGCTCTAGACAGATCAACCAGTTTCATACCATGCTCCTCCTCACGGTAGCCATGAATGTTGTTAACCCAGTTACAGCGGAAAACACACATTTCGTAGCTGTTGTAGTCCAATACCCAGATGTCTTGTATAACACCGAAATATGATTGTTGTACTGAGACAGGACTATGACCCACGACACCGACGTCATATAAGTTTTGATAAGCTTCAAGCTCTACACCACTGTTTTGATTCGTTGACTTCTGATCCTGACGTTCTGTGAAAAAGGTGAATCCGTTGACATCGTACCCCTCATAAGAAATTACATCCAGATTTGGTCCAAATGCAACTACTTTAATCAGTTCAGGCACATTCGTGGACTGATCGGACAACACTCTCTCTTTGAACCATCGGACAAATGTCCTATTCTGCTCATTTTGTAGTCTGACGTCACTCATGTTTGGATATTGTGCTCTTAAAACACACAAGTGTTCATCAAAGTATGGTTCAACATCTTCAAGATGACTTAGCACAACTAAATGAGCTTTGTTAAGAGTGTCTATGTCAATTCTTTTCAGTTTCCTTCCAACCGTGCCAACACCCTTCAATCTGCCCTCGTGTCTAGAACGTGGAAGTCCAATGGTATCGACACCTTCTAGGTAATTGGTGCAGAAGTCTACAACTTCCTCTGTGATAGTGCCCTCTATAATACTACCCTCTGGGTGACGACGGTTCTTCATTTTCTTCTTCAGGACACCCATGTACCTTTCGAACGGATACATGTAGCGAAGGTACAAAGGACCACACATCAGAATCTCTCTTACAAGATGCACGAGGAGATGTATCATTATGTCGAAGAACGATGGAGGAAAATACATCTCCAGCTGGCACATTGTCACAATAAGATCCTTTTGTAATTTAGACAGAGTGTCCACATCAAGAACCTTAGACGAAATGGATTTGAGGAAGACACTGACGTTTGTGATTGTGTGTCTGACACATCATCCCAAGATCCCACGTAGTGCAATTGGCAAAAATTCTTGAAGTAGGACATGATAATCGTGAGATTTCATTCCTACTAATTTGAAATCTGTCATGGACACTAGGTTTCTTATGTTTGAGGAGTAACCTGATGGCACCTTGATGTTGTAAAGGGTACTGCATAGACTATGTTTCTCTTCTTTAGACAGAGTGTGACAGGCAGGAGGCAAGAATGTGCGTTTTCCACGTTCTTGCGGGCCAAGCTCTGTGCGTATGCCCAACTCAATTAAATCTTTTCTTCCTTTCAAATGATCCTTTGTCTTTCCTTTTATGTTCAAAAGGGTGCTAGTGAAACTTTCACCCACGTTCTTCTCGACATGCATCCCATCGATACAATGTCTAACCTCCAGATGCTGCCAGTACTGTAGTTCCCAAAATATTGATTTCTTTTTCCAGACACTTTTTTCACCACTTTTGGTTGGCGGCCCGAAGTTGTTCACAATATTATCCAACTTTTTGTAAATCTCTGTACCTGTCAAAGGCTGGCGCGCCATGCTGTGATCAGTTTTCCCATCGAACTCTTTCGCCATCTTTCGATACTTATGTCCTTTTGGAAGCATTTTTCGGTGGCCCATATACACGGTTTTCCCACTATGTTTCAAGCGAATGCTACAAGTGTTTTCACCACAAATCGGACACGCCAACGCCCCCTTGATTGAATAGCCTGAAAGATTACCATAGGCGGGGAAATCATTGATTGTGCAGTACAACATAGCACGCAAATTGAAGTCCTCTTTACTGAATGAGTCGTAAACCGTAGCCCCTTCATTCCACAAGAGTTGTAGATCCTCTATCAAAGGTTGTAGGAATACGTCAATTTTGTTGCCCGGTTGCTATGGACCAGATATTAACAAAGACAACAAGATGTGTCTTGGTTTCATGCATAACCACGGCGGTAGATTGTAAATAACCAAAAGCACAGGCCAGGTACTGTGTATGCTACTCAAAGTACCGTAAGGGTTCATCCCATCCGTGCACAAGCCTAGCCTTAGGTTTCTCGGTTCGTTACCAAACTCAGGAAATTTTACGTCTATGTTTCTTCACTGTGGTGCATCAGCGGGATGTCTCAATCTGCCATCCATTTTCCTGTGAACTGAATGCCACCGAAGATTCTCTGCGTCTTTCTCAATGGAGAACAAACGTCTGAACCTTGGAATGATGGGCAGGTACCACAATACCTTAGCTGGTGAACCTTTCTTACTACCGCTGATGTGAGTTTGTTGTTTCTTATACCGTGACGCTCCACATGCTGAACAGCTTTCAGCAAATTCATCCGATTTCCAAAACAGCATGCAACCATTTGGACAAGCATGAATTTTCTGGTACCCCATACCCATTGGGCACATCATTTTTTTGGCTGAGTACGTAGTCGTTGGTAAAACGTTGTCCACCGGAAGAACGTATTTCAATAGTTCCAGGAGGTCAGTGAAACTTACGTCGCTCCAGCCATGTTTCGCTTTCAAGTTGAATAGCTTGAGGACGACACTCAACTTGCTTAACTTTGTAGGGTCACACCCGGGGTACAACGGTGTTTTGGATGAATCCAACAAATTTTCATGCTTGTCTGGCGTGTTAGAGTAATGTCGTTCCACATCTTCAAGCATAGTCTCAATGTCATCATCCCAGAAATCTGGCACAACGTTCGCTGTAACGTCTTCTGGATCACCAGCAACTGTATCATCTCCAAGTTCTGTTTCTGTGTTTGCCTGACCATTATCCCCTTCGTCAGGCTTAATAACATCGAACGCACTCTGACCATGCCATCGGATTATGTCTTGGAAATCTTTTGTAAAACCGCGGCGGATCAGATGTTCCTTAATTGTTTCAACGCCGCGATATCTCAGATTGTTTTGGCAGTCGATACACGGACAAAATATGTATCCCTTGTCTGTAGGTTTCAGATTGTTCGCCAACACCGTGCATAACTTATCAACTCCTTCTAAAAACTTGTCGTCCAAATTTCCGCTGTAAATCCACGAACGTTCCATCTCCTTCTAGCTATTTATATGAAGGCAGCCATTTCATACCGTCACCCGTGGCAGAGTCTTTACACTTTTGTATCTTATCAACCTAAATCCATCCATGAGTATTAAATCCCACCGGTGAACGTGTTTTTAATATGTAATTTATTGAAAATTTCGGCAGCATCTCCCTACAGTTCTTCAAATGCACGATATTATGATATTAATCAATAATATATGCATTCGAAGAACAATAAAGAGATACTGCTGAAATAATCAATAAAGTACAATTAAAAACACATTCACACCCTAGGTGTGATTTAACAATCATGGACAGTCCCGACAGGGACTGCCGAAGATATACCTCTATTAGGTATATCTTGGGCGGATAACTATGTTTGGTAGTTTGTCAAATATTATATGTATATATGTAAATCTTACCTCTGGTAGACGATTAGCCGATGCTAAGACGGTTGAGGTCGGAAGCCAAAATAAAGTCGTAGTCCTGATGCATAAATGAAAAACGACAACATTAGAATTCATCAAAAAATCAAGGTTAAATGCTAGCTAAACCGCGGAAAAAAATCGACAGCATCTCCCCTATATTTCTAACGTCTCCAAATCAGTTTTATCAAAGTCAAATTTGCACGCACCATCTAGAACTAGTAACATACATAAACTTATCTTATTCTACTATATATGAAGTTTATTTATGACCTTCTCTGCAGTACTTCAGATTGAAGGACTGAAACTAGTCATTCTAGAACCATTAAAATACCGAAACTCATCTTATTCTTTCTGGTGGTTATAACAATAGCATTGTTGATTCCTGTCACAGATTGTGAATCAAACAGAGAGCATCTGGCATAGCAGATTGAGCAGTTGAAAATGAGCTATTTTCAGGAATCGGTAATATACTTGAACTTACTTTCTTTCCTGTGGCAGTTTTAAGTAGTAGCATTTTTAAAACTACACTATTATTTATTAATTGTAATACTAAATGCTAAGAATAAATAAATACAGCAGTTTACAGTTTGCTTTGCAAAATTACCGTTACTAAGCACCGAAGTGGGCAAGTAGTGTAGAAATCAGCCCACGAACTAGGTTGCAATTAACTGTGAATCTGGGCACAAATATATGAACAAGGTTAGAACATTTGCCATTACACTCTCAGGATTCGATAGAAACGAGGTTAGAACTTGCAATCGAAATGCATGTATATGAACAAAGTTAGAAAAAAACGACAATCAATCGATCGCATACCCAATACGCGATAGAGAGGTCGACGGTGAGACCAGTGGTAGATGGGTGGTGACCGGCGGCGATGGGAGTGACAAAGGTGGTGGGAGCGACGGCGGCGATGGCCGTTAGCAAGGTGACGGGAGAGAGGAGGCGATTTCAGTGAGGAAGATAGCGCGAAAGAAGAGTTACTGTAAGTACAGTGTGCAGAGTAAACGGGCAAATGTTGTAGTTAAAAGGACTTTAGATTACGGTTTACATGAAAACCGTAATGTAAAGTCACACTTTAAATGACGGTTCCTAAAGAACCGTAATCTAAAGTGTAACGAAATAAAAAAAATAGCGCGAAAATTATTTGGCCTATGCTGGGTTTCGAACTCAAGATCGATGGTGTTGACTCATGTACCCACGGCCATTAAGCCATGAGTCTTATTCGATCAAACATATGTAACACATTAATATAAAGTTATTTTTAATCTAAAATACACTGATAAACGACGTCGTTAACTATAATTAGATTACGCGCGGCGTCGAAAAAATCAAATAACACGGGAAATATTTGGCGTCAGGTGAAAACGACGTCGTTGACCATCAGTCGGAGGTAGGCGCGCCTTTTTTAGGACGGACTTTAGCTGACGGTTATTAGTAAACCGTAATCTAAAGTCCGTTGACCGTAAAGCGCGCGTCAACATGGGACTTTAGATTACGGTTTCACTGATAACCGTCATCTAAAGTCCGTCCTAAAAAAGGCGCGCCTACCTCCGATCGATTATTGCTTATGGTTAATTCAATAAACGTCGTTAATTAACTCCGGCCTTCATATTAATTACGGTTTCTGTTAAAGCCGTGATTAAACCACCGTCATTAAAGGCTTCCGTTCCACCAGTGGATACACACAAGAAATAATAATGAAGAGGTAACAGAAGGGTTACAATACCCATAAAGGATTAAGAGAGGAATTCAAGTAAATGAATTAAATTTAACAAAGTTATAATAACAACAAAATATATATATACATATAGAATTGGACTTTACAGAGGGTCCTTCTAAAGAATTAAAATTTGTAATATGAAGTCGGATCGAAGAGGACCTAAACGGTCAAACAAGATAAAACCAGCCGAATTAACTAGGCACTCCAACGAGAAATAGTCCCAACTCAATCGAATATTTATGAATAATTGGATATTGGAAGTTGGAAATTGTCAACACAATCAATTGATGGGCTAAGATAATTTATAAGCGTCGAGGAAATAGTAATAATATGAGAACATGGAAGTATACAATCGTATATCCCATTGGCGAACACAAAATTTATGAGACTACAAGTATACGTGAAGGAACATGTATATGTACATACGGTACGAGAATTTTATATATACAGGTTATAAGAAGAACTTGGAAGATCAGGAGGATATAAATATATATAATAGGGTATCATAAACCTATGGGAACAATCATATGTGGATAAACATAAATCAAGAAGATTATAACACATGGGTATATATATACACGGATGAACAAATATATATATGTACACACCTAGAGGTCTGTACAGTTAGAGGATTTGAACGACTAATCTAAAGGCTCAGATGGTGACACTAGTCAATGAATTGATTGCCAGAGGACTAGAAACGAATGGGATAAGAATTCAAATGTGAATAATTGTTTGATCGTGTAAATCGGACGTGCAAAGTGGAACTCGGCCCTGGCCAGGTCAAGTGACACTGCGCATAAATCGGGGTGAAGGGGTAGTCCAACACTTACGCTGATCACGTCGATGTTCGATGATTCCCGAAACCTCCTACAAGTGGACACACGAACTACAAATAGGTGGAAAATTGTATGAATTTGGTTGGTAAAGTGCGAAGAAAACGTTGTTGCTATCAGATAATAAAATCACATAAAATACATGGATACATGGTTCGAAACCTAGAAAGCAAACATGTACAAAGATGTTAAGACTTGAAATTGTAGAAGGAATGGTGTGATGTTACTAATAACCAAATAGATAATACATGGAAACATGTACTACAGAACCCAAATGCAAGACACTGGACCTTGCGACTAAGCAGAGCTAATCGACAAGCAGCGCGATACAATCATAAGAACAATGATAATGATAAGGAAACTAAATATCCCATGTTAAACAATTTACAATCATAGAGACTTAAAACATAAACGATCTGGCAACCTTTAGACTTAAACTAAAGGAGGTCAACCAGCAGTATCAAGACCATAATTGGGAAAGAAAATAAAAGCCTAATTTGGCTGTACACATCAAGGGAGAAAATAGGTAACAATGCTAGGAAAGTAAACTAGCTAACTACATATAATGATGATCAGTAATATCAACCAAACATGTGGTCGTAACAACGACACGCTGGTAACATTGGAAGACATCGGGGCATTACTACAAAGCATATATGAATATAAACCTAAAGGGCAGAATAACTCAAACGCTTAAAAGCGCACGAAAAGAATGAATATCCGACCTCCAACGAAAATGGATAGACAATTCCAAGTCACCGAGACCATGTACAAAGTAAAATACCGCACGACAGTCTAGAGGCCTTTCACTAAGCCATGCACCACCTTAGAAAGCATAGAAAGGGAAAACTAAACTCGAAGGTAATCAGAGTCGCACAGCAGAAGCTGGTGGACCGTAACACCCATTTTCCTGTTGAATAACAAGTGACTTCTCGGCCAATACCTTAGACCCAGAGAGGTTAAACCCGAATCCGTTATAGATTGGTATGGGAACCGATAAGAATCATTAAGACATAAACTAAACCATTAACATGGTTAAGACCTTCGATGAGATTATATTATGAACTACATCACATAGAAATTAGAATACTCCATGAGAATTAGACATCTAGAACCAAGGTCAAGGATGGTATAATAGGGATTACGTGGGCGTAATCCAATTTTAAGGGGGGTAGGCACGTTTGCGTTTTTACTGTGTTGTTTCTCGCATGTGGTGTTGTTTTGAATGTTATATGTGTGGATTGGGTTGAATGCATTGTGGTTATGAATGAGTAACTTATTCAATTGATTGTTGATGAGTACAGTATATGAGTATTACTGGTACATTAGAATATTATTGAGAATTTGGGCAAGCCACAGAGGTGGCGTGGTGCTGTGCTTATAAGCACAAATGGTGAAATAGAACTAGTTATAGAGAACGATTTCACTATGTGTATTCCTACAACCACACGTTGATGGTTAGTAGGTTTGTGTGTTTTGGATTGTGTGTATGTGAATGGTATGTACGTGTATGTACGCTTTGTCGTGAATGAATGCGGGACTTGATCCCAAGAATTAACGAGAAATAAAACATCGGTTAAGGAAGTAACAACTTCGGGATGAAGTTCCTTTAAGGGGGTAGGCTGAAATACCCCGAATAATTATCAGTTTAAATTCGTGAAGGTTGAATTAAACTATGAGTAACAATTATGATCATACTCAAAAAAAATATGTAGATAATAATAACATCGTATGTGCGTATCGGTACATAACACGCTGATATAAGCTCAAATATATATGCGCACCTCTGAACCGAAAATGTCAATATAGTCACGCATATATATATATAAGCACGTACGAGTACGAAAACACATATACATAACGTGACGGTACTATAACGTTGTAATAATTAGTAACGTCGCATAGTTATGTATAACTAAAACACTACTAAATAAAAAGGTCGTATATATAACATAACGAAAATTAAGTGGTCGCGTACCTCGCTAATAACACGATATATTATATGGTCTTACATATATAAATAGGCATGTATAACTTATAAAAAAGAAGAAGAAAAAAGAGCAAAGGCGCTCCCGCTAAGGTTCGAACCCCATACCTCTTGTATGCCTAGTGAACGTCTTAACCAATTGAGCTGGTGCTCATATTTAGTACCAAACTACACCTCTGGAGATATGAATCTACTAAAGTGACTATACACAAAAAAAGAGGCCAGGCACTCGTTTCATTACAGTGGGCAAACTCCTCTGTACTGAACTCAAAAATAAAACAATAGCAAACAGTCTCTTCTTGTTTCAATTACCGGCGCACGCTCTGGGGAATATGTTGTGCCCGACAATAATATCTCCTCTGTATTCCCATGCCGGTGGCTAGCATCTGAGAGTGGTATTTCTTACCCAATTCCTTGCCATTCTCGGAATAGCCACATAACGACATTTCTACCCAAGTTCTCGAACAGCAAAACAAGTCCTCCTTCTTTTTCTCTCCTTTTAATCGGTGCAACAAGTCAATACCCCACCATATCACCTTCTCCTCCATACCGGGTCCCAAGGAAAGCAAAGCAACTGCACCAGCTAGAGTCCATCTACATACTCACGGAATGCTACAGATGCTCCCTCTCTGTGCAAATTGCAAATTAATAAACTGAGAAACCCACTGTTTTTCCCTCCTTTCCACGCATGGGCACAAATTTCCTCAAGTCAATTTCCCATGCACTACTGAAGCATTCACGTGATACCTGCACTACTATGTTTCTGTTCCATTTCATTCAACAGAGGAGCAAGCAACTCCAAGTCATTTTCCCACCATACATGCGACATAACAGCAGTAACTACGATGTCATTATTCTCCTCCAGAAACTGCTCTCTATTCTGAACCGTAACAGCAACAAGAACAGCAAGAAACCAAGGTTTACAATCCACTGCTGCAAGCTCCAGAAACCAACAGAAAACTGCACCGGCTGGAGCAGAGTTCTTGGTCTGCAACGATAAAAAACTATGCTATAACACACCTCCTTCCACCCTGTTTTCTTCCATGCGCTTGGAACTGAATTCAGTCCTGCATTGAACCCAGAAAATCCCCCATCAAGGAGCTGTAAACAGAGAGAAAAATCAGCTCAAAAAAGAGGTAGGAAACTATATTGCCTGTGGCTGTTATAGCCCTGTTTCTCCCCATGTTTCTGTACAAACCTGAAGTTGCACTGCTTGTACTGTTAACCAGGAACAAGCTGTTAATAATCCCTCCAAATGCCACATGTTTTTCCCACCTAAAGCGCTGGAAAACTGAGAGTTAATCTCCAAGGAGGAACCGAGCTTGTAAGGTAATTATATTACTAACCATGGGCATTGCAGTCTAGCCTTGAATCTCCTTGTTATTTTTCTTTCTTTCTGCATCAAACTGAAACGGCTACCCTGCTATAGATGACCCCAAGTAGTGCATGAAAACCACGCCAAACCGCCATTGAAGGAGCTAAGGACAAGGTAAAAACCGACACCCTTATCATGGCTGTTTAGAGTTTTAGCTCTATTGTTTTCCACACCAAAACTGAAGTCACACTCTTCCTGCTCTTTTCCTACGCATGTAAGGCTGCTTGACAACCTCCAAGATGCCATGGTATCAACATGTTGTAAAGTGCAAAGAAAACTGCACTTATCAACTCCTTTAATTAGCGTCAAACCAGTTTTTCTTTTAAAGCCTTCTCTTCTGTATACATGTGACAGCAGAGAGGCTCATTCCTCTACCTGAAGTTCCAAGGGCTTAAGGACTAATCTCCAAGGGTAAAGCAAGTTTAAGAGGTATCCATATCTCTAACTCCTAATAAACTACTCAAGTTACGTAAGAAAGAAAATTCCAGAAACAAAAAACACTAACCTGGGCATGTATAACTATATAGAGCTGTGAGAATTGCAAGGTAGAGTGGCTGGAAGGTGGTGGAAAAATCCTCTGGCAATTAGACGAGGTAAACCCATTACCTACCTTACTTTATGTGCTAAATTCATCATCTCATATGTAGCAAAAAAAAATGAAAGTATAAAATGTTTGTGTGTGGAACAACAACACTAATGCGTAGCAAACAATGAATACCTGCTGGGTTAACAAACCTAAATACTCATGACTCACTTAAGCTAAGCACATGTGAAAAACAGAAGAAACCACCGAAAGGACCAAGTGGCAAATCTGTACAAACAGTGGGGGTATTATACATGCATATGGGTAGTTTAGATCTTAATTAAGTGCAGGAAATCAATGAGTAAGTTCTGGGTAAATAAGCCTAGGTTGTTATGACTTGTTTAAGTCAAATTATGAGCCTATAATATGGAAGAGAGAGGTTTAAAAATGTTGATTACCAATCTATAGAAAACCGAGAACACGTACAAGGCATATGTATAATTTGGTGAACCTTAATGTGTATAGAAACTAACAGTCAAGTAAAGATAAGCAAATGAGCAGCAGCACAATTATGTCTCAGTAAACATATAGTGGTAACATAACCGTTGCTGTCATTTATAATTTACATCTCCGTTTTGTTCACTTGTGGTAAATTTTGCAACCCACACTGGTGAACAAGAACACACATCCTCTGCGTTTCATTCTCTTCTTGTTTCAGCTCCTCAGTAGTGATAAACCTCTAGGACAAAACTGCATCTCATTCTCTGCACTTGATTCATCCTCTTCTTGGGCTTAAATTGCAACAACAATCACATATGCTCTGTCCTCTCTCATTCACTTCTGCTGAAACAAACCATTGGTTACTGCAACTTGTTTGAGAAAAAAAGGGAAAAAACAGTTCATTTCAGATTCTTTAACATACTCAACCTACCTCCTTTTCTTCCAACAACCTTGTTATCTCTGAATTCAAAAAAAAACAACAGAAGCTTGTTGCTCTGTCGCACCAGTGAAGCAAGGATATCACTATAAGAAGCAGTATATTTCCTGCCGTTTTCCAATTCAAAACCTGGCTGGAGTATTATAAGTTCTGCACAGATTTATTTTTATTTTTATTTCTTTCTTAAGCAGTGATGATTTTCTATCCTTTCTAGCTGTTGCTAGGTTGGTGTTTTGTACTAATCCCTTGCTCCTTCTGTACTCCCTTCATTTTTTTTAGTCTGTTCGAAATAGTTGGGGTGATTGACAGTAAACTGGTACAGCGAAAATAAACCATATGATTAACTGAATAAACGCGCAACTGAAGACAAAAAAAACAAACACGGCCTAAATCTTGGATCTACTTATTCATCATGGACAGTTCTTCTGTAATGCGTCTCTAACAGGGTCTGGTAATTGTTTTTGTGCAAGTGTGGATGAGAATGTGCATGCACATAGCATGTGCTTGTGTGATAAGAGACATAGATTGGTTTATGTTAGACGTTAGTAGAATATGATTAATGTTGCTATCACAGAGTTGTTATGCTGTTGGAATAAGTTGGTTAATAGGTTGTGACAGCTGGCTTAGTGGTTAGCCTCTGAGTGTATACTTAAGAGAAGTTGGGGATGGTTGTCAGTCATGCTAAGAATAAGAGTACTCTCCCGGTGTATTGTGGGCAGATGTAAGGAATTGTATCAATGTGCATAGTGGTTGTTTAATGGAGGCGTAATTCTAAAGTTGGATAAATACGTTGATTTAGTGGATTTTGACAATTATGAAACATTGAGGAAAAAAAATGGTGTTGATTTGATAGGAGTGGATTAAATGATTTAGGTCGTAAATTGGTAAGCTGTAATAGGATTATAATTTTTTTAGTAAAATGTTTATGTGATGGATTAAAATGATTAAGATATCGGTTCCAGAAATCGGTATTAATTGTAAAGGTACAAGAACTAAATTGTAAACTTTTAATAATAATTGGGTAAAAATGTAATGAAAAATTAGAATTTATGAGATATATATATAGACGCGCATAAATATGCATATATATATATATATATATATAGTTAAGATTAGGACGAAGAGGAAGTTTGAAGTTCATACGGAACTTAGAAAATTACAAGGATGTGAGTGTATATACATTAGTGTAATGTAAAATTGGTGGGGAGCACACTTAGTGAGATAGATAGCATAATGAGAACCTAGATAATGATAAGTTACTAGACTATGATGAAATAAACCTTAGGAAGGAAAGAAGCCAACTTTAATGAGTTAAAGTGGTGAATATCCAAGATTAAGTAAACAAAAAGAAATTAAGGAATTTTATGAACGTTAATGCTCGACCACATAAAGCTAATACACTCGTGTTACAAATTTAGGGACGTAGCGAACGGTCGTGCGGGAGAATTCTAGCACGGGGGAGATAACTTCTACAGTCTTGAGGTATGGACATGTGTGGTTCGTATGTTGCCGTGTTACATGGCTTGTTTGTTGTGTGCTCTGTGTGAAAAAGACCATAATATTAAAGCATGAAATTGGATTGCTTGCTTAGCGTGTTATATGGTTCTATATCATTGTGGTATATTATTTGCGCGCACACAGTAGTTTCGCGTTTATGGAATTTGAGATGAGACACTGGAAAATATGAAAACAATGAAAATCCTATAAGGGGAACTCCTCTCTAACCATGGAGGACGTACCATGACACCCACTATGGTGTCTATTCATAAATAATAATGAAGAGCAAATCTCAATTGGTGGAACATGAGGATAACCCGGGAAGACGACATCTCGGGCCGCACGGTATGGAATACTCGGGAGTTGGTATCTGCATTAGATCCTTCGCCCTTCTATGTGGAGCACATCCTGGAGTCTAAAGGCGACTCCGCTTTCTCGGCGCATGACGTCGGGAATGGGGGAGTGACAAATTGGTGGAGCTTATCCTGGAGTCTAGAGGCGACTCCGCTTTCTCGGCGCATGATGTCGGGAATAGGGGACTAGCTATGGAGGAGACGTCCTCCAACGTGTGGTAATAAAAGAATTCATAAATAATCCTTAAAGAAACAAGGAAATATTGGCACCTACATGATACGGTCACGGGATCTAACTATATCCCCAGACCGGGTGCATGGAAAGAGAAAGAAAATACATATTATGGGAACAAGAGAAAAGAAATGAAACACACACAACGCTCGAATGATCCCATAGTGAGGATCATGGGTATAACATACCTACGTACACATTTTACCATTTACATTATTGCTGTTACTATACTAGCAGCTTGTTGTGCTTGGTTGCGGGTTTGATGTCGCTATGACGACAGCATGTTATGCTTGGTTGTTTGTTGTTAATGCCTTGCTACCTTTGAGGGTGTATGAAACTATGATGTATTGTGGCCTGCTTTACTGCTTTATTATAGCATGTAAATTGACTTAATAATATTCGACCAAGTAGTCGTGTGGCCCGGCAACATATGGGCTACACATGTTCATACTCAGCGTTTGTTGTGTCCTTTACACCCAATTTTTTTTTCAGGTATTGTGTCGGACGATAACGGAGCGTAGGAGGGATGGCTACCATAGGGGTAGTCCATCAGGGCATAACTTTTGAATTGTGTAGTATGTTTAGTGTATGGGTTGTTACTAAACCCGAGATGTAAGTCTCAGATTATAATTTGGTATTCTTATTGTAGACACTCGGTATTTGTAAATTGTATTTTGAGTTGTATATGAGTTTTGTTAGAGGGTTGTTTCCAGTCATACAGACCGTAACTTGGTGTTGGAAGAGTGGTCGTGTCAACCACGTGGGTGGTTGGTGTCTGTGACACCCGGATGGAGTTGATACCGCTGCGTAGTTAACTGTGATGTTGTTTAGGCGCGACGTTTGTATTACTGGATGTTTTATTCGGGGGTGTTACAATGCTCTGCATACACGTACATTATCTAGATTGCAAATATGCAAGTCGCATGTGGTGCTCTACCCCCCTTAAAAAGGGTTACGCCCATGTACCCCCACAAGTATACACACACTAAAAGAAGAGTTATGGATACTTGTCTCGCATGGAGTCCTCTTACTCCCATGTTGCCTCCTCAATATCGTGGTTTGACCACAGAACCTTGACCATCCTAATGGTCTTGTTCCTGGTCTCCCTAGTCTTGGAGTCTAAAATGTGAACTGGGGTCTCCTCTTACTTAAAAGTAGGATCTAGCTCGAGTGTCTTGGGCTCTAAGATATGTGATGGGTGAGGCACATACTGCTTTAGCTGAGATATCTGGAATACATTGTGCACTCTCCCAAGCTCAACAGGTAAGTCTAGTCTGTAGGCTAATGGGCCCACTCGCTCCGTGATAAGGTACGGTCCTACATACTTCGGGCTAAGCTTGCCCTTCTGCCTAAATCTGAAAACTCCTTTCATTGGTGAAACTCTGAGGAAGACTCAATCGCTGTTATACCCAAAATTTCAATCCCCCGGAGTAGTCTCTAAGGCATACGTGTTACAAAGGGCAAAACGGGTCAAAAAGCACCAAGGCGGGATTTTCCAAGGACATTATCGGGATTTTCTATTTTTATATGACTTGTTCATTATCTCCAAACACTTCCAAATATCATAGTCATTATGAAAGGTATTTCATGATTCTCTGATAATATTTATTCTGGAAATTTAGCTTTTAATTCATATTATAAGCTAATTTCTTTAATTAACACATGAAATAACCTCAAAATAGAAATAATAAAAGGTTTCCAAAATTAAAATAAAATTGTCACATGGTTAGCATGACTACATACAGTCATAAACCTGAAATTATTTTATTTGGTACCTTAGCCCAAAATTTAAAAGAGAAATTCAATCATTTTTGCAATTTTCTCTCTCTATGGAAAATACCGAAATTAAAACAAAACGTCATGAAATTTTAACACAAGATAGAGGATGTTTATTAGAGACTAATGCCGTTGGAATTTCGTTATTTCGACTTTCCAATAATAAGTTATGAATTATGGGAGATTCCAGATTGCAAGATTTTTATCTAATCGGTTATTTATCAAAATAACCCGATTCCAACTCTCAAAATTCCTAAAAATCATCCTTTATCTTCAGTTAAAATTTCATAATTTATCTCGACCTGAAACATATTTTACAAAATCAGATTCCCTTAGAGCACGAAATCAGCGTTTTAGATAAAGATCTTGCTCTATCAATTTGACCATGCTCTTTCTATAAAAGGACCCCCAAAAAACGAACTAGGGCAGAGGAGAACACCTCCAAAGTCCGAGAACAGAGCCACAAACCTTCTTCCCACGTTTTTACACTTCCAAGCCTCAAATTAATACCGAAACACTGCAGAAATCACCCCAAAATCACCAAAAACTCATCCTTTCTTCTCCTATTGAACTTCCAAGCACCAAAACATCACAAAAACAGAAGCAAACCGTCCTTAATCATACAAGGAAGAAGAAATCAGAAACTCGGGTCGAAGCTGAACCGGATCGGCTACCAACGACGCGTTCGAAGTTTCCCGACGTGAAGGAACAACCAAATCCCGAAGCCAAAACAGGTTAGAATTCAAATTCTTTAACTCCATTGATCACAATACGCTTCTGGTTGAAATTCTTATTCGAACTGACTTTTCTTTGCTTCTGAATTAAAGTTTGTTTGCGTTTCTGTCCACTAACTTGTTCAATAAGTTTCGTCCTTAATTCGTAGTCAAATTGAAAACTTTTGATCACTAACATGTTTAGAATCTTTCAGGCTACGTACCCATAAATTTTGAGCCAAAAACACCGCCGGGAACAGCCTTAACGCCGCCGTCCGAGGTCGGTCCGCACCCACGGACGCTATGTCTGGGGTCCCGGACGCTCTGTCCGAAAGCCGGACGCCCCCGGACGGTGGCGGGATATTTTTATTTTCGAAAGTTAGGGTTTTATAAAACATGTCCGGGCCCACGGACGTCCTGTCCGTGGCCCCGGACTTTTCAAAATCTCGTTTCTGTTTAAATTTGACCTTTTTGTGTAATTAGGTTAACTGGGGTCCGTGGGTTCGGACATTAGGTCCGTGGCCACGGACGGAATAAAAATTTGACCCAATTCTGCCTTCGAAACCCTAGTTTAGGTAACTTTCAATTTCACTTTAATTTTCTGTCAAAAAATGCTAAAAAACACAAAAAAAACATAAGCTCGCGCACTTAGGTTAAAACGACTCGTAATAAGCCGTAAATAAACCAAGTAGAGGAAAAACGACCTAGGAAGGGTAATGAAAGTAATTGAACCCTAATTAAGTCGAATATCAAGCCCCCGAACCCGAGCTCTCCTTTCCTAATTTAATCTAGGTCAAAATTAGGTGGCGACTCATAATAGGTTCCAGTGAGCTAGCTTAGGTTTTAATAATTATTGTTATATGACATAGTTATTAATCTTAGACTATAAGTGGACCTAAAACCCGGTTAGATCCTAATCAACTTTAATCAACATAGGATAGCGAGGCTCACAGACTGGCGACTCTGCTGGGGATAAATTCTTAATTTTAACTTGTTTAATTTTAAGAAAGAGGGCTTAACTTGAAAAAAAGTTGTTTATTTATGGCTTTGTTACTTTGTTGTTTACTTTCGTGCGCACTTTAAATTTTTGCACCCCTGCATCATATGAGAGCGAGGGTCCACCTAAACTGATTTCATCCCGGGACCCGTTTGAGGGTCCCCTGTCAGGGACTCACACCTTTTAGGTGATGTGAATAAGCGGGGGAAAAGAGGAGGATGTCGTCTAACCACATCCCCTTAATACCTGGGCCTTAGCCCCAAGCGTTTTCCTGGCAGTGTCCTTACCTAGCCCATTGTTTGGTCAGTCAAAGACTCGGCCGTAGACGCACACCTTCAGGTGATGTGAAAAAAAATGGGGAAGCCCAAAGAGAATAGCGTGCAAGCCCTATTCCTTTGAGGTGACCTGGGCCCATGCCCCAAGCACCTCTCCGGATCGATCCATACCCAGTTTGATTTAAACGCCAAGTGAGGACATGTTGAATTGTGTGGGCCTTGTTTGCTTGTATGATCGGCCCACTACCCAGCCTAGAGATTGATAGGAACTTCTCCTACATCAACCTAGCCCAACCCGAATTGGCGGCTCTGCTTGTTTGCGGCCTAAAGGTCCTGTTTGGTTTAATATGTGAGTCATTCGGGCTTCGGCCCAAAAGCTTAGACTTAGGTGATTTCTCTTTTGGCCCAATTTGAATTATCCAATTAGTTCTAGGCCAAAAAAAAAAGAAAGAAATCCACCTGAACTTAAAATAACCCACAAGTTATGAAAATAAAATCTTTTTCTGCTTAGTAACCATCTTCTCTGGCCCAAAGAAAGTTAGACCCATTTGTGATTTAGGGACCATTCCAGCCCATGTGCTTTACTCCAGGCCCAAACACATTCCGGCCCAAGGGCTCATTCTAGTCTAGGTAGACTTCTATTTCGGGCCCTGGTCCAAAACCCTAGATCTAGGTGTTATCTCTCAGGCCCAATCAAAGCCATCTGTTTACATTTCAGTCCAAATTCCAGTTCATAGTCTGAGAGATACTCCAGCCCAAACACCTCATTCTCTAGGTATCTTGGCCCACTCGCTTTCAGCCTAAGTCTGTTTTGATCTATCTCGTGAAGCTCATTCTCACCTTAGTACTTTCAGCCCACTTCCTTTTGTTAGCTAATAATGGACACCTTGAACACAGGTAGACTCAAGTCCTAAGTGCGGTCCAATCGACATGGAAGCCCAGCTCGCAATTTTGGAACAAAAGCACATGGCCACCATTGAAGCCATGGAGCAGAGGCATAGTGCTGCCATGGACGCCGTGGAATCTAACTACGTTGCTGTTATCGAAGAGTTGAAAGCAAAGGCTCTTTCCCTCGAGTCCGAGCGTCAAGCTCGGGATGAGTTAGTGGACAGGCTTCTCAACACCCTTTATGATTGCATTGAAGTGGGCTCCATTAGGGTCCGAGGATCGGAGGAGAATGTCAAAGAAATTGCTACAGAACTTAGGAAAGTGATCAGACAACCAGGAGCAGCAACTTGCATCCAAAGCTGCACCCGTAAGAGAACCAGGCAACATGAGGAGGGCAGTGATCGACAGTCAAGAGGACCTGGTTGGAGCGTTGGGACAGTAGAACCCTCCCGACGGAGTTCTCGACAGAGAGAGTTTACAGACATCGGCCGAACACCAAGACAAGCACTTGAGGAGCTTCGAGGAAGATATCCGATGCAACCGCTCGCCCTGAGGCCAGGAACTACTCATTTGGGGAAGGATCTTAATCAATTTTGTCACTTTCATCAGCTGCCCGGTCACGACACTGACCACTGCAGAGCCCTACAACACAGAATCCAGGATCTGATTGACCAAGGGCTCCAATTCTAAGAACATGGTGGGGAGCGTAGGGCACACGTGCCCAGGCATCATCAGAAATGTTGTTTTTTAGTGTTTTTCTCATTAAATGCATTTCTTTTCTTGATTAGTTGTCTTTCAACTTTTGTAGTAGTTAGTCCCCTTGAATCGTTTTCGGTAGTTTTCCTGAGTTTGTAATTTCCAACATTATTCTTTTTGTTAAATAAAACATAGTTCATGTTTCATAATTTTGGTACAAGGCATCATTCATTTTTCGAAAAAACTTTTTTTTTAAAAAAAGAGCACTCACGTCTTTCAAGGATCACGAAGTAATCATTTTCTGACTATGCAATGGAACGACTTGTCTCTTGTTTCTAAAAATTCGAACATGGCTAACCAAACACCACAACTCACCACATAATATCCAAATAACCCACGAAGCGGTTCCAAATCCACATCCGTTTAAGTGTTGTCATAAACCCCAGGTCAATGCTGGGGGCAATCTGAGTTCAGGATCATCATCTTTAATCTTTCGTTTAAGCGTGTGAACTAGTCTCTGAGTGAAATTCACGAGAGTGTCTTGAGCGGAAAAACCACGAGTGAACGAGCGTGTCATTTTTACACGACTCCGGTGAGACCACATTCAAAGGTAAAATAAACGGCATAACTCCGACCGAAGGAGATAATTTGTAAATTTACTCTTAGACCTACGAAAAGTAACAAAGACGGATACACAACTATCAAGAATGACGAAGCACCTAGGTACAACACCACGTAGCCAAAAGCTTGTGAACCCTGACATTAAACCCTAGGCACCCCCGCTGAGCCTTTCATATATCCTTTTCGATATTATGAACTCCACAAAATAACCCAGCCAACGATGAATGTCCGACCCGGTGACCAAAGGACGCGAGGAGTCCGGCTCTCAGATAACGTTCTCGTCAGTCCAAAGAAGCAACACCGCTGTCAGCATGACAAAGTGATCCGCAAATGGTCCCAGAGTGACACAGGATCCAAAGAGCTCACATCAAAACAGCTCTCGAAGCCCAAAACCGGGAAACACAAGAACCCCGAAGGCAAAGTCAAGAAAGGATAAAGAAAAAAAAAGGCAAACCCGAAGCGCCTCGAAGAAGTCCAAATGACAAAAAAGAGAAATGGTGTAAAGGACAACTCCAAAAGTCCAGGTCCAGAAGATCGAAAACAACGTCAACATGAAGCAGCCAGACAACTTCAAGACAATAAAGATGAATCCGAGAGAAGACGCAAGTTGCAGCTTTGGTCACCCATTTAAGCTCCACATACCTCAAATATCCCTCCATGATCCCGTCGTCTTTCATCACACCCTATGGCCACGTTATAAGCTTTAAAGACTTCCGACTTGATAGTTGTGTGTCCAATCACATGAAAGTAACAGATCAAATGCGTAAATCCATCAAATATCGAATTCAATGGTTTAGAAGTTATGACCATGAGCGAGAAATGAGTGCAAACACCGACCACATCGAGTGTAGGTTAGGAAGCACCACATCAAAGAATAAGCCTCAACCCTGTGAGGATGAGACTTGTTCGCACGTTTAATCAAAGAAAATACTGGGGGCAATCGATCGTTCCGATCGATTGCCATGAACTCTAGCTCGGATTGTCCTAAGGAAAAATACTGGGGGCAATTGTTGGTTCCAACAATCGCCATGTCAACACCAATTGAAACCCAAAGCTTGAGCACCACCATCCCACCACAGACACACATAAGCCCTTACCACCACACACACACTCTCAAGCCCATCATAAATCACAACCCAATCCCTGGTCTATCACAAATCTGGAACACCGGCAAAAGCCTTTAGCACCACAACAAACACCACACACTTCCACCAATGGCATATTCGTTTTTCAAGAAGCAAATTGCAGATTTGAAATTTTTAGTCAGGAAATGATCATTTCACTTTCCTTTTTCAGCAGGGTTTTTCTCAAGCATTGCCAAGTTCGGCACCTTTTCCAACAGTTTCCTGTTTTGAACGAGTATCTTTCATATATTTTGATTGCATACGTCTTATCATCATTGCCATGTTTGGCACTCCAGTAATCAGTTTTCATCATTCGCACGAGACCATTATCTTCCTAACTCATTTTTAGTTCGAGACCCAAAACAGTGCGAGACCCATCATTTTCAAGACTTTAGTACAAGACATCTTCATTCAGTGCGCGACCCAGAATCAGTGCGGAATCCAGCTTTTTCTTCATCCATTTAGTACGAGACTTCAGTGCGAGACCAAGCATCTTCATCAGTGCGAGACCATCAATTTCGTCAGTGCGAGACCCATCATCTTCATCAGTGCGATACCTATCATCATCCAGTGCGAGACCAGTACGAGACCTAGTATCATCTTCAGTGCGAGACAAGTACGAGACAGAGCGTGATCTAAGTTGGCGGGGCAGAGGCAATAAGTCCCGATCTTCATGTCAACTTCTTGGGAGAAACAACTAGTGGGCAGTGGCAATAAGTCCCCTTGGTAATCTAGAAGTTATCCCCGCACCCCAGTTGGTGGGCAGAGGCAATAAGTCCCCATAGTATACCAACAAGGAGCATTGGAACGGGTTTCGGTCCCCAGAAGCATCCGAACGTCATTTTCATATCATCCATATCATTTTCATCATTTTCGTCATCTACATTTGCATCACTTTCATTTGCATCATTTTCATCATCTACATTTGCATCACTTTCGTTTGCATCATCTTCATATCATCCATCTGCATTATCCAGACGCGTCACAAGACCGGGCGACAGAAAAGTTGGCGATGTGATGGCAATAAATCCTCCTTTTGCGATGTCAACTTATTTTCGGGATCAACGAATGGTGGGCAAAGGCAATAAGTCCCCAAGGTTTTTACCAGGAGTTATCCCTGCACACCGGCTTGGGGGGCGATGGCAATAAGTCCACATTGGGTCCAGCCAGGAGCATTGGCACGGGTTTCGGTCCCCAGAAGCATCCGAGCATCATCAACATTCTTGCATTACTCCATTTTCATCATTTTAGGTTGTCAACGCCTTAGAATCGCTTGACATTACTTCGTCTTTTAGGTTGTCAACGCCTTAGAATAGCTTGACATCATTTTCATCACTTTAGGTGGTCAGCACCTTAGAATAGCTCGACACAATCTGCATATAGGGACTTTTAAGATCCAAAATTTTGGGGTATCACTCAGGCATCAACTAGTCTTTTCATCTTCATTACAAAGCCTAGTTGACGGGGGGCAATCTGTTATACCCAAAATTTCAATCCCCCGGAGTAGTCTCTAAGGCATACGTGTTACAAAGGGCAAAACGGGTCAAAAAGCACCAAGGCGGGATTTTCCAAGGACATTATCGGGATTTTCTATTTTTATATGACTTGTTCATTATCTCCAAACACTTCCAAATATCATAGTCATTATGAAAGGTATTTCATGATTCTCTGATAATATTTATTCTGGAAATTTAGCTTTTAATTCATATTATAAGCTAATTTCTTTAATTAACACATGAAATAACCTCAAAATAGAAATAATAAAAGGTTTCCAAAATTAAAATAAAATTTTCACATGGTTAGCATGACTACATACAGTCATAAACCTGAAATTATTTTATTTGGTACCTTAGCCCAAAATTTAAAAGAGAAATTCAATCATTTTTGCAATTTTCTCTCTCCTATGGAAAATACCGAAATTAAAACAAAACGTCATGAAATTTTAACACAAGATAGAGGATGTTTATTAGAGACTAATGCCGTTGGCATTTTGTTATTTCGACTTTCCAATAATAAGTTATGAATTATGGGAGATTCCAGATTTCAAGATTTTTATCTAATCGGTTATTTATCAAAATAACCCGATTCCAACTCTAAAATTTCCTAAAAATCATCCTTTATCTTTAGTTAAAATTTCATAATTTATCTCGACCTGAAACATATTTTACAAAATCAGATTCCCTTAGAGCACGAAATCAGCGTTTTAGATAAAGATCTTGCTCTATCAATTTGACCATGCTCTTTCTATAAAAAGACCCCCAAAAAATGAACTAGGGCAGAGGAGAACACCTCCAAAGTCCGAGAACACAGCCACAAACCTTCTTCCCACGTTTTTACACTTCCAAGCCTCAAATCAATACCGAAACACTGCAGAAATCACCCCAAAATCACCAAAAACTCATCCTTTCTTCTCCTATTGAACTTCCAAGCACCAAAACATCACAAAAACAGAAGCAAACCGTCCTTAATCATACAAGGAAGAAGAAATCAGAAACTCGGGTAGAAGCTGAACCGGATCGGCTACCAACGACGCGTTCGAAGTTTCCCGACGTGAAGGAACAACCAAATCCCGAAGCCAAAACAGGTTAGAATTCGAATTCTTTAACTCCATTGATCACAATACGCTTCTGGTTGAAATTCTTATTCGAACTGACTTTTCTTTGCTTCTGAATTAAAGTTTGTTTGCGTTTCTGTCCACTAACTTGTTCAATAAGTTTCGTCCTTAATTCGTAGTCAAATTGAAAACTTTTGATCACTAACATGTTTAGAATCTTTCAGGCTACGTACCCATAAATTTTGAGCCAAAAACACCGCCGGGAACAGCCTTAACGCCGCCGTCCGAGGTCGGTCCGCACCCACGGACGCTATGTCCGGGGTCCCGGACGCTCTGTCCGAAAGCCGGACGCCCCCGGACGGTGGCGGGATATTTTTATTTTCGAAAGTTAGGGTTTTATAAAACATGTCCGGGCCCACGGACGTCCTGTCCGTGGCCCCGGACTTTTCAAAATCTCGTTTCTGTTTAAATTTGACCTTTTTGTGTAATTAGGTTAACTGGGGTCCGTGGGTTCGGACATTAGGTCCGTGGCCACGGACGGAATAAAAATTTGACCCAATTCTGCCTTCGAAACCCTAGTTTAGGTAACTTTCAATTTCATTTTAATTTTCTGTCAAAAAATGCTAAAAAACACAAAAAAAACAGAAGCTCGCGCACTTAGGTTAAAACGACTCGTAATAAGCCGTAAATAAACCAAGTAGAGGAAAAACGACCTAGGAAGGGTAATGAAAGTAATTGAACCCTAATTAAGTCGAATATCAAGCCCCCAACCCGAGCTCTCCTTTCCTAATTTAATCTAGGTCAAAATTAGGTGGCGACTCATAATAGGTTCCAGTGAGCTAGCTTAGGTTTTAATAATTATTGTTATATGACATAGTTATTAATCTTAGACTATAAGTGGACCTAAAACCCGGTTAGATCCTAATCAACTTTAATCAACATAGGATAGGGTTTAAAATCGAGGCTCACAATCGCCTACTGCAAACTCGAGATCTCTCCTCCGGACATCAGCATATGAATTCTATCTGTCCTGGGCTATCTTCATGTTCTTGCGTATCTGCACAATATCCTCCTTCGTCTGGTCTAGGTACTCCGGCCCTAAGATTGTATTCTCACTGGCCTCGTCATAACAAAGAGGTGTCCTACAAGGCCTGCCGTGCAATGCCTGAAAAGGTGGCATCTGAATGGATGCATGATAGCTGTTATTGTACGCAAACTCGATCAGATGTAGGCGGTCTATCCAGCTTTCCTGGAAGTCTACGGCACAAGCTCTACGCATGTCCTCTAATGTCTGAATGGTTCGTTCACACTGACCGTCTATCTGAGGGAGGAAGGCGGTACTTAGTTTCAGCTTCGTACTCAATGCCTCTTGAACTTGCTGCCAAAATCTGGAGACAAATCTGGAATCTCTATCTGACACAATCGACTTAGGTACACCGTGGTGTCTAATGATCTTTTTCTGGAAGAGGTTCGCCAGCTTGGGGATTTTCTAAGTGTCCTTGATAGGAATAAACCTTGCTACCTTTGTCTGTCTATCGACGATGACCCATATCATGTTTGCACCTCCTCTAGTCGATGGAAGACCAACCACGAAGTCCATGGATATATCCTCGAACTTCCAATATGGAATGGGCATCGGCTGTACTAATCCGTCCGGTCTCCGGTGTTCAAACTTCACTTTTTGACACGTCATACATCTTGCCACAAACTCTGCAACATCCTTCTTCATACCACTCCACCAGAAATGTAATTTCAGATCCTTGTACATCTTGGATGACCCTGGATGTACCGATAAGGAAGAGCAATGAGCTTCCTGTAATATCATTTCCTTTAAGTCGGGGCTGGACTCTGGTATACACAAACGATCATTTAGTCTGATTAACCCGTCTTCCCTGAGTACAAAATCATACTTCTGTCTCTCAAAGATACCGTTAGTCAACTGCTGCCTAATAGTCTGCATGTATAGGTCGTTATCCTGAGCACAACGTACTTCCTCGATGAGACTGCCATCTCCTGTCATAGCAAATAAGGAATGAGCTCTACAGCTCAGGTCGTTAGCAACTACATTTGTCTTGCCCTCCTTGTACCTGAGGTCGATGTCGTAGTCCTTCAGAAACTCGACCCATCGCCTCTGTCTCATGTTAAGCTCCTTCTGAGTGAATAGATGCTGAAGGCTCTTATGATCTGAGTAGACTGTCACTGTAACTCCATATAAGTAGTGGTGCCAGATCTTCAGTGCAAATACAACTGCTCCCAATTCCAAATCGTGTGTCAGGTAGTTCTCTTCATGTTTCTTCAGCTGACGTGACGCATAAGCAACAACCTTGTCATTCTGCATGAGTACACACCCTATCCATGTGCCTGAGGCATCATAATAAACTTCAAACCCATCGGTCCCCTCTGGAATGGTGAGTATGGGTGCTGACGTGAATAGGTCCTTCAGTGTCTGAAAGGAACGCTAGCAATCCTCAGTCCATACAAATGGAACTTCCTTCTTCATCAGACTAGTCATTGGTTTCGCCAGTTTGGAGAAGTCTTGAACAAATCTTCGGTAGTAACCAGCTAATCCCAAGAAACTACGGATATCTGTCACTGTCTTCGGTCTCGGCCAAGTCTTAACTGCCTCAATCTTCGCAGGGTCTACAGATATATCGCTGGCAGATATCACATGCCCTAGAAAAGCTACACTGTCTAACCAGAAATCCCACTTTGAAAGCTTGGCATACAATTGGTTCTCTCTCATGGTCTGTAAAACATGCCTCAGATGCACCTCGTGCTCGTCCTTAGTCTTAGAATAGACTAGAATGTCGTCAATGAATACACCTACTGATGAGTCTAGCTGTCCTCTGAACAATCGGTTCATAAGATCCATGAATATAGTAGGGGCGTTCGATAAGCCAAATGGCATTACTGTGAACTCATAGTGCCCATAGTGTGTTCGAAAAGCTGTCTTCTCTATGTCTCCATCAGCTATCCGTATCTGGTGGTATCCTGATCTCAGGTCAATCTTTGAGAAGACTGTAGCACCTCTCAATTGGTCGAACAGATCGTCAATCCGTGGTAACGGGTACTTATTCTTGACTGTGACTGCGTTAAGCTCCCTGTAGTCAATGCATAGTCGCATGCTACCATCCTTTTTCTTTACGAACAGTACTGGTGCTCCCCATGACGATGCACTCGGTCTGATAAAACCCTTATCAAGCAGATCTTCTAACTGAATCTTCAACTCCCTCGTCTCTACTGATGCCATTTGATAGGGTGCCTTAGCAATAGGCCCCATGTCTGGTATTAAGTCGATGGAGAACTCAACATCCCTCTTGGGTGGCATCCCTGGTAGTTCTTCAGGAAATAGATCAGAGAAATCTAAAACGACTGGTATGTCTGACTGTGTCTGCTCTTCCTGCCTCATGTCCTGGACATAGCACAAATAGACTGGTTGTCCCTTTTTCACCTTCTTCATCAACGATATAGTAGATACTAGCTTAAAAGTCGGCTCTCTAGGAGTACTGCGATAGCAGACTGTCTTGCCCTTCGGGCTCTTCAATAGTAGTATGTGCTCTGCGTAATGCAGTCATCCCTTATACTTCTGTAGCCAATCCATGCCCATGATGATGTCAAAGCCCAAATTATCCAGCTCAATCAAATCCGCGTGAAAATCTTCATTCATGATATTAATCTGAACTCCCGTGTGAAGTTTCGTGCACCTCACTCTCTCCTTCGTCGGTAGTGTGACTAGGAAATCTGAGAGAGGCTCAGGGGTTGTGTAACACCCCTCTCCACAATCACGTAATAATCTCTCACGTAACAATAAATAAAACGTCTTACAGCGGAAGATAAATAACAACATACAATACTCACTCGGGTGTCACCGGCCATTACTCGCCCATGCGAGCAACGAAGCCAAACTACATCCAACAACCAACCAAAACAAACTACTAACCGCCGTGATAACGAGAAACTCCTATACATCATACTAAGTCCATAAATCATAAACATCGGCGAGTGAGCGTCTACCTAAACCTGAATATACATAACCTTACCATAATACAACTCCATGTGCGGTAATTAAAATAAACTCTAATTACCCTGTTCCCGCACTTCGGCTTCGGCGATAATCAACAACCTGCAATGGTGTAGTATCAGCGATAGACGCTGAGTATGCCGGGCCTGGACCCTTGTAACACCCCTACAACGCCCCTATCAACTACCGAGATCGCAGCGGAAAATAACCAACCAAACAATAACTAAACGCCTTGGTGTTACAACGCCGTTAACCACCCACGTGGTTAACTAGGCAGAATAAATACAATGTATCGGTCTGATGATCAGACTCCCGAGCATAGAATCTAACTTCCATATATATAACATAACCAACATTACCGAGTGTTTAATTTACAACACACCTACAACCATAATCATTCACCACAGTATAACTACGGTATCAAAATATAATGCCTCGGGAGCACAGGCGCATCCCGGGCTCAACAACCAACGTGTCCAAAAGTACATCAACGACCTAGGACCTAGAGCCACTCAGCTTCTTCGATCCTCATCCTGCAATAAAAATATGGAGCCCCCGAGGGGGTCAGCACCTTTGCTGGTATGGCTAACGCGCAGCCCATCGACTACCGGGATACGCGCAACCAATTGTCATAATAATCATGGCATTCATTTTAGAACATCCAACATATATATATACCATAGCATAGCAAGGGAAATTGCATAGCATGACAATATCAATACATAACACCATAAACTCGGTCCTCTCAAGGAACCTTCCACCATAGTTAGTATACCATCAGAGCCTAGGGATTTTTACCGGTCCCATGTTAAGCTCGTTACCATCCTCGTTACCGTCCGGTTATATAGAACGGTTAACTTATTCCAAAGGTGTGTCGGATATAGTAATCCCGAGCACTCCGAAATAACATACGTATGCCCCTATGGCCCGACGTGAGTCAGTAACTAGCTTTGGATAAGCTAAGGGAAGGTAGAAACCAAATTGGAATACCACCTATACATACACCAAGAGAGCCGAACCGGATATGATATCGACCCCCATCCATCACACGCGTGGCCGGAACAACCGGACTCCTCACTCCCCCGGTTAGCACTTGTTAGTGATCACACAACATTTTGTCAAGTCACATACAAGCAAGCATTTAGGTCTTGTTAGACAACCAAGGGAAAGGAGTCATAACCTTACAACATCATAGTGTATAACAACTGTAAACTCTTTTCATGCCTTAATCTTATAAGGTCGTAACACACAGAAAAGCAAACAACACCCAAGCCGGTGTAAACCGTTAGGCAACAGACTGCAAGAAAACCATACCTTGGTCCTTGCCTTGTTTCGTTTCCACCTTGAGAGAATCCTATACACATCAGTAAGGTCGGTTAATTATTTATTTAACTTCACACTTACTAAGTATTCACTTGATTGTATGACATGTTTTAATGTCTACTTCACCCTAGGTTTCCTTCACTATACATCCTAGGGTTAACTACATAAGTCACATTCTTTTCTGTTTTTTTTTTTTTACATGTTTAGGCCCGACCGGACTTGTCCATGTCCGGTCGATTCCAGAGAGTTTCTCCCCTTCGGAAATTCAGCCCGACCGGACTTGTCAAGTCCGGTCCCATATCCGGTCGATTCCAGTAACTCAATCCGTACAAAATTTTCTACTCCGACCGGACTTGTAAGTCCGGTCCTATGTCCGGTCCATTCCAGAGAGTTTATTCTCTTTGTAAATTTAGCCCGACCGGACTTGTCCATGTCCGGTCCTAAGCCCGGTCCATTCCAGAAACTAATTCTCGCAGGGTGAACAGGTCCCGACCGAGCTTGCAAGTCCGGTCGCAAGTCCGGTCGGCCCCAAATCTTTGTTTTCCTTTTTACATTCAACTCCAAACTTCTCCCCATATAACCTAGTACTTCCTAACCTCATTTGGGCACTTTAAACACAACTTAAGACACTCTTAAACACTCATAAAACTCATTTTCTAATTCCTTAAGCCTTTACTTATTCCTTCACAAAATTCCTAACACTTACAATATTTTCTCCTAGTTTTCCAAGTGGTGTTTCATACCTATGATAACTACTATGCCAAAATGCTTTCTCCTTAACTTACATCATCTCCCAAGCATCATCTTTCACAACTAATTCCTTATATCCTTCTTGAAACTCTTTTCCTAGTATATACTTCTTAGTCATCAAAATTCCTTTAAAACATCATGAACTTCTTATTCATCTCCTACACTTTCTAACTCACCAAACCTTATGTAAACACTTAGAACTTCTTACTTCCTACCTAAATTTTGACATGGGTTCCCCTAGAACATTACTAAGCCAAAACACTTTGTTTTCTCCATTAAACACTCAAGAACATCTAGAATCGCCAAAACACTCCCATACACAACTTCACCCAAATTTACACTACATCACAATATAGTGCATAATTCAAATTGCATGGCACTTAGGCCCTTAAAATGCATGGCTCTTAGGCCCTTAAAGTGCTTAAATCATAAACACTGAATTTCCACAATATATATGCCTTTAACCTGCGAATACACTCAACACACACATATGCCCTTTACTAGTCTCTTGAGAATACTTTACTAAGTCATTCACCATTTGCTCTTTAGGTAGTTTTAATAAGCATTTATAAGCTCATTTCTCCTAGGGCATTAAACAACATTTAAGTTAGTAGATTTACCTCTTTTTCCAAAATACTTCCTCCTTGATTCCTTACAAAACCGTATGATAATTTGATTCCTTGTCAAGTTCTAGACAATATACAAACACCAAAATGAGTATTCAAGCTATAAGCTTCATCTCATTGTAAACCCTAATTTGACATTGTTTCAAAAACATTAATGTAGTTGTTTTACCTTGATCTTTGAAGAGAGTTTGAATATATAACAAGAGAGGACTCCACCTAGTCCATGAAGAGTTGAAATGAAGCTAGAACAAAGTCACACAATGAGCTATATCAATGTGTATTTTCGGACATGACAAAAACAAGGAGGAAACTTGATTTTTGTTTGAGATTCCTTACCTAGAAGCAAAGGAGAGTAATAATATACCAAAATATAAGCTCAAGCTCCTTCAATGGTGGAACACCTTGGCACCGAAATGGAGCTCTTGGAGTTTTGAGAAGATAGGAATGAAGAGCTTGATGAGAGGAAGAGATTGGTGGTATTTGTTTTTGATTTGGACAAGTGAGCTAGGTTTAACAAGTGGTCAAAGTTGGAACTTCCATGGTGATAGTGGTATTACCGAGAGAGAACAAGAAAAGGAAGAAGAGAGGTGTTTGCAAACCGTGGGAATGAAGGAAAGAAATGAGAATGAAGATAGAAGTTGCTTTTAGAAGATATTTATGTTATAAAGTAAAAAGTAGTTTTACTTAGTTTGCTTTAATTACTTATTACCTTAACTAGAGAGTGGTGAGTCACCACACTTATAAAAACCGGCCCCCTTTATTAGTATAAGGGCATTTTAGTCTTTGTTTGTCAATTTAATTACTTAATACAACATATGTTATAAACTAGCTTATAAAAAAAAACACTATTCACCTAAACAAGGCACTTAGAAGTGAAATTTTTGATTTCCCATTAATATAGCCACCCAAATGTGATACTATATAGTACACATATATATTTAAGAGTAATGATGGACATTTAGCCATTCAAAACTCATTTACAAGACAATTTTTCAAAAACGTGCTTTAAGACTTCTTAAAGCACATTTTGTGTTTTAACTTGTTTTCAAGCTTGGTTTTCTTTGGTAATTGGTTTAATATGTTCATTAGTATATAAATGAGGTCTTGGTAAGCTCATTAGGTCTTACTCAAGTTTATCCCAAGCTTAGAGCACATTTTGGCTCTTATTGACTTTAAAGCACATTCGTGTTTCCTTTTGTTTAAATTTGTTTACTAAGGTTTCTAAGACTCTTTTTAGTCTTAATAAATCATGTTTTAATGTTTAACCAACATACCAAGGTTTGGGGTATTTCAATCTACCCCCCTTAAAAGAACTTTGTCCTCAAAGTTCATACTTCCCCACATATCTTATTATTAGAACACGGGGAACACTTATAGAAACAATACTTCCAACCATCATTATCAACCTTACCATCATTCTTACACCACAACGGACTCAAGGTCCAATCCACACAATACCACAACGGACTCGAGGTCCAAACCATATAATACCATTCAGACACAACGGTCTGTAACATAACATAGACAATGTATACATATACATGTCGTACACAACCATAACCGAAACGGCTCTACCCCCCTTAAAAGGGGTACGCCCCGTACCCTATACATATAAACACTAAGAAGCAAACAATGACGGGTGCTTCGCCTTCATCTTTTCTTCCAGCTCCCAAGTGGCCTCCTCAACGTCCTGGTTAGACCAGAGGACCTTCACCAGTCTTACAGACTTATGGCGAGTGTCTCGAGTCTTAGTGTCCAGAATCCGTACCGGAGTCTCCACTGATCGCATGGTCGGCTCTAAAGTTAGCCTTTCCGGCTGAAGCACATGAGACGGATGAGACATATACTTCTTCAACTGGGACACATGAAATACATCATGTACCTTGCCCAGCTCGGCGGGTAAATCAAGTCTATAAGCTACCGGGCCGATCCGCTCCGTCACAACATAAGGACCTACATATTTCGGGCTCAACTTGCCCTTCTGACCAAAACGAAATACTCCCTTCATAGGGGATACTCTCAAAAATACCTGATCGCCCACGGCGAACTCCAGGTCACGTCGGCGCACATCTGCGTACGACTTCTGTCTATCCTGAGCTGCTTTCATATTATCCCTGACCTGGCGAACTTCTGCCTGAACTTGCTCAAGATACTCTGGTCCTATAATGACCGTCTCACTCGACTCATCCCAGCATAATGGTGTGCGGCATGGTCTACCGTCAATGCCTGGAAGGGAGACATCTTGATCGATGCATGATAACTGTTGTTGTAGCTAAACTCGATCAGATGTAACTTATCAATCCAGCTGGTCTGAAAGTCAAGTGCACATGCACGTAGCATATCCTCAAGTGTCTGTATGTGCGCTCACTCTGACCATCGGTCTGTGGGTGAAACGCCGTGCTCAATTTCAGTTCAGTACCAGTGCCTCTCGTGTAGACTTCCAATATCTGGATAAGAATCTGGTATCTCTGTCAGATACTATCGTCTTTGGTACACCATGATGTCTAACAATCTCTCTATCAAATAATTCTGCCAATCTTGCCACTTTCCAGGTGTCCTTCATCGGAATGAATCGAGACACCTTGGTCAGTCGGTCAACTACCACCCAATCATATTCAGACCTCCCCTTGTAGGCGGAAGCCCTACTACGAAGTCCATAGATATGTCATGGAACTTCCACTCCGGCACTGGCATTGGCTGCACCATACCACCAGGCCGTCGGTGCTCAAACTTGACCTTCTGACAAGTGAGACACCTCAACACATAGTCATTCACATCCTTTTTCATTCCAGCCCACCAGAAGTATCTTTTCATACCTTTATACATCTTTGAAGCTCCGGGGTGAATCGAAGTAGTAGAACAATGGGATTCACTCAATATGCGCTCCTTCAGCTCAGCGCTACCTCTGGGTATACACAATCTGCCATTGAGCCTAATCAGGTCATCATCGTGGAATCTGAAGTCATACTTCTGACCCTCGAATGTGCCATCAATAAGCTTCTGTCTAATCTCCATCATGTACTGGTCCGTCATCTGAGCACTCCGCACCTCTTCAACCAAGCCAGTATGAGAGACTAGCGAATGGAGAGAGTGTGCTCGGCGGCTCAATGCGTCAGCTACCACATTTGCCTTACCCTCCTTGTACTGTAAATCGATGTCATAATCATTCAAGAATTCAACCCACCTTCTCTGCCTCATGTTCAACTCTTTCTGAGTGAACAAGTATTTCAAACTTTTATGGTCGGAATAGATTGTCACGCTTACCCCATACAAGTGATGTCGCCATATCTTCAGTGCGAAGACAATGGCCCCCAATTCTAAGTCGTGGGTAGGGTAGTTCTCCTCATGCTTCTTCAGCTGTCGGGAGGCGTAAGCCACGACCTTCCCGTGTTGCATCAACACACAACCCATACCCCTACCTGATGCGTCGCAATAGACCTCGAAACCATCTGGACCGTCTGGTAGTGTCAGAACCGGTGCAGATGTCAGAGCATCCTTGAGATTCGTGAAAGCTCTCTCACAGTCGACTGTCCACTCGAATGGTGCATCCTTTTTCATCAAGGAAGTCATCGGCTTCGAGACGCTGGAGAAGTCCTTCACAAATCTCCTATAGTAACCTGCCAAACCGAGGAAGCTCCTGATGTCGGTAACTGTCTTCGGCCTAGGCCAGGTGCGCACTGCATCTATCTTTGCTGGATCAACAGCGATCCCGGCCTCAGATATCACATGTCCAAGGAATGATACTTGGTTCAACCAAAATTCACACTTAGAAAATTTAGCATACAATTGGTTCTTTCTCAATGTTGCAACACATCCCTCAGGTGGCTTTCTGCTCACCTCTGGATTTCGAATACACAAGTATGTCATCGATGAAGACTACCACTGATTTGTCCAACTGATCTTGGAACAAACGGTTCATTAAGTCCATGAACTTAGCTGGTGCATTTGATAAGCCAAACGGCATAACGGTGAACTCATAGTGCCCATACCTAGTTCTGAAGGCTGTCTTTTCTATATCGCTGTCACGGATGGCAATCTGGTGATATCCGGAACGCAGGTCTATCTTGGAGAATACTGATGCTCCCCTCAGCTGATCAAATAGATCGTCGATGCGTGGTAAAGGGTAACGGTTCTTCACCGTAACAGCATTCAGCTCCCGATAATCAATACATAGGCGGAGACTACCGTCCTTCTTCTTCACGAAGAGGACCGGCGCTCCCCATGGTGACACACTAGGGCGGATGAAGCCCTTGTCGAGTAGGTCTCTCAGCTGCTCCTTGAGCTCTGTCATCTCTGCTGGAGCCATACGGTAAGGTGCCTTCGCAATGGGTCCGGTGCCCGGAATTAGGTCAATCTCAAACTCAACCTCTCGTGCTGGCGGCATGCCCGGCAGTTCCTTAGAAATACGTCAGGAAACTCCGACACTACCGGCACATCTGGGCTAAACTCAGGGTCTCTCTCTATGTCCTGGACATAGCAGAGGTATACATCATTTCCCCGTCGTCGCAACTCATGATACATGGCCATGGCGGTGATGATCTGTGTCGAAGGCTCCCTGGGCCTCTGGCGGTAAGATATAGTAACCCCAGATGGACTCCTAAGAAGCAGTCGATGCTCGACATAGGATTCTACCCTTGTACCGCCGCTCCAACCAGTTCATCCCGACAATCACATCACATCAAAACCCAGTCCGTCGAACTCTATCAGGTCGATCGGAACTCCTCATCCATGATTCGAACAATATCATCGGTAGTAGCGGGTACATCTGATCCGCTCTTTCGACGGGAGAGTGACCACGAAGTCTGGCATCTCTTTCACCATCCCCCATCTCTCTATCTCTAATGATAGCGAAATGAATGTGTGTGAGGCTCCAGAGTCGAACAAGATCGATGCATCCACGCCATTCACTGGAAAGGTACCGGTGAGGATTGTGCCGCTCTTGCCGGCTTCTGCCTTATTGCAGACACTCAGTATACCTCCCGTTCCGAGTGCACAGCCTAATTCATTGGCAAACTAATAAGTATTGGGTAACAACACGTTGATATACTCCAAAACAACATTCCTTTATTCATTAACACAGTCTTTACACCATAAATTGGTTACATTGTAGACATTGCTAGATATAGCTCCTTTGTCAAACCACTGGCTTAATACATTACATGATTACACAAGGCTCAAAACTGCCTGAAAGTCAAATTTAAACGTCCAGGTTTCATGTGTGTGGCATTGATCACTGCCGACGGTGCGGTATTCAGTTTGATCTTTCTGATGCCATGGTATAGCATCCTTGATTGCCCACCCATGATTAATACATCCCCCGATTTCAGAAGTAGCTTCTTTGCGAGATCAGCACGCTTCTGCTCGCCATACACAAACACTGCGGTATCACCAATGGACCAAGACACCACGGGTACTCCCTTACTTAGAGATTCGGGTGACTCGTCCTTGTCTTGGTGTATACCTAACCGTCCACCTTTCTGGTAGAAGTTCACGATGCATAGATCTGCCTTTACACTTGGAATTGATTCCGTCTCAACTTGCTGAGCAATTCCCACGGCGTGATTAACGACCGCGTGGAACTCCTCTGGTATGCTTGCTACTGTTGCTCCATCTTCAGCTCGTACTTCTTGATATGACTTGGTGTAAGGGTTCCAGTCCTTACCCATGCACATCATCTTCAACTGCATCCTTGCCCCGTTCGGGTATTCGGGTGTGTAGAACCCTCCTGGTTTTGCTCCGAGTTCGTCGCATCGTCTGATGATATGGATTTGTGCTTCCGGTGTCAGGTATCCATTTAAAGTATCATACCTGGCTGGATAACCTGACATTGCTCCAATGGAAAGTCGGTGATGTTGATGGTGGTTCTTCAGGGTTCGGTGTGGGCGGGATTGGATAGCAGATATTGAAGGTTCCTAAGTTTCAAATTGCCTAATTTAGGTGTTTTCCACACTATGTTCTAGCTCTTTACTTATATGTTTATACCCTTAGACTTGCTAACACTCATGCATGAAATGCGGTAAGCAATCACTTTTTCATTTAACAGTTTAGGCGGTACCTGGTCTCGAAGAGGATCCTGGTGCCTGACCGGTCCACCACATTCAGGGTGGCCTTGCCGGACCCCGTAGCCTTCCCCTTCTGGGATTCAGTGTACTTCTTGTCAGAAGTCTGCTGAGTAATCGCCTTCGGGCCTTCAGTGGTCGTGGTAGTATTACCCTTCCACTGCCCCTTTGGCTTGTAGTTTCTGCCGTTGGGGTTCGTCCAACACTCAAACTCACGGTGCCCCATCTTCTGGCAGTGGCGGCACCTCACATCATTCCCCTTGCAGTCTTTGCCGGGGTGGTCTCCATTGCACCACTTACAGTAAAAGTGGCGCTCCGGTCCAGAACCCGCGCTAGCTGCTAATCAACACACAATCAATACTCACTTTCCATTTAACAACTCACACCTCAACTAGATACACATGGTTAAGTAATTACCCTTAGGCGGGTAGGAGCGTAGAGGCTTCGCCGCATACGCGTACGTGAGCTTCAATGGCTCATCAGCTGTGGTGGTCTGGGCTTGGCCCTTGTCACCCTGGTACTGGCCCTTCTGGGGCTGAGGGTAGGGTTTCTCTTCTTCCCCCCCATACCCTTGCTGATTCTGGCCCTCGTTGGTGGCCTTGCGCTTGTGCGCATTTTCCTCGTCCCTCAGACGGACGGTAATTCAACCTTTGCAGCGGCATGATGAGCTCCTGTATTTTAGGATGTCAGTCATGCCCCGCAAAACAACTTACCAACTCACCTTAACATTCACTCACGGTATAAATGGATTCACAACAAAGTACTCTAATTACCTGCAAGGTGGCATACTCAGCTGGCCCCATCCCATAGCGGAGACGGTGGCTTAGTCCATTGTAGAACCGGTTCACCAACACCCGGTTCGAGTACCCCAAGTCCGGTAATAAGTGGATAAGGCCGGTGAATGCGGTGTAGTAGTCATCAACCGACATCTTATCCCCCTGCTTCAGACTATCCAACTCGAGGCGCTTGGCCTCCTGCACATGCACCGGGTAATACTTGGCTCGCAGCAGAGCCGTGTACTCCCTCCATCCAAACTCAGGATCAGTCATCCTGTCCTCCCTCACCAGTTTCCACCAACTCTGTGCCGACCCCTTCAAGTAGTAGGCGGCAAGTCGGACCTTAGCCTCAGCAGGTACGGCCAAAGTCTCGTAGGCGGTCTCCAACTCGGAGATGTACGCCTCTAGCTTACGGGGATCGGTCTCCCCATGAAATGATGGCGGTCTCAGATCAGCAACGCCTTGACCCAATTGGTCTCTCGTGGCGGTGGTGGCGGTGGCTGAACTCCGGGCTGTTGCCCTTGCTGTATAGCAGCAACCAACTGGGGTACCATCTGGGCTACGGCGGCTGCAACTGCCTCAGCCATAGTCTGGGCCGTAGTATCATCGCCCTGGTCACCCATATCTCCAGTACCGCGTCCGCGGCCTCGACCTCGCGGTCTACCTGACATCTGAATTCATATGAATACTCATTAGCATTATGCTTGCACACTTATCGGTCCAATGGTTATAACATTTCCCGACAACCAGGTAATTCCACACTTAGTTAGTGGTTAACCTTTCCAAATCTGTCCACTTTAGGTACTGTAGCTAGGTTTCCTAACTCGGTATATTCCTAAGCTCGGTATTCTAGTCATCAGAGCGATACTTCGCTCTGATACCACTTTTTGTAACACCCCTACAACGCCCTATCAACTACCGAGATCGCAGCGGAAAATAACCAACCAAACATAATAAAACGCTTGGTGTTACAACGCCGTTAACCACCCACGTGGTTAACTAGGCAGAATAAATACAAGTGTATCGGTCTGATGATCAGACTCCCGAGCATAGAACTAACATCCATATATATAACATAACCAACATACCGAGTGTTTAATTTACAACACACCTACAACCATAATCATTCACCACAGTATAACTACGGTATCAAAATATAATGCCTCGGGAGCACAGGCGCATCCCGGGCTCAACAACCAACTGTCCAAAAGTACATCAAACCTAGGACCTAGAGCCACTCAGCTCTTCGATCCTCATCCTGCAATAAAAATATGGAGCCCCCGAGGGGGTCAGCACCTTTGCTGGTATGGCTAACGCGCAGCCCATCGACTACGGGATACGCGCAACCAATTGTCATAATAACATGGCATTCATTTTAGAACATCCAACATATATATATACCATAGCATAGCAAGGGAAATTGCATAGCATGACATCAATACATAACACCATAAACTCGGTCCTCTCAAGGAACCTTCCACCATAGTTAGTATACCATGAGAGCCTAGGGATTTTTACCGGTCCCATGTTAAGCTCGTTACCATCCTCGTTACCGTCCGGTTATATAGAACGGTTAACTTATCCAAAGGTGTGTCGGATATAGTAATCCCGAGCACTCCGAAATAACATACGTATGCCCCTATGGCCCGACGTGAGTCAGTAACTAGCTTTGGATAAGCTAAGGGAAGGTAGAAACCAAATTGGAATACCACCTATACATACACCAAGAGAGCCGAACCGGATATGATATCGACCCCCATCCATCACACGCGTGGCCGGAACAACCGGACTCCTCACTCCCCCGGTTAGCACTTGTTAGTGATCACACAACATTTTGAAGTCACATACAAGCAACATTTAGGTCTTGTTAGACAACCAAGGGAAAGGAGTCATAACCTTACAACATCATAGTATAACAACTGTAAACTCTTTTCATGCCTTAATCTTATAAGGTCGTAAACACACAGAAAAGCAAACAACACCAAGCCGGTGTAAACCGTTAGGCAACAGACTGCAAGAAAACCATACCTTGGTCCTTGCCTTGTTTCGTTTCCACCTTGAGAGAATCCTATACACATCAGTAAGGTCGGTTAATTATTTATTTAACTTCACACTTACTAAGTATTCACTTGATTGTATGACATGTTTTAATGTCTACTTCACCCTAGGTTCCTTCACTATACCCTAGGGTTAACTACATAAGTCACATTCTTTTCTGTTTTTTTTTTTACATGTTTAGGCCCGACCGGACTTGCCGACCGGACTTGTCCATGTCCGGTCGATTCCAGAGAGTTTCTCCCCTTCGGAAATTCAGCCCGACCGGACTTGTCAAGTCCGGTCCCATATCCGGTCGATTCCAGTAACTCAATCCGTACAAAATTTTCTACTCCGACCGGACTTGTAAGTCCGGTCCTATGTCCGGTCCATTCCAGAGAGTTTTCTCTTTGTAAATTTAGCCCGACCGGACTTGTCCATGTCCGGTCCTAAGCCCGGTCCATTCCAGAAACTAATTCTCGCAGGGTGAACAGGTCCCGACCGAGCTTGCAAGTCCGGTCGCAAGTCCGGTCGGCCCCAAATCTTTGTTTTCCTTTTTACATTCAACTCCAAACTTCTCCCCATATAACCTAGTACTCCTAACCTCATTTGGGCACTTTAAACACAACTTAAGACACTCTTAAACACTCATAAAACTCATTTTCTAATTCCTTAAGCCTTTACTTATTCCTTCACAAAATTCCTAACACTTACAATATTTTCTCCTAGTTTTCCAAGTGGTGTTTCATACCTATGATAACTACTATGCCAAAATGCTTTCTCCTTAACTTACATCATCTCCCAAGCATCATCTTTCACAACTAATTCCTTATATCCTTCTTGAAACTTTTCCTAGTATATACTTCTTAGTCATCAAAATTCCTTTAAAACATCATGAACTTCTTATTCATCTCCTACACTTTCTAACTCACCAAACCTTATGTAAACACTTAGAACTTCTTACTTCCTACCTAAATTTTGACATGGGTTCCCCTAGAACATTACTAAGCCAAAACACTTTGTTTTCTCCATTAAACACTCAAGAACATCTAGAATCGCCAAAACACTCCCATACACAACTTCACCCAAATTTACACTACATCACAATATAGTGCATAATTCAAATTGCATGGCACTTAGGCCCTTAAAATGCATGGCTCTTAGGCCCTTAAAGTGCTTAAATCATAAACACTGAATTTCCACAATATATATGCCTTTAACCTGCGAATACACTCAACACACACATATGCCCTTTACTAGTCTCTTGAGAATACTTTACTAAGTCATTCACCATTTGCTCTTTAGGTAGTTTTAATAAGCATTTATAAGCTCATTTCTCCTAGGGCATTAAACAACATTAAGTTAGTAGATTTACCTCTTTTTCCAAAATACTTCCTCCTTGATTCCTTACAAAACCGTATGATAATTTGATTCCTTGTCAAGTTCTAGACAATATACAAACACCAAAATGAGTATTCAAGCTATAAGCTTCATCTCATTGTAAACCCTAATTTGACATTGTTTCAAAAACATTAATGTAGTTGTTTTACCTTGATCTTTGAAGAGAGTTTGAATATATAACAAGAGAGGACTCCTAGTCCATAGAGTTGAAAGTTGAAATGAAGCTAGAACAAAGTCACACAATGAGCTATATCAATGTGTATTTCGGACATGACAAAAACAAGGAGGAAACTTGATTTTTGTTTGAGATTCCTTACCTAGAAGCAAAGGAGAGTAATAATATACCAAAATATAAGCTCAAGCTCCTTCAATGGTGGAACACCTTGGCACCGAAATGGAGCTCTTGGAGTTTTGAGAAGATAGGAATGAAGAGCTTGATGAGAGGAAGAGATTGGTGGTATTGTTTTTGATTTGGACAAGTGAGCTAGGTTTAACAAGTGGTCAAAGTTGGAACTTCCATGGTGATAGTGGTATTACCGAGAGAGAACAAGGAAGAAGGAAGAAGAGAGGTGTTTGCAAACCGTGGAATGAAGGAAAGAAATGAGAATGAAGATAGAAGTTGCTTTTAGAAGATATTTATGTTATAAAGTAAAAAGTAGTTTTACTTAGTTTGCTTTAATTACTTATTACCTTAACTAGAGAGTGGTGAGTCACCACACTTATAAAAACCGGCCCCCTTTATTAGTATAAGGGCATTTTAGTCTTTGTTTGTCAATTTAATTACTTATACAACATATGTTATAATAGCTTATAAAAAAAACACTATTCACCTAAACAAGGCACTTAGAAGTGAAATTTTTGATTTCCCATTAATATAGCCACCCAAATGTGATACTATATAGTACACATATATATTTAAGAGTAATGATGGACATTTAGCCATTCAAAACTCATTTACAAGACAATTTTTCAAAACGTGCTTTAAGACTTCTTAAAGCACATTTTGTGTTTTAACTTGTTTTCAAGCTTGGTTTTCTTTGGTAATTGGTTTAATATGTTCATTAGTATATAAATGAGGTCTTGGTAAGCTCATTAGGTCTTACTCAAGTTTATCCCAAGCTTAGAGCACATTTTGGCTCTTATTGACTTTAAAGCACATTCGTGTTTCCTTTTGTTTAAATTTGTTTACTAAGGTTTCTAAGACTCTTTTTAGTCTTAATAAATCATGTTTTAATGTTTAACCAACATACCAAGGTTTGGGGTATTTCAATCCTAATGGTCACTTTCGTCATTTTAACCATCTTATTATTAGATCGGTTTCATGCTTTACCATTTTACAGTTATAACCAGTACTGTAATAAACATGTATAATATACATAATTATCCATCCAAATATTCATAACATTTAACCATCCATCCAATCCAAACATTCATTTATATCTCAAACAACATTTGTATATCGAACGTATCGAGTAATAACAATATAATGTACAATGTACAATCGCTGTAGCGTTCACCATCCTTTATTAATTTAATTTATTTGGCCTTCAAGGCCCCATCCTTATGTACAATGTACATCGCCGTAGCGTACAGTTTCCATAGTTATTTACCTTAGCCTTGTAGGCTCCATCTAACCATGTTTTAATTATACCAGTTGGGCGTCAGTTAGGACAACCCGATATCCTCACCATGGACAGTAGTCATCCCGTACACACAAAGGTGCTCATTTCGCCAGAGGTCCGGAGGCCCCTGACTCTCTTATGTCTCGTAAGACGTCCATATAAAGGTCGTAGCCACCTGACCCACGATCCAGTTTGGGCTCGTTGGGTATACCTGGAGCGGAACCCGATCGGTACCCCTCAGTGATCACAAATGCGCAACCAAGTAGTTCGTAAACTACCGGGATTCCTCACCTCAACTCATACCATCTCTCTCTCATAATGTTTAAGATATGCTCTTAGTCTTATGGAGAATAATTATTAATTAGCTGCCCAATGGTCTCACGCATACCTAGAAGTAATCTAGGTTATATTCATGTTCGAGATCCATGCTCTAGAGACCGACAATGTCGTGACTCGTCCCTAAGTATTTACTTAGGTTCCCATATACCTAATATTAATACTATGGTATTATATCAAGTAACGTCATGTTATCACATTAACGTATATGTATGTTTATATAATTCGATCTATAGTCGACGTAGTGTTAGTCCCGTAGGACGCTCGTGCATAAATAAATAATGCAGTAACACTTAATCACATACATGTATCCACACACATAACACACAGTTATATAAACCAAATCCGAGCCTAAGGAGCTTCCTTAGGAAAACTCGGATCAAACCCCTTTACATACCGTTCACCAAGACCTAGGATGCGCAATGTAGTCCACTAGCTCGTCAAGCGTCCTTGTCTGAAGTATGATCTAAACGGTATTAAAACTATAAGTCAGTCTCCATGACTAACTACATCCGGTATTTCCGAATAACAAGTAACCCCGACAGTTTGTTTATCCCCGATTTCTACAGTTATTTGTTACGGGTTTCTCTAAACCGATCGACTTTGTTACTAAAAACTCGTATGTCAAAATATTTCAACTGTTAAGTTTAATTCATTATATTTCTTTGATCTTATCCACCATCTAGTTTAGGTATATAACCTATAGTTGCATGTATGCATGCATTATATATTATACTCCCTCCGTCCTGAATTGACCGTCCTGTTTACTTTATGGCACGTTTTTCCACTTCAATATTAAGCATGTAAGATAAAATAATTTTATAAAACTAAATTTTGTAACATATAGTTTATCATGTAAGGAATCATATGCAAAATTTAAATTTTCAAAATTAATTTATCTTATATGTTAAAAAATGAAGTCAAACGACATGTCCAAATAGTAAACAGGACGGTCAATTCAGGACGGAGGGAGTATTGTATTATTTTCCCACCATCCATTATAATACATTGTATTATATGCTCCATTATCTTTAGCAAATAATATTTGCATCCAAAACTTATACCTTATAGTTCGTAACTATATATTTTTTTAATAACCACCGCCATTATTTAATATGGTTTCCAACCATAATATATACTCATCCTTATATACATTACTCTTGTGCATGTATATATTTACCACGTAGGTAAATTTCGTGAGTTTAATTTTAATACCCCGGATCTAAAATGGTGATAAAATTACTCTAATATGATTATTAAGGCCTAATAGTGCCTAGAGAGTATTGGTAAGAGAATAAAAACCAAAAGAAAAGAGAAAATGCGTAAAACGCTAAAACGCGCATTAAATGAATTAAGGAGATATATGATCTCGTAAGGGTCCGAGATGGATTCCTAAGGCTTAGTTAGGCCTAATTAGTATACGGGAATGATTCCCGAAGAAAACGGATCCAAATAATGGATTAAACGCTAAATAAGCATAAAAGCACGTTTTTCGAGAAAACCCGAAATGTGACTTTAAGTGGTCAAACGGACCTGTAAAAATTATAGTTGATTAAATAACTATAATTAAGTATTAATGGAAGCTTAATAACCGTTAAAAATGAGGAAACAAGAAAAAAATTGAAAAACGGACCCGTGAGTGAATAGTGTAAAAACCGGGAAGTTGTGGGGCGTTAATGTAATAAGTAAAAATTAAACCCCCTTGTAATATATATGTGGCCGGTTATTTAAATACAGTGGGCTCGTTTAATTTTTTTTCCATAGCAGCCCTCTGATTCCTAATACACTATCAGACAAGAAAAATAAAGTAAGGGTGAATAGTGTTAAAAGGGATATTTTACCCTCTCTTCTATTCTCTGATTCACACGTTTTTCCCCCTTCCAAACTGGGTCTTCTTCTTCCTCTGCACACCATGGCGATTTGTTAAGAGAACAAACAGCACTCACCTTCTCCTTCCCTTATCTTGCTCAAATCAACACCAAATCACACAAGATACCACCGTTGGATTCCTCTTGTTCAGGGCAACCTTTTCCACCCTTCAAAAACTTAAAACCCTCATTTTTATTTCCATGACCGTAGCCTCTGATGAAGCTTGAAGAGGTGTTTTTGAGTCTCCTTCTTCTCCTTAATACTCCAAGGTAAAAAGGAAACCAAAAGCTCCATTTTTACTAGCTTATTCTTGCAAAAAAAATTGAATTCCCACGTGAACTCTTTCTTCAATTTTTCCAGCCGGTTTCCTTGGTCTTTTGAGAAGCTGGAAATCTACACGTTTGGTTGCCAAACTCTCCATTGGTATACTTGAAGGTAAACTCCAAACTAAGCCCTAAACTAGCTCTTGAAAAATTCTAGTTTAGTGTGGGATCGGTGAATTAATTAGCTTGTTTGGTACGGAATGGAATGTGATTGTAGCTAGCAATCTAAACTCCATTGTTTGGTGAGAAAACAAGAAGAGGAAGAGAGAACAAGAGAAGGAGAAAGAAGGAAAAAAAAAAGAAAAAAAAACTAGCAAGGTAATGGTTTGCCTTAAGTTGGTTTGTTCTCTGTAAAACTCATTTTTGAACGTAAATAGTGACTATGAAGTAGTGTAGTTTTGATACAACTACAATATTGTTTGCTGAATGAGGAAGTTTTAATGTTGTTTGGGGGTGCAAACAAACATAGAAAGTGAGCAAGTATTCTGTGATAACAGAGAGGGATTAAATGTGCTGCGTAAGGATTTTTACGCTTATGTAACAGGGATGTAAACTGATGTTTGTGAGCTGTTGTAGTGTGGAGAGATGTTAGAATGTGGGTAAGCTATGTCAAATTTGTCTAGGAAACTAACACTAGTGGACGCGAGGCTTTAATGACGGTGGTTTTATCACGGTTTAAACAGACACACCGTGATTATAGGAAGGCCGGAATTTATTAGCGACGATGATTGATTACCCGTAATCAATAATCGATCGGAGGGGTGGCGCGCCTTTTTTAGGAGGGACTTTAGATGACGGTTTTTAGTAAAACCGTAATCTAAAGTCCCGTGTTGACGCGCGCTTTACGGTCAACGGACTTTAGATTACGGTTTTACTAAAAACCGTCATCTAAAGTCCCTCCTAAAAAGGCGCGCCAACCTCGTCAACGACGTCGTTTTGACCTGACGAAAAAAAATTTCCCATATTATTTGATTTATCGACTCCGCGCGTAATCTAAATTACAGTTAACGACGTCGTTTTAGCATGTATTTTAGATTAATAAAAACTTTATATTAATGTGTTTACCTATGTTTGAAACCCACATATGGCAAATAATTATCGCGCTATTTTTTAATTTCGTTACACTTTAGATTACATTTAACGACGTCGTTTTATCAGTGTATTTTAGATTAATAAAAACTTTATATTAATGTGTTACCTATGTTTGAAAACCCAACATATGCCAAATAATTATCGCGCTTTTTTTTTTAATTTCGTTACACTTTAGATTACGGTTTTTGTGAGAACCGTCATGTAAAGTGTGACTTTAGTTTACGGTTTACATGTAACCGTAATCTAAAGTCCATTTAAACATTTGCCTACACTCTGCACACTCTACTCACAGTAACTCTTCTTCTCTTTCGCGCTATCTTCCTCACTGAAATTGCCTCCTCTCTCCCGTCACCTGCTAACGGCCATCGCCGCCGTCGCTCCCACCACCTTTGTCACTCCCATCGCCGCCGGTCACCACCCATCTACCACTGGTCTCACCGTCGACGTCTCTATCGCGTAGTGGGTATGCGATCGCGATTGATTGTCGTTTTTTTCTAACTTTGTTCATATACATGCATTCGATTGCAAGTTCTAACCTCGTTTGTATCGAATCCTGAGAGTGTAATGGCAAATGTTCTAACCTTGTTCATATATTTGTGCCCAGATTCACAGTTAATTGCGACCTAGTTCGTGGGCTGATTTCTACACTACTTGCCCACTTCGGTGCTTAGTTACGGTAACTTTGCAAACCAATCTGTAAACTGCTGTATTTATTTGTTCTTAGCATTTAGTATTACAATTAAACATAATAGTGTAGTTTTAAAAATGCTACTACTTAAAACTGCCACAGGAAAGAAAGTAAGTTCAAGTATATTACCGATTCCTGAAAAATGAATGGTACAGAACTGTAGCATATCTCAGTTTCATGAATGGAACAGAACTGTAACAAGTTGTTTGAGTTTTGGTCTGGATTTAAAGCTTAATGGAATATTTAAGTAACTTGGTAAGAGTTAGGAGAAGTATAATCAGTTGAAAGGAAAAAAAAACAGACAGTGAAGAAAGCAAGAACACAACTCAGTTTCTGTTTTGATTTCAGTTTGGATTTCAGCTTCAGTTTCGTATCAGATCAGGTTCTGACTAATTCTGCATCTGTAACAAAGTTGCCTTGGGTTTAGTTGAGTTAGAAACTTATAACACACCAAATTGACAGGATCGACAGTTTAGAAAGGTTTGAGAATTCAAACACGTGAACAAACAGAGAGGAGTCATACACCAGTCTCTGTCTGTCTGTTTCTTTTCTTTCAGTTTCTATTTCTGTTTGAGTTCTATGTGAATCTGTTTCAGTAGAGGCAACAGAAAGATGTTGTCGTTTTTCTGTTTCTGTAAACTAAATACATCAGTGAAGATAAGTTTATGTATGTTACCAGTTCTAGATGGTGCGTGCGAATTTGACTTTGATAAAACTGATTTGGAGACGTTAGAAATATAGGGGAGATGCTGTCGATTTTTTTCCGCGGTTTAGCTAGCATTTAACCTTGATTTTTTGATGAATTCTAATGTTGTCGTTTTTCATTTATGCATCAGGACTACGACTTTATTTAGGCTTTCGACCTCAACCGTCTTAGCATCGGCTAATCGTCTACCAGAGGTAAGATTTATATATACATATAATATTTGACAAACTACCAAACATAGTTATCCGCCCAAGATATACCTAATAGAGGTATATCTTCGGCAGTCCCTGTCGGGACTGTCCACGATTGTTAAATCACACACCTAGGGTGTGAATGTGCTTTTAATATGTACTTTATTGATTATTTCAGCAGTATCTCTTTATTGTTCTTCGAATGCATATATTATTGATTAATATCATAATATCGTGCATTTGAAGAACTGTAGGGAGATGCTGCCGAAATTTTCAATAAATTACATATTAAAAACACGTTCACCGGTGGGATTTAATACTCATGGATGGATTTAGGTTGATAAGATACAAAAGTGTAAAGACTCTGTCACGGGTGACGGTATGAAATGGCTGCCTTCATATAAATAGCTAGAAGGAGATGGAACGTTCGTGGATTTACAGCGGAAATTTGGACGACAAGTTTTTAGAAGGAGTTGATAAGTTATGCACGGTGTTGGCGAACAATCTGAACCTACAGACAAGGGATACATATTTTGTCCGTGTATCGACTGCCAAAACAATCTGAGATATCGCGGCGTTGAAACAATTAAGGAACATCTGATCCGCCGCGGTTTTACACAAGATTTCCAAGACATAATCCGATGGCATGGTCAGAGTGCGTTCGATGTTATTAAGCCTGACGAAGAAGGGGATAATGGTCAGGCAAACACAAACAGAACTTGGAGATGATACGTTGCTGGTGATCCAGAAGACGTTAAAGCGAACGTTGTGCCAGATTTTCTGGGATGATGACATTGAGACTATGCTTGAAGATGTGGAACGACATTAACTCTAAACACGCCAACAAGCATGAAAATTTGTTGGATTCATCCCAACCCGTTGTACCCCGGGTGTGGACCCTACAAAGTTAAGCAAGTTGAGTTCGTCCTCAAGCTATTCAACTTGAAAGCGAAACATGGCTGGAGCGACGTAAGTTTCACTGACCTCCTGGAACTATTGAAATACGTTCTTCCGGTGGACAACGTTTTACCAACGACTACGTCTCAGCCAAAAAAATGATGTGCCCAATGGGTATGGGGTACCAGAAAATTCATGCTTGTCCAAATGGTTGCATGCTGTTTTGGAAATCGGATGAATTTGCTGAAAGCTGTTCAGCATGTGGAGCGTTCAACGGTATAAGAAACAACAAACCCATCACGTTAGTTAAAGAAAGGTTCACCAGCTAAGGTATTGTGGTACCTGCCCATCATTCCAAGGTTCAGACGTTTGTTCTCCCATTGAGAAAGACGCAGAGAATCTTCGGTGGCATTCAGTTCACAGGAAAAAGGATGGCAGATTGAGACATCCCGCTGAGCAGCAACCATAGTGGAGAAACATAGACGTAAAATTTCCAGAGTTTGGTAACGAACCGAGAAACCTAAGGCTAGGCTTGTGCACGGATGGATGAACCCTTACGGTACTTTGAGTAGCATAACACAGTACCTGGCCTGTGCTTTTGGTTATTTACAATCTAACCGCCGTGGTTATGCATGAAACCAAGACACATCTTGTTGTCTTGTTAATATCTGGTCCAAAGCAACCGGCAACAAAATTGACGTATTCCTACAACCTTTGATAGAGGATCTACAACTCTTGTGGAATGAAGGGGCTACGGTTTACGACTCATTCAGTAAAGAGGACTTCAATTTGCGTGCTATGTTGTACTGCACAATCAATGATTTCCCCGCCTATGGTAATCTTTCAGGCTATTCAATCAAGGTGGCGTTGGCGTGTCCGATTTGTGGTGAAAACACCTGTACATTCGCTTGAAACATAGTGGGAAACCGTGTAGATGGGCCACCGAAAAAATGCTTCCAAAGGACATAAGTATCGAAGATGCGAAAGAGTTCGATGGGAAAACTGATCACAGCATGGCGCGCCAGCCTTTGACAGGTACAGAGATTTACAAAAAGTTGGATAATATTTGAACAACTTCGGGCCACCAACCAAAAGTGGTGAAAAAAGTGTCTGAAAAAAAATCAATATTTTGGGAACTACAGTACTGGCAGCATCTGGAGGTTAGACATTGTATCGATGGGATGCATGTCGAAAGAACGTGGGTGAAAGTTTGCTAGCACCCTTTTGAACAAAAGGAAAGACAAAGGATCATTTGAAAGGAAGAACAGATTTAATTGAGTTGGGCATACGCACAGAGCTTGGCCCGCAAGAACGTGGAAAAAACGCACATTCTTGCCTCCTGCCTGTCACACTCTGTCTAAAGAAGAGAAACATAGTCTATGCAGTACCCTTACAACATCAAGGTGCCATCAAGTTACTCCTCAAACATAAGAAACCTAGTGTCCATGACAGATTTCAAATTAGTAGAATGAAATCTCACGATTATCATGTCCCTACTTCAAGAATTTTTGCCAATTGCACTACGTGGGATCTGCCGGATGCTGTCAGACACACAATCACAAACGTCAGTGTCTTCCTCAAATCCATTTCGTCTAAGGTTCTTGATGGGACACTCTGTCTAAATTACAAAAGGATCTTATTGTGACAATGTGCCAGCTGGAGATGTATTTTCCTCCATCGTTCTTTCGACATAATGATACATCTCCTCGTGCATCTTGTAAGAGAGATTCTGATGTGTGGTCCTTTGTACCTTCGCTACATGTATCCGTTCGAAAGGTACATGGGTGTCCTGAAGAAGAAAATGAAGAACCGTCGTCACCTAGAGGGTAGTATTATAGAGGGCACTATCACAGAGGAAGTTGTAGACTTCTGCACCCAATTACCTAGAAGGTGTCGATACCATTGGACTTCCACGTTCTAGACACGAGGGCAGATTGAAGGGTGTTGGCACGGTTGGAAGGAAACTGAAAAGATTTGACATAGACACTCTTAACAAAGCTCATTTAGTTGTGCTAAGTCATCTTGAATGTTGAACTTTTGAACCATACTTTGATGAACACTTGTGTTTTTAAGAGCACAATATCCAAACATGAGTGACGTCAGACTACAAAATGAGCAGAATAGGACATTTGTCCGATGGTTCAAAGAGAGAGTGTTGTCCGATCAGTCCACGAATGTGCCTGAACTGATTAAAGTAGTTGCATTTGGACCAAATCTGGATGTAGTTTTCTTATGAGGGGTACGATTTAAACGGATTCACCTTTTCACAGAACGTCAGGATCAGAAGTCAACGAATCAAAACAGTGGTGTAGAGCTTGAAGCTTATCAAAACTTATATGACGTCGGTGTCGTGGGTCATAGTCCTGTCTCAGTACAACAATCATATTTCGGTGTATATCAAGACATCTGGGTATTGGACTACCACACTGCGAAAATGTGTTTTTTCCGCTGTAACTGTGGTTAACAACATTCATGGCTAACCGTGAGGAGGAGCATGGTATGAAACTGGTTGATCTGTCTAGAGCTACTCCCACGGTTGAGCCATTCGTTGTTGGGACGAAGGTTAAGCAGATATTTTATGTAACTGATCCCTGTAATCCTAGATGGTCTGTTGTGCTTAAAGGGAGAAGAGGAATAGTTGGGTGTGGATGGTGTGGTTGATGAGGATGAGTATGATGCAGAGATGAACCTCCAACTGTTCCTATTTCATTGGAGGCTGAGGTCACAGGTCATCGTGAGTATATACGATCAGACCATAACGATGGAATGTGGGTTTAGAGATAATGGGTGTATGTAAGTTATTACTATAAAAATTTATATGAAATTACCACTCTTTTATTTATTGCTTGTTTATGACCATTATGAAATGCTTAATTTAATTCAAATTGTATTTCAATCCTTGCAGCATGGCTGATCAGGACATGGCGAGCAGAGTTCGATTTATTTTGTCGGAGGATGGGAAAATGAGCAGCGAATGGTATCGGTCCATCTACATCTGCGCTGCTGCTGTTGCCCCATCCACATCTGCCGCTGCTACTGTTGGCCCTTCCATGAGTGCAACCTTCTACAGTGCTACTCAGAGACCCAGAGGTAGAGGTCGACCCGTGGGTTGAAACTGCAGAAGGAGGATCAGATTAGTCTTCTGTGGGACCAGTATGGGAGGTATGGTGGGGGCAGCAGTCAGAGTTCGGTAGTATGCTAGGACTCTGGCCAGATCACATTGCTGCATCAACACACATGGAAACAGTCCCGCAAGAAGTAAAGGAGACCATCTGGAAGAGGTGCAAGAACGTACAAGATCCCAGAAGAAGTGAAGAAGACCGTTCTTTCTTTGGTGTCCGGTAAAGCTAAATCATTCCGCCACTATTTGGTTGAGCATTGGATCAACAGGGTGCCCCCACTGAGCCTCCGCCGTATGTTGTGTACACGGCATGATCACTGAAGAGGAGTGGAAGGAGTTCGTTGAGCGGCACGCCACCCCCGAGTTCAGGTATGTTTGTGTGTACTCTTTTCTTAATTAATGCTCATAATGCTTTATCCCTATTTTCTAATTAATTTCCTGTTGTACTTTCTTAACAGCAAGTACAAGAACAAGCACGGCAAAACCGTGAGCTAATCTCTACCCCCACACCATGGGACGAAGGGGATATGTGGGCAGCCTCGAGGGATGGAAAGAAGCTGGTTTGCTGACACGGGGAACGAGGATGGAAGTGAATGCCCGATCGAGGATGTCTCTGAGGCGAGGAGGGTGCAGATGTACATACTTGACCCAGAAAACGACCAGCGAAGGTCAGAGGATATTTCCTAATGCTGCGGATGGAACCTGGCTAACCAAATTGTAAGTATTTGAAAGTAGCTGTTAAATAATTACTTATATACTCAAGTGTTTGTTGATCTTAAATTAGTGTTAACTTCTTTGAAAATTGGACAGTACGAAGCGGCACAGAGAGGAGAAGTAGACTTACACGCTCCTCCCTTCTCAAGACGACGCGCTCAATCAAATGCTTGGGAAGAAGGATCACCCGGGGCGTGTTAGAGGATTTGGGGGAGAAGTACGTCAGAAGAACGTATTCCCGCCATCTGCTAGGAAGGGTCAGATGAGTGCTGCTGAAGTCGAGGCGATGGTAGAGCGTAAGTTCGCTGCTGAGCGCCAAGCTAATGACGAGAAACAGGCTGCTGAGCGCCGGGCTATCGAGGAGAGGCTGCAGGAAGCGTGAATGCGATTGCACATGCGACTACTCAGCAGCAGAAGCTAGATCCTCCTCGACTATCTTCCTCGTCTAGTTGTGCTCCGGCCGCTGACCCGTACCCGTTGCCAACATCTCCAGGTTAACTTTGTTTAACTATTTTTCTCTAAAATAAAGTTATTTAAATAGTATTAGATTGGACTCACTTTTATTTCACTATTATCTCTGTTTATTAAAGGAGCAAAAAAAATGTCGTCTCCAAATACCATTAGACGGGCACCCTGTAGATGCGGCCTACGGGACGGTGTTGTCATCAGGTCCACTCACGCTCATCAGTTTCGTACGTCTACCCCCATTCTACGCGCGTGTGACCTTGGACCTGATAGTTGATGGATTTGAGCATGCATACCTTCCGATGGCGTTTGACAACAAATGCACGCTGATCGAAGCGAAGGGAGACATATTGCCCTGGCCAGCATGTTATATTGTTGTCACCGATGAGGTAAGACTGTTTGACAACCATTTAGTATCTAATAAAATGCATTATTTAGCATTAAGTATCTAATCTAATCTATTATAGATCCCTGAGCTTCCTCGCCGCGTACCCGGCCCAGACTAGAAGAGACCAGCGCGCCGGCGAATCCTGAGATCCCTGAGCTTCCTCGCCGCGTATCCCGGCCCAGAGAAGAAGAGATCTGCGCGCCGGCGAATCCTGTCAGAAGTACAAGGTATGTTCTAGATAATTGTTTAATGTTACTATAATAATCAATTAGTAATTATCTTTACATTGATGCTTTACTGTTTGTGTGTGAAGGTAAGAATCCAGTGTCGGGGTGCGAAAGGTAAGAATCCAGCCCGTCCGGGGTCGCACCAGGACTTCTGAGGCGCCTAAAAATAAGCTCACACTGCCACAAAAACTTGTTAATGTTTTGGGGCCCAAGCAGATGAATCTCTACGACAAGATCATGTTGAAGTCATCTCAAACTAACAACTTCATGATGACGCTTCCAAAGTCGATGTTTCACTACGAAGAAGATATGATGACGGCAATCAACTTTGAGGACATCAGAGAGATGATGTGTGGAGATTATCTGAACATTAACATTATTCAAGCTTATCTAAAGTAAGTGTTCTTTCCTCATACTGTAAACATATAGAATAAGTATCTATGAAGTTGCATTGGCTAACTTTTTATAGTACATGTGATATAATAGATGTCTGCTTGAGAGATGTGCTGAGAAGGACATGACCTCCATTACTGTGGTGTGCCCGGAGCGTTATCATACGACTCAGTCACTAGGGACCCGGGGAGTTTTGTGAATACATGATTCATTGCTTCAAACGTTGTTGATCAACAGAATAAATTATTCATTCTAATGCCGTATCACCAAACGTGAGTTCTAATATAAAATTACATACTAATTAGCTAACTTTTTTACCTTCATTTCTCATTTCATTTTGTATTTGACATTGTAGCCACCACTGGCTTTGTTTATATTCTGCGCTGCCACCGCTACGCTACTCTGCTCGTTCTAGATCCACTAGGGCAGTGGACAGAATTCAACACTGAAGACTTAATCAAAGAGTAAGTTTTTATTACTATTTAATTATTTGTAAGTTTTTTGAACCAAAATTAATGTACTTGTTCATTTGCTAAACGCTTTTGTAATATATGTAACAGTTGTTACAAAAAAACCCCTCAGGGAGAGTTTGGTGATTTGACCGTCAATTACATCAAGGTTTGGTAATTCATGTATTTCGTTCGTGCTGCTATTATCTTTGTACAATTGTTTTACATTTGTGAATTTTGGTGATTTAGTGCCCTACCCAAAAGGATTCTAAGAGTTGCGGGTACTACGTGATGCGGTATATGTACGAGTTCTGCGGGTACTTCCCAAGTTTTAAGAATGATATTGACAAGGTAATACGAACGCTGTCTTGTATTTAATTCTTTCGGCAGATTTTTTGTGTCTTTATCTTAATCTCATTATGTGTTCCATTCCTTTTCTTGTTGCAGATTAAAGAGCATTATGCCAGATTCAAGACTTATGCTCCTGCCGACTTGTTGCATGTCAGAGAGAGCATGGCAGCCATGTTTATGAGAATGGAGTGGAGACTAGCTAGCTCTGATGCTGTAACATATATTTTTTGTTAGTTGCTGCTCTGATTCTGTTAGTTGCTGCTGCAACAGATTATATTGTGTAACAAATTATATTTTTTGTTAGTTGCTCTGATTCTGTTTGTAATGAATTATGCTAGCTGCTGCTGCTGTAACAGATTCTAGCTGTTGTATTGAATGTTTCTGTTGCAATTGTGCGCAGAAATGAATTTGCAATTGTTATCTCTGTTGCAATTGTGTAACAGATTGAATATGTTACAGATTTTTGATCTGGTGCTTTATTAGATGTTATCTCTGTTGCAATTGTGTAACAGATTGAATATGTTACAGATTTTCGATCTGGTGCTTTATTAGATGTTATCTCTGTTGCAATTGTGCGCAGAGAATGAATTTGTGTTGTTGGTATTTGATTCAGGGGGTTCAATTGTGCAGTTTCTGCCCTCTGTTGCTTATCTGTTACAATTCTGTCTCTGTTGCAATTGTGTAGATTTGTAAAAAAAAAAAATTACACTTTAGATTACGGTTCTAACAATAACCGTAATCTAAAGTCCTTTGGGCGCGCGCGCCAAAGACTTTAGATGACGGTTATTGCCAAAACCGTCATCTAAAGTGTCGACTTTACATTACGGTTACTTGTAAACCGTGATCTAAAGTCCTTTGGTTCGCGCGCGCTAAAGGACTTTAGATCACGGTTTTACAAATAACCGTAATGTAAAGTCAATGACACGGGCCGGAAAGGGACTTTAATTACGGTTTTAAACCGTAATTAAAGAAACGCCATCTTTATTGACGCCTGCGTAGATTACGGTCCAGAACCGTAATTATACACGGTTTTGGACCGTAATTAATGGGTCGCGTTCCACCAGTGTAAGGCCTTGATTGTGTCAAAGCGTGGAGTAGAAGAAGGAAAGAAAAGATTGGAACTACAACAGAAAGAAGAACTAGGAATCTGTAACAGAGAAGAAAATTACAGTGGAAATGGGTAGTTGTGCATGAATTCAGTGGTAAGTTTGTCCATGGTTTAAGGAGGTTAAGAGCTTGATTAAGGTGTAAAATATGTTGGATTACATGTGGAATGATTAGGAAGAGATTGGGTATGAATTAGGTTGAAAAGAGGTCAAAAACTATAATTTTTGACAGTTCCAGGGGTGGTCCGGGTTTGCAAATCGGTACGCAAACCCGGACCATAGCAAAAACATGGCAGAAGGTCATCCCAGGGGGTGGTCCGGGTTTGTAAACCCGGACACAAACCCGGACCACATGAAAAATGCGACAGAAACTGATTCCAGTGTTTGGTCCGGGTTTGTAACCCGGACACAAACCCGGACCAGGCAAAAAAGTGACAGAATGTATTTTAAAGTGTCCTGATGATGGGGAAATGAATGGTAATGGTTTTAGGTGATGTTTAGGCCTTGTTTGGTGAGTAATAAAGGTCCTAAGAAGTGTAAACAAGTTTGAGAAGTGAGTGAGAAAGTTGTGAGTTAAGAACACAAGAACTAAACTAGGAATAACGGGATAACGGGGTTAAGTACGGGAGTATTAGTTTTACATACCGTAACACCATAATGTTAATATAAACATTTGAATTTTATCAGTGGACCAAGTGCGAACCGTGCATGGTGAGATCACACGGTAAAGCCAACCCCGGTGAAAGGTATGATTTTCTCATACTCCGTGTGCTAACCGAGTTACGTTGATTTGTGTGTTTGTGTGCCGGCTTAATCAAGATTAAAGTATGAAAATAATCCCTTGTTTGATTATGTATGTCTTGATGTATGTTGAATGAGCTAACATACTTGTATGCCGGTGTGGTATAACATAGAGTAAAGACCGACTCCTAGTGAGTAACGTTTGGCTAGAGACCCATAGATCGGGTCGATGCTTATGATAACGAAAATGGGCAAACACACAAACTCTCCGTTAAAGTATAACGAAAACGCAAACATATGAACTCCCTAGAATATAAGGAGATGTGCGGGTTGAGTAATTACCCGATAACGGTTAGTAAACCATAATGACACAATCCACGAAACAAATGAGAGTGGAAAGATAAGTGAACCTCCTTCAAGAGGATTAAAGATAGTTCGAAGATGTGAACTAGTAAAGAAGGTAAAAGAGACCTAAGGATTAGTAACTCCCTTGTGACATGGTCGACCTCCTATATGAGGATTTTACCCGTTATAAGAAAATAACCGAAAGTATGAGTAAGTGAAATGCATGGTAACTCTTAAAACCTAAGATTAACCGAACTTAAGTAATGTTCCCAAAGTCATTAGAAACATCGAGAGTGATGCTTCTAGACTAATATACATAATATTATTAAACTCCGAGAGAGGAGTGTATGGGAATGGGAGTAGTCCGAGAGTAGTCGGACCTAAGTAAAGAGATAGGAACTAAGAGAGAGTTCCGTGAGCTAGTTGAACCTTCCCACCATGCTAGACCCGGAGTAGGGTCGAAACCGGGGAAGTAAGACTATGCTAGAGAGCCATGAGTTTTGGCCTAAGTATGTATTAAGAGTAACAAGCGTGACGTAGGAGACCTGTAGTGTCTCGAGAATCTACAAGAGCTTGAGTATAATTAACCCAAGTGTGTGGGTGAGATAAGGAGTATAAATAACCCAAGAGTGTGGGTGAGTTAATGTGTAAAGGTAACCCGAGAGTATGGGTGAGAATAAAATGTGTAGCCCAAGAGCGGGAGTGAGATATTGAATAAGTAAACAAGCCGTGATGAGGTATAACCTCAAGGCCTAAGAGTAAGCAGAAACAACTAACAACCTTGTTATGTTAGTTAGGATTGTGTTCCGTGATTGGATGTAGATTCCTTGAGTAATACACATATATATATAATGTATTGCTATGATGCATGTTGTTTGACTAATGAACTCCATGTACATCCGACAAAAGTAGTCGGCGTACCCCGGTTAGCGCTCGGGGTATGCGAATTTCATATGCAGCGTTAAGCTGAGCCCCTAGGGGCGATGTTTTTTTTTACAGGTACACCGAAGATGTTTCCGTTCGAGAGTAGGACGGGGTCGGTGGGTTGCATGGGTAGTTAGTTTTAATTACTTATGTATTGAAGGAGGTGTAAGACCGAATATGTTGTCGGCATCCATTTATTGTAGACTCGGTATAGTAGAGAAATGAGTTGAGTATTGTATTTGTATTGTGTACTCAGTTGTTCCAGTTCATCAGACCGTTACGGTATGCAAGGAAGGCCTGGTTAGCCATATGGGTGGCTAACGGCGTTGTTTCACCCCTCGTTGTAATTAGAGTTCCGCTGCGTGAGTAAGAGTAATTGGTGACAATTTAAGAGGTAATGACGAGCTTAACGGTTGGGGTGTTACATTAATAAACTCTTTTCATTAAATGTTACATTTTTATCATCTTATATTAGATGATTATTCCCATTAGTTGTATTATATTATACAACTTATATTAAGATTATTACCCTAATGTTATGTAACATTTTATGTTGTATAATTACAACTCCTAAGGTTTATTCCATAATACCTTAGTTTATAAACATTATTTATTTATAGTTTGTCACATTGTTTATGTGAATATCCTTACTTATTTTAATTCCATTAAAACCACCTTAATACCAAATAATTGTTATAACATTTATAACATAGTAGACCATAGTCTAAATTTCATTTCCAACTTTTATTAATTTGGTACAGCCCTTGAATTTATTTAATTCCATTTGACCATATAACATTATGTAATGTTATTCCATATACTAATATCATATAATATGATATTTTTATTTCCTTTAAACTTATAACCTATAGTTTTTATACAAACTATTATATATTGCCGCATAGGCATATATATTAAACCTTATTCTTTTCCATAAACCATAGTTTTTTTATTTACAAATCTCCCCATTATTTATACCATGTTATATATACCATTTAATATAACATTTTTAACTTATAAAAGAGTATAACATATGGTTATTTTATTTAATAACGAACAGACCTTAATATATATTATATTTCCATTAGACTCAATTTATAACATATAGTTTATCATATCATTAGAACTATATATTATACACATATCTTAATAATACTCTTATATAATTCTAAAAGTCTCCAAATTTCACCAAAGGGTTATAATTACCCTTACTAACCCATATACTTTCGGTATTTATAAATCCACCACCTATATTTCTCCAAGTGTCATAATGACATAATAACTATATATTATACATATATATTTTTTTAATTCCAAAATCAACCCAATAATTCCTAAAAATTCCTAATAGCCCATGGGTGTTTATAATACCATTTTACACCCTTTATTTTTGTAATAACATATATACCACATATGTTATAAAATTGTTACAATTAAATATATAACTTATTATGAAACCTTAAATAAGTTATTTAACTTATCTAATTTGGTCAAAACCTACCATATGGTCAAGGTTGACCACCTTAATATTTCCTTGACCACTAAGCTCTACATATTACGGTTTTATACACAAACTTTCTAGAATTACCATTTAACCACCAAAACTTTATAAAATCTTATAATTTTTATTTAAACTCTTTTAACCTCAAACTTTCGGCTTAATTATTGTATAGCCCCCAAATTTAATTTTAATTATGGTTTAGACCCTTATAATATGCGGTAATGCATATATTTCACCTAAACTTAAATAAAAGCTTATAAATGCATAAATAAAATGGCCTAAAGTACATGGCCTTATTACAAACATTGGCTTATAAAATAAATTACACATAAATGTCCAAAAATGCTGTAAACTTTCGGCCTCTCCCATATATTTCCATTAATTACCAATTTTCTACATAATGTCTTAAATTGACAATTATGCTTGTATAATTAGTTATAAATTTATTAAACCATTCCTTAATCACTTAAGGTCAAAATAAGACCCTAATATACTCATTCACTCACGGCATATATGTATAATATGTATAAACACATATTAATATACCAAGTGTAGATTTAAGTGATCTATACCTTGTTTTTGCTTAGATAAAGCCTTGTTTGGTTCGGCCAGCTTAGGAATAAAATTTCCACAGCTTCTTTTACATGTTTTCAAACAGAAACCAAGGCATAGTTAGTCTCCAAGCAAGATCTAACCATAAGAAGTGTTTTAATGTATATTTCAAGGTAAGATTTACCTTAGAATACCAAGGTGAGTATGGGTTGACTTCGACCTAAATTTACAGAAGCAAAAGAGCATCAAAAGGTCTACTAAACCAAGGCTTAAACCGGTATAACTTAGATTCGAAGATGGCTAATTTTTACCTTGTTTAAAATGACAAAAATGGTGTTTTTGGCTTGGATCTGGCTATACCTTGAAGCTCTTGATAGATCCGCTGAATAAGTATGTTAAGAAGAAGGTTATAAGGCTAGGAGAACAGGTTTTACAACCGGATCTAAAGAGAATCAAAAGATAAGTGCTTAAAGCACATTTTTGTACTTTAAGACAAGATTGGGTTTCTCCACCTTCTTCCCTGTTATGGCCGAGATTTGTCCTTCATTTAACCTCCAAAACAACCTAGATCCATGGATGGAAGTGTTTGATGCTTAGATCCACCGAAAGAGGAAAGATTCATGAAGAAATTGAACATAAAATGACTAACTAAGCTTACCTATGTATCAAAGTGTTCTTCTCTGTTCTTGGTGACTTACCCACGGTTTGGAGAAGCCAAAGGGAGAATAGAGAGGCCTTGTCTCGGTTGGGAAGCAAGGCAAATGAGAGATTAGGTCAATTTTGCCTTAAAACCCTTTTTTGACTTGTTTATTGTTTTTGGTGATTGATGACTCACCAAAGGGCGCTGGCATCGATTATTGGAGGGGCTGGAGCCTCTAAAGTGGAGTCTCACACGTTTTTTGAAGCCCTTAGTCAATCATGGAGCCAATAAGTGTGATAAATAGACTAAAGTATTAAAAAGGTAAAATAGTCCTTAATTTGTGGGATGTGTTGGAACCTTGTCTTTGTGCTTGCAAGTGGCGATTTTTAAGCTCCCTTGCTTGTGGCTGTCGACCTCATGTGGTCCAAGGGGTCAAAATTTGACCTCTTGACCATTCTTAGTCAATGTTGACTCAAACGGGCCCCCTTTTAGGGTTTTATTAATATTTTAATATTAAATTTGTAAAAATTTGTAAATTTCTAGAATTAATTACTAATATGATATATTATCATATTTAAAGGTAATTATGACCTTTAAGCCCATTAAAAACCAATTTAGAAGGCAATACACAAAAACGTGCTTTAAGGAGTTTTAGCGCACGTTTTGTGTCGCAAGGTGTTTCTGAGCTTGGTTTTCTTTGAGACGGTTTTTTTGTGTTCCTTACATGATATTTGATCATGGTATCCAATTTTATATCATTTAGAGGTCATTAGACCTTTAAGGTTTTCTTAGAGCACATTTTTGCCCTTCTTGACCTTGAAGCATGTAAATGCTTGTTCTTTGTGTTGGAGTGTTGTCAAACAATTGTAATATGTTTAGTAATGTGTTAAAAAGCTTAGGACAAAGTTTTAGGTCCTAAGAAGTTCATTTGGGTATTTATTTACCCTAAACAGTCAAAGGGTGCAACATTTTGCTTTGTGTTGACCACTGTTGTTCTCAGTTGACTTTTAAGGCATGTTTAGGCCTTAATCAATGTGATTAGATATTTAATCCATATTTTATTAGTTGGGGTATTTCAATCTACCCCCCCTTAAAAGACTTCATCCCGAAGTCGCTTAATCAAATAGGCATGTATATATATATATTAACTACCCATGATTCCCATAATGTATATCTATGTGATATATCATTTACACACATCGTGTTGTGCCTATAAGCACATAGCCATCACTTTGTGGCATTAGTTCAATCATATATGGATATAGGTGATCCATCAGCACCATCATTTCCTATCAGTTCTACAAACCCTGACAACCTCCCCGAGGAGTCCATAACATATCGTTCCACATTCCATAACTAATTATTCATTTCGTATCTAGGTGATACCATATGTAATCATTCTATAAAGCAATATGAATACATATATCACAAGTATCATAAGAAGGTACTACACACGTGGGTGTAGACACAACATTCAAACAGGTATCTCATAAGATACATACATATAAGTACATATAGTGCACATCACACACAAACAAACCAACAACGTACGCCCCGCGTACCAAACATAACCAACAAACCTTAACCAACAAAATCTCGTGTGCCCCGCACACCACCAATTCACTGTATGCCATGCATACGAAACAACCAAACTTAGTGCACACACGTGCACAGCCAAGAGGCTCTACCCCCTTAAAAAGGGTTACGCCCTCGTACCCCACAAGTATACAACAGCCGCTCAACAAGGAGCGCTGGATTTGGCTCTCATAGAGTTCTCCAACTCGTGGATTATCCTCATGTCAAGAGACGGTATGACTCTAGCCCTTCTGGCTCCACAATATATAAAGGTGAGCACTGATCTATTTGTGCTCTCTCCCGAATTCGTTCTAATGGGCCCACTCGCTCCGTATGAGGTGCAGACCCATGAACATAGGCTCAGTTTGCCTCTTTTCATTGTTGTGTATCCTCTCGTTTGGATCACTAGCATACATGCGTGTGTCTTCTCTCACTGATATTCAGCTTGAGGTGTAATATGACATTAGCTAGTGTTAGTACTTAGTGCTCTTTGCACCTGTCTCAGTAATACTAAGACGTACCAGCCTATATGTCTACCGAGATGATGATTGTCATCCGTGTCTCCTGGTGGTTTTGTTCCGGAGTAACACACTGTTGTAGTTTTTTTTAACACACTCGTGTTGATATCCATTACATCCTTCTGTATTCCCACTAGATTAATAACTGCACAAGTGCAATACCAAAACACTCAGTCATATAGAGTGCAGAGGCGTAAACTCTCAGCAGCTAATATCTAATGAGTCAAACAGATAAGATGAGCGAATTATCATGTGAGTGGTACATTCCAAGTCCATTTTTCCTTCTTAAGATATCTGCTAGCATTTAGCTTGTCTCTCATCATTGCGTAGTCACGCGTTTATATCCACATTATCTGGTAGATTTCCTCTAGATTGCAAGCATTTGCTCGATCCTTTGAGGATTCTACATATATTTGTCCATAATGGGTTTCCATGTTCTTTCCTTCGGTTTCTGTCCTTGAACGGTTTCTCTGTCTTCACTGTATACTGTCTATTGTTCTCTGTGTGTTGAAAGTTCTTGATTTCTCTAGCCCGTTGTTTTAACTGTGGCTCTTCTCGTCCATCTTCGAGGTAACCTGTCTTACTGTCCGTAGTACGGAGTTGACTACTTCTCGTGTTCCTAACACTACTTGTCTACTTGCATGGGTACCGTACTGGTACATTACTACTTACCCGACTAACTTATAAATAAGTCGGTCAGGCCCACATGCTCCTATCGGAGTGCGGTCGCCCCATGTCTCATTTAGTAAACTGGTAATGTCTGTCACACGATTATTGTGAAGTATCCTGCAGTCAATCTCCCTTTTGATGGATGTCCTTTTAGTATTATTAGTTCCTGTTGTCGGTTATCTTGTAATAAGTGATATTGCCATAGTGGCATCAGTGGTAATTCGTGCCATAAGCTAGTGTTATTCAACTCGGTGTAAGTAAAATCTGTGCTATATTTAGCAAACTTGGTTCTCCTAATTCGATCTCATTCAGTGCACATATTTCCTTTTCTCCCTGTTTATCATGATCGTGTCTCATCCATAGTTCATATTTGTTCCCTCATCCGCTTAATTGGATGTACTGCAGATTGCATAATAGCTTGAGCAACTTGGTTCTTCACTTCCCAACCATCCTCACTGACGTGGTGCATCTACCAAGGGTATGCTTGTCCATAAGGACTAAACATTCATCACTAGTAGTGATTAGCATTAAATGCGGTATACACTGATGGTTTTGGCTAATAAGCCTTGTCTGGAAATTCCCAACAATTAAAGTGGTATCGTTTACAATCACAGTGGTTGTATAATTTCTCCAGTTGCAATGGTCAGACTAACGGTCTTCACAAGGTTGCATAGGTTCCTAATCTCAAGGTTTGTATGAAAACGTTTGAAAAACATTTTTTTTTGGTATACATATAATAAAAGACTAAAAAGTAGTAGTTGCAGTTGCAGTAGCAGCACTTGCTCTGTCAAGTGCGCAAGGCAGATGGAAATTTCAGTAGTTTACTTGTCATAGCGCTTGCAATAGCAAGTGCGCCATGCAGGTGGTAATATTGGTTCAGTAATCACCGGTCTCATTGACTCTGCGTCATCGAGTATAGGCTACGTGATAATGTAAGCATTAACATCCTGTTCATATATATTATCCGTCAAGGTTTAAAGCTTATTGGTACTGAGTACACACAACTAATCCCAAAGTCATACACAAAAAGGCAAGTGGTCAATGACACACTCCCACATACTAATAACATAAGTTTGTTCAACATCCAAGGTAAGTACATAACATAGTAAACAAAGGTCTTCCACCAGCGGTCTCATGGAGTCAGGGTACTCATGCCCTCTCTACTCCCTTGCCTCTCTGGGCTCCAGCATCAGTAGATGTCTGGCCATCCTGACCGCCTCGTGGTACTCTAGATCCTCCAACTGAGGTCTTCTGAGTATTCTTTGGTGGCCTGTAATTACGGCTCTCAGGGTTCATCCAACACTCGAATTCCCTGTGACCCTCCTTCTTGCAGCACGACATTCAACTTTACGGCCATTACAGTCGACCCCAGGATGGTCTTTCCCACAAACGCTTACAATAGAAATGGCGTTGGGGTTGTCCGGTGCCTAATGGTGATATTTAGTTTAAGTTAAATCTGATGATATAAAGGTTAAGGTCACAATTCAATTTAAGAGGTAGGTGTTCTCACCCTTAGGAGTGCAGATCTCAGAGGCTGAGCATCTATAGCTGGACCGGTCAACCGAAGGACGGGCTCTTTTCCCTTTGCTCCCTGGTGACCCTGCTGCCCTTTCTTTGGAAAGAATTTCCTGTTCAAGGTTTCGGGTCAGCATTCATAAGGTATTTAATATGGTAAACAATTTAGAATGGGATAAGTCCTTATTTCCCTTCTTTTGGCCATCGCCTGGAGATGCTCCTCCACCCTCAGACTCTCCCTCAGGGTTCTTTCTCTTCTTAGCCCCAAGAGTCTCTTCCCGAGTCTGGAGCATTAGCTCCGTCCTCGAGGCAGCATCGTAACACTCCTGGAATCTCATTGGTAAGTTCTCACAAAGTTAATCGGTAATGTAGTAAGTAAAGATTTTATGGCTTCATGTTAATACCTGGATGGTATGTAAGGGTAGCACCCCCATCGCCATCTGGATGCGAAACAATAGTCCCTCCCCCGAACTTCTCGATCTTAACGGTTTCTGAGTAATCCACACCGGGGATGAAGTCCAGTAGACCAATGAATCGAGCATAGTACTCATCCACGGTCAGACCTCCCTGGGTTAATGTCTCGAACTCATGGCGCTTCTTCTGTTTAAGATGTGCTGGGTAGTACTTCCCCCTCGGCAACTCTACAAAGGCAGCCCACGAAAAGTCGGGCGTAGCCAGGTGATGGTCCTTGACCAACCTCCACCAAGTGCTGGCTGCATCCTTCAGATGGAAAGCAGCAATGACAACCTTCTAGTTAGCAGGTACTTGTAAAGCCTCGTAGGCCTTCTCATGTTCAACAATGAAACGCTCCAAAGCTACGGGTCTGGCTCCCCAGTATATGTAGGTGGTCGGGTCTCGCCAACTGACTTCAGCCAGTTCATTTCCCTGGGCTGTGGCGGGGGCTGGGCTCCTCCTCCTATTTGAGTACCCACTGTGCAAGAATAGCAGCAATTGTCTCTGCAACTCCTGGAATCGTGGGTCACCGCCTCCACCTCTACCAGTACCACGCCCTCTAGTTCCCCAGACATCTGTAGTACAGAATGTCCCATAAATACTCAGTAATTTACCATACACAACCAGTTGATATTGAATTGCCTTAAAGGCTACTATGTCACGCAGTTTGCGTTACTAGACACAATATTTTTTCTAAGACGAGTCATCTCGTAACTCACAAACGTTCCCCAATATTTCCCAAGTCCTAAGCTCACTGTCATAACCTACTTCCTCGTCATCAGAGCGGTACTCCGCTCTGATACCACTTTTGTAACACCTCTCTCCACAATTACGTATAATCTCTCACGTAACAATAAATAAACGTCTTACAGCTTACAGCGGAAGATAAATAACAACATACAATACCACTCGGGTGTCACCGGCCATTACTCGCCCATGCGAGCAATGAAGCCAAACTACATCCAACAACCAACCAAACCACTACTAAACCGCCGTGATAACGAGAACTCCTATACATCATACTAAGTCCATAAATCATAAACATCGACGAGTGAGCGTCTACCCAAACCTGAATATACATAACCTTACCATAATACAACTCCATGTGCGGTAATTAAAATAAACTCTAATTACCCTGTTCCCGAACTTTGGCTTCGGCGATAATCAACAACCAGCAATGGTGTATATCAGCGATAGACGCTGAGTATGCCGGCCGGACCCTAATGGTCACTTCGTCATTTTAACCATCTTATTATTAGATCGGTTTCATGCTTTACCATTTTACAGTTATAACCAGTACTGTAATAAACATATATAATATACATAATCATCCATCCATATTCATAAACATTTTACCATCCATCCATCCAATCCAAACATTCATTTAATATCTCAAACAACATTTGTATATCGAACGTATCGAGTAATAACAATATAATGTACAATTACAATCGCCGTAGCGTTCACCATCCTTATTAATTTAATTTAATTTGGCCTTCAAGGCCCCATCCTTATGTACAATGTATAATCGTCGTAGCGTACAGTTTCCATAGTTAATTTACCTTAGCCTTGTAGGCTCCATCCACCATGTTTAATAATACCAGTTGGGCGTCATGTTAGGACAACCGATATCCTCACCATGGACAGTAGTCCTCCCGTACACACAAAGGTCTCATTTCGCCAGAGGTCCGGAGGCCCCTGACTCTCTTATGTCTCGTAAGACGTCCATATAAAGGCCGTAGCCACCTGACCCACGATCCAGTTTGGGCTCGTTGGGTATAACCTGGAGCGGAACCCGATCGGGTACCCTCAGTGATCACAAATGTGCAACCAGTAGTTCATAAACTACCGGGATTCCTCACCTCAACTCATACCATCCTCTCTCATAATGTTTAAGATATGCTCTTAGTCTTATGGAGATAATTATTAATTAGCTGCCCAATGGGTCTCACGCATACCTAGAAGTAATCTAGGTTATATTCATGTTCGAGATCCATGCTCTAGAGACCGACAATGTCGTGACTCGTCCCTAAGTATTTTACTTAGGTTCCCATATACCTAATATTAATACTATGGTATTAAATCTAGTACCGTCATGTTATCACATTAACGTATATGTATGTTTATATAAGTCGATCTATAGTCGACGTAGTGTTAGTCCCGTAGGACGCTCGTGCAAAATAAATAAATAATGCAGTAACACTTAATCACATACATGTATCCACACACATAACACACAGTTATATCAACCAAATCCGAGCCCAAGGAGCTTCCTTAGGACAACTCGGATCAAACCCTTTACATACCGTTCACCAAGACCTAGGATGCGCAGGGTAGTCCACTAACTCGTCAAGCGTCCTTGTCTGAAGTATGATCTAAACGGTATTAAAACTATAAGTCAGTCTCCATGACTAACTACATCCAGTATTTCCGAATAACAAGTGACCCCGACAGTTTATCCCCGGATTTCTACAGTTATTTGTTACGGTTTCTCTAAACCGGTCGGCTTTGTTACTAAAAACTCGTATGTCAAATATTTCAATTGTTAAGTTTAATTCATTATATTTCTTTGATCTTTCCACCATCTAGTTTAGGTATATAACCTATAGTTGCATGTATGCATGCATTATTATATTATATTGTATTATTTTCCCACCATCCATTATAATACATGTATTATATGCTCCATTATCTTTAGCAAATAATATTTGCATCCAAAAACTTATACCTTATAGTTTCGTACTATATATTTTTTTTAATAACCACCACCATTATTTAATATGGTTCCAACCATAATATATACTCATCCTTATATACATTATCTTGTGCAGTATATATTTACCACGTAGGTAAATTTCATGAGTTTAATAACTCTTTTCATTAAATGTTACATTTTTATCATCTTATTAGATGATTATTCTCATTATTTGTATATATTAATACAACTTATATTAAGATTCTACCCCTAATGTTATGTTATAACATTTTCATGTTGTATAATTTTAACATTACTCCAATAAGTGTTTTATTATTCCTAAGTCCTTATTTATAAACCTTATTTATTTATAGTTTGTCACATTGTTTAATGTGAATATCCTTACTTATTTTAATTCCATTAAAACCACCTTAATACCAAATAATTGTTATAACATTTATAACATAGTAGACCATAGTCTAAAATTCATTTTCCAACTTTTATTAATTTGGTACAGCCCTTGAATTTATTTAAATTCCATTTTGACCACATAACATTATGTAATGTTATTCCATATACTAATATCATATAATATGATATTTTTATTTCCTTTAAACTATAACCTTAGTTTTATACAAACTATATATTGCCGCATAGGCATATATATTAAACCTTATTCTTTTCCATAACCATAGTTTCTTTTATTTACAAAATCTCCCCATTATTTATACATGTTATATACCATTTAATATAACATTTTTAACTTATAAAGAGTATAACCTATGGTTATTTTATTTAATAACCGAACAGACCTTAATATATATTTATATTTCCATTAGGCTCAATTTATAACATATAGTTTATATCATTAGAAACTATATATACACATATCTTAATAAATACTCTTATATAATTCTAAAAGTCTCCAAATTTCACCAAAGGGTTATAATTTCCCTTACTAACCCATATTTCGGTATTTATAAATCCACCACTTATATTTCTCCAAAGTGTCATAATGACATAATAACTATATATATACATATAGTTTTTTTAATTCCAAAATCAACCCAATAAATTCCTAAAAATTCCTAATAGCCCATGGGTGTTTATAATACCATTTTACACCCTTTATTTTCGGAAATAACATATATACCACATATGTTATAAAATTGTTACAATTAAATACATAACTTATTATAAAACCTTAAATAAGTTATTTAACTTATCTAATTTGGTCAAAACCTACCATATGGTCAAGGTTGACCACCTTAATATTTCCTTGACCACTAAGCTCTACATATTACGGTTTTATACACAAACTTTCAAGAAATTACCATTTAACCACCAAAACTTTATAAAATCTTATAATTTTTATTTAAACTCTTTTTAACCTCAAACTTTTGGCTTAATTATTGTATAGCCCCCAAATTTAATTTTAATTATGGTTTAGACCCTTATAATATGCGGTAATGCATATATTTCACCTAAACTTAAATAAAAGCTTATAAATGCATAAATAAAATGGCCTAAAGTACATGGCCTTATTACAAACATTGGCTTATAAAATAAATTACACATAAATGTCCAAAAATGCTGTAAACTTTCGGCCTCTCCCATATCTTTCCATTAATTACCAATTTTCCACATAATGTCTTAAATTTGACAATTATGCTTGTTTAATTAGTTATAAAATTTATTAAACCATTCCTTAATCACTTAAGGTCAAAATAAGACCTTAATATACTCATTCACTCACGGCATATATGTATAAATATGTATAAACACATATTAATATACCAAGTGTAGATTTAAGTGATTTATACCTTGTTTTTGCTTAGATAAAGCCTTGTTTGGTTCGGCCAGCTTAGGAATAAAATTTCCACAGCTTCTTTTACATGTTTTCAAACAGAAACCAAGGCATAGTTAGTCTCCAAGCAAGATCTAACCATAAGAAGTGTTTTAATGTATATTTCAAGGTAAGATTTACCTTATAATACCAAGGTGAGTATGGGTTGACTTCGACCTAAATTTACAGAAGCAAAAGAGCATCAAAAGGTCTACTAAACCAAGGCTTAAAACCGGTATAACTTAGATTCGAAGATGGCTAATTTTTACCTTGTTTAAAATGCCAAAAATGGTGTTTTTGGCTTGGATCTGGCTATACCTTGAAGCTCTTGATAGATCCGCTGAATAAGTATGTTAAGAAGAAGGTTATAAGGCTAGGAGAACAGGTTTTACAACCGGATCTAAAGAAAATCAAAAGATAAGTGCTTAAAGCACATTTTTGTACCTTAAGAACAAGATTGGGTTTCTCCACCTTCTTCCCTTGTTATGGCCGAGATTTGTCCTTCATTTAACCTCCAAAACAACCTAGATCCATGGATGGAAGTGGTTGATGCTTATATCCACCGAAAGAGGAAAGATTCGTGAAGAAATTGAACATAAAATGACTAATTAAGCTTACCTATGTATCAAAGTGTTCTTCTCTGTTCTTGGTGACTTACCCACGGTTTGGAGAAGCCAAAGGGAGAATAGAGAGGCCTTGTCTCGGTTGGGAAGCAAGGCAAATGAGAGATTAGGTCAATTTTGCCTTAAAACCCTTTTTTGACTTGTTTATTGTTTTTGGTGATTGATGACTCACCAAAGGGGCTGGCATCGATTATTGGAGAGGCTGGAGCCTCTCAAGTGGAGTCTCACACGTTTTTTGAAGCCCTTAGTCAATCATGGAGCCAATAAGTGTGATAAATAGACTAAAGTATTAAAAAGGTAAAAGTAGTCCTTAATTTGTGGGATGTGTTGGAACCTTGTCTTTGTGCTTGCAAGTGGCGATTTTTAAGCTCCCTTGCTTGTGGCTGTCGACCTCATGTGGTCCAAGGGGTCAAACTTTGACCTCTTGACCATTCTTAGTCAATGTTGACTCAAACGGGCCCCCTTTTAGGGTTTTATTAATATTTTAATATTAAATTTGTAAAAATTTGTAAATTTCTGGAATTAAATTCCTATGATATAGATTATGATATATTATCATATTTAAAGGTAATTATGACCTTTAAGCCCATTAAAAACCAATTTAGAAGGCAATTACAGAAAAACGTGATTTAAGGAGTTTTAGCGCACGTTTTGTGTCGCAAGGTGTTTCTGAGCTTTTTTTTTCTTTGAGAACGGTTTTTTTGTGTTCCTTACATGATATTTGATCATGGTATCCAATTTTATATCATTTAGAGGTCATTAGACCTTTAAGGTTTTCTTAGAGCACATTTTTGCCCTTCTTGACCTTGAAGCATGTAAATGCTTGTTCTTTGTGTTGGAGTGTTGTCCAACAATTGTAATATGTTTAGTAATGTGGTAAAAAGCATAGGACAAAGTTTTAGGTCCTAATAAGTTCATTTGGGTATTTATTTACCCTAAACAGTCAAAGGGTGCAACATCTTGCTTTGTGTTGACCACTGTTGTTCTCAGTTGACTTTTAAGGCATGTTTAGGCCTTAATCAATGTGATTAGATATTTAATACATATTTTATTAGTTTGGGGTATTTCAGGTTGTCTCTTACTTCCTTGCTAATGTAGAGGATATAAAGGAATGAGACGCTCCTGAATCGAACAGTATCGATGCACTCACGCCGTTTACAGTGAAGGTTCCCATAATGACATTCCCCTTATCCTTGGCCTCGGTCCTGTCCAACACATTCAGAACAGCTCCTCCATTGGACTCGAGGCCTGGGGTTAACAATTCGTAAGATAGTGAGGTTGGGGTGTATGTCTCAAAGGAATTAAAATGCCATTCATTAATCCAATGATTCTTACATACAATTTCCATAATTACATCAATATTGCCTAAACGTCAAATTCAACCGTCCTGGTTTCAAATGGGTAGTGTTTACTAAGGTCGATGGGGTTGTATTCAACTTAATGCCCTTAATCCCATGGTATACTAATCTGGATTCTCCACCAAATATCAACACGTCTCCTGACTTCAAAATAATCTTGCTCGCCTTGTCCATCCTCTTCTGATCACCGTATAGAAACTCAGCATCATCTCCAATGGAGAATGATACAACTGGTATCCCTTTGGTAATTGACTCCGATGTCTCATCTCGGTCCTGGTGTAATCCAAGTTTTCCCCTTTTCTCATAGAAGTTCATATACAAACGTCGGCTCTCACGTCCGGTATGTGGTTTATCTCTAATTATTGCGCAATCTAGACCGCTTCTGTCACCAAGGTTTGAAAAATATTGGGTATCCTAGGAACTCGTGCTCCATCTACCTTTCTTACCTCTCCACACAACCTAGTTTGTGGATCCCAATTCTTACCCATACACATCATATATAATTTAAGTTTTGACCCGCTCTCGTATCCTGGAGTGTAAAATCCTCCAAGTCCTATTCCCACAGTTCTACATTCATTTACAATGGCTATATGTTCATCTAAGGTTAGGTATTGCTTGAGTATGATCATGCTGGGTCAAAGTACTTGGCACTCTGCCTCTGGATATTCCCGACCTTCGTTCAAAGGCTCAGGTGATCACGGTCTCATAGGTAAGGGGTAACAAATGTCGAAGTGTCCTATTAGGTGAGAGGTTTCCTAAGTTAGGTCTCTCTAAATTTTGATCCGTACTAAACACATATAAGTTTCATCGCTTGATAACTGTAAGCACACATTCATGCTTCATGCTTTTGGTTTAGGGTTTAGGCTTACCGGTCTCGCGCTGAGTGCTAGTCTCAGGACCCGAAGCTCCCACTGAGTACAGGGTGTTTCGCCTTGGAACAATCTCCTTTCCCTTCTGACTCGCGGATGAGGATGGTTGTCCTGTCGGTCCTCTATTTTAGGTGTTGTTCTGCGGCGCCTGACCTCCTCTTGGTCCGCCCGCCTCGATAGCTTGGGTCCTCTGTGAGTCTCTAGATCCTTTATACACTCGGCTTCCGGGGTTGGAAAAGCATTCATACTCTTGGTGGCCTTCCTTCTTGCAATAGTGGCACTCCACCTTCCTGCCTGAGAAATCTACGCCAGGGTGATCATTTCCACAGCACTTATAGTAGTAGTGGCGCTGGGGTGGCTTAGTGCCTATTGTTTATACAACATGGTTTAGTAAAGGTATAGCTAATAAATGTTTTGGTTAAGTGAGAGGTGGGTATCCTTACCCTTGGGTGGTGCCGACCTAAGTGGCTGAGCATTAATAGCTAGGCCAGTCAGACGAGGGACCTGCTCCTTCGTCTTCTGACCCTGGAAGTCCTTCCGCCCCTTCTTCTTATCAAAGAATTTCCTGCTGAAGGTTTTAGGTTTAGTGACCAATTTTAAGTATAGTAGATAATGGCAACTCGTTCTCGAATATAGGTTTCTTACTTTCCCTTTTTGTTGTAACCGCCCGAATTCGCTCCCCCATCCTCTCCTTCAGAATTCTTTCTTTTCTTTCCTTGGGTCTCCTCCCTGTTCTGCAGCATCAGCTCTGTTGCCGATGCGGCGTCATAGCATTCTTGTATAGTAGTGAAACGTATGGCCCCCATGGAGCCCTGGATGCGATACTTCAATCCTCCCCTAAATTTCTGGATTTTTACTGTGTCGGAGTAGTTGACCCCTGGTATGTAGTCCAGTAGACTGATAAACTTGGCATAATACTCATCAACTGTCTGGCTCCCCTGAATTAGGGTCTCGAACTCTTGTCTCTTTCTCTGCTTCAGGTGCTCGGGGTAGTACTTGTCCCGTAGCACCTCCATGAATGTTGTCCAGTCAAAGTTTGGTGTAGCTCGGTGGTGGTCCTCGACCGATCGCCACCATATGCCTGCTGCATCCTTCAGGTTGTACGTTGCAATATCAACCTTCTGATCTTCAAGTACTCTAACAGCCTTGAATGCCTTCTGGTGCTCCACAATAAATTTCTCCAGCAAGGCGGGGTCCGGTTCCCCTGAATATGTCAGTACTCTAGCGTCTGCCACGCTCTTCAGCCAGTTAGTCTCCCTGGGCTGCGGCGGGTGGGGTATAGCTCCCGCAAACTGAGTCCCTAGCTGAGCGGCGAAGGCTGCCATGGCCTCTGCCGGGCCTGGTATCTCTGGGACGTCTGCTGGTGTCTCTCCACCGCATCCACTGCAGCCTCCACGTGGTCTACCTCTTGTCGACATCTATAAGATAGTATACTATTATTTCTACTCGGTGTAACACCGTTTCTACATTCACAATCATTATGTGCAAGAAAGTCTAAATACTAGCAATAAGATATCCTAACAGTTTCCTTCTAAGTCACGAATCCTCACCGATATTTTCTCGTATCCCAATATTCCTATGCTCACTGTTCTTGACTCAGTATCCTGTCATCAGAGCGGAACTCCGCTCTGATACCACTTTTTGTAACATCCCTAATCCTAATCCTGTAATATAATCGCAAGTCGTAGCATAATAAATATAATTCGCAGCGGAAAATAAAACTAACTAACGTTGGTGTTACACGCCGTTACCTACCCATGTGAGTAACAAGGCAACCTTACTCCATCAATCCACTTCAACTCTCCACCGTTGTGATGACGAGATACTGAGCAATCTTAAACTTACAATCCAAAACCAAACTAAACAACTGAGCAACTAAACCCGATACAACAGAACTCCTTATTATAGTACACAATAAAACTAAAAGAGTACTTCATTAAAATACATCAACTACCCAGCGTCCCGCTCTCCGGCTTGTTTCTTCTCAGTAACCTGAAATGTTTTGCCCATTGAAGGGCTCAGCAAACAATATGCTGGTATCCTAAATGTAGTCTTAAATCATTTGAATTCCTTAAGTCGTTTAGCCATCTTGATATTAGATTCATTACATGCTATGCCGGTTTACAATAATAATAACAGCGGTAAATGTTTAAATAAACACAAAATAGTTCACCTAACAGTGCCACCACATAATAGTAAGCAACAACCAAATAATCAGTAACCAATAATCAACAACAGTAACCAAACAAGATACGCGTATTAATTAACTGTACTTGTTAGTTGGCCACATGGCCCTTATCCTTTTAGCCAATCACTTAAACCTTCCAATTAATTTCAACCTCGAGCGTCATGTTAAGACAACCCTTAATAACTTATTAATGGACAGTAGTCGCCTGGGTTCCAATGCAACCGTTGCCAGCTGACCTTATGGCCCTGGATAATTTATTTACCTTAAAGGCGACCAATTCGGTTGAAACCTGTGCACCAACAGTAGTGCCCTCTGCCATCATCGAATGTGGACAATGGATTCCCTTGAGTGACTCTTGATAGTAGTCCCTCGTAGTGATCACGATGCGCAACCAGATAGTCGAAACTAGCTGGATTCCTCTCTTTGTAAGTTAGCCCTTTAGTGAGTGATACAATATCCAATCCTTGAGTTAAGACTATAACCATTGACCATCAGTTAGGTTCTCGTAATACCTAAAGGTCACCTAGTCTTGTTTGAGTTTAGATGTATAAACTTCCAGTCATAAGACGTTCGTGTAAAATGAAACGCAATGGTGTCGAGCAATACAGTATACCAGATAATATACATAAATCACAGATATCGCTCTTAACAATTAAACACGCAACGTCTGGACCTCAGGAAAATCCTTAGGACATTCAAACCACACAATTAACAATCCGTTCACCGTGAAAATTGCTAGCTTGACAGTACACGCTTAATAGTTCCTCCCCGTAACGCTGTTATATGTACATGCAATACCGGGTAACGTTAAAACAACTAACACTAACTATTACAGTACTGTTGATATAGAACTACTACTCGTAGTATACTAACCCCGTATGTTCTTTAATTTCTCCCTGTTATTTAACAGTGGTTCGAGGTAGTTTAACAGTCCATTATTTTTTGTAGTAACTACATGTGATAATGAATTTCCATTTTATGGTATATCTTCATCTCATTAATTATATACTCATAATTGTTTTCACTTATTCTATATATTATACATTTTGATTATTTTTATTATAACCACCATTATTTTATAAACGTTACATTATACTCCAAAAAAACATTGTATTCCTTAGTTTTAATTCCTTTCTTTATTAAATTACAAAACCAACCTTATAAATTCGGTAATTATATATTGAACACATAAACTTTTGTAAATTACTAAATGACCATATAACTCTCAGAAATTACAATTGAATATTCCAACTTTTATAAATTACTAAATAATCCCTTAAACTCTCGGTTTTCCACATATACTTTCTATATTTACATTTTAACCCCAAAACTTTATACAAATTACATATTAACTTATAAACTATAGTTTTAGTATTTAATTTTCATAAATACCGAAATGACCCACATATTTTTATAAATTATGATTTCGCCCCTTATCCAATTCGGTTTTATATATATTCTTTCATAAATTACATATTCACCCTAAAACTTTTATAAACTTAATATTTTATGTCATAAATCATTCTAACCCATAGTTTTTTGTCAACACTTTGACCAAAGCCTAATTTCATAATTACTACTTTAATATAGCCAGAAAATCATATGTATTCAGTTTTTACTCTCAACTTTCCATAAATTACAAAATAGCCCCAAAACTTTATAAAGTGTTATTTTAACACTTAAACACTTGTTTAAATTCACCAAAATTCATAATATTAATTCCTACCTTATATTATACCATAATTATGCCAAATAAGTCCTTTAATTCTCGGCAATTATTTTTAGTACTCCAAACTTTTCAAAATTTACATTTTAGCCACATAGCTTAATAAACTAGCCATTTAAATACTTGTAGCTATTTTTAATATTCCCAAAATTTATAATATAAGCTAATACACTTATATACTTCAAAAACACCAAATGAAATACTTTGTTCTCGGCTGTAACAATATTTTACCATATGGTTTCAAAACTTGATTATATCTTATAATAAGTATATATAAATGTATATAAGCCATATAACACTTCTAAAAATTATGCTAATGACTTAGAATGATTATAAGCTCAAAATAGACCATTTAACTCCTAGATATTTCGGCCTAATTATTTATGTATCATAATTAGTTTTTGTGACACAAATTTATACCTTAAGGTAATAATCTTACCTTGTATGTTATAAATTATTTTCTTGGTGATATAACCTATAGTTTTCGGCTTCTATTTAATGAAAGGTTTGTACATAAATTTGTACTAAAGTTTGAAGCTTAAATCAAACTTAAACTTAGTAGATTTAATTATAGAAACTTACTCCTTAAATCAAGATAATTCTTGTACTTGATTTCCCTTTGAATTCCAAGCTCCGCCAATGGTTTCTTGGTGTAGAATTTTCGGTCTCCTTACATAGGTTTAGCAGATCTAAGTGTTAGACTTCTAGCAAGGATTTATAAGTAAGATTTGGAGTAGTTTACAAGAGTTTACCTTAGGTATTTTTCAATGAATTTTTGGTGCACCTTGGGATGATTGGAGATCCAAGTTTCCTTCATGAAATGATGAAGAGAACATTGATTTAGAATCTTGAAATTTTCGGACATTAACTTAGGTATTTGCTAGGATTTTCAAACAAAAAATATACCTTAACTTGATCTTGTTTGTTCCTTGAGTTGTTGTTGAATCAAGGCAACTCCTTGGAGTACTAATGCTTGGTGAAAACTTGTATGGTTGCTAGGATGATTATTGCTTCAAGACTTAATAGAATTAACTAGGAAAATTACACAAAAATGGTGTTAGAACTTAAGATACCATTAATGGACCTTTAAAACACTAATGGAGTAAATGAAAGGAAGAAGAAAAGAGAGGGAAGGAAAGCCTTACCAAAATTGGCTGAATGAGGGCAAGGAAGAATGGTTACTCACGTAAGGCTTAAGGAGTTAGGCAATGAAGGAATTTTTGACACAATAATGTCAAAGTTGTCTAGCTTTTATTTAGTTTATTTGCTTGACTTTTGGCTCCATAAAGCCTCACAACCAGCTAGACTTTCGGCACTTGACAAGGAGGAATGGAGACTTTGATTGTCAATTTACACAAGATGACAAGGGCAAAGGTAGGTAGTTGTTTCTTTTGAATTTTCTAAGATGAATACCATGCTAAATTTGCCTTGTTCCCTTGCAGATTTTCGGTAATTAGAGTTGTAGGTAGCATTTGATTTTTGTCATTTGGGGACATGATAACATGCCTAGTTCGGTAGATGTTTTAGTTTGATTTTAATACAGCAATCAAACCTCCTTTTTCTTGCTTGATTTCAGCAGCCATAGGCTAGAGAATGGGATGATTTGTTTGTCTATTTGCAACTTTACATTATATAAACCAAGATCTACTTTATGTATTTTAATTCCATTACTTTTCCTTAACTTAATCTTCCTTGTTGTTTCCTGCAGGTTTACGGTAATGGAGGTCTCCTTAGACTGAGATTATTTTGACATAATTTCACATGGTATATGGTAAGATGAGTCATCATCCATAAGACAATTTATTAAGTTAAAATCAAGCCAAATATACCAAAAAAACGGCCCCTTATGTGGCCATGTGGAACTGATTTTTAATTTGGTTCCTGTCACACTATATTGTATTAAGATCATATTGTAACATGTTATAAGTCACAACATTTAATTGGTACATTGATACCATGGTAAAAGATGAAAGTTTCTAAGGTAAAATGCTGATTTTTTACTACTTTTTGATCTGATTTTCGGCTCTACTTGTGCTTTGAGTTTAGCACTGGATTTCATTGATTTAGATATTCAATTCATCCCCATTTAATATTCCCAACTTGTGGCTCCTCAAAAACTTCAAGGTAATAGCGTAGAACGCGTTTTTATGGCACCCGAAGATGCGTTTTTGTGCTTTAAGGATATTCGGGAAAATAAGTAGTCGCTATGAGTTACAAGTGTTTATAAACATTTTTTAATGTCAATAATAATATATTAAGGTGTTACATTGAGTTATATGGGGTTATATCAACTCGTGACACAATTTCTGGGCTATCGGGACACTCCCGGGCAAAATAGGAGCGTTAAGAAATTCCCCCGAGCCTTTTGTGTATTTTTGAAAAATTAGCTCGAGAATTATCTTTAGAATGATGAATAATGATGATAGGAACTATAAGAATGAATTATATAGGAGTTTGTGCCACTTCGGTACCTCTCCAGGGCATTCTCGGGGGTTTATGGGGCCCCCAATGGGTATCTCCGAGCACTTTGCGTTTAATTGAGAATTTAGCGTGAGGACTTCCTCTTATATGTTTAATAAAGTGTTATGGTGCATTTGGAATGAAGTTTAATGCTTTCTTTCATCTTATAAAGTATTTCCGGGACTTTCGGGCCTTTAGGGAGGTGTGCGACTCTCCCGGGCATTTTACATTTCTACCCTGTTCTAGCCGAGGACCTGTGTTTTAAAGGTCGTATAATGATCCTTAGTTGACTTGGTATGAGTTTTATAGTTCATATACCTTGGTTAGCTTAAGGTCCGGCTTAACGCTCGTTGTTGACCTTAAGGAGTTTCGGTGCGTTTTAATGCCTAAGTGTTTATATATTTTCTTAGGATCTCATAATCCCCCAAATGATATTTATTTCTCATTATTTAATTATTTAAAGGTTAGGGGTATTTCAGGTTCAAAAAGCAAGGCTTACAGAATGGAACTCTACTGGAGATTAACTTTTAATTTTAACTTATTTAATCTTAAAATAAGAGAGCTTAGCTTGAAAATTGTTGGTTTACATCTTTTATGTTGTGTGTTTACTTTTGTGTGCAATTTAAATTTTTGTAATCTTGCATCATTCGAGTATGAGGGTTCATATAAACTGATTTTACCTCGGGACCCACATTAGGAGACCCCTATCCGAGACTCACACCTTCTCAAATGATGTAAATAAGTGGGGGGAAAAGAAGAGAAATGGTATAAAGGATGACTTCAAAAGTTCTAGGTCCAAAGCTCGAAATCAACGTCAATTGCAAAGCAGCTAGATGATTTCAAGACAGGGAAGTTAAATCCGAGGGAAGACGTAAGTTGCAGCTTTGGTCACCCCTTTAAGCTCCACATACCTCAAGTATTCCTCCATGGTCCCGTTGTCTTTCATCACACCCCATGGACACGCTCTCAGCTTGAAAGACTTCTGACTTAGTAGTTGTGTATCCAATCATGCGAAAGTAACAAATTGAATGCGTAATTCCAACAAACATCAAATTTGATGGTCTGGAAGTTTGACCGTAAGTAAGAAAAGAGTGCAAAAACTAATCATAATCAAGTGTATGTTAGAAAGTGCCACATTGAAAAATACAAGCCTTAACCCCGTGAGAGCAAGATTTGTTTTACACATCTAATCAAAGAAAATAGTGGGGGCAATTGATCATTCCAATCGATTGCCATAAAATAAAATCTAGCTCAGATTGTCTTAAGGAAAAATACTGGGGGTAATTGTTGGTTCCAACAATCGCTATGACAACACCAATCAAAAGCCAAAGCTTAACTCTTCACAAGCTTTAAGCACCACCAACACCACCACCACATAGACACACACAAGCCCTAACCTCCACACAAACACCCTCAGGCCCGTCATAAGCCCTAACCTTCACACAAACATTCTCAGGCCCATAATAAGCCCTAACCTTCACTCAAAAAGCCTTAAACCCCAACAACAAGCACCACACACTCCCACCAACAGCATGTTCATCTCCTAAGAAACAAATCGTAAATCTGAAATCTTTAGTCAGGAAATGATCATTTCATTTTCCTTCTTTAATAGACAAAGTTTTCCTCAAACATTACCATATTTGGCACCTTTTTTAATAGTTTCTTATTTTGGATAAGTGTCATTTCCTACAAACACTTTGATGGTATCTTACAACTTCTACATACACCTCATCATTGCCACATTTGGCACTTTCACAATAATTTGCATAAGACCATTGTCTTTGCAACATTACATTTTCCAAAATATAAGTATTCTGGGCCATGTGTTTTATTGCACTCTTGCATCATAAAACATATCATCAAACACATTGCATTCATCAAACACACTACATGTCATACCTTTTAGGTTTCCGACACCTTAGATGCTCAGCGTAGTTTTTATAGGTTCCCGACACCTTAGATGCTCAGAGGAGTTAGCAGGGCAGTGGCAATAAGCCCCCTAACTTTGTGTCAATTATTTATAGAATAACAACTAGTAGGCAGTGGCAAAAAGTCCCCTTGGTAGTCTAGAAGTTATCCCTGCACCCTAGTTGGTGGACAGTGGCGATAAGTCCCCATAGGTAACCAACCAGGAGTGTTAGGTTCCCAACACCTTACTTGCTTGGCGTATTTCTTTCACTTTTAGGTTCCTGACACCTTAGATGCTCGGCATATTCTTTCACTTTTAGGTTCCCGACACCTTAGATGTTCGGCGTATTTCCTTCACTTTTAGGTTCCTGACACCTTAGATGCTCGGCATATTTCCTTCACTTTTTGGTTCTCGATACCTTAGATGCTCGGCGTATTTCCTTCACATTTAGGTTCCCGACACCTTGGATTCTTGACATATTTCCTTCACTTTTAGGTTCCCGATACCTTAGATGCTTGGTGTATTTCCTTCACTTTTAGGTTCCCAACACCTTCGATGCTCGACATATATCCTTCACTTTTGGGTTCCCGACACCTTAGATGCTCGGCATATTTCCTCCACTTACAAGTTCCCGACACCTTAGAGACTCGGTGTAGTTTATTTTTTACAGGTTCCCAACACCTTAGATGCACGGCATAGTTCATTCATTTTCAAGTTTCTGACACCTTAAATGCTCGGCTTAGTTCATTCATTTACAGGTTCATGAAACCTTAGATGCTTGGCTTACTATATTCTTTCTTAATTTAGTTTGCATTTCACATTTTAGGTAGTTGGTGCCTCAGAATAGACCAACAAATTTAGAGTTCTCTTTTAGGTACCAGCACCTCAGAATAGCTCGGCGCAACCAATGGATCTTTGGTGGAAACTCGAGACAGGGGGCAAATTCTCTAAGGACGGGAAAACTTTTAAGGTATCACTCAAGCATCAACTATCTTTTCATCTTCATTAAAAAGCATAGTTGAGGGGGGGGGATTTGTTATACCCAAAATTTTGACCCCTGGGAAACGGTATATCAAAGCGTAAGGGTAGTTTGATCAAAGGGGAAAAAATCCTAGGTTGTTCCACGCGTTTTGAGGCATAGGTGGCAGCTTGGTCATCACAAGAGGCATTTTCATAATTTTCAGGGCTCCTAAGCCATCTCGTAAGCTTTCTCTCTGAAAATGTGTGATTTTATTCTGCATGCTAACATCGAAAGACTATCACCGATAAACCAAACACCAAGAAATATAGTGGTTCGGCCAATAAACTGGCATATGTCCACTCTTTGGCAATATCTTTATTTCTCTCATAATCTTTGGGTATTACAACCTTTGAGAGATTTCTAAGTATTTCTCTCACTTATCTTGTGTTGTGTCGTGTTGTGTCGCTTTACATATGAGCCCCTTATCTCTATTTATAGAATTTATAAGGTGAAGTCTATCTTTAAACCCTTGTACATGTGGCATTATTTTAATGGAGAAATCCTTCTAACTTTAATACTCTTCTTCTTGTAAATCATTCTGGCCCCCAAGGTGTGGGGCACGGGGTGTAAAGCTCAGGTGTAGAATGCAGGGTGCGGGGTAAGATGCCTGGGCGCAAAGCGCGGGGTGGGATGTAGGCCCAGACGCAGGGCAGGGGGCCCGAACTAGGGACTGGGCAGGGGCCTGGATTGGAGCTTGGGGTCTGGTCTTGAGCCCGAGTAGGGTCCTGAAGTGGGGTCTTGGGCCCGGATTGGGCTTGGACCGTCTTGGCTTTCGTGTCTAGTAATATTTCCCCTTATCATCAATCCCATAAGTTCTACTTTTTAGCACTTAAAATTTGAACTTGCAAAGAAAAGAAGATGACATTACACTTTTTCTACTTATTCATTTTCTACCTCCTAGTCTCACAAGTTCTTTTGCTTTTACCTCAAAACGTGCCGATCGAACTGGGATTCTGTATCACTTGATCAAACCACCCTTTTAGCACTTATGCCTTAAGAGACTCTCTTTTGGGGGGTAAAATTTTGGGTATAAAAAAGTGACTATATTTTCCTGTAGTATTTTCAATCTATGGGGATGTAGTGTCTTGAAGTCGGCTTATTGGGACTGTGATGAACTGTGGATCTGCTAGATGATCATCAAGAGCAAATTCAAGTTCATCAGAAGATGAGCCAATATTACTGAACTCATCAAACTTGACGTGAGGGCTTTTTTCTAGGCACTGAGTCCTTAAGTTAATAACACGATAAGCTTTGCTTTTAAAAGAATAACCAAGAAATATACCTTCATCACTCTTGGGAGAGAACTTACCCAAGTTGTCCTTATCATTGTTACAAATGTAGCATCGACATCCAAAATGTCTAAGATGGATTAAGTTAGGCTTACGTTGTTGTAGGATCTCATAAGGAGTCTTTTCAAGTAAGGGATGTATCAAGGAGTGATTAAGCACATAATAGGCTGTATTGACTGCCTCTGCCTAGTATGCTGAAGTCAGTTGACTATCAATAAGTATGGTGTGTGCCATTTCCACCAAGGTTATGTTCTTTCATTCAATGACTCTGTTCTACTCAGTAGTCCTTGTAGTTGAAACTTGATGATACGCTCCTTGAATCCTGCAGAACTCATCAAAAGACTCAGTGTAAAACTCAGTTCCCTAGTCAGTCCGCAATGTTTTAAGTGTAAAAGAAAATTTTTTGACCAAAACTTTATAAAGCTTTGCAAACTCAGTGAAGGTTTCATCCTTAGCAGATAGAAAAATAACCCAGGTCCATCTTGAATAGTCAACGACTATGACCAAGATGTACCTCTTACCACTTCTACTTTGAGTGCACATGGGGCCAACAAGATCCATATGAAGTAATTCTAATGGAGAGCTAGTAGAGAGAGTATTCTTACTTTTGAAGGAGGACCGAGTGTGTTTACCTTTAACACAGGCTTCACAAATAGAGTATGTATCAAATTTGTGTTAGGTAGGCCAAGAACTAGGTCCTTACTCTTAATTTTATTCAACAACCGGTGGTTAGCATGATCAAGTCGAGTGTACCATAAAAGTTAACTTTTAGAATGAACATTAAGACAGACTTGGTCATCTGGGTTGATTAAATTCTGACACATTTTGTAGAGATTTTCTTTCTCTACATCCAATGGCTTTAAAAGACCATGTACGCTCACTGAAATCTTTCCAATTGGTGGATGAGAAAAGTACTAGATTAAATCTATCACAAATTTGTGACATACTTAACAGACTATGTTGAAGTTCAGTGACCAGATGGACTCCATCTACCTTAAACTTGGAGGGGTTACCTACAGATCCAACTCCCACGATTTCACCTTGATTGTTGTTCCCGAAGGTGACCTTACCTCCTTTGTAGGATGAAAGTGAATTGAATTGATTGAGATCTCCTGTCATATGGCAAGAGCATCCACTATCTAAGTACCAGTAGTCTGCATGAGCCTTCACCTACAAAACAAAAGATCATTTATTAGTTTTGGAAACCCGGATGTACTTAATTGGGTTCCCTTTTCGAACCAAATTGTCTCAATTTTCACGGGCTTTAAGAGTTAATCTCACTCGTTTGAGATTAAATGAAAGATCTCTGTTTAATTTATCACAGGCACTATCTCGATGTCTAAGGCATCCACAATAACCACAGATCTTGGTTGAAGGAAGGTTAACATATATTTTACTTCCTTTCCACCACGGGTCAAAATATTCTATTTGTTGTTGGTGCTTGGGTTTATTGTTGCATTTAGAAACATTTTTTGGAATATCAAACTTGCCTTTATGCCACTTGGCCTTGGATTGAGGGGATCCAACTCTAGATCATAGATTGACAATCTACTTTCTTTCAAAGATCATCATGATCTTGACTAACTTCCTTGATCTTGGAGTTGGCCCACTCAAGCAATTCAAAGGGAGTGACATGTTTGATGAAATTAACTGGTTTGAAAGAGAGGGCATGCTCCTTTTCTTTCAGCTAAGTTGTTCAACAGAAGAGGTTAGAGTAATGATTTGAGATTCGGAGTTATTCAACCCATTCTGAAGAGAACAACACTCATCAGCGTAAATAGTGAGATTCTTTTTTAGAGAGTCAATCTGAGTATGAGACTCCTCTTGTTCCCTTTGATTGGATTCTGTAAGACTTTGGTTTTGCGGAGCTCCTTTATAAGGGAGTCAACACAACACCGAGAGTTTTGTAGATCCAGTCTAAGTGAGCAAGAAATAGTCTTATGCTCCTCAGTTTCATCTCTTAGAGCATACATAATACTTTTTTATTCTTCTAGCTCTTCACTTAACTTAGAGATTTTTTTGTTGAGATTAGCTTTGAGAGGGTTAGTCTTAGAAACCATTATGGCAATCAATGTTAAGAAACCTTTGAAAGATATACGATAAAGATTTGTCTCAAGATGGGAGTGTGTTACCTCGTTGTTAGGGATCATGGACTCAGTTGGCATGCGCCATGAGACAAATCAATCCACTTGACTTTGCATCTTGATCCTCTGAGTCTGAATCACCCCATCCTACTAATGACATTAACGATCTTCCTTGATGTTGTCCAAATAGATTTTTGAGGAGAGGGCAGTCCTTCTTAAAGTGACCGGGTTTGTTACAACTAAAGCAAGTGACAGAGTTAAAAATTTGTTTTGAGAGATTAGAGAATGACCGACTTTGTCGATTTGGCTTATTGTGCATGAATTTTCGAAAGTTATTCACTATGAAGACAAAGTCTTCCATAGTCTCATCCTCACTTTCTTCGATTATAATGTCCACCAGCTCAAACTTTGCTTGTCGGATTTGATTATCAGCGTATAGGCACCTTCTGGACCATGTTGGGTTGTCTTAACCTACAAGGCTTGATCATTAATTGCAGTAATTTGACCAGGAGAAGAGGATGCATTACCGCACTTCTTTCTGACGTTCTTCTTGTACTTATTCACCGACTGTAGATAAGAACCCAAGTCCTAACAGCTCCACTTGGATAGATCTTTGCAAGCTTTGGTGGAGATTACAGTTTTTGTCAACTCTTCTCTGAGACTGTCCAGCAGCTTGTGCTAGGCACTCTCTCTATCTGGTAGGATATTAATTTTTTGCATAGTGGTAGTTAATAAATAAAAATGATCAAGTACATCTTCCAAAGACTCACTTGGTTTATGCAGAAAGTTCTCGTAGTCCATTCTCAGCTCTTGAGCCTTGCATTTTTTAGCTTTGTGACTCTTTCGTGGGATGCTTGGAGAAAAGTCCATATTTCATTTGTTGTTTTGCAATGATTGACTCTTCTCTGCTCTGGAATGGACAGGCATATGTAGATGGCTCAAGATGCTTGTCAATTTAGCTCATACCTTTTGCATTCATTAGTAGTCCATGTAGATCGATTTGGATTGATTAGGAGGTCTCCTCCAATGACGATCTCCCATAACTCAGAATTTACTAACTTGATATGTTGCTCGACTTCATTTTTCCAGTGGTCGTAATTTGTGAAAGTGAGCCTTGGATGCTTGAAGTGCATTTTATTGTTTTGGTTGGCAAAGAGATCTGCCATTTATTCTTAATTGAATGTCAGATAGACAAGACTTTGATACCACATGTAGCATCGGACAGCTGACTCAAACCAACTCAGATGTGAGTCCTTGAGATGGTTTGACTCAATCAAACTAAGGGTGCGGAAGTTGTTACTCAAATTCCAAAGTGGAAAGACTCAAACGAACTAATTGAGAGTACGCTCAAAGATGGAAAGACTTAGTCAAACTCTGCAGGATTCACAATATAAGTTATTTTATTTCTTGGTCAAATAAAATAACTTACAATGCCCACTCAGTAAAAGAGATCTACTTCACAATTCTCACTCACTCACTCAATACGATTGTTGATCAGCTCAACGACAAGTGTAGTGAAAGTATGACCTGCCTAGAATGAGGCTATCGATATGTGCTAACTAAATGTAGTACTTTTCTCTCTCTAATATAGACGTTGCTCTCTACAAAGATTCTCTCAATAACATCTCTCAGTAAAGCATAAGTTCAAAATGAAAGTTACGATTCTATTTATACTAAACTACATATGACCATTAGGAAGAGTTAGTTCTTGATTTTTAGGAACTAACTCGGTCAAAGCGTAAACTTTGGGAGAACCAGCCCAGTCTTCAGATGACTTTGACGTTGAGAGGATTTGGGCGCAAGTCATACTGGTGGGACATTGAAGAGTTGATGTCGTCGCTCCTTAAATTTCATAACTAATCGACGAAGTCTCTCAAGCTTTCAAGTTGGACGGACTATGTTATGTTTTGCAACGTGTGATTGACTCTTTTGATGTGGTTGACTATCTCAACAACATCTTCATTCTCCAACACTTAGTCTCCTCCATCATGGCACCCTACCATTCTTCTTTCTCCTAGCTAGATATAGCCTCTCGAAAATTGGATGGATCATCCATACCAACTGCAAGAGCATAGTTGACCACCTCTTCATAATCAAATCTCTGAGATGGCTTAATGATATGTTTTTGTCCTCCAGAAATTAGAGACTCCACCTGCTGCTGATTCTTATCTTTCTGCTCATCTGATGTTGTTGTTGATCTAGTGGTACTCTCACTAGAACTGTCCCCCAGATTTGTTATAGGACCAATATCAGTCTCAAATGTAGTAGTAGGCCCCTGATCTAACCTTGCCTATTGCAGCATATACTACTCGTTAAATACGACATCTCGACTGAGTATCCTCTTCTTAGCCATAGGGTCCCATAACTTGAAGCCTTTCATACCTTTCTTAAACCCCAGAACAATGCATCTCTTGGACTTGGAGTCCAGCTTTGATCGCTCATCATTGGGAATTAGAACATATGCAGGACAACCAAATATCTTCAAATTAGATAAATCAATATCTACTCCAGTCCATACCTCTTCAGAGTTCTTCCCCTCAAAAGAGCTCCTTGGTGATCTATTAATGAGATTGATTGTCATGTTTACTGCTTCTGTCCATAACTGCTTTGGAAGTCGTACATTCACCCTTAGACACCTGGCCTACTCAACAATGGTGTGATTCATTCTCTCACTGATGCCATTCTACTGTGGTGTTTTTCTCACTGTAAAAATGCCTCTGAATACCATGCTCCATACAAAATTTCTAGAACTTTGAATCAGTATACTTCATCCCATTATCAGATCTCGGATACTTTACCTTCCTCCCTATGTGATTTTCTCCTTCAGCTTTCCAAATCTTAAACTTGTCAAAGACCTCTGATTTGTGCTTCATGAAATAGACCCAGACTTTCTTAGAATAATAATCAATATATATAAGAAAGTACCTGGATCCTCCTAGAGACTGCTCCCGTGTTGGCCTCCACACATCAGAATGCACATAGTCAAGGAGACCTTTTATCGTGTGTAGGCCAGTTTTGAAAGATACTTTGGACTACTTTCCCATCACACAGAACTTGTAGAATCTCATCTTACAGTTCTTTAATCCATCTAGAAGGCCACTTTTGTACAACTCAGCCAAACCTTGCTCATCAATATGCCTCATACTTATATGCCACAAAGTAGTGTTGTCACTTTCATATATTAGCAGCAGCAACTTTACCTACCATAGTGCTCCCCACCAATTGGTAGATATTACCTCTGGTAAGCTTTCCCTTCATCACCGTCATAGAACATCTGGTTGTTTTCAAGTATTTATCATCTGACTTGTAATTGAACCTGTTCCTACGCAGAGTACCAGTGGAAATCAAATTCTTCTTGAGATCCGGAACATGCCTTACATCAGTCAGCGTTCTGATGATGCCATCATGCATATGAATCTTGATCTGTCTAATACCAACAACACCACACGGGTTGTCGTCTTCTAATCGAATAAAACCTTGATTTCTTGCCTTATAGGTATTAAACCAATCCTTATTAGGAGTTATATGAAATGTACACCTTGTATCAGGAATCAACGAATCTGGAGTGCTGCTTGAGGTTATTGAAAGTATGTCTGAATCTCCACCATCTAAGTCATCCTTTTGAACAACGTTTGATGATTTCAAAGAGCTTTTTGAACTCCCACTATTATTCTTCTTATTTGGATAATCTCTTTTGTGGTGACCTTTCTGACCACAGCCATAATAAGTATCATGTTTCCTACTTCTGAACTTCGATATGTCCCTTGCCTTGCCATTCACTTTTTTGTCCTTGTGTCTACCCCTTTTCTAGTTGTTGGTAACGTACAATCCATTGCTTTGAGACTAATCTCCACTGGTGTGTTGCTTATGATCGTTCTGGGTAACGAGCGCTGAAGTTACCGTCTCTAGTTTTATCGAATCTTTCTCTGAGGTGAGGGTCGTAATCAAAGTCTCATACGCAGGGGGTAGAGAACCAGCAGGATCATGGCTTGGTCTTCATGATCCACTTTTACATCAATAACCCTAAATCCCTAATAATCTAATTAAAGGTATTAACGTGTTGTACCAGATTTGAACCTTCAGGCAACTTCAGCCCGTATAACATTTGTTTCAGATATAGCTTGCTAGACAGCGATTTTGACATATATGTTTTCTCCAGTACATCCCAGATCTCTTTAGAAGCCTTAAGATTAATCATCTGATAAACCACTTCGTCCGTAAGGCACAAACAAATTATCGATGCCACATTCTCCTGCATCTTGTCCCAATCTTCCAGCTTCGTGACTTCTGGTTTGGTATCCAGTAGCGCCTTCTGCATCCCCTGCTGCATTGGTAGATCCTTCACTTGCCGCTGCCAAATGGTGAAATTCCCAGTTCCATCGAAACTTGAAATTTCAAATTTCATAGGATTCACCATTACAACCTGGCTCTGATACCAGTTGTGAAATCGAGTGAAGAATAGAAAGAAACCAAAGAAGGAAAACGAAGAAGAGAGAGAGAGAGAGAGAAGAACAATTTTGAGGAAACTGTAATCTAGGGTTTCGTATTACTCTGTGTAAAACAAATTACAACCCTAAGGCAACCGTCTATTTATAAACATGGACCCATACCAAAAAAAACCCGATACGGGCCCAAATCCCATACCGTACTAAGCCCAACCTATTATAGATTTTAAGTCAATTATAATAATTTTGTTGTTGTTGTGATTGTTATTGGTTTCTACCATGGTGGTTGATTGTCATCCAACTCAAGATCAGATACCACGTATTAAGATCGGGGTTCCTGACCAAGTCGATATGAGTTGTTAGACACAGAAGGACTCGCCTTGGATTGGATGATCAAAATGTGGAAGCTTTTAAACCAGAGATGCAAGAATAGTAAAGTTGTTTTGAAAATTCAATGTGAATTACTACCTAGTTTCCTATACTTGGGGTTAAACAAAATGATTGTCTAACGTTTACACTCAAAATTCTAAGTGTGGATCAATACAACATATGGAGTATTTGAGTGCAATAGCTCTATAAGCTAGATTAAATTATGTAAGAAAAAATAAGACTTCATCTTTAAGGTGATCTATCAAAGGTGAACTCTCTCCCTAATAAGTATGTAAACTAAAAGTGTTGACCATTACAAATGACTTCTGATGGTTTAAGTATTGGATGAGACTTGAAAGTAACTTATTCGTGATGTGCCATAATGATATGAAAGTGATAATCCACAATTTTCCTCCTTTGATTTGTTTTGACTCAACCGCCAATCAGTCTTACTCGTTTTGAATGATTTCAACCGTTGTTCTCTTAATTATGTGACTTGGTAAATCTTGGCAATTAACTTCACATTCTTGCTTTGGTTACGCGCCTCTTTATCTTCTCGGGCTTACAAAAGGAGTGTGTGTCACATCGTGACTCTGTCTGGTCTTTAGAATCTTTATATTCTGAACGTAGTTGAAGTTCGTCTTTTGGTTAACTCCATCTTTGATCTGGTATTCAATGGAGTCAACATCATCTGCAAAATCAGGGTTCTAACAAATACAAGCTAGGGAGATAGTAATTAACCAATTTTCTTATGGATATAACACTTGTTGTACTACACTGATTGCAGGGGCGGAGCCGGAATATAAATTATGTGAGATCATTATTGTTCAAAGGAAAAAAATTAACATATTTTGATCTTAATTGTATTTGAACCAGGACAAATCATTCAATACTTTTATCCTTTAATACTACACCACCAACAACTCTATAACATATCGGGTCATTATACTATATACATATAAACTCTAATTATTATACATATAGGAATCTCTAAATCCTTCGAAAAACGTGGGGTCACGTGACCCCACGTGATCCCCCTAGCTACGCCGCTGACTGATTGAGTGTAGTTGCCCATAGTTTGCACATGTTTTCATGACTATATTATAGTATTTTGCACAACAACAACCTACCCAAAAAAAGAAAAAATCCTACCCCCCTCCCCCCCCCCCCCCCCCAAACATACCTTTGGATAGTTAAACCGTCAAAGGTGTAAGTTGGGGTTTAAAGTCATGTAGATCCTAAGCCCCAAAACTCAAACCCTAAATACATGTCGAGATAATTAAAACATTATAAAAGTGTAAAATGAACAACAAAAATATACCCTAAACCCCTAAACATACCCTAGGACAGTTAAACCGTCGAAAAAACTATAAACACCGTCGAAGAATGCTAATGTGGTTTGGTTGTTAACCACCACTCTTGAAAAAGATAACCCTACCCCCCCCCCCCCCCCAAATACAACACTGGGATGGCTGACACTGTTGAAGAAACTAAGAGTACCAAAGAAGCTAACACTGTCGAAGAATGTTAATGTGATTCAGTTATTAACCACCACACAATAAAAAAAAAGATAATTCTACCCCTATACAACCCTGGAACGGCTAATATGTCGGGAAAAGCTAGCATTAACAAAACATATAAAAGTTATGTATTTTATTTATTTTCAAAGTAAATCTTAAAACATATGTACACAAAAATTTTAAAATTAAAATTTATCTAAACATCTTATTTTGAAGAGAACGAATTATAATAAACAATGATATGATGTTTATGTTATTTGATTTTACATTTAATAAACTATAGCACTTTTAACATTTTATAAAATAAGAAACGAAGAAAAATACAAAAATAATGCCATATCTGTTGTTTTTGTTTGTAGCTGTTTTGCACTAGCATATTTGTAGCATATTTGTTGGTTGTTTTGTTTTGGCATATGAGTAACTGTTTTGAAAACTGATTTTTGGTAGTGTGACATATTTGCAGCATAAGTTAGTTAACTTAGTTATGTGTAGTGTATTTACCATTTTCTCTACTACAACTATTAATATTAAATTACCATTTAAAATTTGATTTGGTTAAGTAAAAAAACTTGTAACAAATGTTATAAGCAAGTAGTTTTGTTGTTATCAAAGGTCCGCTCACACTCAAAGCTTGATAAACTCAATACAACAAAAGTTAATACATCATAAACTATTGTTTGATTAGAATTCAACATGTAAAATATATATATTAATATGTTTCCATTTTATAGGGGTCCTATTATACTTTCAACTAAACTTAATTAGTTAATAGTTTATATAAAAAATATAAGTAAGAAATTATAAAATAAAAATATGATAATTAATTAGTTATCTTTGTTACTGTATGCAACCAAAACAGTAAACTAATTAATAGTTAGAAAAATGACTTAAATATTATTGTGTGTACGTAAAACTAAATATTGAGATTTTATATATATTATTTATAAAATAAAATATGAGCATTAGAATATGATATTGATAATCTTATAAACTACTAAAATTGTCTCTAAAATATTTATGATAAGATGAGAAAAGAACATAAATATCACATACAAATATACTCTAAATAAATAAATAAAGAAAATTATATCAAAATATGACATTTATAATAAACTTATTTATACCACATTCTTGCAATCTGGCCGCACCTCTGAAACGGGCATCTCAGAGCCGTAGCACTAGCAGTATCCTACTACCCAAACGAGTCTGGCCACTCTGAAACGCGGCATCTTGAAGAGGGCCGGACGGACCGCTCATTGTAAACAGAGTTCTTGGATACTTCCATATCCTTGTTTCAAAAAAAAAAAAAAACTTCCATATCTTGTCCTTTATTACCCTTTCTAAAGAATTGGCATGGATCAAAATCTTGGCGGGTCCTATCACCTTTCCAATCGCCGATTGTCCCAAAACAATTATTGGACGATAAATTTAGGCACTAGCAGTATTATATAATAATATTCATTCGAAATATTATTCCGCTAGCTTTCATTTTAAATGTCTTGTCTCCAATCCGGTCGACTGATTTCAATTGTTTTTTTCTTATATAAAGAGATTTTATCTTTTTTAAACATACTCCCCTGTCTCATTTGTTGTGATATTTTTATATCAAAATAACTGATTATAAAATTTAAGGTTTTAATAAAGTATATACTATAAAAATTTAGTATATAAATCTTTTGCTTATGAACATCTAAATACACAAAGTTAACGGATATGAGATCAGGAAGTACAATACATTAGATTCAAAAATATATTGGATCAGATGTATGTCAACACAAATCTTGTTGTCTTTTCCTTCCGTTGCTCTAGCATCGAACTTATACAATTATGAGTCTTAGCTACAACCATATGTAGCCATTTTTTGCTACATTTTTTATGGTACAGTTTGTGTAGAGTAAATGTACATGTTTAATAAGTTTGTTGTACAGTTTATAAAGTTAGTATGTACATTTAGTACAAATTCAGAAATATCACAATTCACTGTATACATGTACATATACATCCGTACAGTTTTGAATGATAGCATGTACAGTTTTCAATGACCAAATGTACATGTCTATAGCTACATGTGGTTGTAGCCAAGAAATTGGGGAACTCATATTACTAGCTTATGGTTTATATTCAAGGGCTTGTTGGTTTCGACATAGTTGATTAGTGATTGTATTTATAGTATATTATGGTGAATTTTATATAGATCGTGTATACTCCTCGAATAATCTACTGCTATTATATATAACAGTGAAATGCTATAAAAAATAATCACAATCATACATAAACTAAAAAGCGTAAAATTATTCCAAGTCCAGACGCTGATCATTGATTCTCTTTGTCCGAGTTATTCACCAAATCGGTTGGTGAGGGAATATAACATCAAATTGTTGAACAAAAAAGTCTCGGCGCCTGATGGCCCAGATTTATAGACGTAATGCGTTTCTTTTTTGTTCTTATTTGGGTGTTTGGAGACACATTACTCCTCCAGGACAACTTTAACATCACAACACCAGTCTTTTCGAAGAGCATTAACTATACATACATGAATGTTATTATCAATGTCCTTTTCAGGCTTTTCTTGACGCAAGAGGAAAAGGTCAATTGAAGAATATTGATAAGTGGAACTTGCGGCCTCCCCAGCCATATATAAAATGGGTATATTTATATGTATGTATTTGTTGTCATCATGTAGTGTATGATATATGCGCTTGTAAATGGAGCTGTCGAGATTTCCCATCAATAATAATTGTTACTTCTTCGTTCGTAATGATCATATAAACAATTGGTTTGGTTTGGGAACAATGATCGTGGAAATTGAGAATCTTTTGAATTTGTCAATTGTTAGTTTTGGTTTCTGATGAACGGTAATGATTTTAGAATGTAAAGATTATTATTGGATTCTACTGTTAAAAGTTGAGAAATTGTGAACTGATAGTTTTACAGAAACTAATAACTATTGTTTTTAAAACCCTGCTGGTGGCTCTACCCCAAACAGAATCAATACACGATGAAAATGAGAAAAATCTGGAAGGGTAGTACAACAACACCTAACAATGTTCCGGGATTCTAGGCTTTTGCTTTCTTTCTTATCGTCATGAAATCGAATTCAGTCCACAAGTTAGTACTATAAGAATTCACAAATATCATATTGGTACGTACAAGTTGAGGAAACGCTTGTATGTGGAAAAAGAACTCTTAATGTAACAAGCTGGTGGTAGGATATGGAAACAGGTTTTTAAAAAAGGCTTCGTCAATCTTCATATTATACATTGTTCATTCTTAAATCAGTTTAAGTTTTGGTGAAGATTGTCAATGTCTAGTTATAATTAAGAGTTAACCAGAAATTTGGTGTAACTAAAAAAGAATAAGTCAGTAAAAGTCTGGCTGGCAATCAAAGAGACATAAGCAACAAATAAGATTGTCTGAGTTTGAATCCGAGTCATGCTTTTTTCCTACACCCCGATCAAAGCAACTATATTATTTTTTATCTTTTCCCTTCCCTTCTCACCACAATCAATAGTTTTTTTTCAATTTATTTTCCTTCGTTTCTTATCTCTTTTTGTTGTTCTTCCCCTTCAATAAATACTTAGACCACTCTAGAAATTACTCATTAAAATTTGCAATCATTATAACCAAATCCCCATAGGTTTCTCTGAGTTTTTAGAAGCTCGCATTGGGAGGAGATACTAATCATGCTTCGATAACAACGGAACACTTTCAAATCTCAATCTCTCACTTTTATTCTCTATTATTAGTTTTAGAAATTTATTTTATAAATCTGAAACCATTATTCTTGTTTGTTGAATTTTCTTTTGATCAATTTTTTTTTGCAAACGGGTATGTTTATTTATGTAATTAGAATAAAAATATAACCAATTTTGTTCAATTAAGAAAAAAATTGTCTACTATTTAAGGTTTGAGCAATATCATACTATCTAATTATATTTTTATCCTTTTCTTTAAAAATACAAAAATTTAAAGTTTATGCTAATTATTACTATTATTATTTAGCAGCTTCAATAATAATAGTGATCCCATATATATGAAATCCTGGCTCCGCCCCAGGTCAGACAGACTCTGTCTAACGGACATTAACTCCCCATGAAAAGAGAACAAGTCAGCGAGAGCCTACATGCCAACAGAGAAGAACGAACGAAAACCGGAAGAAGAGATGTTGAGACAGAGAGTCTGACTGTCAACCAAACTCTATCTGACGAGTGGGAAAAAAATGTGCGTGAAAGTGAGAACATGGCTGGAGTAGTTTCCCGCATCCAGACACACACTCTGCTGACCCGGGCTGCTGGAGCAGCTACCCACGTCCAGACACTCACTCTGCTGACCGAGGCTGTTGGAGCAGTTCCGAAAATCCATGAGAGAGTAGCCTAGTATGTGTATGACTAGAATATTAGATAACTATCAATTTAGGCCTATATATAAGTTGAGTGTTGTATCATTTTGACCTACAGGGATTCCGGAACATATAGAGAGAAATACTAAAGCATAGAGGGAGAGAGATAGAGAGAAAAAATCATTCAAGGCTACCGTGAGAGTTACTCTATCCTTATAGCTTATGAGTGAGAGTGGTCAGACAGACTCTGTCTGTCCATGAACAAGAGATTCGTTTTGTAATCATTGATCATATATAAAACGAGTATCATTGCTTGAATCTTGTTACTAATTCCATTCCTCACATTCGCAGACAATGTCAGGCTACTCTCTTGTACAAGGGCGGCTCGGTAATCATGGCCTTGTGCTAAATATTTTAATAGGCCCTATATAAATTAAATATAAATATAAAAATATAAATTTAGTTGTATCATAATACAATTTTATATTAAGTTATGTAATGAGATAAAATGTCAAAAATGAACAATACGTACAAACTAGAAGAAGTTTACTCATTATTGAATAGTCACATAAAAATAGTCATTATGCTAGCATTATTTACAACAAATCTTTGAAGAAATAAGTGTTAGTACTTAATAGAATAGAAGAAAGTAGTTGAAGAGATTATCACTGACTACATAGAAAAAGAAGGGAAATTAATATATTTGTATTATTTAAGAAAGGGAAAATTCACGAGATACCCCTGTTTTCTTTCGTAATTCACAATATACCCCTGTGATTTTCGTAATTTAACTTTAAACATGCTTAAATGTTGTCCAAAATTGATGAAACATTACATGGACGATGCTAAAGTGTTATATTTTGGTCCAATATCAAATTTGAAGTTTTTTAAGCTCACATGTGACCTGTGGGACCCAATGAACAGTCACATATTCATTGGGTCCCACATGTCACATTTGAGCTTAAAAAACTTCAAATTTGATATTGGACCAAAATATAACACTTTAGCATCGTCCATGTAAAGTTTCATCAATTTTGGACAACATTTAAACATGTTTAAAGTTGAATTACGAAAATCACAGGGGTATATTGTGAATTACGAAAGAAAACAGGGATATCTCGTGAATTTTCCCTTTAAAAAAATAGTACTAAAATACAAACAGTTTCATGACAATTTTATTTATTTATTGACTTCTAAAAAACATAATATTGTTAAGTTCAATCTACTGTTATTTATCTGTATTTTTTAATATGTCAGAAACCTTCGTAGTCATTTAATTGTATAAACTATAAGATAATTGACACTATTTTTAAAAAAATTGGTCTTCAAAAATTTGAGCCTTTAAATTGGGGTCCTGTTCCATGTCACTAGATGGACATACAAAGAGGCGGGCCCCTACTCGTGTAATAACAAAAGTCTGCTTGAGTCAGTCCCCCAACCATACATACATACATCCTAATTGTAGAATTCTAAGTTGCTAACTTAGAGTTTTTCATAGGTTAGAGTCGAAAGACTTTGAAGATGAATGTAAAGCAAAGATAATGTTCTATAAATATTAGTAAGAGTTTCATACTTATCACAAACATTATATTACAAAAATACTAATACGTGCGAACTCTACAATCATGGTAATCAACAAACTAACTAACTAGCATAATTTTAAAATAGAAAAAATGCTATTTTTACACATACAATCTAGCACTAACAAAGAACTTTCAAAAGTAATAAATTACCCAAAAACAAATTAATTAATTAATATGAATAATCTTGCTCTCAAGTGCTCTTGATGGCTTGGCAGTGATTTGCTTTAAAGGAAATGCTCTTAGATAGTATGATGCTATTGCTGATCATCTTCTGTCTAAACTGCTGGCCCGGTATCGGGTTCGGGTCGGGTGAAGTATCACCCGCATCCGTCACTCGGATATATCATTCATCATCCGTCCATTCGTTACCTGTTAATTCTTCATCGGTCATCCGTCCATCCATTATCCACGGGTGATTCGGGTGATCGAGTGATAATCGTTTCTTTATCATAAATAATAACTTTTATAATGAATATAAATTATTTTTGTATTGCTAAAGGTAAAATTTCTTTGTATTTTAAGAAACTTTACTCCAACGTAATCAAATATTCCACCAATATCAATCATAAAATAAACATAATTTTGCATTGTATGAAAGAGACAACAAAAATGGAATATATTTTTTTGTTTTCTTAAAAAAATCTATAAAATTTGTTTGGTTACTTAAAATAAAACAAGGTGTAACTTTAAACGGATGATGGATCGGGTGACAAATGAAAAGACTACATCCGTCACCCGATCTGATCCGTCATCTAATCCGATCATCCGTCACCCGATCCGTCATCTATATATTTTAGGTTTTCATCCGTTTATTTAAGTCGGGTGGACCGGGTTAACGGATATCCATTTAAAATTGTCATCCCTAGTCTGAGATTCGACCATCTAACTAATTTAAGGGTTGAACACAGTTGATATCTATCCTTCGAGTGCAAATACAGAACCCCTGACTTGCAAATGTTGAATCATTAGTTGAAGAAATTGGGCCACACTCTTAACTCGTGGGATCACCTTGAGCGCACAACTTACAACTCGTAATCAGTTTGTTACGATTCTTCAAGCTAGTTTAACAATCTTCCTAAGTTACTCTTATGTGGGATAACCTATATTGCTAACTTACTATACAATGTTGTATTCTTGCCGAGTGGTGTTTCGCCTAAATAGTCATATTCAATGATTGTATCAACAATGAGACTATCACAAGACACCAGAGTACCAACACTAACAATTTTATATTTAGATATATTCATGATTTTCATTCCCTTGCTTAATGTTTTACACCTAAGACACACCCATTTTTAGATGTCACAACACTAGTAAAAACACACTAATCCTTAGCAATTACAATAGATTTTACCAATTGATTAAAGAGGGCAAAATCTAGGGTTTATCTCTCCCTTGGCCAAATCTCAATTTTACAAAATTATGAAATTGAGAGAAACCATAAATGCACATAGGTGATCAATCTAGCACACTCGATAAATTAGAGAGATAAAATAACTATATTAAGCAAATTTGGTATTACAAGCATGTTTGGGGGATTTAGTGTCAAACCCCCATCCAAGGCACAAAATGGGTTTACACAAACTTTGGTACTACAAAGAAGAGAAAGAGGAAAGAGATAGCCATTAATGGTGGTGGTTGAGCTTTGGAGTCCCTCTCTCTTCTCTTCTTCTTCTTCTTCTCTTCTTCTTCTTTTTTTTCTCCTCCATTTCTTTCTTCTTGTGGTCGCCTCTGTATTTAGAAAACGGGGCTGGAGTGCGGGTGTGAGTGAATGAGAATTTTGATTCTCAAAACATGTGTATTGTCGAGTCTAGGTGTCTCTGTGTGTGGACCCGGACCATGTCAAAATTTCAATAGAGAGCTCAACAAGGGGTTGGTCCAGGTTTGTAAACCCATACACAAACCCATACCACGTCGAAATCATGCTAGTAGCTTCATTAAAGGGTTAGAAACCCGAACATAAACCCGGACCAGGGTGGAGACAAGGCAGAAGGTTTAGCGGGGGTTGGTCTAGGTTTGTAAACCCGGACACAGCTCCAAACACTCCAGAATGCAAGTTTTACTCCCCTTTGGTCCCGTCTTGGTCTCGAACTTCGTGGCACACATCTCAAAGTCTCGTATAAGCATCAATTCAGCTCATTTTGATCATTCCATTGTGCTCAAATGATCTTTTACCTAAATTATATCCATAAATGTATAAGTTCACTAATAAATACCTAGTATTCTATAAAATAGTGAAAATACGTTATAACCCAAGTATAATGTAGGTGAATATAAACCTAATAAATGCATATCTTCACCACTTATCACCATGCACCACCAAACCTTTATAAGTAATAAGAATTCACACCACCGTAAGTAAATACTCATTTTATCGTGCCAAGGGTTTAACCAATACCACAATACACAAGCATCCGCAGGTACACTGGCCCAAAGACAAAGGGCACTATGGCCCTCGGCCCCTTGGATATTCCCTTGGGCACACCATTCTTACGACAAAGGACACTATGGCCCTCGCCCCCTCGGTTTAACTCAATACTTCTCACCCTATGTCCTTAAGTGTGCATACCCCCTACAGGTCTTCAGCCCATATAAATATCGGATGGTCCAGTACAAAAGAATAATTTAGTACTTACACCCTTCAATAACTTCATTTTTTGTAATACAAGAATGTTATTGTTTGGATTATATTATTTGTCAGTTTTATTGGTTTGGATTAATTATATTATTTGGGAACATTATTGTTTTTTCTTTGTCCTTCGTTCTAATTAATACAAGTATTTCATAGTTTTGATCCACAATTTATATAGCAACTCAAATATAAGAATGTTTTTTTGACTTTCAAATATAAGAATGTTTAAGTACACTTTAAAAATGGCGCTTCATATTATAACATGAATTAATAAATATAAGTTGATAATTGATTGCTCTACGGTATAATTTCCTCTTGATAATATACTCCAGCTAACAACAATACATATGCATTCACCAAACTAATCAAAGTGCATTCCCTCCCCTAATGTCATATGTAGGAAGAAAGATACAAGTTACAGGTTACTAGTGTTCTTCATCATACCATGGTACATATCACTGGCGGTGAATTATGTAAGATAAAATAATAAAAATTAAAACAATTAATGTATGTGATGTATAGAGTTAAAAAGTAAAACTAATGAGATAAACTGTTTTTAATACGCCCATAAGAGATTATAATGTTGTCGTCGAATGATTATAATGTTTTCTTTAATTAATTAATAATATAGTTATAATTAACTATAATCAACGACCAACCGAGGATTTTTATCAATAATACAAATGGAATCAGACCTTTTGTTCTTTTGAAAGTCTCTATTTTTTTGAAGTTTTGATAATCGTGTATCTTGTTGATGTGGGATTTAATTATATAGAGTATAATATATATGTATCATTTCTTACCGTGCAAGTTTAACGAGGGAGTATTAGATTTTGTAAATTGTACTAAATTTATCTATATAATTAAATGTATATGTATGATAATACTTCACTTTGTTTTTTAAACTCATCCATTACCTCATTACGAAAAAAGGCTTGTTTTTTCCTTCTAAAATACCTTTTGTTTATATCCGTTTCTAAATTATGATAACAACTTGAGTTTTTAATTACTAACATCCAAATGATACCTTAGAGAATAGCATTAGTCGATAGTATCATATGAGCTTAATCATACCTTTATACTTTTTGTGTGTGTGTTTTGTTAGTTACTTAATTTGCATCGATGATAAATGTTGTAGGTATTTGTGAATTGTCCTTGTGGGATGCTTAAAAATAAGCGGAAAAGTTAAAAAATAGGGGAGACTATGTCGAATTTTTTTAAAATTTTATTTGTTTTAACTAAAGTAGTGTTTGATCAGTATAGGCATGAGACCCGATAGATTGTGGATGTACGATGAGAGAACCTTTGAGAGAGGTAGAATCTCTGCCGAATGGCTGAGGAAGATGGAAGAGTTTGTCGCTTTTGCACTACAACACCCTGAATGTATGGAAGATGGTAAAATTAAGTCCCCTTGCGACATGACAAGGTGTAGAAACAGACAGTATCTCAAGCCTGATGTCGTTAAGGTTCATTTAGCACAGAAAGGTTTTATGTACAATTACTTTGATTGGATATTCCATGGAGAAGATAACACACCCGTACAAGCTACCTCGAGAAGCACTACGCCTAATGAGGTTCCACATGTTGAAATGTTAGAGCAAATGATTGCACATGCTGTAGGTGAGGTTCCAGAAGAATTTGGGGATACATTTAATTTTATGGAGGAGGTTGAAGAGGATACAGAGGATACTCCAACTCCTGAGGCTAAAAATTTTTTTGAGTTGATGGAACATGCTAAAAGAAAGTTATTCAGTGGCATGCATCATAGTGTACTATCTATCACCACTGAATTAATGTCCATTAAGAATGACTACCAAGCACCTCAGGCATTGATTGATCGAGTTTGCAAAACCTACTGCGAGCTCCGTCCAGAAAACACTGACATTCCAAAAAACTTCTACGAAGCAAAGAAAATCATACGTGGTCTTGGGTTACCTTATGAAGAAATCGATTGTTGTTCCGAACTATGTATGATTTTCTGGGGAGAAGATAAAGATCTGGATGTATGCAAGTTTTGCACTCGTCCCAGATACAAGCCCATCAAAGAGGGGACAAAAAGGAGAAAAAGTAAGGTACCTTTCAAGAAGATGCAGTACTTCCCTCTCATTCCAAGGCTGAAAAGGCTTTACGCTTCTCCTGCAACGGCTACCGATATGAGATGGCACGCAGAACACAAAATGGAAGATGACAACATGTGTCACCCCTCCGACTCAAAAGCGTGGAAACACTTTGACCAGATTCATGCTATTTTTGCTTCGGAGTCTAGAAATGTCAGACTTGGGTTATGTACTGATGGTTTCCAACCATTTACTGCTTCTGGAAGACAGTACTCTTGCTGGCCAGTTGTAATTACACCATATAATTTACCGTCTGGGATGTGTATGAAAGATGAGTTCTTCTTTCTTACAGTTTTTGTTCCTGGCCCTAAAAATCTTAAAGGAAAGATTGATGTGTTTTTACAACCTCTTATAGCTGAGTTGCAAGAGTTGTGGGCTGGAGTCACAACATATGATGTGTCCAGAAAGAAAAAATTTCAAATGAGAGCTGCATTGATATGGACCATAAACGACTTTCCTGCGTATGCAATGCTATCAGGTTGGAGCACTACTGGTAGACTGGCGTGCCCACATTGCATGGAAGATAGTGACGCATTCACATTGCGTTGTAGTAAGAAGCAGTCGTGGTTTGACAACTCCAGAAAGTTTCTTCCTCCAGACCACAAGTTTCGTAATGATAAAATGTCTTTCCGTAAAGGGCACAGAGAGACCAAGGTTGCCCCACATTTCAAAACTGGTGACGAAATACTTGCAGAGTTGAATCGGATGGGTTTAATGAAGGTCACTGAGATTGGTTCGGCTGAAGTAAATGTTCAAATTGCTAAAACTTGTGGATGGAGTAAAAGAAGTATCTTCTGGGATCTACCGTATTGGAAAGATTTATTGATCAGACATATTATAGATGTGATGCACAGTGAAAAAAATGTTTTTGAAAACATATTCAACACAGTTGTAAATGTGAAGGACAAGACGAAAGACACATTTAACTCGAGGCATTATGTGAGTTGTGATTGTTATCAGATTCTGATATGTGCAATATTGGATTGTATATGTGTGGGCAAATGCATAAAAACAGGGGAGGTTATGTCAGATTTTTTTAAGCCTTGATTGATTAATCATTATCTGATTCTGACTGAACAATCCTGGTTTTTATGTGTGGGAAATGTAAAAAAACAGGGGAGGTTCTGTCAAATTTTTTAAAGGCTTGCTTCTAATTTAATCAAGTGTTTTTTTTGTAGACTAAGAAATACAGTACACAACCGGATGCTTACACATTGTTCATACACACTCATTCGAGCAAGGATGAGCATGGAAACAGTGTGCCTGTATGCTCCAAGGTCGAGGACACTACTGTAAGTGTTTTAATTTAACTTATTTAAGTTGATTACATTATTGAAATTTATTCATTAGCGATGAGTACTAATTATATATATATATATCATTGTGTTATGATTATGAAGCATAAATACGAAGAGTTGTTAGATGCTGCCACTCAGGAGTCAACCACTCCTGATGATCCATCTCTGCAAGCCACACCAGTAGACCCTAATGAAATTTTTTATAAGGCTGTTGAAGGGAAATCCAGAAAGCAGAGGGTCTACGGTGTGGGTGAGCTAGCACCGGCGTACTTCCCTGATTCATTTCACTCCACCGGCACTAGCTCACGTGCTTCCGGCAAAGACCATAGCACATACGAGTCCATGAAGATGGAGATTGAGCAGGATCTGAGTCAGAAGTTCGATGAAAATTACAGGCGGCAGGTTCGTATTGAGGAGAGGGAAGCGGTGCGCCAGGAGATGTTCAGCGAGGAGATGCAGAGGATGATACGAGCGCAGATCTCTCAAATGTTTCCCTCTCAGCAGAGCCGACCGTACAGTGATCCTGGTGCTGGCTCTAGTACGGGTGGATAGGGTCAGTGGCCTAGAGATCCACATGATGGCTCAGGTGGTTCGGGTGGTCCGGGTGATCATATGGGATATCGTCCAGGGGATGGACATGGTTGGGGGGGGGGGGGGTATTAGATAGATATGACATTTGACTTTATTAGCTTGAACTATGTCTGTATCAAATTCGACTGCATTACTTCATGGTATTGCTTATTTGGTGTGATTGTGTTGACTGAACATTTATTTTTGGTCTGTTAGTGAGATTAATGAGTACAACTGTTTATGGTATTGCATATTAAAGGTGGATATGAATAAAATGTGTTATATGTCCACATTTACAGGTGAAAATATGTCTACAAATTAAAATATTAAATATATTTTTTAAAAAATGAAAACAGATTAGCGACGGAATAGCGACGGAATGTCCGTCACTAAAAATTAATCAGAAAAATATAAATTTCCGTCGCCAGTTTAGCGACGGGCAGTTCCGTCTCTAATCCGTCGTCAATATTATTTAGCGACGGACGACTCCGTCTCTAATCCGTCGTTATTTGGCGACGGATGACGGCTTCCGACGCGACTTTGATTTAGCGACGACGGCATTAGCGACGGACAATTCCGTCTCTAATCCATCGCTAATATCATTTAATGACGGATTAGAGACGGAATTGTCCGTCTCTAATGCCGATTTTTCTAGTAGTGAAAATAATTTTTAAAACCACGTGAGTTTAGTGTGTAATTTCACTAAACATCATAGGTGGGGATGTAATTTTTCCATAATTTTATATCTGATTTGTTAGTTTCAATTAATAATTGTGAATGATAATGTATGCATGATCGAAGTTTAATGGTTTATAAAAATGAGGCCAATGTGTATGCATGACATAGAGTGTATGGTGGATTAGGTTTGGAAATTGGGTGGAGGCCTTAATAAGAAGAAAATTTCAGATGTCTCCTTTATTTTTCAAAAAAACAAGCGAAGAAAGTAGTTTGTCTTACGGGAACAGTGGTTGTAACTTTTAACTAGTGATCATTAAGTATCTATCGCGAATGAAATATTAATATTTTTGTAACCAACTTTTTCGTACTATTTATGTTTCACTGATACACTGTTTGAAGTATTGCTCCTGCCAGCACTGTCATGCCAAACAAAGCCAAACCAAACTGTCTTTAATACTTCCTCCGTCCCAGGTCGACCGTCCTATTTACTATTTGGATATATTGTTTGACTTCAATTTTTAATATATAAGATAAATTAATTTTGAAAATTTAAGTTTTACATATGATTCCTTACATGATAAACTATATAATACAAAATTTAGTTTTATAAAATTATTTTATCTTATTTATATGTTTAATACTGAGGTGGAAAAACATGCCAAAAAACAAACAGGACACTTATGACGAGGTAGTAGCCGCTAACTTCACCCGAGTTCCAATAATCAGTGAGTAAAGTATTGTCTCTTCAGAAACTTATAAACAGTTAGCTATCTTCTAAGCTGACACTTGACCTAAACTATTAGCAGCGCCAGCAAATGATGTAAAACTACGAGAAGGAATGAAAAAAACGGCAGAACTGAAGAAGACGAAGAACAAGTCATATTTTCAAGCAAGAAAAATGTGATTGGGATATGAGAAAAAAGAGTTTTATGTAGTTGGTTCCATCATGCAATATTAACATTTGCGGCCAGACTACAGAACAAATGTGTACAACTAACAGTCTCAAGTCACTATTTGAATCACCCAATCCAATGAAAAGACAGCACTATAGGTACAAGTAGCCACAGAATATAATCAAGTTGTATTTCAGTGCAGACAGAAGATAGCCCCACGATCGACCATCAAATCTGAAGGAGGAGGAGGAACCTAAAAGAGGAGTGTTACCAAACTTGAAACCGTACGGTTAATTAAGCTAAGCACCAGCAACTAAAAGTGAGTTCAGCTACCGCTTCAGAAATTAGAATCAATGATTTCAAAAGTGAAGTCAACTAATATTACTCTCCGAGGTAAAAATACAGGGATTAATACTTTAGAATGGAGGGAGTAGTAGCTAAATTAGTTTAATGAAGGCAACGCAAGGTAGTTCATAGAGACATGTACAAACCTGCAACGCTAGACGTGATGCACAATGAAGAAAGTAACTCAATCAAAGATTGCTGATTATGATGAGCCATATAAGGATTCTTCAAACGAAACATACACGGATCTTAAACCTATCTCTAGAACTAGCTAGCTAGGTAGGTACAAAACTAAGCAAGTAACCAGCCTGAATCGAATAAAGCTTACTACATATATGTGATTACATGCACTAATTCAAGAAAGATTAATGATGGCATAAAGACAAGTTCGATTATATAATATAGATAGTATAGTAGATCGATTGAAACAAAGACAAAACCTCATGTGATCTGGATAATGATCTAATCAGATGGGAAATAGACAAAATACCAAATTATTCCCACCAGATCATATATAATTTCTTAATCACGAGCTTTCTTTTGATAAAATATAGTATATTTCTTCACCTTCCCCTAGATTAAGATTGTAGTTGTTGTCGTGCCCTCGTCTCAAGTTGCACCTTCATAAACATACCCAGTAGCCGCGCCGCGTGGGAACATCAAAACCATCCTATGGTCCAGAACCTGATGATGCGGTTGACGGTGGAACGAATACATTGTTCCTATATTATCAACGTTATCAGTAGTTGCAACAGTGCCGCTAGCGTTGAGTTGCGTCATCGGCGCCATCGGTTGTTGTGGAGGTCTTTTCCGTTTCTTCTTCTCATAACTGATACCCCGGGCTTTCGACTGTTGATCTCTAACCTCCCTGAGGAAAAGCCTAACAGCACGGGCTCCAAACGGGTTTGTTTCGGGCTTCCCACCATTCTCTTCAAAGGCAGCCCGTAGCCTACCGATGAGGGCGTCGAGGCTTCCCCAAGCTTGCCGTAAAGGACATGGGCAGGGAGCTGGAGGGTTTGGGTGACCGTAGAAAGGGCAAGGCGGGGCGTGAACCTTGGTCTTACCAAACTGGTCGAGGTAACGCAGGAATTCCAAAACGTGAGCCCCACTGCACCTGGATAGTGTGAGTGGTGGTTTGTGGTTCTTGAGGTACTGTCCGAAGGTGTTCCAGTCGCGTCGCTTCTGGTTCTCGTACCGGCTTGAGGAAGAGGTTGGGGAAGAGGCGGATGTGCTGTTGGTGGGAGAAGTGATAGTGCTGGCGGAGGAGGTAAGCGGCGGTGGTGGTGAGTTTTGTTGGTGGATGCAAGTGGAGGTGATGTACGGAGGAGGGGCGAGGGAAGTGAAGGTGAGCTCGTGATGGTTGTGGTTACTTGAGTCCATATGTTGGGAATTTGGTTGGGTGTCTTGCTCCGGCGGTGATTGGATTTCTTCTGTTTCCGGAATAGTGGTTGATTGACGCTGACTGCAGACACGCATAGAATGGGGATGAAAGGGGAGAGAGAGGAGGTCGAGGGTTCGGGGATAAAGGAGAGAGGGTATATAGCACTACTAATCCGATTTGTCTTTATCATAAAGAGAATAATATATGTCATTGATATAAAATTATATATATCATGGGTATATATAATATTAACCATAATTATATATAAATAACAATCATCATATCTTAATATAAAAATAATTATTAGTAATAAATTTAAGTGAATTTTAATGTTTATAAACAAAAACTTTCTTATGTGGTTTTTAGGATGTGTGGTGTATGGTAATCCTTTTTTAGCTTGTTTTTATATTTTATAATGTCGTCATTGACTCGACACATTTTAAAGATTTGTGGTAACGACCTTAAACCCTTCACTACATACCCTAAAATAGGTTTTCATTGTTTTAGCTTTCCTATGGTGGTATTTAAGATCTATGCTGATTAACATGTTCAAGTATATGTACAACTATAATCTTTTATTTATTAGTTTAAGCTTTTATATACAAAAAATTGTTACCATAGACATTAAGATATGTAAGCCATGTATACATAAATATATATGCCATAGCTAAATAAAATATTGGCCACAGTTGTATATCGTTAATATTCCATTGCTTGTATAAAGGGTTTATGGTTTAGGGTCTTACAATGCTTGTATTACAAACCCTAAAAATGTTTTCGGCATTTTTTAACTAATCATATAGTGGTTTTTATGGTTTGTGGTATAGGGTAATGTTGGTGTAGAGTAATCTTAAAAAATCATTTTTGAGGCTGGCTACTGAGCCTATAGCTTGTATTCTGTCGCCAACAGCCTATGAGTGCATTTAGTAATTTTGTAACTGCAAATAATAACTTCTTTAAAATATTATTATTAGTTATCTGGTGGCTATCAGTTTTCATATATATGGCTAATATTGTCCTATAAATATGGCTAACATTTTTTACTCTGTATGGCTGACATTAATGCATTTATGTAAAGGCAATTTAGTGTCCTTTAGCATAACCACACCCCTACATGGCCGCATTCTTTTGTTTGACGGATAATCTAGCTGATAGTTAATATGACAATTGATGTATGTGACATACAATGACAATAAACTAACTGATCAAATAAACTCGATGCAAAAGAATGAGCCATAGTAGAAGCAGCGTTTTTACTTCAAAAAAAAAGTTTTTTTTTTTTGAAACTTGGATTTATATTAAAGAGCACAAAGGTTTAGTACAAACTCCGTAATAGAATCCGGACCCCATGAGCCGTGCTCCTGAGAACAACGGGCATGGTTCGCTAACATATGAGCTGAAAGATTTTCAGTTCTAGGAACATGAAACCAACATATTTGGTCGAAAGTTGAAGTATTGGTCTGAATTCGGTTTAGGATATCCCTTGTGGACTGTGGAAGAGAAGTGGACACACCCGAAGAGAGGTAATGGATTTGCAGTCTGTAAGAACTCTGATTTTTCGACAATCCATTGTGTTAGCAGTAGCGACAGCGGCCTCCACTCCAAGAGCTTCACAATCAAAACTAGAATAAGCCCCCATAAAACCGTGAACACCAACACGCAGCAACGTATTGCCCTTCCTGGCAATGTGCGCAAACCCGACACGTGATTGCAAATCCATACTTGCATCAACCCAGAAATCTAACCAGTCCTGATTGCAGAGGTGAAGTTGATGCTGCCTGTACGGTGTTACATATTATTTATCAAGTTAATCATTACTAGTAGATTCTTATTTAATCTACATTTTATCCATATCATATAAGTTTTAATGTATATTTTTTAATATGACATAGTACTATATTTTCTGCGTACGATAGATCATAGGCTGGTTATTAGTCTCCCCCCTCTTGACAGACAAACTTCGTCAAGTTTTAAATTTTCGATAATTAACCAAATATTTATTTACTAGTGGCTTATTTTATAATGTGTTTATAAGGGTGTTGATATTTATCGCTGTTATTAGTGTTACTAATTGTACAATTGTAAGTGTTTGAGGTATTTTATTTAAAATAAGAAATTTTTAAATACTTCTAACATTTCAAAATAAAAAATATATAATAGATGAAAAAAATCATATAGTTTAGATTCATTATACACAATTTGAATATAAATTAAAACAAAATTTAAATTCATAAATAAAAGTAATTGAATTTTTTTAATTAATATTTTGCTAGATTGAAAATAAAAATACGGATTTTTGAACTAATTACTTAGTTTTTTGTAAAAAAAATCATAATAAAATTACTTAAGGTCTTATGAAGTATTAAAATTATGTTCCAGTTAATTTAATTTGTGCTGAAACAAACTATATCTAGTTCGGGTGTAAAAATACCCTTAAAAATCTCATGTTTAGTTGTTAATCTAACATGCTTCTTGATGTAAAATATTTTCTAAAAAAATGTAAATTTACAAATATTAGTAAACTAATATTCTGAAATAATATATATTATAAAAATATAAATATAAATAAATACTATTTTAAAAATTAATTATACTAATAAAGTAGTTTCTTTAAACAATTAATGTTATGAATATGTAGTAGTTTTGTGAAAGGATTATAATCTCCACGAGTACCTTGATCATTCTTAAAACTAACTAGCTAGCAAACAAAATTTGTAATGCAATCACACTACATTCCCAACAATTTCTAATTGGTAGTCATAAGACAATATTGACTCTAGTAGTCATTCGTATTGACATGCATGTGACATATTTAATAGTAGTATATTTATAACATTTAGAGGTGATTAATGTCTGAGTCCTACTTGAATCCCTGGTGGATTCTCCTTCTAATAATAGAACTTATTTTTTTGATCAGGGAAACTATATTACTCACTAAGACCGGAACGGTCAACATCCAAAAAACGTAAGGTTACATTCGGTGGGTTCTTTAAAATATCCATGACTCATTGATGCATGTAGTAGTTTAATGCTTCTTTGAATATTAATATTACACACACGCGGATTTTTCATGGCCTATAACATAACTAGATCTTGTAAACATATATCGCCTTATACATCAAAGAATTTAATTTGTAAAACTACAATAACATTTGAAGACTTCAAATTTTACGAAAAAAATACTTGTGGTTTACTCTTGCCACCAAATGTCCCATTGTTTTATGGACTGCGGCGAAATATTAATGGTAGCACTAGCTTCTACTTCAATTATAAAGAATAGATATAAATTTTCACCTTTAATATATACATATATAGTAAATTTTACATGTCACACAAACCAATTAGCGTATTTACACTAATTAATCATCTTTTTTTGGGTCTACTTATAATTTTAGCCATTAAAATATGTTTCAATTCTTTTGCGAACGTATAAAAACAGAATTATCTAATCAACTTTTTTTCTCCATACTTCAAACCTAAATTCTTAGCTACATGTCATTGTAGATATTCTGGCTACATCCAGGATATTTTAGTCAAATTAAAATAAAAAATATCTTTATAGTAGGGTAATTTTGTAATTAATTAAATATAGTGGGACAAAACTGAAAATAGAAGAAGGAGCAGAGCGTAAGCGTCAATTTTTTTTTTCCATTTTTTTCTTTTTATTTATCTTTATCCCACGACAATAATTTAATAGTTATAACTTTTAATATATAAGTCCAAAAAAAATGATATCATTATTCATCTAAATCCAAGCTCTTCAAAATAAGACCAGTCATGGATATGTTTTGACAACTTTTAAAAAATTTATTTTTACATGTATATGATGATATTTTAATGTGAGGATGTATGTACATATTTTAATGTGAGAATGTACATATTTTAATATGACAATGTACATGTTCTAATGTGAGAATGTACATGTTCGTTAATGAACATCTATACATGTTTGTATGGCCATCTGTACATGTTTGTATGACCTTCTGTACATACAAGTGTTATTCCTTATATGTACAGGTTTTAATCTAAGGATGTACATATTTAATGATTCGTACAGGTTTATATGACTATCTATATGTTTTTAATGCGAGGATGTACATGTTTTTACATGAGGATGTACATGTTTTAGTGAACATTTGTACATATTTGTATGACCATCTGTAAAAGTTTTCTTTTACGTTCTATGCTCCATATACATGCAAATTTTTTTAAAAAAAGTTGTCGAAATATATCCATGACTGGTCTTGTTTTAAAGAGCTTGAATTTAGGTGAACAATGATAATTTTGTTTTTCATTTTAAACTTATATATTAAAAATTACAAACAATTTAAAGTTTTTATGATAAAGAAAAGAAAAAAAATAAAAAAATCTTTTAAAAAAAATAAATAAAAACCGGACCGCGCGCACGGGATATCATTCATTAGTTGTTAGCTGCCAACATCTAAAAATATGTGACTAAATGATGTAACATCAATATGACTTTTTGTTTATAGAAATATTTGTCCTTTAACTTTTTTAGCTATATGAGTCTCGTAACTTAGACCACATTTTGCTGGATTATATAACTAGTCTTTTTACTTATTCTATTCATATATCATATATAACAATTGGCACATCCATTTTTTACTTTTTATTTTTAAAAAAAATTTCTCTACTTTTTCAAATTTAGCTCAATTGAATATATAACATGAATATGAGTTTGTAATTTTTTTTTTGAATTTTCATGAAATGTCATTAAATTTTTGGCTAATTCATAAAATGCCCCAAAATAAAAATAAAGTCACAAAATGCTACTATATTTTTATAAAAGTTTATGAAATGTCAATATAGTCATTGACTAGAAAAAAAAATACTCCTACTAGTAAACAAAGTACGTTTAAAGTTCACAATATGTCCCTAATAAATTCAAAAAATTTCACAAAAAATTCAACATACTATAAAAATATAAAGAATATATAAAAATTCAAAAATATTTAAAAAAATGAAAAAAATAAAATTTTGAACATTAAAAATTTTCTAGATTTTTGCTGAAATTATTCATTACCATAAAAAGATTTTATAATTTTATACCATAAGAAGAATTTAAATACCATAATTATACCATATTTTTTAAAATATATTTTTTTCTACCGGTTTAAATTATTTATTCAAAATAAATTATATAATATTTTTAAACTAATATTTTAAAAAAATATTTAAAAAGTTTATATTATATTTTGTAGATGACTTGATGACATAATATTTTGTAAAATATTTTAAAAATTTATATCCCATTTTGTAGATAACATTATGACATAATATTTTGTAGATAACAAAAAAATATTATGTTGTAAAGTTATCGGCAAAATACAATATAAATTCAAAAATTCAAAATATTAGTTAAAAAAATAAAATGTTTTCTTTAATAAATAATTTAAATTAGTAGAAAAAATAATTAAAAATTGTGTAGTAAAAATTATGGAATTTAATTGGTTTAAATTGTAGTATTTACTTAGTATAAAGTGATATAAATATTGGTATAAATTATGTGCATAAAATATTATATTCTTTTTCATGATACTGAATAATTTTAAAAAGTCTAGAAAATATTTTATTTTTTCAATATTTTCAATATGTTATGATATTTTAATATATTTTTTATTTTATTTGTCAATTTTTGTAATATTTTATAATTTATATATATTTTGTAATTTTATAGTATTTTTATTTTATCATATTGTTAACTTTAAAATTATTTTTCTAAATAGTAGAGGCATTTTATCTTTTTTTTTTCTAAATTAATAACTATAGTGGTATTTATGAACGTTTACAAAAGTATGGTGACATTTTATAGTTTTTGTTTATATGACATTTCATTATAGAATGATATTTCATCAAATTTCTTTTTTTTTCAAGGAATATGAGTCCGGTAAAATATTTCAAAACAAAAGTCTAACAAGGGAAAATTAATGGGATACCACTAAAAAGTTTGTTAATTGAAAAAATACCACAGTTTTTAAAAAAGTTTTCCATATATGACAAAAAAATAATTTTAATTCTCAGATATCACAAATTACTAACCTAAAACCTTCTAAGATCTAAATACCATAAATACTATAGTTCACAGTATACCACATAAAAATATTTAATTCACAAGATACCACAACATTTATTAATATATATATTAAAAATAGTAAAAAATAATAATTTATAGATTTATTAATATATAGGTTGAAAATGTATAAAATTAAATATACCAATTATATAATTAGAAAAATACTAAAAATAAAAAATACCAAGTAATTAAGAGAATATTTTTTATAATATTTTTAACCTAATATTTTTTAATAATATAAAAAATTATTTTTATATAAATTAAGATTGTAAAAAAATAAATTATCATTCTCTTTAATATTTTTGTCAATTTTTTATTCAAGTATGTGGATTCTCTAATATAATTATACCTTTTATTATTCTTCATATTTTAAAAAGATTTTCTTATTATATATATGGTATTTTTTATTTTTTCAATTTTAATCCTTATATAAGAAAATTTTAGATTTTTCTACTTAATTTTTTAAAAAAGTATTAATAATTTTTGTTTTTTTAATTAAAGATATATAAAGTGATATTATATTAAAATATTATATACTATATATAAGCTAAATAATTTGACCAAAAATAAATAAAACAATAGTTAAGAGTACTATAGTCTATTATTTTTTTATAATATCATTTCATATATTTTAATTCAAAACAAAAATTAATAAGCATATGTTGAAAAAGTAACTGTAAAAATTATCGTTCTTCATTGAAAAATAAAATAATACCATATATATAATAATAAAATCTTTAATGAATTATAAAATTATTATATACTCCCTCCGTTCATTAATATCTGTCGTTTTAGAGGGTGACTCTTGTTCAAAAATATCTGTCATTTTAACTTTTTGACACACTCCCTTCCACTTTTACCCCTACTATTCAATATAAAAGTAATTATTAGCTAAATGGAAAAGTAAAAAGTAGGGGCACATGCGTCATTGTCCTACTTTTCTTAATAAGTGTGCAAGTTTCTAAAATGACAGATAATTTGTTGAACGGAGGGAGTAATATATTAGAGAAACACATATAATTTATTTTTTATAATTTTGATTTAATTTTTTGATAATAATATTTTATGTTACTAAAAATACTATGAGTAAAAATATTATAAAAAATTTGAATTATCATTCTTGTAAATATTTTTTATTTTTAATTAAATTTTTTAGCTTTTAAATGATACTCCCTCCGTTCATTAATATCTGTCGTTTAGGATGTGATTCTTGTTCAAAATATTGTCATTCTAGCTTTTTGACACACTCTTTCCACTTTTACCCTACTATTCAATATAAAAGTAATTTTATCTAAATGGAACAGTAAAAGTAGGGGCACATGCGTCATTGTCCTACTTTTCTTAATAAGTGTGCAAATTTTCTAAAAGAACAGTTATTGTTGAACGGAGGGAGTATATAGTTTCTTTTATATTTTCAAAAATTTTAATTATATATGTGGTTTTTTATTTAATGAGTAATTTAACTAATAAAATAATAAACTAAAAATTTTATTATTTTCTTATTATTTTTAATATATATTTTATTAATTTTTATGAAATCTTGTAAATTGATAATATTTATATGGTATATTGTGAACCATGTTTATTAAAATAGGGATATTTTAGTTTTACAAAGTTAAGAGTTAATAATTTATGATATATGATGAATAATTGAATGTTAGTTTTTGGTGAAAACTTTTTTTAAAAATGTGTTATTTTATAAATTAAGAATACAAACAATAATAACAATAAAATAAAAATAAAAAGTTTTTTGTGATGGTAGCCCGTAGGTGTACAGATGCACATAATTCCGAGTCCTGCGCATCCGAAGCCATATCTGGTCACTGGCAACTGGTTGTGTGTGCGGGTGGACTGGGAGAAAGAAAAGCTGATCTGAGCTCTGACGCAATTGAGTCTTTGAGTGAGGGGATGGACGACAAGACTGGTGATGGAACAACACTTAGAATTCCCTTTTCTTGTTTTAAATTTCCATAGAGGGTAAAACCGGAGATGGCTTGTTGGAGCAAATTACTTAGAAAAAGTCTCTCAATCGAGTCGTCACAACCACAGACACAAGCCATAATAATATCTTTAAGTAGAGTAGTACATGTTTGCAGTAGAAAGCAGATGCAGTCCTCCTGCCGCACACTTTTTGGATTTTTTTAAAAGTTTAAATTAGGGTGACAATTTTATTTAAACCAAATAATTGATCCAAAATTGACTAAAATTTATAGTTTTGGGTTAAAATTATAATTTATTTAATATTTTAGGTTTATCATTACTCCCTCCTAGAAAATTATTTTAGTTCAAAAATATGTTTTATTCTAATTTTTTGATACATTTTTTTTTCACTTTTAACCATACTATTCAACACATAAGTAATTATTATCTAGATGAAAAAGTAAAAAGTAGGGGTACATGTGTCATTTTCCTACTAATCTTAATAAGTGTTCAAGTTTTTAAAATGACAGATATTGTTGAACGGAGGGAGTATTTTTTTTAGTTGTATGGATCGTAAAGTTTAACCGACTTATTATTATCATTTTATCAAAGAAAAATATAATAAATAGTACCCATAAACTAGTACTATCTCCGTCTCATCCAGAATGTCATATTTACTATTTGAATATATTATATGACTTCAATATTTAACATATAAGATAAAGTAATTTTATAAATCTAAGTTATGCAATAGATTCCTTACATTATAAATTATATCTTCCCAATTTTAGTTTTATAAAATTAGTTTATCTTACATGTTAAATATTGATGTAGAAAAACATGCCAAAAAACAAACAGGACAATCATGGTAGGACGGAGATAGTATTTTATTTTATTTCATTTTCTTTTATAATTGTATTTTTCTTAGTTTATACATATAAAAAACCATTATAATCACTTTTCTTTGCTCGTCCAACAATTTGATAAGTAGTTTTTTCGAGACCGTCAATATTTTTTCTTATATGGATCGGGATAGAATGAATGAAGACCATGTAATCACTAGTATCTCAAGAAATGTAGTGAACATCTGATAAAGTTTATAAGGTATTTGGTTTTGAAAAATGAAAAATTGTACAAAAAAGAGAGAGATATTTAGAAATTTTTGGGTGAAATGGGTTGGGTTTGGGTTAAACAATTTTTATATGAGTTGGGTTAGGGTTAAAAATTAATAACCCGATTATTTTTTGGCCGGGTTTGGGTTAATAGATTTTGAAACGGATTGGGTATGACTTGACTTGACTTCAACCCGACCCATCAACCCGAATTGTCACCCCTAATTTAGATTTTATTTTCTCCGTAAACAACATAACCCGTCCATTTGGTGATCGGTTAATGAAGTTGAATGGCTAATTTGCAAACTACTAAAATATTAGTAAAATTTCACCAAATATCTTAGGTTCCGTTCGGAGTACGCTTTCCTCAGGCATTTCCTTGGCATTTCCTCCTCTGGCATAAGTGGCAAAATGCCAGCCTTACCCTTTGACTATTCGGTGAGGGCTTTTAGGCCTAGGGCATGTTTTACGCCCGGCCGTCGACGTTGAAATCCTTTGCGCCGTTTCCCTCATCGCCCTTCTTCTTCGTTTTCCACTTTCTTTGTCGACCTTCAATGGCGACTTAGGGGCGCTTTGTTTGGCCCATCCGAAATCTGTCCGGATTACATATCTGAATCTCCTTTCTTCTTCGTCTTTGTTCTTTTCTCTATGGTTTTCGGTCTCAAATTGTTGGTTCTCTACACACCAGGTAAGTGAAGGTTTGTGCCCTTAGTTCCTTATCCTTCTTTCTCCAATGCTCATCGGTGGGTCATTTGCATCACCAGCTCTTCTCTGAGCTCTTTATCTCCTAAACTCTTTCGATATCTACGACACCATTTGTTTTTGAGCTTCTCCTGAGCTTGGTAAGTTGATGCCAGATTGTTGATTTTAGTAAGTTGAGAAAAATTATAGGGTTTATACTCTACTATCTAGCTAGATTTGTGTGATTCATAACTGTTTTGAGATGCTGTTATTTACCTACTGATGCGCCTCTTTGCGTCGGTTCTTTAGCTCACCCGTCGGCTGATGCGCCGCTCCTGTTACTCTTTCTCTCGATTTGGTCGCATCTTCATCTTTCCAAAGGTACCATCATCTTTTCAAAGGTACCCACATCTGTCTCTGGTTTGAGCTTAAAATGCATGGTTGATTTGCTTTGCGGTTGTCAATTTGCTGCGAATTGGTTCCCTATGGTTAGAACTGGAAACGTGTTGGTTAGTTTTGCCTGGTTCAAACATTTTGGTTCCTTTTCTTTGCTGGTTCAAAGTAGAACATACAACTTCATTTGGCTACCTGTGACTGATGTTGTTTGAAATTTATGGTTGATTTCATCTGGTGGCAACATTTGTATTGGTTGTCTTGGTTTGAACTTGACAAATTTCTTGAATTGTCTGGCCATGACTAACATGGTTCGACTTATGGTTGATTTCACCTTGTTGGAAACTTGTATTGTTGGCTCACTTACCTGGTTCAAACTTGAACAAATTTCTTGATTTCTCTAGTCGTGACTGATGTGGTTCGACTTCTGGCTGAATTCTCTGGCCATGACTAATGTGGTTCGACTTTTGGTTGATTTCATCTGGTTAGAAGACTAGTATTGATTGCCTTCACTTACCTGGTTCGAACTGAACAAATTGCTTGATTTGGCTGCATATGACTGGTGTGGTTCGAATTATGGTTGTTTTCACCTGGTTGAAACACTTGTATTGGTTCATTTGGCTTACCTGGTTCGAACCTGCTCTAATTAGTCGGTGCTATATTCAAGAACTGAATAACATGTTGAGATTAAAAAATTGCCCATATAAATGTGGACAAGTGTATGAACCCATCACTTGTGTTAGTTAGGAATGGATTAACCTATAATGGTCATCCCATCTTAGGATCTACCTCAACGATCTTGGCCCGGTTACAAAAACGATGATAAAAACAGATAGCGCATAAAGGTAGACCTATTATGGCCGTGGTAGTTATAGGTTAAGTCGTACTGAAATACCCCAAACTTAAATATAGTGGTTAAGATAATTCTAATCCTTATTTAAGAGCCTAATAATGCTAGAGTAATATTGGTAAGGAAAAATAAATCCAAAAGAAATAAATAAACGCCTTAAAAGCGGAGAACGCTAAATAAGCGTTAAATAACCATGGGAGGCATGAGACCTCGGTTAGCGTATTATATGGATTCTAAAGGTTTAATAAGACCTAAATAATATATGGGAACAACTCCCGAAGAAAACGGATCCAAATAATGTATTAAAAGCGTAAACGAACCTTAAAGCGCGTTTTTCGAGGAAACCGGGAAAACGCGACTTTAAGCGGGTCAAATAGACTCGTAACAGTTTTGGTCAACTAAATAATCATTAGTGAATATTAGTGAAGCTTTAGAACCAACAAAATTAATTAAACGAGAAAATTCCGGAAAACGGGTACCGGTTAGTAAAAACTGTAACAACCGGTAAGTCGTGGGGTGAGAATGCAAATAAACAAACTAAGTGTGTCCACTTTGCAAATAAAAATAAAAATGTGAGTGTGTGTGCACATGTGGGCCGATCTTTATTAGCCTCCCCCTCTCTTTATTTTCTCTTATGTGCTAAAAGACAAGCAAAGTAAATAAAAGAAAAAAAAATAGTCTCTCTCCTCCTCACTTTCTCCTCCTCCTCCACGTACCCTCCTTCCTCTCTTTCTCTATTTTCTGAACTCCCTCTTTGCACCTGCGACAGCCATGGAGAAAGGAAGAAACCAACTCAACTTCCTCCTTCTCTCCTCTCTTTGAGTACTCAAACCTTCTCCAAATCCAACAAAAATTATACCATTGCAACACCCTTGCAAAGGAGAACGTTTTCATCCTTTCAAAAATCCAAAAGCTCAACTTTCATTTCGGTGGGTATTCTCCATTTGAAGGTTCAAGTCCACCATTAGAAACACCTTCACCTCCTGATCATTTTGAGGTAAAAACATTCTTGAAAACTCATCTTTTTCTAGGCCTTAAGGGCAAAACGAAAATGCAACTAAACCTTGTTGGTGTCTTTTACTCTAGCCGATTTTGGCTCCATTTTTGGGTGTTGGAATCTTGCTTTGGTCGCCGTCCACCACTCTATCCATTCATTGGAAGGTAATGCTTCATTCTAAATCTCAAACAAGCATAAACCCTAAATTGATGAAGATAGGTTCTAAGTAGTTGCGTATATTGCTATGGGCTGTAGCATTTGTGTGTGATCCCCATTGGAACCGAGGACAAGAAAGAAAGAAAGAAGGAAAGGAAGGAAAGAGGAACTAACAAAACAAGGTAAAACACTCTCACCTTGTGTTAGTTTGTGTATGTTTGTAACAGTTTTTAGTAGAGAAATGAGTAATGGAATTGAGTAATAAGTAGTAGCAATGTGGTAGTGTATTGAGAATGGATAATGTAACGGTTTTGAAGTAATTTAAATGAAGTTTAAAACTTGGGACAACATGGGGTATTGAATGTGTAAGTGTGCAGGAATTTTGTTGTTGTTGTAGTAGTGATAATATGTGAGTATAGTGTATTGTGTAAACAGGTTGTGAGAATTGTGCAGTTTGAGTATTTAAAGAGCAAGTATGTGGATTGTAGGCCTTAGAGCCAAATAATTGTACATGAGTATTGTATTTTGGATTGAGGAAAAATTGGTGTATTGGGATTTTGTATGTGTGCTGGTAGGACCCTTGTATGGGTGTGGCTAGAATAGGCATGAATGTGGTAAGAAGGTGTATGTGTGGCTAAGTAAGAAAAGTAGATGAGCTATGGCAAAATTTTGGTAGGAATATGTACAATTATGGATGACTTGGTGAATGGGAGAACCAAGGTGTGTATTGAAGTTAGTGGAGATATTTAGTAACTATGGATTGGTACTTGTGGTATGAGTATGTGGAAGTGTAAAATCTGTAGCAAGAAGTAGTATAGTGCATAGGAGGAACTAGGAGAAACTAGGTGTGCTTGGAGAGCCTAAAGTGGGAAGTAAACCACCTTGTAACAGATTTTGAAAGGAGCTAGATAATGGGAAGGATTGAGTGGAAGATAATGTAATGAGGATGTTAGTAGTGGTATTGGTAGTAAAAGTATTGAAGGATAAAGGTTAGATTGAAAAATCTGTAGCATAATGTGGAAAAAAAATAGAAAAAAGTAATGTAGGTGTTGGGTTGAAACTTGACAAATGGTGTATAAGTAGTATAGAATTGTATAATGGATTAGGGAGTGAAATAACATGATTTAGATGGCCTAATTGGTGCTAAAACATGTTAGGATGCATGTAGGAAGATTGGGGAAGCAATGGGTGAAATTGGGAAAAGAAAACAAGGCCTGTAGCAAGTTTCTGCTACTGTCCGACCCACAGCTGGATCGGACGCTGGGTCGGACAAGGCCTGAGTAACGAAATAAATTTCTGGAACCGTCCGACCCAGAGCCGTGAGTCGGACGTGGGTCGGACGGGCCTTGAGAAACGACGGTAATTCTTTCTGGAATGGTCCGACCCAGGGCCGTGAGTCGGACGTGGGTCGGACGGGCAAATTTTCTAAATGGCGAAGTTTCTGACTTCGTCCGACCCAGAGCCTGGGTCGGACGGTGGGTCGGACGGAGCTAAGTCACAGAATTGAAACCTTCTGGAATGGTCCGACCCAGAGGTGTATGGGTCGGACGGAACAGTGCTGGGTCGGACGGGAGTAATTTCAGAGGACGAAAACCTACTGGAATGGTCCGACCCAGGGTTGGGTCGGACGGTGGGTCGGACGGCCCAAACACTTACAAAAAAAAATGTTTTATAATATGACTATAGTAATCATATGTATGTATAGGTATATGCCTATACACCGGTATGCATATAAAAGTAGTAATACACCATTAATGAAGTAATAATGGTAAGAAAGTAAGTAAATGTGTAAGGAAGTAAGTTATGAAGTAGTAAAGGAAAGAATGGTTTTATAACCAAGTAAGAAAGTAATGAAGTAGTAAGAATACATTGAAAGTATCAATGAAGGAGTAAGTAGATCAATAATAGATCATTGATCATACTACTTCATGTATGTATAGGAATCCAATAGTTGATCCTCGAAGGAGCCGGTAGTGCGGATACAACGGTGAACGGTATGATTTCTTCATGCTCTGTATCCTAACCTGGTTACCCCGATTTGTGTGCTTATGTGATCACCAATAAGATAAATGCACGAATCGGACTTATACTGCACTTAACTGTGTTTGAACTATTTTGTTCTTGTTGTATCTTCTTGAACAATTAGTTTGTATAATTCATGAAATGAATGAATGGAATTGAGAAGTATGTGTAAGTATCGTGTACTTGAGTATTGTATGTATGTATGGAAATGGAGTATTGACTTCTACTAATTCCTAACCTTCTAACTCCTAACTTGAGTAATGAGTAAATGGAATGAGTAGAAGTCCGATATAGTTTCGGCCACGCGTGAGGATAAGGAAACACAAGAGGTTGGATCCGAATCCTGGCTGTAATCTTTTCCATGGACCAATTCCCTTGAATGGGTAGCATCCTGGATTAGTGGGCCACCTTAAAGCCCGGTGGTGGGATGTAGTAATCCCTGCCCGGAGGTCATACCGACTTAACTGGAAGTAAAGTATGTAAGAAGTAAGTATCGTATGTGTATTGGTCTTGACTATTGTAAGTCATTGACCGGAGGTAAAAGAGTACCGAACACCCGATAACCCGGGTGTGCAGTAAAGCTAACTGGACCTTGTATGTATTGGAGAATTGTATCTCCGTATTGCGTATGAGTATGTACTGTGTATGTGTATTCTGGAATGGTAAGTAAGTATTGGTTGACTGTATTGTCTCCAAGCATGTATGGTACTGTACGTATGTATGTATCTTGTGCGTAGTATTGTAGTATCGTGAATGAAAGCATGTATGTATGTATGTATGAATGTATGTATTGCAAAATGAATTGCATGTATTCGACCAAATGGTCGGCGTACCCTCGCTAGTACGCGGGGTATGCGGTTATCATATTCAGCGTAAGCTGACCCCCTCGGGGGACCATTTTTAGTGTGCAGGTACCCGGAGCGAATACGGTCAAGGTAAGAGACCGGTGGCGCGCCTTGTAATTAGAAGTATCTAGTTTGTGAGGAATGGGTAGCAGATTGAATCCTAGTAAGTGTGTATGAATTTGGAGAAGTACTGTATTGATTTTGGAACCTAGTAAACTCGGTATGCGTAGTGTATTATCTTGTACGGAGTTGTGAAGTATTGTATTGAATGGAGTACGGTATTGAATGGAGTAATGTATCGAATGGAGTATTGTAGTAATCAGTACGTAATGAGAGTATGTATTGTATTAAGTAGTACTCGGATATTCCGGTCCATCAGACCGATGCTGTATGTAGAAGTAGTAGCCTTGTTAGTCACGTGGGTGACTAACGGCATTGTATCACCCGATGTATGTAAGTATGTATCCGCTGCGTGACTCGGGAAGCAGAGGAGATTGGACGGTAATGATTGAATTAATAGTAGGGGTGTTACAAAAAGTGGTATCAGAGCGAAGTATCGCTCTGATGACTGGAAATACCGAGTTAGGAATACCGAGTTAGGAATTAGAAGCTTAGGGCTAAGGGCTGAGTGTTAGCATTGGAGATATGCTAGTTAGGAACTACCGGAGTACCGGATACCTACAATACCAGTCCCGCCCACCGCAAACCCCATTGTATAACTTGGGAAAGGACGCCAGAGAGAAGAAAAGCTTTCTCATACTCGGGGAAAACCCGATCTGGCAGTTGTGAAGCAATCACACAGTAAACAAGAACCGACGTATGGTAGATTCCAAGAAATGGAAGACCCGGAAGTGATCCCGGTTGAACAACAATAGCCGCACTAATAGCGGTAGTATAAACACTCCAACCACAAGGAGGCTATAACTTGCAACAGCATGGGGCGACATGCTTAGCAGTCGCAGAACCTAGCTAAACAACCAGCAACAGGAAAAGAAGCACTAACCGTGCAACGAAATGGAAACAGGACAGTAATGAAACCCGAGACAAGTCTACGGGACAACAGTAATGGCCAAGCAACACCACAATGGTGAGCTAGCTGGCTAAGGACATAGTCTGGAGTGACTGACTCCAAAACTACAACGCCAAAAAGGTTACAAACCTGGCCAACATAGCTCAGACAGCTACAGGAATATTCACAAGATATAACCTGACATAACTACAACTGTAGTGCCTAAACCAAATCAGGCTCAGTAGCCACAGCCAAAGTGTGGGAATAAGCAACAAGGAACAACACAACCAAGTCAAAGGGGAAGCTCCAAGAATTGGAGAAGTACCCTGATCAATGACAGCTATGTCAGACTCACTGGGGAGTTACTCAGAAGAGTGATTAACCCAAGTAAATGATCAACAAGATCAAAGGAAGAGTAAGCAAGACTACCACTTATGAATGGGATCGGTATAGAATTACCCAAAAACCACCAGTACCGCGCACTTGCCACGGCAAGTGCAGTAAGAACATGAATATGTAAAGGAACACTAACATGTCACAAGTGCATAGCAATGTACGGTGACCAAAACGAAACAACTACAGGATCACACAGCCTAACAACTAGAAGTATGGAACCTTAGAAAGGCCCAACGGCCGGATCACGGTATTTAGAATATACCGGTCAGCGAGAAGCTCGACTTGGTCAAGACCTCAAACATGGCTACGCCATGGAGACTCTTTTAACACCGAACCATAATTTTTAAAACCCAAAATTCTTCTTTCAAAACCACAATCCTTCTTTAAACCTTGGATTTTAAAACCAAACCAACAGAATTACGGTGAGTATCATAGAATGATACAAGAGGGGTTGACAACAGAATACTTCACCTAGGCGTGTGACGAACACTACGAGTGTACCCAATTACGGGATGTGGGACAACCGCACTCCGAAGGAGCTTGTGGGCCTGACAAATAGTCGGGTAAGTGGTAACGTATCAATAAGGTACCCCACGTATGTACACAGGTGGTGTACGAAACACGGGAAGTAGTCGACTCCGTTCTACGGACCATCAGTAAGTTCAAACCAGAACAACTGGACCCCTCAGACAATTAAGCATAAAGGAACTCAGAAAATCCATCTGAAGATAAGGAGTAAGGACTAGGAAGTGCAGAGAGCACAGACTAGTCGGTATGGACAATGGATATGTCTCCAAGACATCAAGCAAATATATGATAGCTAGAAGGTATACCCAGCCTAACACAGTAAGGCCACTGCCTAAAACATGAACACTATAATGCTCGGCAAATGGGATAGAACGCCCAAGAGCAATCACGAGATTACCATGAAGTAAAATCTATCATCGAGGGGAATATTAAACCTAGTCTCAAGCGCTAGGAGCAAGTATATACGGTCTACTCAACGACGGCAGACGTTATAAACCTAAAGGGAATAGCTTAATACAACACCATAAGACGGTATATAGGACAACACATGTCATAACCATCGGCCGGATGTAACGGCGTGATCCACGGCACCCAGGAGCAATCCTTGAAGGGTGTCTGTGATAACAACAGTTGAACAAGTGTCTGGTAGAGCACGGAAGCTAGAACAAACATTCGGTTAGAACACCGAAGGGATTTCACTTAACAGGAAATACCCTAAATTAGCATCAGCTTGCCTAAAGGGTCTCCTATGAACGGAAGCGTGATGTCACGACTTACCATGGAGCCTAGTAATACCTCCAACTTACGGAGTATACATGGGGTAGAAACATGCATAAGCAGCTTGCAAAGAGCATAGCTTGCAGCAGTAAGGCTTAAAAGCCACCAACCAACTACGTTGTGTGAACCCAAACAGTGGACAAAACCCGCACCATTACTAATAGGACTCGCAAGAAATATATCCCATATGACAAGAAATCAACAACTGGACCATCAATTCAAACTCAACCTCTTGAGTGGCTTGGAGTAATGGTCAACTCAGCGTCACTGTCACTAGAGCATCAGTCTAGTATGCAGTTGACAAGCTTTAACTACCTTCATGCCTCCTGTAGCAATGATAACACAGGGGCACAGAAATCGGGATAAATGCCGACATTGGCCTAGTCCACACTTGGACGCTACGAGAAACCCGAGGGAAGGCACCTCTTGTTAACTAAGATCACCAATGTGGTGAAGATGCGAACCCTTAGAAAAGGCTCCCATCTACTATAACGACAAAACCTATGCATAGATATTGCCAAGAGACAACGAATACGGAAATGAGATTTCCAAACCACTACGCCATAAGAGGCCGTAAACTGTAGAAGCACATCGCTTAAGAGCATCGAAGCTCGAAGGAGTAAGTATACTCCTTATGCACCCAATCATGTGGTGAACCATTGTATAAATACTTACACGGTAAACCTTGTCATGAGACCCATGAGTGGAAACACACCCCTAACGAAAACTTTCACCTATCAATGATAGAACACTCTTTAATTAGAGAACAGGACCAGAAAACCCTTGAAGCTTCTTGGGATGTCCCGGTAATGTATATGCAAAAGTAAAACCGCATAGCTAGAGCCTATGATCAATGCTCAGCACTATGAGACAGTAATTGTCAAAAACAATCAATGAGTGTGCACATTGCACACCATGAATGACCGGCGCTCAAGAGAGCTTGTAACCTGATAAACCACTTCATCCTTGGCCAACCAAGTTATTTGGAAAACTATATCATGAATGAGGAAGTAATGTGAGGTAAGCTAACCTACACATGAAACCTAAGCCGAAATAAAATATCTCCACATGGGGAAGATAATAGTATCGCGGTATACTACGACAACCGTCATACATATGACTAGGAACCTCCTAATGTTTGTACACCATAAGGAAATGATGCCAACGACAATGGCAAGGAGTAAAGGTAAGCTACCACAATAACGGAGACCGTAAAAACGACGCTGTATAGTAAGTAAGAATACGGTGCGCAACAAGCGACCGCTATGAGGAAGTAGTTGGACAATGACACGAAGTATAAGTACGAGATGACAAGCAGAAATATTCATCCCTATCACATAAGTGATTTACTGCCAAGCGTTTACGCCTCTGCACTCTGTATGACTGAGTGTTTTGGTATTGCACTCGCGCTGTGTAATAATCTAATGCGATAGCTAGGAATATAGAAATGTAAACCGTAGTAAACTCTTCTTTCACCAACAACATGGCATAAGCCAGTCAATCAAGCTTAGCAACAAACCGTGCGGCCTAAGGCCAAAGAAGCACGAAAAGAGTAAGCACACTAACAATCACAAGATGTGAATTCCATTGGAATGAAAGGGGAAAGAAGACTGAAGAAAGTCACTCAGACCGACGCATTGAGAATGCAAGGTCATACAAGCAAAGAACACTTGTACTGAACCAGAAGAACTGGTATTATTCAGAAGCTAGTGACAACAGAGGAAGCACTGCAACTAGGTAGTGACTTAACCTCGCCCGACAACAAGTCGGAGGGACTTAGTGGATAATCGTGGGAGTACGAATAATAGTATAATAGATTACCAGAAAGCTGGATCTAAAACTCATTGAGTTCAAACAGCGGTAAAACAATACCATACTGTAGTAAACCTTATTCCCATAATAGAGGGATAGAAAGGTGATGTATAGCACATTAAGGATAACATGAAGGGTGAGTAACCCAAGTTATCAGGGTCGCGCAGCAGAAGCTAGTGGGCCCTAACTAAGAAATGTGATACACCTAGTAAGTACGAAAGAATGGCTATTAATGCCTTGAAGCCTAATAGGCTAGAACTAAATTAATTAGGAGTTAAATAAACTCATGTACGAATCCTCGGTGCAAAGACCAAACCATTGGTATGGTTAAGACCCTTTGACCAGAGCATATTGTATAACATATCGTAATGAAGCTAAACGCTTCAGATTGCCCAAATCAAGTAACCAATGTTTAATAGTAACATATGGTAGATTACGTGGGCGTAATCCCTTTTAAGGGGGGTAGAGCGAAAACCGCTTAATACAAGTTTTATAAATAAAACACATAAAACTATAATGTGCATAGCACAAATGAGAATTGATTTAATGATTGGTACTTATGTTAGATAAACATACGTATTCATTCATATTGTAACTGTGGTAATTGGGCACAAGAGATGCGAATACCATAGGATGAATATACCCATCTTGTAACCACAGTGTAGAAGTATTAGTAAAGAGGAGCATAGTAACTCTTGGGGAAACGATAATCCCTGTAGTGTGTGCCTATCTGAAGTTAGACATGGTATTACGATGCATGAGTCGGTATAAAACCGATGTATAACCTAGAGGAAATTGAGTTCCCTAGGTGATTGTCTTGAAACAATTGAGAATGAGTAGTGGACGGAGCTCCACAAGTATTGTATTTTTAAAGAAGTAGTACGGATTGACTATGAGTAGTAAAGGATTGTAACCATGAGTAGTGTATTCGTAAGTATGTTATTGGAAGTAAATCGAGGACAACCGAATTTCCTAAGTACTGTAGTCCTTAGCTAGAATATTTGAGATGAAAGAGAGTAGTGAATGGAAGTAGTAACAGACGATGAAATGAGTATGTAGGTATTGAATCTTGAAGCAAGTATTTGGAAGTAGAGTGAGGATGATTGATGGACTGAATTCCATCCTTTGGAGATGTGTGAAATTGTAATCACGACTAGGAAGAGTAAAAAGATAGAAAATTGAAATAATCAACTATCCGTTTGTTTGAAACTGATGTGGGAAGTCGAACTTGATCCTGATCAGATCGAGGGAAACCGAACACGAATTGGGGGTGGAAAGATAGTGCAACACTGATGCTGATCACATCAGGGTTGAACGATTCTTGAAGCTCCCCTTAAGTGGTCACAAGAATCACATAGGATAGAAGTAATGAATATAAATTGGAATTTGAGAGCCTAATAATGCTAGAGTAATATTGGTAAGGAAAAATAAATCCAAAAGAAATAAATAAACGCCTTAAAAGCGGAGAACACTAAATAAGCGTTAAATAACCATGGGAGGCATGAGACCTCGGTTAGCGTATTATATGGATTCTAAAGGTTTAATAAGACCTAAATAATATATGGGAACAACTCCCGAAGAAAACGGATCCAAATAATGTATTAAAAGCGTAAACGAACCTTAAAGCGCGTTTTTCGAGGAAACCGGGAAAACGCGACTTTAAGCGGGTCAAATAGACTCGTAACAGTTTTGGTCAACTAAATAATCATTAGTGAATATTAGTGAAGCTTTAGAACCAACAAAATTAATTAAACGAGAAAATTCGGGAAAACGGGTACCGGTTAGTAAAAACTGTAACAACCGGTAAGTCGTGGGGTGAGAATGCAATAAACAAACTAAGTGTGTCCACTTTGCAAAAAAAATAAAAATGATGAGTGTGTGTGCACATGTGGGCCGATCTTTATTAGCCTCCCCTCTCTTTATTTTCTCTTATGTGCTAAAAGACAAGCAAAGTAAATAAAGAAAAAAAATAGTCTCTCTCCTCACTTTCTCCTCCTCCTCTCACGTACCTCCTTCCTCTCTTTCTCTATTTTCTGAATCCCTCTTTGCACCTGCGACAGCCATGGAGAAAGGAAGAAACAAGAACCAACTCAACTTCCTCCTTCTCTCTCTCTTGAGTACTCAAACCTTCTCCAAATCCAACAAAAATTATACCATTGCAACACCCTTGCAAAGGAGAACGTTTTCATCCTTTCAAAAATCCAAAAAGCTCAACTTTCATTTCGGTGGGTATTCTCCATTTGAAGGTTCAAGTCCACCATTAGAAACACCTTCACCTCCTGATCATTTTGAGGTAAAAACATTCTTGAAAACTCATCTTTTTCTAGGCCTTAAGGGCAAAACGAAAATGCAACTAAACCTTGTTGGTGTCTTTTACTCTAGCCGATTTTGGCTCCATTTTTGGGTGTGGAATCTTGCTTTGGTCGCCGTCCACCACTCTATCCATTCATTGGAAGGTAATGCTTCATTCTAAATCTCAAACAAGCATAAACCCTAAATTGATGAAGATAGGTTCTAAGTAGTTGCGTATATTGCTATGGGCTGTAGCATTTGTGTGTGATCCCCATTGGAACCGAGGACAAGAAAGAAAGAAAAGAAGGAAAGGAAGGAAAGAGGAACTAACAAAACAAGGTAAAACACTCTCACCTTGGTAGTTTGTGTATGTATTGTAACAGTTTTTAGTAGAGAAATGAGTAATGGAATTGAGTAATAAGTAGTAGCAATGTGGTAGTGTATTGAGAATGGATATGTAACGGTTTTGAAGTAATTTAAATGAAGTTTAAAACTTGGGACAACATGGGGTATTGAATGTGTAAGTGTGCAGGAATTTTGTTGTTGTTGTAGTAGTGATAATATGTGAGTATAGTGTATTGTGTAAACAGGTTGTGAGAATTGTGCAGTTTGAGTATTTAAAGAGCAAGTATGTGGATTGTAGGCCTTAGAGCCAAATAATTGTACATGAGTATTGTATTTTGGATTGAGGAAAAATTGGTGTATTGGGATTTTGTATGTGTGCTGGTAGGACCCTTGTATGGGTGTGGCTAGAATAGGCATGAATGTGGTAAGAAGGTGTATGTGTGGCTAAGTAAGAAAAGTAGATGAGCTATGGCAAAATTTTGGTAGGAATATGTACAATTATGGATGACTTGGTGAATGAATGGGAGAACCAAGGTGTGTATTGAAGTTAGTGGAGATATTTAGTAACTATGGATTGGTACTTGTGGTATGAATATGGGGAAGTGTAAAATCTGTAGCAAGAAGTAGTATAGTGCATAGGAGGAACTAGGAGAAACTAGGTGTGCTTGGAGAGCCTAAAGAGGGAAGTAAACCACCTTGTAACAGATTTTGAAAGGAGCTAGATAATGGGAAGGATTGAGTGGAAGATAATGTAATGAGGATGTTAGTAGTGGTATTGGTAGTAAAAGTATTGAAGGATAAAGGTTAGATTGAAAAATCTGTAGCATTAGTGTGAAGAAAAGTAATGTAGGTGTTGGGTTGAAACTTGACAAATGGTGTATAAGTAGTATAGAATTGTATAATGGATTAGGGAGTGAAATAACATGATTTAGATGGCCTAATTGGTGCTAAAACATGTTAGGATGCATGTAGGAAGATAGGGAAGCAATGGGTGAAATTGGGAAAAGGAAACAAGGCCTGTAGCAAGTTTCTGCTACTGTCCGACCCACAGCTGGATCGGACGCTGGGTCGGACAGGCCTGAGTAACGAAAATAAACCTTTCTGGAACCGTCCGACCCAGGCGTGAGTCGGACGTGGGTCGGACGGGCCTTGTGAAACGACGGTAATTCTTTCTGGAATGGTCCGACCCAGGGCCGTGAGTCGGACGTGGGTCGGACGGGCAAATTTTCTAAATGGCGAAGTTTCTGACTTCGTCCGACCCAGAGCCTGGGTCGGACGGTGGGTCGGACGGAGCTAAGTCACAGAATTGAAACCTTCTGGAATGGTCCGACCCAGAGGTGTATGGGTCGGACGGAACAGTGCTGGGTCGGACGGGAGTAATTTCAGAGGACGAAAACCTACTGGAATGGTCCGACCCAGGGTTGGGTCGGACGGTGGGTCGGACGGCCCAAACACTTACAAAAAAAAATGTTTTTATAATATGACTATAGTAATCATATATATGTATATGCCTATACACGGTATGCATATAAAAGTAGTAATACACCATTAATGAAGTAATAATGGTAAGAAAGTAAGTAAATGTGTAAGGAAGTAAGTTATGAAGTAGTAAAGGAAAGAATGGTTTTATAACCAAGTAAGAAAGTAATGAAGTAGTAAGAATACATTGAAAGTATCAATGATGGAGTAAGTAGATCAATAATAGATCATTGATCATACTACTTCATGTATGTATAGGAATCCAATAGTTGATCCTCGAAGGAGCCGGTAGTGCGGATACAACGGTGAACGGTATGATTTCTTCATGCTCTGTATCCTAACCTGGTTACCCCGATTTGTGTGCTTATGTGATCACCAATAAGATAAATGCATGAATCGGACTTATACTGCACTTAACTGTGTTGAACTATTTTGTTCTTGTTGTATCTTCTTGAACAATTAGTTTGTATAATTCATGAAATGAATGAATGGAATTGAGAAGTATGTGTAGTATCGTGTACTTGAGTATTGTATGTATGTATGGAAATGGAGTATTGACTTCTACTAATTCCTAACCTTCTAACTCCTAACTTGAGTAATGAGTAGAAGTCCGATATAGTTTCGGCCACGCGTGAGGATAAGGAAACACAAGAGGTTGGATCCGAATCCTGGCTGTAATCTTTTCCATGGACCAATTCCCTTGAATGGGTAGCATCCTGGATTAGTGGGCCACCTTAAAGCCCGGTGGTGGGATGTAGTAATCCCTGCCCGGAGGTCATACCGACTTAACTGGAAGTAAAGTATGTAAGAAGTAAGTATCGTATGTGTATTGGTCTTGACTATTGTAAGTCATTGACCGGAGGTAAAAGAGTACCGAACACCCGATTAACCCGGGTGTGCAGTAAAGCTAACTGGACCTTGTATGTATTGGAGAATTGTATCTCCGTATTGCGTATTGAGTATGTACTGTGTATGTGTATTCTGGAAGATGGTAAGTAAGTATTGGTTGACTCGTATTGTCTCCAAGCATGTATGGTACTGTACGTATGTATGTATATCTTGTGCAGTATTGCAGTATCGTGAATGAAAGCATGTATGTATGTATGTATGTATGAATGTATGTATTGCAAAATGAATTGCATGTATTCGACCAAATGGTCGGCGTACCCTCGCTAGTACGCGGGGTATGCGGTTATCATATTCAGCGTAAGCTGACCCCCTCGGGGGACCATTTTTAGTGTGCAGGTACCCGGAGCGAATACGGTCAAGGTAAGAGACCGGTGGCGCGCCTTGTAATTAGAAGTATCTAGTTTGTGAGGAATGGGTAGCAGATTGAATCCTAGTAAGTGTGTATGAATTTGGAGAAGTACTGTATTGATTTTGGAACCTAGTAAACTCGGTATGCGTAGTGTATTATCTTGTACGGAGTTGTGAAGTATTGTATTGAATGGAGTACGGTATTGAATGGAGTAATGTATCGAATGGAGTATTGTAGTAATCAGTACGTAATGAGAGTATGTATTGTATTAAGTAGTACTCGGATATTCCGGTCCATCAGACCGATGCTGTATGTAGAAGTAGTAGCCTTGTTAGTCACGTGGGTGACTAACGGCATTGTATCACCCGATGTATGTAAGTATGTATCCGCTGCGTGACTCGGGAAGCACGATGAGATTGGACGGTAATGATTGAATTAATAGTAGGGGTGTTACAAAAAGTGGTATCAGAGCGAAGTATCGCTCTGATGACTGGAAATACCGAGTGTAGGAATACCGAGTTAGGAATTAGAAGCTTAGGGCTAAGGGCTGAGTGTTAGCATTAGAGATATGCTAGTTAGGAACTACCGGAGAGTACCGGATGCCTACAATACCAGTCCCGCCCGCCGCAAACCCCATTGTATAACTTGGGAAAGGACGCTAGAGAGAAGAAAAGCTTTCTCACACTCGGGGAAAACCCGATCTGGCAGTTGTGAAGCAATCACACAGTAAACAAGAACCGACGTATGGTAGATTCCAAGTAATGGAAGACCCGGAAGTGAATCCCGGTTGAACAACAATAGCCGCACTCAATAGCGGTAGTATAAACACTCCAACCACAAGGAGGCTATAACTTGCGACAGCATGGGGCGACATGCTTAGCAGTCGCAGAACTAGCTAAACAACCAGTAACAGGAAAAGAAGCACTAACCGTGCAACGAAATGGAAACAGGAACAGTAATGAAACCCGAGACGCAAGGCTACGGGACAACAGTAATAGCCAAGCAACACCACCAATGGTGAGCTAGCTGGCTAAGGACATAGTCTGGAGTGACTGACTCAAACACTACAACGCCAAAAAGGTTACACCTGGCCAACATAGCTCAAACAGCTACAGGAATATTCACAAGATATAACCTGACATAACTAAAACTGTAGTGCCTAAACCAAACCAGGCTCAGTAGCCACAGCCAAAGTGTGGGAATAAGCAACAAGGAACAACACAACCAAGTCAAAGGGGAAGCTCCAAGAATTGGAGAAGTACCCTGATCAATGACAGCTATGTCAGACTCACTGGGGAGTTACTCAGAAGAGTGATTAACCCAAGTAAATGATCAACAAGATCAAAGGAAGAGTAAACAAGATTACCAATTATGAATGGGATCGGTATAGAACTACCCAAAACCACCAGTACCGCGCACTTGCCACGGCAAGTGCAGTAAGAACATGAATATGTAAAGGAACACTAACATGTCACAAGTGCATAGCAATGTACGGTGACCAAAACGAAACAACTACAGGATCACACTGCCTAACAATTAGAAGTATGGAACCTTAGAAAGGCCCAACGGCCGGATCACGGTATTTAGAATATACCGGTCAGCGAGAAGCTCGACTTGGTCAAGACCTCAAACATGGCTACGCCATGGGAGACTTCTTTTAACACCGAACCATAATTTTTAAAACCCAAAATTCTTCTTTCAAAACCACAATCCTTCTTTAAACCTTGGATTTTAAAACCAAACCAACAGAATTACGGTGAGTATCATAGAATGATACAAGAGGGGTTGACAACAGAATACTTCACCTAGGCGTGTGACGAACACTACGAGTGTACCCAATTACGGGATGTGGGACAACCGCACTCCGAAGGAGCTTGCGGGCCTGACAAATAGTCGGGTAAGTGGTAACGTATCAATAAGGTACCCCACGTATGTACACAGGTGGTGTACGAAACACGGGAAGTAGTCGACTCCGTTCTACGGACCATCAGTAAGTTCAAACCAGGACAACTGGACACCTCAGACAATTAAGCATAAAGGAACAGAAAATCCATCTGAAGATAAGGAGTAAGGACTGGGAAGTGCAGAGAGCACAGACTAGTCGGTATGGACAATGGATATGTCTCCAAGACATCAAGCAAATATATGACAGCTAGAAGGTATACCCAGCCTAACACAGTAAGGCCACTGCCTAAAACATGAACACTATAATGCTCGGCAAATGGGATAGAACGCCCAAGAGCAATCACGAGATTACCATGAAGTAAAATCTATCATCGAGGGGAATATTAAACCTAGTCTCAAGCGCTAGGAGCAAGTATATACGGTCTACTCAACGACGGCAGACGTTATAAACCTAAAGGGAATAGCTTAATACAACACCATAAGACGGTATATAGGACAACACATGTCATAACCATCAGCCGGATGTAACGGCGTGATCCAACGGCACCCAGGAGCAATCCTTGAAGGGTGTCTGTGATAACAACAGTTGAACAAGTGTCTTGGTAAGAGCACGGAAGCTAGAACAAACATTCGGTTAGAACACCGAAGGGATTTCACTTAACAGGAAATACCCTAGCATCAGCTTGCCTAAAGGGTCTCCTATGAACGGAAGCGTGATGTCACGACTTACCATGGAGCCTAGTAATACCTCCAACTTACGGAGTATACATGGGGTAGAAACATGCATAAGCAGCTTGCAAAGAGCATAGCTTGCAGCAGTAAGGCTTAAAAGCCACCAACCAACTACGTTGTGTGAACCCAAACAGTGGCAAAACCCGCACCATTACTAATAGGACTCGCAAGAAATATTATCCCATATGACAAGAAATCAACAACTGGACCATCAATTCAAACTCAACCTCTTGAGTGGCTTGGAGTAATGGTCAACTCAGCGTCACTGTCACTAGAGCATCAGTCTAGTATGCAGTTGACAAGCTTTAACTACCTTCATGCCTCCTGTAGCAATGATAACACAGGGGCACAGAAATCGGGATAAATGCCGACATTGGCCTAGTCCACACTTGGACGCTACGAGAAACCCGAGGGAAGACACCTCTTGTTAACTAAGATCACCAATGTGGTGAAGATGCGAACCCTTAGAAAAGGCTCCCATCTACTATAAACAAAACCTATGCATAGATATTGCCAAGAGACAACGAATACGGAAATGAGATTTCCAAACCACTACGCCATAAGAGGCCGTACTGTAGAAGCACATCGCTTAAGAGCATCGAAGCTCGAAGGAGTAAGTATACTCCTTATGCACCCAATCATGTGGTGAACCATTGTATAAATACTTACACGGTAAACCTTGTCATGAGACCCATGAGTGGAAACACACCCCTAACGAAACTTTCACCTATCAATGATAGAACACTCTTTAATTAGAGAACAGGACCAGAAAACCCTTGAAGCTTCTTGGGATGTCCCGGTAATGTATATGCAAAAGTAAAACCGCATAGCTAGAGCCTATGATCAATGCTCAGCACTATGAGACAGTAATTGTCAAAAACAATCAATGAGTGTGCACATTGCACACCATGAATGACCGGCGCTCAAGAGAGCTTGTAACCTGATAAACCACTTCATCCTTGGCCAACCAAGTTATTTGGAAAACTATATGAATGAGGAAGTAATGTGAGGTAAGCTAACCTACACATGAAACCTAAGCCGAAATAAAATATCTCCACATGGGGAAGATAATAGTATCACGGTATACTACGACAACCGTCATACATATGACTAGGAACCTCCTAATGTTTGTACACCATAAGGAAATGATGCCAACGACAATGGCAAGGAGTAAAGGTAAGCTACCACAATAACGGAGACCGTAAAAACGACGCTGTATAGTAAGTAAGATACGGTGCGCAACAAGCGACCGCTATGAGGAAGTAGTTGGACAATGACACGAAGTATAAGTACGAGATGACAAGCAGAAATATTCATCCCTATCACATAAGTGATTTACTGCCAAGCGTTTACGCCTCTGCACTCTGTATGACTGAGTGTTTTGGTATTGCACTCGCGCTGTAATAATCTAATGCGATAGCTAGGAATATGGAAATGTAAACCGTAGTAAACTCTTCTTTCACCAACAACATGGCATAAGCCAGTCAATCAAGCTTAGCAACAAACCGTGCGGCCTAAGGCCAAAGAAGCACGAAAAGAGTAAGCACACTAACAATCACAAGATGTGAATTCCATTGGAATGAAAGGGGAAAGAAGACTGAAGAAAGTCACTCAGACCGACGCATTGAGAATGCAAGGTCATACAAGCAAAGAACACTTGTACTGAACCAGAAGAACTGGTATTATTCAGAAGCTAGTGACAACAAGGCACTGCAACTAGGTAGTGACTTAACCTCGCCCGACAACAAGTCGGAGGGACTTAGTGGATAATCGTGGGAGTACGAATAATATGTATAATAGATTACCAGAAAGCTGGATCTAAAACTCATTGAGTTCAAACAGCGGTAAAACAATACCATACTGTAGTAAACCTTATTCCCATAATAGAGGGATAGAAAGGTGATGTATAGCACATTAAGGATAACATGAAGGGTGAGTAACCCAAGTTATCAGGGTCGCGCAGCAGAAGCTAGTGGGCCCTAACTAAGTAAAAATGTGATACACCTAGTAAGTACGAAAGAATGGCTATTAATGCCTTGAAGCCTAATAGGCTAGAACTAAATTAATTAGGAGTTAAATAAACTCATGTACGAATCCTCGGTGCAAAGACCAAACCATTGGTATGGTTAAGACCCTTTGACCAGAGCATATTGTATAACATATCGTAATGAAGCTAAACGCTTCAGATTGCCCAAATCAAGTAACCAATGTTTAATAGTAACATATGGTAGATTACGTGGGCGTAATCCCTTTTAAGGGGGGTAGAGCGAAAACCGCTTAATACAAGTTTTATAAATAAAACACATAAAACTATAATGTGCATAGCACAAATGAGAATTGATTTAATGATTGGTACTTATGTTAGATAAACATACGTATTCATTCATATTGTAACTGTGGTAATTGGGCACAAGAGATGCGAATACCATAGGACGAATATACCCATCTTGTAACCACAGTGTAGAAGTATTAGTAAAGAGGAGCATAGTAACTCTTGGGGAAACGATAATCCCTGTAGTGTGTGCCTATCTGAAGTTAGACATGGTATTACGATGCATGAGTCGGTATAAAACCGATGTATAACCTAGAGGAAATTGAGTTCCCTAGGTGATTGTCTTGAAACAATGGAATGAGTAGTGGACGGAGCTCCACAAGTATTGTATTTTTAAAGAAGTAGTACGGATTGACTATGAGTAGTAAAGGATTGTAACCATGAGTAGTGTATTCGTAAGTATGTTATTGGAAGTAAATCGAGGACAACCAATTTCCTAAGTACTGTAGTCCTTAGCTAGAATATTTGAGATGAAAGAGAGTAGTGAATGGAAGTAGTAACAGACGATGAAATGAGTATGTAGGTATTGAATCTTGAAGCAAGTATTTGGAAGTAGAGTGAGGATGATTGATGGACTGAATTCCATCCTTTGGAGATGTGTGAAATTGTAATCACGACTAGAGAGTAAAAAGATAGAAAATTGAAATAATCAACTATCCGTTTGTTTGAAACTGATGTGGGAAGTCGAACTTGATCCTGATCAGATCGAGTGAAACCGAACACGAATTGGGGTGGAAAGATAGTGCAACACTGATGCTGATCACATCTGGGTTGAACGATTCTTGAAGCTCCCCTTAAGTGGTCACAAGAATCACATAGGATAGAAGTAATGAATATAAATTGGAATTTGAGAGCCTAATAATGCTAGAGTAATATTGGTAAGGAAAAATAAATCCAAAAGAAATAAATAAACGCCTTAAAAGCGGAGAACACTAAATAAGCGTTAAATAACCATGGGAGGCATGAGACCTCGGTTAGCGTATTATATGGATTCTAAAGGTTTAATAAGACCTAAATAATATATGGGAACAACTCCCGAAGAAAACGGATCCAAATAATGTATTAAAAGCGTAAACGAACCTTAAAGCGCGTTTTTCGAGGAAACCGGGAAAACGCGACTTTAAGCGGGTCAAATAGACTCGTAATAGTTTTGGTCAACTAAATAATCATTAGTGAATATTAGTGAAGCTTTAGAACCAACAAAATTAATTAAACGAGAAAATTCCGGAAAACGGGTACCGGTTAGTAAAAACTGTAACAACCGGTAAGTCATGGGGTGAGAATGCAAATAAACAAACTAAGTGTGTCCACTTTGCAAATAAAAATAAAAATGTGAGTGTGTGTGCACATGTGGGCCGATCTTTATTAGCCTCCCCCTCTCTTTATTTTCTCTTATGTGCTAAAAGACAAGCAAAGTAAATAAAAGAAAAAAAAATAGTCTCTCTCCTCACTTTCTCCTCCTCCTCTCACGTACCCTCCTTCCTCTCTTTCTCTATTTTCTGAACTCCCTCTTTGCACCTGCGACAGCCATGGAGAAAGGAAGAAACCAACTCAACTTCCTCCTTCTCTCCTCTCTTTGAGTACTCAAACCTTCTCCAAATCCAACAAAAATTATACCATTGCAACACCCTTGCAAAGGAGAACGTTTTCATCCTTTCAAAAATCCAAAAGCTCAACTTTCATTTCGGTGGGTATTCTCCATTTGAAGGTTCAAGTCCACCATTAGAAGCACCTTCACCTCCTGATCATTTTGAGGTAAAAACATTCTTGAAAACTCATCTTTTTCTAGGCCTTAAGGGCAAAACGAAAATGCAACTAAACCTTGTTGGTGTCTTTTACTCTAGCCGATTTTGGCTCCATTTTTGGGTGTTGGAATCTTGCTTTGGTCACCGTCCACCACTCCATCCATTCATTGGAAGGTAATGCTTCATTCTAAATCTCAAACAAGCATAAACCCTAAATTGATGAAGATAGGTTCTAAGTAGTTGCGTATATTGCTATGGGCTGTAGCATTTGTGTGTGAACCCCATTGGAACCGAGGACAAGAAAGAAAGAAAGAAGGAAAGGAAGGAAAGAGGAACTAACAAAACAAGGTAAAACACTCTCACCTTGTGTTAGTTTGTGTATGTATTGTAACAGTTTTTAGTAGAGAAATGAGTAATGGAATTGAGTAATAAGTAGTAGCAATGTGGTAGTGTATTGAGAATGGATAATGTAACGGTTTTGAAGTAATTTAAATGAAGTTTAAAACTTGGGACAACATGGGGTATTGAATGTGTAAGTGTGCAGGAATTTTGTTGTTGTTGTAGTAGTGATAATATGTGAGTATAGTGTATTGTGTAAACAGGTTGTGAGAATTGTGCAGTTTGAGTATTTAAAGAGCAAGTATGTGGATTGTAGGCCTTAGAGCCAAATAATTGTACATGAGTATTGTATTTTGGATTGAGGAAAAATTGGTGTATTGGGATTTTGTATGTGTGCTGGTAGGACCCTTGTATGGGTGTGGCTAGAATAGGCATGAATGTGGTAAGAAGGTGTATGTGTGGCTAAGTAAGAAAAGTAGATGAGCTATGGCAAAATTTTGGTAGGAATATGTACAATTATGGATGACTTGGTGAATGGGAGAACCAAGGTGTGTATTGAAGTTAGTGGAGATATTTAGTAACTATGGATTGGTACTTGTGGTATGAATATGGGGAAGTGTAAAATCTGTAGCAAGAAGTAGTATAGTGCATAGGAGGAACTAGGAGAAACTAGGTGTGCTTGGAGAGCCTAAAGAGGGAAGTAAACCACCTTGTAACAGATTTTGAAAGGAGCTAGATAATGGGAAGGATTGAGTGGAAGATAATGTAATGAGGATGTTAGTAGTGGTATTGGTAGTAAAAGTATTGAAGGATAAAGGTTAGATTGAAAAATCTGTAGCATTAGTGTGAAGAAAAGTAATGTAGGTGTTGGGTTGAAACTTGACAAATGGTGTATAAGTAGTATAGAATTGTATAATGGATTAGGGAGTGAAATAACATGATTTAGATGGCCTAATTGGTGCTATAACATGTTAGGATGCATGTAGGAAGAATAGGGAAGCAATGGGTGAAATTGGGAAAAGAAAACAAGGCCTGTAGCAAGTTTCTGCTACTGTGACCCACAGCTGGATCGGACTCTAGGTCGGACAAGGCCTGAGTAACGAAAATAAAGTTTCTGGAACCGTCCGACCCAGAGTCGTGAGTCGGACGTGGGTCGGACGGGCCTTGTGAAACGACGGTAATTCTTTCTGGAATGGTCCGACCCAGGGCCGTGAGTCGGACGTGGGTCGGACGGGCAAATTTTCTAAATGGCGAAGTTTCTGACTTCGTCCGACCCAGAGCCTGGGTCGGACGGTGGGTCGGACGGAGCTAAGTCACAGAATTTAAACCTTCTGGAATGGTCCGACCCAGAGGTGTATGGGTCGGACGGAACAGTGCTGGGTCGGACGGGAGTAATTTCAGAGGACAGAAACCTACTGGAATGGTCCGACCCAGGGTTGGGTCGGACGGCCCAAACACTTACAAAAAAAAATGTTTCTATAATATGACTATAGTAATCATATATACGTGTAGGTATATGCCTATACACCGGTATGCATATAAAAGTAGTAATACACCATTAATGAAGTAATAATGGTAAGAAAGTAAGTAAACGTGTAAGGAAGTAAGTTATGAAGTAGTAAAGGAAGAATGGTTTTATAACCAAGTAAGAAAGTAATGAAGTAGTAAGAATACATTGAAAGTATCAATGAAGGAGTAAGTAGATCAATAATAGATCATTGATCATACTACTTCATGTATGTATAGGAATCCAATAGTTGATCCTCGAAGGAGCCGGTAGTGCGGATACAACGGTGAACGGTATGATTTCTTCATGCTCTGTATCCTAACCTGGTTACCCCGATTTGTGTGCTTATGTGATCACCAATAAGATAAATGCACGAATCGGACTTATACTGCACTTAACTGTGTCTGAACTATTTTGTTCTTGTTGTATCTTCTTGAACAATTAGTTTGTATAATTCATGAAATGAATGAATGGAATTGAGAAGTATGTGTAGGTATCGTGTACTTGAGTATTGTATGTATGTATGGAAATGGAGTATTGACTTCTACTAATTCCTAACCTTCTAACTCCTAACTTGAGTAATGAGTAGAAGTCCGATATAGTTTCGGCCACGCGTGAGGATAAGGAAACACAAGAGGTTGGATCCGAATCCTGGCTGTAATCTTTTCCATGGACCAATTCCCTTGAATGGGTAGCATCCTGGATTAGTGGGCCACCTTAAAGCCCGGTGGTGGGATGTAGTAATCCCTGCCCGGAGGTCATACCGACTTAACTGGAAGTAAAGTATGTAAGAAGTAAGTATCGTATGTGTATTGGTCTTGACTATTGTAAGTCATTGACCGGAGGTAAAAGAGTACCGATCACCCGATTAACCCGGGTGTGCAGTAAAGCTAACTGGACCTTTGTATGTATTGGAGAATTGTATATCCGTATTGCGTATTGAGTATGTACTGTGTATGTGTATTCTGGAAGATGGTAAGTAAGTATTGGTTGACTCGTATTGTCCTCCAAGCATGTATGGTACTGTACGTATGTATGTATATCTTGTGCAGTATTGCAGTATCGTGAATGAAAGCATGTATGTATGTATGTATGAATGTATGTATTGCAAAATGAATTGCATGTATTCGACCAAATGGTCGGCGTACCCTCGCTAGTACGCGGGGTATGCGGTTATCATATTCAGCGTAAGCTGACCCCCTCGGGGGACCATTTTTAGTGTGCAGGTACCCGGAGCGAATACGGTCAAGGTAAGAGACCAGTGGCGCGCCTTGTAATTAGAAGTATCTAGTTTGTGAGGAATGGGTAGCAGATTGAATCCTAGTAAGTGTGTATGAATTTGGAGAAGTACTGTATTGATTTTGGAACCTAGTAAACTCGGTATGCGTAGTGTATTATCTTGTACGGAGTTGTGAAGTATTATATTGAATGGAGTACGGTATTTAATGGAGTAATGTATCGAATGGAGTATTATAGTAATCAGTACGTAATGAGAGTATGTATTGTATTAAGTAGTACTCGGATATTCCGGTCCATCAGACCGATGCTGTATGTAGAAGTAGTAGCCTTGTTAGTCACGTGGGTGACTAACGGCATTGTATCACCCGATGTATGTAAGTATGTATCCGCTGCGTGACTCGGGAAGCACGATGAGATTGGACGGTAATGATTGAATTAATAGTAGGGGTGTTACACGTACCTTGACTTCACAAGTGTGAGCTGATAGTCTACACTTGTTTACTCAGCGATGGTGAGGGTAAATATATTCTGAGCTGAATTGAAATACCCATAAGGTTTATACACATGATTAAGGACTAATAATTGAATTAGAAAGGCTAATAAGCTCTAAAGTGATTAAAGAATTATATAATCTCCAAATGTATTTACATAAAAAATACATAAAGCCCAAAAATGTTATTAAACCTTACATAAAATATTGAACTAAAGAGAGTGATTATAAGGAGAAATCAACTAAAAAAGTTGATGTAACATGTAATATATCATTACATGATTTAAGAGCACAAATAACATGAGATAATTATGTAGCATACTTTATATAATCACAATGATAGTGAAAGTATACCAAAAACACAAGGATACTCAACAAAAAACACCTTAGAACAAGGTAACTACACATGTTACAATCTAACACATGAAACTAGTCTAATTGTACAACATGTAAGACCATAATACTATAAGACTCATAAATACAAAGGTAACTCCTCCAAAATATCTAAATGAGGTGGCCACATAGTGAATAGTACATTAGGACTCATCAAACTTTACTTAATTGGAAGGAGAATGCTTTATGACTCATAAGTCATACTTTACTTCCTTACACTTGAATGACTTAAACAAAGCAACTCTCACCCTCCTCCTCTCTCCTTGGACGTCCATAAGCTCTTCTTCATCCTTAAGATCTTCATCTTCAACCTCTAGTTTTCTTCAAGAACACATGAATGGTGGATGAAATTCCTAACACCCTTTCTCTTGAATGTTTCTACTTTCTCCATCAACAAGGCAAGGAGAACATGATCCAACTTCTTCTTGAGCAAAATATGAAATTCTTACACATTTTGAAGTGGTGAATTTGGCACTCACGCATGGAGGAAGGCTAGCTAAGTTTCTACAAATTTAAGTATAAAAATGTGCTATAAGCTTCCATCTTTTCCTTTGACCAATATATGGCCGAATCCAACCCTTGATTATACTCATTTTCTTTATATTTTCTCATATAATATGAAGCTCCTTCTACTCCTCTTGTTGGCCGAAAATCTAAGGAGAAACAACACTCAAAAGAATACTTCAAGGGTAGGTCATAATTTAGGGTTTTAGGTTCTTAAGCTATGTTTTATGTGTATCTGCACAAGACCTAACCAATGGCTTAATTATCTATAGTTGGCCAAAATTTTGGGCAAAAATCTCACTTGGAGCTTCAAGGTAAAAATCTTACTCCTTAATGCACATTTTGGTGTTTTAAGCCTTAAGCTTTCCTTTGATTGTGTTGAGGTGTATAAAAACCCTAAATATACTTTTTCTTCTTCTTATATACATGGCCGAAAATACTTCCTAACAAAGCCTTGTGTGGTGGCCAAAGATCAAAGGAGAAACAAGTCAAAAATCTACCTTAAGAAAAGGGTAAGTATAGCCCTAAGAATTTAGAGTTTTAATCAGTCATTTAAGCTTTAGATCTGTTCAAAAATCTAAACTACACCCTTATATGTTTATAGGGCCGAAAGTTTAAGTGAGAAATCAAAACATTGGAGCATAAAAGGGTAAGTTCTACCTTAAAGCTCATTTTAATGTTTTAAGTTGTTTAATCTTGGGAACTAATTAAAGACGCAGATGCTGGAGAAAAATGGTATATGGTGACCTAATTTCAGACATAAAATCATACTAACTCAATTGGTTATGTCTACCAAGGACTTAAGGACTTAGATGTCACCTTAAATCAAGTTTGAGTGGTTTATGCAAATTATAAGCCTTGTGCAGTATGAGGTTTTATGTGGCCAAGAGTAAATGTTATTTTATGACTATTTTGTGCTTATTCAGATTTTATTTTATGTCTTGTATTATGGCCACAAGTTAAGTTAAGTTTATAAGCATTTTTGGTGTTCTAAGGTTCTTAAGAGTTAAGGACTTTATGGTACTATGTTTGATATATAAATATGCTATTAATGGTCTGTTATATTGCTGGAAAACATCTCAAAAAGTTGGGGGAAAATACCTACAAATTTAGGAGGTTTTTGGTTGAGGATTAAAGACAAATTTGGGTTTAAAGGTGGTTAGTGAAACTAGAAACCTCTTCCAGATACGTCCTCGACCTGTCATGGACGTGTCATTTGTGCTGAATAAACAACTTGATAGTTTAGGGAAGAACATGATAAACTCAAACTGGAAATTCCATTTCGATTGAGAATTTACACCCTAGAAATTCACTAAAGTTCTCTACCCTTCTTGACAGCAGGCCTACGATTCCCTAACCGTCCCCGACTGTTCAGTCTACTAAATACTCACAGTATTAACTTAACAACCCAGTACTACCAAGCTCACTAACTTCCTAGTCCTTACACACACTCAGATACACTCAGTCTTGCTCACACATGCTCTTCGTTATCTCTCTTCGTATGTGTGACCTCGTACGTTTTGTATGTGATATTATACATCATATTTATACACATAAGTTCATTAGACTTATAACAACCGATCTATATCTTTGCTAGATTCTAGGAGCCATTTTTCCCTTGTCCTCAACAAAGTGGCTAAGCTCGTGCATAGGCTGATTCTTAACTTGCTTTGGTTGGTGATGTTAGGCCACGTGCCGTCCTGTGGTTGGACACGTTGGAGGCAAGGGCAGGTGGTCGGTTACCACTTGTGCTCTTCACTTGCCTGATCTCGACGGCTTCATTAATGTTGTCTAAGCTTCATTAATGATGCGTAATGAGTGCCTCATAATAGCCCTGACCTTGTCTTGCTATCTTGATCATTAATGAGCAAGACTTTGTCGTGAGCCAATTGCTTGTGTGGATGCATGAGCTTGTCGGTTCACTTGATGTATTTTGTGCCTGAGCTTGTAGATTCACTTGATTTAGTTTATCCTTCTATTGTGCCTGATGCACAAGAGTCATTGTTGTGTAGTGCTTGAGTTTCTGTGTGCACTAGAAGTTATGTTGGAGCTATCGCCGACAGGTTCCCGACTAGATGGACACATTTCATGAGCTGAGTGCACTTGCAACCTTGCGTGCTAAGCCACTCTTCCTCATGTTTATCTGAATTCTAACTTAACAAAATATGTTAGATAAACAACACCGGTTTGCTATCATCAAAACTAAAGGATCTTGACTTAACAATTTCTCCCCTTTTTGATGATGACAACCAATACAAAATTAATTTTGACATATATACTGAACGTTTTGCATTGACTCCAGAAGAGAGAATTCCCCCTAAGAAGGATTCCCCCTGAGTTTGTTAACAGTTGAAACAACAGACTTACACCAGGCCATAAAGTGAATAGTTTTTCATTAAGATTTCATAATACAAGGATAGTAGTCATAACAGTACATATCTTTTTCCCCTTTTCCATCCAGCAAAACAGGGAGAAACTACACGACTCAATTTATTGAAAAGACCATAACATTTCATAGATTATAGACTACAAGATGACAGAGACATTCAGATGGTGCGACGATTGGATGCGGCAGAGGTAGAGACATCTAAGCCATGGACTTCATCATCAGAATAACTCTTGATGTTCGGAGATTCTACTATGGTTGAAGTGTCCGAGAATGTGGAGTTCAGTGAGCAATTTATGGCAGAATGACTGGGACTTACATTGGTAGACCATGCAGCCTAAGATTGTGAATTTGGATGGATACATGTTTGATATACATATTTCCTAGGGTGCTTGGTTTGCATGAATTTGTGAATTTTGGAATAGATGGTTTGCTCATTTGAGCTTAAAGAGCTGTAGGTGAAATATGGATGAGGGTGAAAGGAGGAAATAAAGGAATGTGATAAAGAGTGATGTTTGAAAGCGGTGACTATGAGGTGAACTTATAGACTGGTAAAAGACAGCTCACCGATGGGTTGTGAAGAGGTAATAAATGAGTTTTAGTCATTTTTGCAGTCTAGGCTATAGGATTAGGTGTCAAGTGAAGAATGTGGATTAGTGGAAGGGTGAAGTTATGTCTCTGATCAAATTATAATTATTTAATCAAGTAAGAAGGAGCCAAGTCAATAAAGTCATTCGTAAATGAAGTGTGTATTCAAGTGAGAAAATGTAACAATTTTACATTTTGATGATATCAAAAGATAACGGTTGAAACAGATAGCTAAAGACAAGAAAATAAAAGACAACAAAAATCTAACTAAGTCTTAAGACAGCTCACAGTTGCACTCAAGCCTTTAAGAGGCGTAGAACTCTCATTCTAGGAATTTGTCTATATAGTCTATGGATCCTTGAACCATTGATTGTACACTAGGTTCATCAGATACCTCATGGACTACTACGAGAGTAAGTCTCACTCGCCTAAGAACATCTTGAGCTTGAGTATCCATACTTGTCCACGACCTATCCCTGACCGGTGAGAGACTGCGCTTCCTCTTGAGTGCTGAGGACTTGGCAAGTGGGCGAGGCTCTGAGCGCGAGTATTCACTCTTGGTAGGCTTCAGATGGATAGTGAGCAAATCTCCGTGGGTCTTGATTCCCCATCTTTGACAACATCTCGGAGCAGATGCTGTCCTGAGCGCTCCTCGAGAATGCTGTGACACAGTCAGTCTCCACTCTGAATGCGATCAAGACTTTTATGACCACTCCTCCATGCACCAGCCCCTGGTTGACGTATCTGCTCTCGTCGAGGGAGAGAAGGATCATTGCTGAGAGATCCAACTTTTCCTTCATTCTCAGAGCATACATGATCCTTATGTCTCGCGCATTTACAACGTGGGTGCGCTGATTTTTGGGGGTGACATTGTGAGTGAGGATGCTAAGGAGAATTCGACCAGGGATTGACATTTGGATCGTCAAAAGTTCTTCATGATTGCCCCTTTGTTGAAGAGGTTGACCATCTTCCCCACTTGGTGTCCTAGGTCGTTCCACGTCATGTCCTTGGGAAAGACCAATCCGTTAGGCTCCAGGTTGAATGTCTTGGATATCCAAGACTTGGAGATGTTGATGAGAGTACCTTTGACTTCTAAGATGATGTAGTATTCATCATCTTCGCTCTGGAGTGGGCCAAGATGCCTCATGTGCTCCTTAAGCAGTTCTATGTAGCAGACGACGGGCTCCTCGAAGTAGTCGTGTTATGCCCCAGATTTTTTTCCCTTTCGTTTCTTATTCGCAAAGGGGGTTTCATAACATATCGATCCTCTGTTAGTTCGTTTGTGATATTATTCCGGTCTTTTGTATTCATTTTTAGGAAGGAGGATTACATTGTTTTTTCCTTTTGTTATTTATTTATTAGTAAGAGAGGGATCATTATTATTAACTCATTCCTTTTGTTATTTATTCATCACTTAGCAAAAGGGTTACTAATTCCCATTTTCCTTCTTTTCTTGTGATGTTATTATTAATAAAGGAAGGAGTTTCTAATTTAATTTAGTTTTCCTTTCCCTCTCTTTCCTGACAATATTTCACGTCAGTTCTCTCGCTTTCACGAACTTCCGCTCTGTAAAGTCTCCTTCCTCCCTTGCTCTCTTCCTCTCAACTCCTCCGTCTTATAAATCAATTAGTCTAAAGTTCTAGCTTCGGTGTTGGCGATCCGAGTCCGTCAATCTCGAGTGAGGCGATTCCGAGTTTGGATTGTCGATCTCCATTCTGTTTCTTCGCTCCTCATTTCGGTTCTAGTTGTCTTCCAATTTGTTTGAGTGTTTGTCATTTCGAGTGGAGATTCAAGGAGTAGGCGTTGTAGAGTCCATAGAGGATCGCTTTGCTTCAGATGTGAGGTAGGTGGTAGATGGATTCGGTTGTGTGTGTTCACCCACAGGGGTTTTCGGTTTTGTTTTGTTTTCCGTATATGTTTATTTGATTCTCTGATTGAGACGTACCTGGTTTGCGTTTTGGTTTTTCAAAACCCCGTGGAAATGTGTTTTAGATTTGCTACTTTGCTATGATGAGTTATGTATAAATTGTGGAAGATTTTTGCCATTGTTGTGTTCCTCGTTCACGTTGATTTTCTACAGTTTTTGCAGCGTCTGGACGTGGCTTTGGGCGCCTCTGGTTTGCTTTATTTTGTGTGTTGTCCGGACTTCCGTTAGCACATGTAAGTCCGGACGGGGTGCGAGGACGGTCTCTTGGTTTGCAGTTCGACTTGTGTCCGAACTTGCAAGCCCGAACACAAGTCCGGACACCCTCGTATGTATTTCTCGGACTTTGTAAGGACAAGTAAGTCCGGACATATGTCCGGACGTTTGCTGATTTCTGTCCTTGGCGTGTGTTCGGACATGCACGGTCAGACGTATGTCCGGACACGTGCCTGTTTTTGTGTAACTTCTTCGTCTGAGCTCTGTTTTGATCGCCGTTTGCGGCATTGTGTTCTTCTAAGTGTGTTCTATCTGTTTTGATGTGTTTTGGCTTATGATTTCAAGCACTTTCATTTCGAAAGTCTTCGTTAAGTTTCCGACCTATGTCTTTCTCTGAAAGAGTGTTTAAGCTTCCGTTTTCTATTTGGCTTTCGTATTTGTTAGTCGGTATACGACTTCCGTTCTATTAAGACTTCTGATTTTTTTTTGTTAAGCTTGTGTCTTCCATTTTGTTCTGATAAAAGCTTATACTCTATTTTGCAAAGCTTCTGCTTTGGGGACCTAGATGTTTAGCTTCTGAGCCTTGGATAGTCGGGTCGGGCTGTCCCGTAGCATGCTGCATATGAATTCCTTCTGTTTTCTTCCTCGGGTTCCCTTCTGTTCTGTTCCTCAGGGTCCCTTGGATGCTTCAGGACTGACGGGTCCATAGCTGTCTCTACGACTTCTGTGTGGGATCTTCGGATCCATAGGGCCATGGCGTTGCCCTTCTGATGTGTCAGCTGGTGTCTAGGGTCCCACCTCTATTTTGTTAAGCGTCCTGTTCTAAACTTCTTTATCTGTTATCAGTTCTGCTTCTGTTAAAGGCTTATGTCTGTTTGCTCATCCTCCACTTCTCTTCTTATTTTGTGAAGCTTCTGTTTCTGATCTGCTTCTCTTCTGATTTGATAAAGTTTCGTCTTATGTCTGTTGTCCGTTTTGACTTCAGATCTGTTTTGTTGAGCTTATGTAAGTATACGTATATGTTTAGTATAACTATTTTGAGCATGCACAACTGATGAAGTCTGCTGCTTATTGACCTGTGGTTCGCTCACCCCTATTATATTAATATTTTGTAGGTTTAAGCTTTCTTTGGAGATTCGGCTTTTGCTGTTAGATTGGCTTTTCGTTTTGCATTGGTAACTGTGGCTTGAGGCCCCTTCAGTAGTTTGTGTCCGTTAGTATTTAGGATTTGGCTTCCACCCTATATCTGTAAACGTTTAAGCTTTCTAATCATTGTTTCTTAATAAAAGTGTATTTTGTATCGGTTTCGGGATTCGTGAGTGTAGCCTTGCATGTCATAGGTAGTAAGCGCGCAACGTGTAACGGTCTCTCAACCAGGGTGATTTTGGGGTCGTTACAAGTTTGCCCACCCTTGGAACTCCAGAAGCTCCATGATCTCTCCTAGACCCATTTGTTCCATTCACTCAATGTCCAACGTCTTGGGTAAGACGGGACATGACTTGTCATCGACATTCGCTGCTTTGATGATGATGGGTTATAGTTAACTTAGCCTTTTCAGATGCTTGAGCGACTGCTGAGGCTGTGGATTAGCAACGTCGCATTTGGTTTAAAAGAGCTCATGTATGAGTGGTGAAGGAGCCAGGGCTTGCTTTCCCTTGGCCTTCCTTATTTGTTCTCGCTCCCCGAGAGTCATGATGACCGAGGAGAGAGATTATGTGTCGTTGTGTCCCTCTTGACTAGATCATGGACATGTAGGGGACCGCTCGGTGATAGGTCGAGAAGCTTTAGCCGGAAGGGTTTCCTTGTCGGCGGAGTCTGGTGCCTCCAAACCCTCTTCTTTGACAGGTTCTTCTTCCCTTTGTGACTTCTCGTCGCTTTGAACCTCCTCTTCTACTACCTCGTGAAAAATTTACTCGGTGAGGTCAATGGGGGGTTTCTTCACCATCACTGGTGAAGTAGAGTTTGCGAGAGTCGAGTTCAGGTGTGGAGTGTGTATGTTCAGGTTCTTTGTGTTTTTGTTGAAGGCGCCTTGATGCGCGGGTGGTATGGCTGGTGGAGCCTTGTGTGAAGCTTTTGCTTTTCGGGATGTTAGGCTTTTTCCTTTGGATTGTTTGGTGGTGAGTTTCATGGTTTTTGGGGATTGAGCGGAGGAAGTCATGGCTTTTGGTTCGTTTGGAGTTAAGATAGGAAGGATGGTGGGTTTAAGATGTTCGGACTGAATGAGGTTGTAGAGTTTTGGGAAATAAAAGCTTAAATAGGTTAGCTCTTCAGCCTTGAGTTCCCCTTCTTCTGCCACCCTATTCTTTAGGTTTGTCTCTTCTTCAACTGACATTCGATTCACCTCTGAAGAATCGGTTGCAGGGGTTGTCAGCCGGCTGTCGGTGATCCTTTCTGGACTAATGTCTCTAATGATAGCCTTGGTATTCTTGGAACAAAGAGCAGACTTGGGTGCTATTTCTAGGTGCGAGTTCGTAAGGACTTTAATACTCTTCGATCAAGATTTCTTTTAGTGAAGCTTTTTGGTGGAGGCTTATGAAGTTATAACACTAAACTCATAAAAGTGTTTGTAAGAGAGAAGAGAAGCTCATTTTATGTTCAGAGAGATTATAGAGTTTGAGGGTAGTGTGTGACTGGAATAAAACTCTCATCGCCCTTTTATAGAGTATTGGGTAACAGTCGGGTACCGTTCCCGGTCCGCTCACTGACAGGTCGTAACGGTACTATTCACAATAGGCATCGGTTGTAACACCCCTCTCAATAAACACGCAATAATCCCTCACGTAGCATAATTAAAGACGTCTTACAGCGGAAGAATGAACAACATAAACTCTCACACGGGTGTCACCTGCCATTACTCGCCCATGCGAGTAACGAAGCATAAACTAAATCCAACAACCAAAATAAATAGCACTACCATACCGCTGTGACAACGAGATAAATCCCATACATCATACTAAGTCCAAAAACCATAACCGTCGACAAGTGAGCATCTACCCTGATCCCGTACTTCGGCTTCAACGATGAACAGTAACCTGCAACAAGCTATAAAGGCTCAGCGATAAACGCTGAGTATGCGGGCATGGACCCTATTGGTCACTTGTCATTTTAACCATCTTGATGTTAGATTGATTTCATGCTTTACCATTTTACAGATATAATTAATACTGTAATAATCATGCATAACACATAGTCATCCATCCATTCCAAATAGACATTATATTTCACAAACAACAGTCACATAAACGAACGTATCGAATAATTACAGTACAGTGTACAATCACCTTAGCGAACGGTTTCCATATTCAATATTATTTGACCTTCAAGACCCCTTCCATCTAAACCATGTTTAATTAATTACCAGTTGGGCGTCATGTTGGGACAACCCGGTTAACCTTACCAATGGACAGTAGTCCTCCCGTACACACAAAGGTGCTCATTTCGCCAGAGGTCCGGAGGCCCCTGACTATTCACTTTGCCTTGTAAGGCATCCATTTAAAAGCCGTAGCCATGTACCAACAGTAGGTACCACCTGACCCACGATCCAATTAGGGCTCGTTGGGTAATTTCCTGGAGCGGAACCCGACCGGGTACCACTCAGTGATCACAAATGTGCAACCAGGTAGTTCGTAAACTACCGGGATTCCTCCCCTCAACTCATACCAACTCTCTCATAATGTTTAAGATATACTCTTAGTTTTATGGAGATTACATTATACCAATTAGCCGCCCAATGGGTCTTACGCATGCCTAGAAGTAATCTAGGTTATATTCATGTTCGAGATCCATGCTCTAGAGACCGACAATGTCGTATCTCGTACCTAAGTGTTTTACTTAGGTTGTCATATACTTAATATTAATACTAAGGGTATTATATCAAGTAACCATTGTGTCATCACATCAACACATATGTATGTTTATATAAGTCGATCTATAGTCGACGTAGTGTTAGTCCTGTAGGACGCTTGCGCATAATTAAGTAACACATTAACACACATCATCATATGAACATATCCACACACACAACATACAAGTTATCAAATAATTCCGGGCCCTTTCTTAGGTCAACCCGGATCAAACCCTTCTTCACATACCGTACACCTTAGACCAAGGATGCGCAGTGTAGATCACTAAGCTTTCTCGGGCGCGCACGTCTGAAAGGCGATCTAAAAATACGAAGAACGCTAAGTGTCAATCCACATGACAATACGATTCGGTATTTCCGAATAACATCAGTAACCCCGGTATTACATCCCCGGATTTCAATTGTTACTAGTTAAGGTGTCGTTATCCTTAAAAACTCTTTACTCGTAGTATGTATTAATATTCAGTTTAACAAAGACGTCGATTTTTATTCGAACGTCGTGGTTAACGTTTTCAAACGTAAGAGTTATATTTTCCAACCCATAGTATTTTATAAGCGTTATGCTCAATGTAAGTTCGTTCTCGTATATTTAATTCCACTGTTACCTTGCATGCATAGGTATTGTTATAACCTATAGTTGCATGCATGGTTATATTTCATAACCTATTGTTGCATGCATTCATGCAACGTTAGTTTATATTGCATGGTATATTACTATCCTTTAATATACCTTCTCTTATACAACTTCTCATTTATGTAACATGTTGTATTCACTTATGACTTTATAGTATATAATTGTACTATCAAGTTAACATTTATTATTTACTATTATATGGTTTGTAAACCATATTATATATGCTTATTATTTGCGCCAGCATATATATATACACATTAATTTCTGATGAAGTAAGAAACTTTATATTATGTACATGTTATTCCTTATGCAAGGTTTATTTAACCATTCCAAAATCATATATTAACCATAGTATTTATGTCATTGTATACTATAGTTTATATCTTCATTTTTGATATATAAATATATGCATGCGCCAGCATGTATAGTTTCATATAATATACTTTCGATCACATAATATTATTTAGTGTTACACTTATATCATGATATCATATTGTATGATATTTTATATGTCATTAAACTTTATAACATATATTTTTAGTACCCAAACATATGTGTACCGAAAATAACATATACATATGATACACTTGTACTTCTTTATATATATATAACTCTCATTAATTACAATATAGCCACATGACTTATACCATGTTATAAATACATTATTTTATAACATCAAAACTTTGTAATAAGATATAACCTAAGGTTTTAATATCTCTTTATTCATTATTGCCGAAGAGGCGTGTATTTTCCATTTCATTTCCTTTCAAATCCCATACTTTCCAAATATTACAATTTTACCACAATTTTTATAACATACTTAACTTACCATATACTATAACATTTAAATCATATAGTATGTATATTATAAAGTCTCAAATTTCCAAAAAATAGCAAACAAACCCTATGTTTCTATTTTTTTAGTTTTATTCTTCAACTTTCCATATTTACACAATAGCCACATATATTATAACAAGTTGTACATATAGGTTATATTATATAGTTTCAATATTTATTATTGATATAACCTATAGTGTTTTTGTTACTTTATTCCAAACAGCCCCCTTATGTTTCCGAAATTCTTTTTCCGCCCACCACCTTTTCCCCTTATTTACATTTTGGCCCCATTTTATATGATATACTTTCATATGTCACAAAAACCATATATTATACACTTTCATCAATATACCCATTTATATAACTCCAAAAATTCCCAAATTTAATACTTAGGATATAAATCACTATATTAACCCATCTATACCTATACTTTTTAGTATTTACATTCTATACCCCATAAGTTTCATAAATTCAACATTTCACTTATAATATTAATATAAGTTCATAAATTAATTATTTATGACATTAAATTTGGTCAAACCTCCTAATATGGTCTATATTGACCCATTGACTTTCAGTTTGACCAGAAGTTTGTATAATTATAGTTTGACCCCCATAGTTTTCAGAAATTACATTTTTGTCTCAAAACTTTCCTAAATTTTATATAATTCATAAAATAAGGTTTTGATGCTTAGTATTCGGTTATTACCTATAGTAAGCCCCAAAAATTATTTTAATTACCATAAAACCCCAAGGTAATTCGGTAATACTAATTACTGATAAGTCGGGAATTTATCTATGTCTATAGGGTTTATTTGTGTTTAATTCATCATTATCTGTTAATAAATTCCTGCCTTATGGTTAGTTTTATGTTTTTATTTGTAATTGTCTTCTATGATGGGTTTACGTGTTATTTCAGGCGAAAATCTCAAGAAAACACATTCCCGATCATTGTGATGTTATTTTGGACGGTCGAACATGTTGAACAGAGTGAAGACTTGCATGATTTCTCAATTTTAGGATGGGTCCGGGACCTTGCACATACCCTAAGTCCCGGACCATCCATTGGGGTTATTCTCGAACTGTTTTGGAGACTGGTCCGGGACTTGTTACATAACTTAAGTCCCGGACCAACCAAAGGTAAAACTCTCAGCCTATTTTCAATGACCGGTCCGGGACTTGATACACATCTTAAGTCCCAGACCATACCTGAAGACATACTCTCGGCGTATTTCAGAGACTGGTCCGGGACTTCATACTTGGACCAAGTCCCGGACCAATTAGATAAAACGCGGCTTGATAGTGCGTGAAAGAAGAGAATTAAAGAGAGATTTTTGTTTGTTATAAAAAGGGAGTCTGGCCAACGTGAGAAGAGATGCTTGATACACCACAGAGCCTAGTTTTACATAGAAGAGAGAGAGAGAGAGAGAGAGAGAGAAAGGTTGAATCTTGGGCAGATCTTGGAGACTATCAGAGAGAAGGCTGAAGGAAGAACAGAGGATCCACGACGGCTACTGACATTAGAGTTCCCTCTTGTTCTTGCTTCTCTGAGTATATACTATTAAACGTGTACACTGTCATTATGAACATGTCTGAGTAGTTTCCTTAGATTCCGGTTTGCTATGTATCCCTAAGTTGACTATTTCTTTTCCTTTGTGATTTAATGCAATTCTATTGAGTAAAGTTATTTTCCTTGCTTAATTTCTTTAATCGTTATAATTTGGCCAATTATAAAGATTAGTATTTTGTTAGCTTATATGTGACGACTGCGACTTTCAATTGATTACAGGAAAATAACCGGTTAGTCTAGAGACGGTAATTCCTCTAAATTGCTAATTGACCAATAAACTAGATTGTTCTTAAGGCGGTTAGTAAACAGTGGGTTCGTAACGAGAGTTAGAATTCAGTCTTTGCTAACTAGTATTTGCTAAGCGGGAGACCGGAGGTAAATTATCTTTGTTCTAGGGTTTTACTCAGAATTGTCTTGGAAATCACTTAGGGATAGGAATTACAGATTTAAGGTGCAGTAGTAAACCGGGATCTCCTTTCCAAATCAGTTTCACAACATTTATTTTCTTGCTTTTTACTGTTTTACATTCTGTTTACAGTTCTAATTGTCATCAAATCAAACCCCAGTTTCCTATTTTAATTTGTTATTTAGTTTTACCTTTCTGTTTAATAAAGAATTAAGCTAGACACATCACCTCCTCTGGTTCGATACTTAGGGATTACTCTCTATTGAAACTTGCTAGAATTGACCGGTACACTTGTCGTTAGGTTTTACCCCAACAAGTTTTTGGCGCCGTTGCCGGGGAGGCACGGTTATTTAGTTTAATCTTTATTTTTTGTTATTTATTTCATTTTAGTTAGTATTGTTTCGTTCGTCTATCTTTGTTTTGTTTTTTTTTCCATAATTTTCTTTTCTTTATTTTGTTCGAGTGTTACTTTTTGAATCATCATTTCTGTTGCTTTTGATTTCAATCAGTATAATCGATAGGTTGCCATTAGTTAATCGTTTTCTTCGGTCGCATTTTAAGATTTTTCTTTTCTAATTTTTCTTATCTGCTGTGTCATCCGATTAGGTTGGAATAATTTCCATATTTTACTGTTACGTCTGTTTTAGATTTTGCTCTCTATCTTTAAGTTGTCTTTCCTAATCGGTTTTGCTTAACCTGGTTCAATTGGATTAGATAGTTTTATTTTGTTTTATCGTTTTGCTTGGTTGGTCTTAGTTAATTAATTTCTATTCTGTTTTGATTTTGTTTTAGATTTTCTTTTATCTTCCAGATTGTATTCTTGATTTTATTCTTTTATTTGAATGCCCTATGTTTAGTAATTAGTTTTTCTTTATCTGCATATTTTGTGAGCTAATTTCTTTTTTATCTTTCTCTGATTTTTGTTATCTTCTAATTGCTGCTGTCCTTTTTAATTTACGCTATTATAGCTTCAGTTTTACTAACTCTCGGTTTATGGTTAAAACCCGCTCTGCAGGAGAACCGGAGTTCGAGCTCAATCTCGAGATCGAGAGGTTTGCGAGACAGCTTCGCAGGGATTTGAATCTGGATCCACCAGTTGAGGAGAGGGTGCTCGAACCACCTGTTGATGAAGAGGTTCTGGAAGTTCAACCAGCAGTTAACATGGCAAACAACGAGAGGCAGATGAGGGACTACACCCGTCCAAGTGTTGAGGGGTTGGTGTCGCCGATAGTGATTCCAGCGTTGCCAGTGGGAGTGCAGTGGCAGTTCAAGACCCACTACGTGACCATGGTGATGAACGCACCCCAGTTCAGCGGGACGGTCACTGAAGACACGAATGTCCACCTCACTACATTCCTGAGATTGGTAGGAGCGTGTTCGACACCAGCTTCGCTGGAGGTTGCTTGGCTCACTCTGTTCCCATTCTCCCTGAGGGATAGAGCAGCTGAATGGTTAAACTCGCTGACGCCTGACAGTATCACTACTTGGGAAGAGCTGGCTAATGCATTCCTGGCGAAGTATTTTCCACCCTCTCGGATGCTGACCATGAGAGGAGAAATTACTAACTTCAAACAGTTCGCCGGTGAGTCCTTGTCTGAAGCTTGGGAGCGTTTTAAGGGGATAGTGAGGAAGGTACCACATCACGGACTAGGTGAAGAGGTTGTACTGCAGTCTTTTTACAAGGATTTGGATCCGTCTAGCCGGCTGTTGGTTGATACATGTGCTGGAGGTAGTTTGATGGAGTTTCCTATCACAAGAATCAAGGAGCTGTTAGAGACTATTACTACAGCAGCTAATCAGTGGGGAGGTATGAGAGCCAGAGAAGCTGCACCGAAGAAACCTGCTGGAGTTTATGAAGTAGATTCAAACACTTTCTTGGCTGCCATGATAGAGGCAATGTCGAAGCAGTTTGAGCGTATGTGTGTAGTTATGAATCCACAGTCAAACGCAGCAGCTGCTCCTGAGGTTTATCCAGCTTGCGAATACTGTGGTAGAGCTTCTAACATGTGCCAGTGTACCCCACCACAAGAGGAGGAAGCAAATTATGTTGGTAACAGACCGGGTAATTATTTTAGGAATCAAGGCAATCTGGGTTACCACGCTCAGCAGCAGAATTGTTACCAAGCTGGTGGTAACAACGATTACAATTAGAGGCCCCAACAGTAGTACAATCCCTCCTATCAGAAGCCGCCACTACAGAATCAGCAAGCACAAAATTCGGGTGCTGGAGCGTCTTCTAGTATGGATGCAGTTCTGGCCAGGATGAATGATTTCATCTCGGTTAACACGAAGAAATTTAATGAGCTGGAAGCCTTCAATCAGGAGCAGAGAACCTTCAACAATGATCAGAGGACATTTAATAGAAACATCGAGACTCAGCTGTCTCAGATATCTCAGCAGTTAGCTCAGCGTCCTTTGGGTTCCTTGCCTAGTCAGTCGGAGCAGAATCTGAGAGAGCATGCCAAGGCTATCACGTTGAGGAGTGGTACACAGCTTGACCCGTTGGTCCCTGAAGTTGAGATCCCTCTTCCCAATGTTGAGCAGAATGCAGAAACTGCACCAGCAGGTTCTCAGGAGGAACCAGCTGAAGAGGAGGTGGCAATTAGCAAGACTACTAAGACTTCCACACCTCCACGACGCGCAGTTGCTGAAGCGCCAGTTCCTTTTCCAAACCGGTTGAAGAAGAGAGACTTGGATGAGCAGTTTGGTAAGTTTTTGACTATTTTTAAGAAACTAACCATTAACATTCCTTTTTCTGAAGCTTTGAAGCAGATGCCAATATATGCGAAGTTCGTGAAGGACATCCTGTCCAACAGACGATCTTTAGTGGAGAAGGATACTGTGCAGCTTACTGAGAGCGTTTCAGCTGTGCTTTCGAAGAAGCTTCCACCTAAGCTTGATGATCCAGGTACTCCGGTCATACCTTGCGTGATAGGTAATGTGAATTGTGGTAAGGGTTTATGTGACTTAGGTGCAAGTATTAATTTGATGCCCTTATCTATGTATTTGAAGCTTGGTTTAGGAGAATGTGAACCTACACGAATTACTTTGCAATTAGCTGATAGGTCAATTATCCTACCTAGAGGGGTGGTTAGAGATTTAATTGTTTCAGTTGGTACTTTTGCTTTCCCTGCTGATTTTGTTATTTTAGACATGGAGGAAGACAAGGTAGTACCACTTATTTTAGGTCGACCATTCATGCGAACAGCAAGGACCCTCATTGACGTTGAAGGAGGAAGATTATACTGCGGTTACATGATGAGCAGCTTGTATTTGATATGACCAAGGCTGCTACTCACCCTTCTGATGTTCATGCTTGTTTCAGTTTAGATTGTATTGACACCTTGATGCAGGACTATTCTTACAGCCCCACGGAGCTGGATGCGTTGGAGAAGTGTTTGGTAGATTCCATAGAGACCACTCATGATGACTCCGAGGTTTCTACTACAACGTTTCAGCTCTCTGCTGGGAGACCATATAGGAGGAACCACAGAATCGAGGAGGAACCGCTGGACCGAGTTCCAAAGACACTAGCTCCTCTGTGGAATCACTACCTTCTCTTGAGCTTAAACCGCTTCCTAGTCACCTTAAATATGTTTTCCTAGTTCCTCCTACTGATTTACCTGTTATTATTTCTAATGCTTTAACTGATGAACATGAAATACCCCAAACTTAGATATGGTGTTTAGATGATAAACTAAGGTATAAGAAGGCTAAATAATGCCTTATAAACTTTGGGGAACAATTTAAACCAAAGGAAACACTAGGAAACACCATAAGAGCAATTTAAGCAAAAATGTGCTCTAAGCTTGGAGTAACTTGGGTTAGCACCCAAATATTATTCTTAGACCTTATTAACATCCTAATGGTCATATTAAATCAATTACCAAAGAAAACCAAGCTCAAAAACAAGTTAAAACACAAATTGTGCTTTAAGGACTCTTAAAGCACATTTTTGAAAAATTGTCTTGGAAAGGGGGTTTGAGTGGCTAAATGTCCATGATTACTCCTTAATTAACTTGTGTACTACTTAGTATCACATTAGGAGGTCTAAATCAATGGGAAATCAAAAATTTCACAAATAAGTGCACTAGTTTATGAATAGTGCCAAATAGTACCTAGTTTAGTCTTAAATCAATTAAGTGCAATTAAGTGGTCAAACAAGACCATGACCAGCCTAAATCAATAAGGGGGCCGGTTTCTAAGGGGGTGAGTCATCAAATGAGTAAGTTAGTTTATAAGGAAATAAGAGGGAAAAGTACAAGTCACTATTTGCTTTTAGAAAACAAAATATCTAATACTACTTACCTCTCTCCTCCTTTCTTCATTCTCTTCTCTCACCACCGATTTCTCTTGCTTTCTTCCTTCTCCATTGACGTGAAGAGCAGCCCTATGTAAGCTCCATCTTCCTTTGATCACTACCTGCTCATTTTAGCTCCAAAACCAAAACAAAATACATATTCTTCTTAGTTAGCTCAAGCTTTTTCCTTCTATCTTTCCAAAACTTCAAGAGCTCCATTTTGGTGCCAAGCCAAACTTCCATTAGAGGAGGAAGCTCAAGCTTGGAGAGTTCATTGGCTTCTCCATTCTCTTAAGGTAAAGAATATGTAAGAAAATCTAGGTTTCCATCACCTTTCTTCATAACCGAAAATCAATACTCATGAGGCTTAATTTTTATGCCTTGTTCTAGCTTGTTTTCTATTCTCCAAAGGATAGAGGAGGTCCTTCTTGATTCATATCCAAGCTTGTCTTGAGAATCCAAGGTAAAACATTCAATTTAATACCTTAAAACACATTTTTAACCTAGGTTTTATTCCTTAAGGTTATTGTGTTTTTTAGTACTCATGGGAGTCATTGAATATTGGTTAGAACATTATCAAGGAGAACTTGGTTGGTGATCGAGATTGTTCAAGGAAAACCTAAGGAGAAAAGTTTGTGGAGCTTGTGAAAGAATAAGGTAAATTGCTTACCTTAAGGTGTTTTAATGCATTAAGGGATGGGATACGGATAGGTAACAAGTTAGCTTAGAGTTTACAATGGAAAAGGGGTATAAAACTTAGGAGAAAGAGTACTATTATATTGAGAACTTGTGACTAAAGAGCAAATGGGAAATGAGATAGTTAAACAATTTTGAGGTGAATTACAAGAGCAGTTTATTTCAATGGGAGCCTTGTTGTGCGTATTCGCAGGTCAAAGGCAAATATATGTGGAAATTCAGTGGTTAAGATTATTGTCATTTAAGGGCCTAAGTGCCAAGCATTTTAAGTTTATACACTATATGATGATGTGGTATAGTTTTGGTGTAAATTGTGTGTTAAGATGATGTAATGAGAATTTGAGTGATCTTGGTTGTTTGATGGTGAAAAACCAAGTGTTTAGGTGTAACAATATACTAGAGAACCCATGTCAAAATTTGATGAAGAAACTTAGTGTTTAAGATGTTCTAAGGAAGTTTGATGACCTAGAAAGTACTAGGAACTTTTAGGGCCTAAATTGGTGTAAGAAAGTGAACTAGAGTGTTCTTGAGTGTTTAAAGGACTTAGGAGTTGTCTTGAAGGAATTAGGGTTCAAATGAGTGAGTTTAATGCTCTAGGGATATAGTGGGAATGTGGTTAGGTCTTGTGCAAGTTTTAGTGAACAAAGGAGGAATAATGCCTTGTGAGATTCTAAGTGTAAGCTTGAGGGAAATAGTAGGAGCTTGTGTAAGGGAGGTGCTGTGGAGAAATAATGCTTGGGAGTGGTGATGATTTTTGTGAGATAGCATTTTGGTTAGATTGAGTTGTAGGTATGATATACCACTTAGAAAACTTAAGGAAAATATTACAAGTGTTAAGAGATTATGTGAGAAATTGGGTTAGAAGGTTAGAGAAGGAATTAGGCAAGTTTAAGATGTTATTTTGGTATTAGAATATGCCTAAGATCATGTGTGAAGTTTGGGTGATTTATGGATGAAGAGAACAAGTGTAACAAAACTTAGAACAATGAAAAAGGAAGAAATCTGTAGCTGGTCCGGGACTTAAGTCCAAGGTGAAGTCCTGGACCAACCTAAAATTAAGGCCGAGAGTTGCTTCAACCATATGGTCCGGGACTTAAGTCTTGTAAGAAGTCCCGGACCACCCCATTAAAAAGACTCGAGGATTTCAGTTTGCATTGGTCCGGGACTTTAGTCCCATACAAAGTCCCGGACCACCACATTAAAACAGCCGAGAGTTTGAACCAAGTATAGGTCCGGGACTTAGGTTGAGGACAAGGTCCCGGACCACTCTAAAAATCATGTTTAAGCTTGGAAAATGTTAGGAAATGATGGGGATGATTAGGTATTGATGTTATAAAGTTATTAAGGGCATGTTTGGTGGGTGTAATGGCTACTAAGTGGGTGAACAAGTGTAATAGATAATGAGGAAATGATGCACTTAGAAGTTAGGTTAGAAACCATAAGGACTTAGTAAATAACAAAGGGTAAAGGTTGGTGTCTAGGAAGGTTAAGTAATTGTATTAAGTTGAACTGAATAATAACCTAAAACTGAATGAATGTTTTAGGACTTGTGAATTGGGACTTGGAAGGAGATAAACCAAACAAGCCGACGGTGAACGGTACAGTCTTTCTTGTGACCTTCTTGCTAACGAGGTGTCCCTCGGCTTGTGTGCTATTTGTTTATGTGTGCCGACTAAACAAGATAAAGCATGCAACCGGATTTATTGTACTTATTGTGTGTGTGTTGATTTACACTAAAACATGAGACTTGAGGTAGTTACTAACAAGGTTAGTACAATTGGATTAAGATGAGACGTTGCATTGATTAACAGTTGGTTAATACCCAAGAAGGTTTAACTAACACTTGATTTGTAAGACTTTCGCTAGCTGGTACCTAAGGGGGGTGTGAGGAATCCGGGACTGACTCCGGTCATGCATGTTAAGGAAAAAGGGAGATCGGTATCTGAATCAGATCCGACTTCCGCTTAAGGACTTGTCTTCGGACTAGTTTCCTAGGGTGGATAGTCGGCTCAGCTACATTGCATTTCCAGTCCAAGGTAGGAGGCATTAAGATGGTGCGGTAGGATCACCTAAATCCTAAGATTAAGTTAAGATGTCTATTCAACCAATGGAGTTTATAACTCATTGGCTAGGGTTACTTTTGACCCGACAAAATAAACATTGAGATAAGATTACAACCACTTCTAACTAAAGAACGGTTTGTATCCTGAGGTTAAGTTAAGGACTAAGATTGTGGCAAATTAAGTTGGACTAAGGTTAAGTGGCATTGAGTTTTGAGGAGTTGAATGTTTAACTCACTTACTAAGGGAACGCATTTAAGCCGTTCATTGTGTGTGAACTATTTGTTCATCATGGATTGTTGTTTATTGCACTTCATATTATGATTGTGATTCTAATCAATCTCCATGCTATCGAAAATTAGTCGTCGTAGCCCCGTTAGCATTCGTGCTGACCCCCTTTGGGGGCTGATTTTATTTTGCAGGTAAGCGTCCGATGAGGAGTCACCCTGAGAGTGGAGGTGGTTAAACTTAGGACGGGTCTATTTATTTTGAGCACGGGTCGCACTTGTGCGCCCGTCTGTTTATATTTAAACTAATGTAAGTTTATGTTTATGACTTAGATACTTAAACTCGGTTGGTTGGTGGTATTTTGGTCGGTTGTATATTTTGGATAAGTATTGTAAATTGGTAAGGTCGGTATATTCTAATGATCAGACCGTGGCAAGGTCCCGGTGTTTGTTATATCCGCTGCGACGTTTGTGATTAAGTTGTTAAGTTTTGCGATAACCACGATTGGCTTTGGACGGGGTGTTACAGAACAGGAGGAAGCTTTGTTGCAGATTTTGAGGAGGAACAAAGAGGCGCTAGGATGGTCCATTGCTAATATCAAAGGCATTGCTCCTACATTCTGCACCCACCGCATTTATCTTGAGGAGGACTACAAGCCATTGAGACAGCCCCAGCGAAGACTAAACCCGCATATGAAAGAGGTAGTCAAGAAGGAAGTTATCAAATTACTGGATGCAGGTATAATCCATCCAATCTCTGACAGCGAATGGGTAAGTCCTACTCAGGTAGTACCTAAGAAGGGAGGTTTAACTGTGGTGCCTAATGATAAAGGTGAATTAATTCCTCAGCGTACTATTACTGGGCATAGAGTTTGCATTGATTATAGGAAGTTAAATGCCGCCACTAGGAAAGACCACTTCCCCCTTCCCTTTATTGACCAGATGCTAGAGAGGCTTGCAGGACAAGAATATTACTGTTTCTTAGATGGTTACTCTGGTTATTTTCAAATTCCAATTGCTAAGGAGGACCAAGAGAAAACCACTTTTACATGTCCGTATGGTACTTATGCTTATCGTCGCATGCCCTTTGGTTTATGTAATGCACCTGGCACTTTTCAACGATGCATGACTGCTATCTTTGCTGATTTTATTGAAAAGTGCATCGAAGTCTTTATGGATGATTTTTCTGTTTTTGGACCGTCTTTTGATGCATGCTTGAGAGACTTGGATTTAATCTTAGCTAGATGCAGGGAAACAAACTTGGTGCTCAATTGGGAGAAGTGCCACTTCATGGTGCAGGAAGGCATCGTGCTCGGACACAAGATTTCTAAGAAGGGGATCTAGGTGGACAAGGCTAAGGTTGAAGTCATCGAGCAGCTGCCACCACCATCATCGGTAAAGGATGTCCGAAGCTTTCTCGGTCACGCAGGTTTTTATAGGCGCTTCGTTAAGGATTTTTCTAAGATCTCTAAGCCTCTTTGTGATTTATTACTTAAGGATGCTAAATTTGAGTTTACAAAGGAGTGTTTAGATGCGTTCAATTTGCTTAAAGCTAAATTGGTTTCTGCACCTATTATTGTTGCTCCTAATTGGTCGTTGCCTTTTGAGATTATGTGTGATGACAACGATTACGCATTGGGAGCAGCTTTGGGTCAGAGGCATGACAAGGTATTGAGGATAGTCTACTACACGAGTAAGACAATGAATGAGGCGCAGAAGAACTACGCCACGACGAAGAAGGAGCTGTTGTCGATCGTCTTTGCTTGTGATAAGTTTCGACCGTACATCATTGGCAGCAAAGTCATCGTGCATACCGACCATTCCGCTCTCAGGTATCTCTTTGGAAAGATTGATGCTAAACCTCGTTTGATCTGATGGATTTTGCTTTTGCAGGAATTTGACATTGAGATTAGAGACAAACCTGGAGCGCAGAACGGAGTGGCAGATCACTTATCCCGTATGGAAGTTCCAGATGATGGTAGGCCAATCAATGAGTATTTTCCTGATGAGTATGTCTTCATGATCGGTCATTCCACAGACCCTTGGTATGCTAATATTGCAAACTACCTAGCCAAGGGCATCGTTCCTCTAGAGTTGTCATATCAGCAGAAGAAGAAGTTCTTCTCCACGGTCAAGCATTATCTTTGGGATGACCCGTTTCTGTTCAAGGTCTGTGCAGATGGTATGATTCATCGTTGTGTATCTGAGAATGAAGCTAGAGACATCCTGACACATTGCCATTCTAGAGAAGTAGGGGGTCATTTTGGTCCGGCTAGGACAGCCGCGAAAGTTTTGGAGGCTGGCTTCTTTTGGAAGAACTTGAACAAGAACTGTTATCAATTTGTCTCCACTTGTGATCAATGTCAGAGGCAGGGGAATTTATCCAGACGTCATGAGATGCCATTGAATTCGATCTTGGAGGTTGAGCCGTTCGATCTTTAGGGTATTGATTTTATGGGACCGTTCCCATCCTCTCAAGGTAACCTCTACATCTTGGTAGCAGTGGATTATGTCACCAAGTGGGCTGAAGCGATAGCAGCACCGACCAATGATGCAAGAGTGGTGCTCAAGTTTTTAAAGAGGAATATCTTTACCCGTTTCGGTGTCCCACGAGCGATCATCAGTGACGGGGGTACACACTTTTGCAACAAGCAGTTTGAGGCTCTTCTACAGAAATATGGTGTGCGACATAAGGTTTCTCTACCGTATCATCCACAGACGAACGGGCAAGCCGAGATCACCAACAGGGAACTTAAGTGGATCCTTCAGAAATCTGTCACATCTTCGAGGCGAGATTGGTCCCTTAAGTTGGATGACGCCTTGTGGGCATACCACACAACCTTTAAAACACCTTTAGGTATGTCCTCGTACAAGTTGGTTTTTGGCAAGGCGTGTCACTTGCCCGTGGAGCTCGAGCACAAGTCTTTTTGGGCACTCAAGGCATTGAATTTTGATCTGCAAAAGGCTGGTGAGAAGCGTAAGTTACAGCTGTGTGATCTGGAGGAGTTTAGAGAGGAAGCTTATGAGAACGCCAAGATTTATAAGGAGAAAACGAAGAGGTGGCATGATAAGCTATTGGTCAAGCGTGAGTTTCAAGTTGGGGATAAGGTTCTTCTATTCAACTCCCGCTTGAAGTTGTTTTCAGGGAAGTTGAAGTCTCGTTGGTCTGGACCATTCACAGTGACGAGTGTCTCGCCTTATGGAGCCATCAGTTTAATCAATACAGAAGGGGAGACATTCAAGGTCAACGGGTCCCAGTTGAAGCATTATCTCAGTGGTGACATCGCCGAAGTCCATTCGGTGATCACGGTGCATGATCCACCATACTGATTTTCCAGTTGCACGGTCTAGCCAAAGACCGAAAAGACGGGCAGCTCATTGGGAGGCAACCCAATCTCTTTCCCTTTATCTTTTTGTTTTAAGTTTTGTTTCATGCTTTGCTTGTTCTAATTCTTTTGTTAGTTGTTTTTCTTTGTTGGTTTTCATTAAGTTGTAGGTTTGGTGAAGGGAGAGGAACAGAGTGCTGGCAAGCAAACCTTCGGTTGATTCACAGGGGGTGGTCCGGGACATTGTGCAAATCCTAAGTCCTGGACCGACTAAGGCGCAGACTTTCGGATAGAAAACATGGGGTGGTCCGGGACTAGATACATATCTTAAGTCCCGGACCCAAGCGACAGAGACTTTCGGGCTATTTTTACATAGTGGTCCGGGACCTCATCCATATCTTAGGTCCCGGACCACAATTAGTTCAGAAAATAAAAAAACCCGTCCGCAACTGTCGTCTTCCCCATTACCCACAATCCCTAATACTTACTCACCCGACACACCCCCGCCGTACGCAGTTCCCTTTCCCTCGCCGCCTCACTGCCACCACCACACAGTTGCCCTCGCCGCCTCACAGCCACCACCCCCCGTTTCGCCGCCTCCCTCACAACCACCACTACCCACGGCTGCTGCACCCTGCTCCACATCGTCACCACCACACCACCCTCCCACTCCTGTCGCGCGCAGCCACACCACACCTCCAGCCCACAGTTTCCTCACGCCACCACTTCCCCACCCAATCGCGCCACCCGCCACACTTCTAGCACAACTCCACCACCTCCAATCGTATCTCCCGACGTCTACTACCCCTAGTCCTGTCGCATCGCCCGACACACCGATTCCAACTATCAGTATTTCCCATGGCACCCAAACGAGCTCGTCGTTCTACCACTGTCGGCGCTTCTTCATCCGCTGCCGCTCCTGCATCACCCGACGCAGCTCCAATTTGGGTCCGGAAGATGGTTGAGTCAGATTTCATCAGTGAAGCCGCTGCAAATTGGTACCGCGCGCAAAAGGAAAATCATACCCGAAAGGTCAGTGTGTCCGACCTTAATTGCTGAGTTTGATCTGGAAACACTCTTTAGTGCACGTAGATGGTTATGTCTGCTTAGTAGAGGTGGGAGATTCTATCCGAGATTGGTGAAATTGTTTTATGCTAATGCGACTGTAAATGAGGAGAGGGATGCTATTAATTCTGTGGTTAAAGGGGTGGCTATTACCGTGACTGCTACTAGCATTAGGCACTCTTTGGGATTACCTATAGCTGTTTGGGTTCCAACTGCGGAGAATAGGGCAAATCAGCAATTGTTGGAACGACAGGCTAAGGAGTACTACATTAATCTGATTGTCAATGATCCGGAGGTTCAGAACCGGCAACGAAGGAATAACCGGGACAAGCAGGTTGTTACGGGGGATAAGTTACCAACATCGAGGGAGCGTCTGGTTTTAGGGATGTTGATGTATAATGTTCACCCCCGGGAGTGCGCTGATCTGAATATGTATGACTAGTGGCTGCTGCGTTACATCCTGGACGACGCCTATGCCGCGGCAGGGGTTCCACCCGCTATGCATCGAATTATCTTTAACTCCATGGTTCGGGTGGTTGAGACCGATCACTCCGCTTCTCTCCCATTCCCACACCTCCTACAGTCATTGTTTGCTGACGCGGGGGTGGATGTATCTGATGAGGAGCCTCAGTATCCTCGTTCTACCCTCGATATGACGATGATGCGATTCTTTCAGTGAGAGAAGGTAGATGGGCAGTGGGTGAAGCGTCGACGCGCTGCACGAGCTCCCCGGGTTGCTGAGGTTGCTGATGAGGCTGATGCTGCTGGTGGTGAGGCCCCAGACTTCCCGATGCCTGCTGGTCTGGCCCCGGGCTATGACGAGTTGCTGCATGAGTTTAGAGACTGGAGGGGGACGGCCACAGCTTACTTTGACGGTTTTACGAGTCGTCTAGATGGGTATGGTGAGAGACTCTCAGCTTTAGAGACCCGTCAGACTGACTATGAGGCCAGGCGGGATGCTCAGTTTGCTGAGTACGCGGCTCGTCAGGAGGCCCGATTCCATGCTTATGATGAGCGCTTTGCGCAGTTGGAGTCCTGGCGTCTGCCCCGTCAGTAGCACTTGTGGTGGTTATGCTCTCTTCTCCATCAGTCTGCCTATGCTTTATTGTTCTTTTGGTTTCTCTGTTGTTTCTGATATTTGAGATATTTTGATGTCTTTTTAGATTGTTAGTTTGTTTTATTTGATTCATATCGTTTCTTTCTGGGATGTAACTAATTACCCTAATGATTCTGCACTTTTCTCTCCATGGATACTGCACTATTACTCCGTTGTAGCGTTGTGTTTTATATTCATCCAGGTTTGCTATTATTTTGATAAGTTTGTGCACGATACAAAGGAGACTCTGCCCGATTCTTTCCAGAACTCCATCCGCACGATTATGTCACAACTTAACCAGGGGAGTTCTGTTCTACCTTTTTCACTTTGTTTTACCTTTGGAAGCAATGAGGGCATTGCTTGATTTTAAGTGTGAGAAAGGAAAGGTTACACTTGATTTCATATTGGAAGCAATGAGGGCATTGCTTGATTTTAAGTGTGAGAAAGGGGGGAGTTTGCACTTGGTTTTATTGAGTATATCAATTTGCTTATCTTTGATTTTTGACATCATCTGTTCTTCTATCACTGATTTTTGCTTATTTTGACATCATCTGTTCTTCTATCACTGATTTTTTCTTACCCTCAACAAATTTTTCGATTAAGACTTACTTGGTTTTAATTGGTGGTAAGATGAGTCGGTTGGGAATACTGTACAAGTAGCACAGTTTTTGAAGTCGAATTTGGATTTCAAGTCAAAGACACTTGGGTTATGCTGCTTGTATGTATAGGTTTTGCTAAATTTTAATCTATTTCTTTCAAAAAAGGCGAGATCATTTTTTGTGACTATTTTGGTTTGAACTAACCTGGGGCTTTGGAAAGTTATGGTATGAAGGGAAAGAAAGGACAAAGGCAAGGTACTCCTCTAATCTATTCTGAAGCGGAACAGGCCTCTCCCATCTGGTTATTAAGCCCTTAGAGTGCTTATCACTCATCTACCTAAGGTCATCTGATTTGGGATAGAAGGCCCAACACCGCTACATGGGTGGGGAGAAAAGTCTGGGGGGATGAAAAAGAATAAGCTAATTCAGAAAGAAGGAAAGTACTTTCAATTTAATAAGTTATTACAAATTCTTCTTTGATTATGAGTATGTGGCAATGAAAGGTAATGTGGAATATGACATTACTTCTTACCCCTTGTCGTCCAATGGATTGTGGAAAGTAAAAGGAGAGTAAAGCCCTGGGTGAAATCTGGACTGGATAGTTATGAAAATTTTCTCAAGCATTTAACAACATTCTCAATTCACTGTTTATGAAAAACTGCAGTACTAACCATTGTGTCTTTTGGTTGTCTTTCAATACTAGATTTCCTTGTACACTTTTCCTAATCTGATGAGTCCCCGCTATTGAAACCCCGTATATTCTTATTGCAGTATTTGCTTGAGGGCAAGCAAAGGTTAAGTGTGAGAAAGTTGATAAGTCGGGAATTTATCTATGTCTATGGGGTTTATTTGTGTTTAATTCATCATTATCTGTTAATAAATTCCCGCCTTATGGTTAGTTTTATGTTTTTATTTGCAATTGTCTTCTATGATGGGTTTACGTGTTATTTCAGGTGAAAATCTCAAGAAAACACATTCCCGATCATTGTGATGTTATTTTGGACGGTTGAACATGTTGAACAGAGTGAAGACTTGCATGATTTCTCAATTTTAGAATGGGTCCGGGACCTTGCACATACCCTAAGTCCCGGACCATCCATTGGGGTTATTCTCGAACTGTTTTGGAGACTGGTCCGGGACTTGTTACATAACTTAAGTCCCGGACCAACCAAAGGTAAAACTCTTGGCCTATTTTCAATGACCGGTCCGGGACTTGATACACATCTTAAGTCCCGGACCATACCTGAAGACAGACTCTCGACGTATTTCAGAGACTGGTCCTGGACTTCATACTTGGACCAAGTCCTGGACCAATTAGATAAAACGCGGCCTGATAGTGCGTGGAAGAAGAGAATTAAAGAGAGATTTTGGTTTGTGAGAGAGCAGAGAGAGGAGCGGAGGAGAGAGAGAGAGGAGGAGAGAGGAGAGAGAGAGAGAGAGAGAGAGAGAGAGAGAGAGAGAGAGAGAGAGAGAGAGAGAGAGGGGTTGAATCTTTGGCAGATCTTGGAGACTATCAGAGAGAAGGCTGAAGGAAGAACAGAGGATCCACGACGGCTACTGACATTAGAGTTCCCTCTTGTTCTTGCTTCTCTGAGTCTTTGCTATTAAACGTGTACACTGTCATTATGAACATGTCTGAGTAGTTTCCTTAGATTCCGGTTTGCTATGTATCCCTAAGTTGACTATTTCTTTTCCTTTGTGATTTAATGCAATTCTATTGAGTAAAGTTATTTTCCTTGCTTAATTTCTTTAATCGTTATAATTTGGCCAATTATAAAGATTAGTATTTTGTTAGCTTATATGTGACGACTGCGGCTTTCAATTGATTACAGGAAAATAACCGGTTAGTCTAGAGACGGTAATTCCTCTAAATTGCTAATTGACCAATAAACTAGATTGTTCTTAAGGCGGTTAGTAAACAGTGGGTTCGTAATGAGAGTTAGAATTCAGTCTTTGCTAACTAGTATTTGCTAAGCGGGAGACCGGAGGTAAATTATCTTTGTTCTAGGGTTTTACTCAGAATTGTCTTGGAAATCACTTAGAGATATAAATTATAGATTTAGGGTGTAGTAGTAAACCGGAATCTCCTTTCCAAATCAGTTTCACAACATTTATTTTATTACTTTTTACTGTTTTACATTCTGTTTACAGTTCTAATTGTCATCAAATCAAACCCCAATTTCCTATTTTAATTTGTTATTTAGTTTTACCTTTCCGTTTAATAAAGAATTAAGCTAGACACATCGCCTCCTCTGGTTCGATACTTAGGGATTACTCTCTATTAAAACTTGCTAGAATTGACCGGTACACTTGCCGTTAGGTTTTACCCCAACAATTACCATCCTAAATTTATTTTAAACTTAATAAACATAAATTTAATGGCCTAAAAAAACATGGCCTTATTACAATAATTAACATAGAATTAAATTACACATAAATGTCTCAAATGACATATTTCACTTACGGCTTATATTACCCATGCCCCCATATTTTTATAAATTATGTTTTTCACACCTAAATTATTTCTTTGACCTTATAGGTCATTAATACACCAAGCTAATTCACCAAAAATGTTATTAAATGTTTTAACACATAATTAAGTTCTTATAATGCCCATAAATCCCACGGCTAACATATATGTGTAATAAAATTTCATAAAAACCATATTATAATATAAGGTAAGTATTTCTCACCTAGCTTTTGATTTTCCAAGCTACCAAGCACTCCAAACAGCCCCTTAGGCTCACAGCCTGATTTAGTACCGCACTTAAATTAATTTTTGAAGTGCTAATGACATAAGCTTAATATATATATCATTAAGGTAACAATACTCACTTTGGTAGTATTTATTTTTGGACTGTTTTCCTTACGGTTTTGCATGGAGTTTCCATGGATTTTTCCAGCAACATTTCATGCTAGAACAAGGACACATATTAGCCATGTAAGCAAGGTTATTATAGGTTGGATTTAAGCTTGGGAAATACATAGTATTTACCTTGGTTTGAAGCTGTTTTAAGTGGCTATACACGCCTGTTTTCAGGAGCAACAAAGGGTGTTAAAATGCTATTTATACCAGCAGGTATACTCGGTAATACAAGGGGAAAAACAATAGGATTTTCCTTACCGAAAGCTTGGTACTGCAAGGGTGTTTGCATGGGATGCTTATGCCTGTTTTTCCAAGGCAAACAAGATGTTAATCTGCTACTTATATCAACTTAGATAACCGTTGCAATTAGGAGAAGATAGTCAAGTTTTTTTCTTACCGAGAGTGAATGAAAATGAGGCTTCTTGCATGGATTTGTTCCTTCACAAAGATGGTTGTTCTCCACTGTTTTATTACGTGAAGGAAACAGGAGAAGAAGCTTAGGAAAAGCTGGAAATATAGAAGGAAGAAATGGACTTATCTCTAGCATGTTTTAACCTTAAGAAGTTATAACAACTAACCTCCTTTTCTTCTTCTGTTTTCAGACGATAAACTGCACTACTTCAAGCTCCAATATAGCTTTGTTTGCTGGATAAAAATGGAGATGGGTGAGCTCCTTGAAGAGAGGAAGAAGAGAGGAGAAAAATGGATATTTTTAAGCTATAAACCCTTACCTACAGCAAGAGGTAGCAGCCATGGAAATGAGGTGGTGCTCTCGGTTGAAGAAGCAGTAACGAGAGGTTTTGGGGAGCTACGGTTGAAGAAAGAAAGAAAGTAATTAAGAGGAGGAAAGTAACCGGTTAACAAGGATTTAAAAACTTATCTTAGTCAATTAATTAGGATGTCACTTAATTAAGTATTTTGGAGAGTTCAATCGGTGGAAGCAAGCCCCATGTGCTGGCGGAAATAGATAAGTATGGATGGAAGAGATAGACTTAATTATGTAATGTATTATAGGTGTAATTATTGTCTCTTTATCAAAGTGGGAATGTGAGTCAAGTTCCATTGTTTGGGAATCGGTCACATGCTGGTGGATGGCCTAATTGAACGGCAATGGGTGGCTAAAGTCAAAAGTGAATGGCTTGTTTCATTTAATTAAGTATAGTACTTATCTTTACTTTAGTAAAGTGGAAATGATGAGCTATATTCAATAGCATATGGGATCGGCTGGTGCTCTGTAATGAGCCTTAAACTGGCGTAAATAATAGCCAAGGTCAAAGGAAATATATTGATCATAGACTAGATTAAGAGATTTAAGTGTTATTTAGCACCATTTGGTTATTATTCACAAACCAATGCACATATTATTATTTTTTGTAAAACTTTGAATTGGACATTTTAATGGGATACGTTATGTCACATTAGTATATTTAAGGGTATTCAAGACCCTAAAATCAAACAAAACTCATTTTGGAGACAATCTCCCAAAAATGTGCTTTAAGGAAGCTTAGTGCACATTTTGTGTCCTAGTGCATTCCTGAGCTTGGTTTCCCTTGGAAACGGTTTTAATATGTTCATTTATGAGTTATAAGGCTCAGGTCAAAATTTTAGGTCAAACGGAGTTCGTGTGGATATTTAATCACCCTAAAAGGTCAAAGGGTGTAACTCTTGCTTCATGTTAAACATTGTTGTGTTTAATATATTTTTAAGGCTTGTTTAGGTCTTAATTTAATTGATTATATGTTAAATCAATATTTATTAGTTAGGGGTATCTCAGTCTACCCCCTTAATAAGACTTCGTCCCGAAGTCGCTTTACTTAAATAGGTGTATTAATAACTACCCATATAACCCATAATGTATATCTGTGTGATACATCATTTACACATAACATATAGTGCTTATGTAGCACGTAGCCATCATTGTGGCGTTAGTTCAATCATATATGGATTAGGCGATCCATCAGTGCCATAATTCCTATCAGTTCTACAAACCCTGACAACCTCCTCGAGGTGTCCACACCATACCATCATTCCATGTTCCATATCTAATGATTTATTTTCGGATCTAGGCGATACCATACGTAATCAATATACAAGGTAGTATAATATATACATCGTAAGTGTCATAAAAGGTACTACACACATGGGTGTATACTCATCATTCAAACAGGTATCTCGTAGGATACATACATGTAAGTGCACACTACACACAACAAATCAACAACGTACGCCCCGCATACCAAACAACACACAAACAAAACCTCGTATGCCCCGCATACCAACAAAACAACAAACCAACAATCCTCGTATGCCCCGCATACCAACCAACTACTGTATGCCCCGCATACGAAACAACAAACAAACAAACATCGTATGCCCCGCATACCAACAAACTATTGTATGCCCCACATACGAAACAACAGAACTTAGTGCACACACGTGCACAGCCAAGAGGCTCTACCCCCCTTAAAAAGGGTTACGCCCCCGTACCCCACAAGTATACAACAACCGTTCAACAAGGAGCGCTAGATACTTGGCTCTCATATCAGAGAGACGGGTATGACTAGCCCCTTCGGGCTCCATGATGCATAAAGGGTGAGGCACCCAACTATTTGTGCTCTCTCTTGAATTCTTTTTAATGGGCCCACTCGCTCCGTACTGAGTTGTAGACCCTCGGACATGGGCTAATACACCCTTCACTGTTTACACATCCTTTTCGGACAGAGGATATATAGCCCCTCACTGTTTACCGATGAAGTCTCGCGCACGTCACAACAAAAGACTCAGCTCATGGATGAAACCATATCCAGAGTCAAAAGAAGAATTTTCCAAGATTGATATTTCCCATATTCCCACCAGATTAATAACTGAACAAGTGTAATACCAAAACACTTAGTCCTACAGAGTTCAGAGGCGTAAACCCTCAACAGTTATTATCTAATGAGGCAACCATATAAGAGGAACCAATGATCATGTGAATTGTACATCCAAGGCTCAGTTAGCGTCTCCCAAAACATTCCATAAAGTCTGTTAGTAAAAGTATCTGAGTACGAGAAATCGTATTCGGAATATCTCTTCGGATATTGTTATCATCACTCTTTGATATTGTGTTGGGATGAAGTATGATACTAATTGTCATTTGTACTCAATGTCGTTTTGTACTAGTCTTAGTAATTCCTTCAAGACGTATGGTTAATAATGCACGAGGATAGTTCTTGTAATCCCGTGTCTCCCGGTGTTTTGTTCCGGAGTAAGGTATATAATTACAATATTGTTATATACTTGTCGTTGATACTAGTTGTGCTTTCCGGATGTCGGTTTTGCAACATTCATTGTATGGTTCGTCCCGTTTATTAAGGGAATCCATTGTTACTATCACATTATGTTCTGCATTTGGTCGACATCCCCTACGGGTATGTTCATGGTAGTTGAGGTATTTTTCCTCAGTTATATTTTATATCTCGTGCTCACATGTTTCCAACAAGGGATATCTCTGTTTACTTGTGAGTTCATATTTGAGTTATGGTTTGAACTCAGTAGTTATTTTGGAGCATGTCCTTTAACTGTCCAGGTTGTTGTGTGGCCTTTCTTGTATTTTATTTCTCAACATTGTTTTTTGTGCGAGCCTTGCTCGTCTGAGTTTGGAGAAGTATACATTCACATAGTAGTTTGTAATGGTCGCTTCCGTGCGCACCATATTTCAGTCAATTTGACGGTTGTATATTTATTGTGGCATTTTCTTTAAAGTTCAGGGCATCCGCTAGTGTACTAGCTTCGCCTTTACTGCATATTAAACAATAATGTATTTGTGTTCAACCTCTTCCAGGTTAAGAACGTATCACTGTCCTTAATTTGGACATACGTGATTTTCATACTATTTAACATTATAGTACATACTTTGTATTTGGAGAGTAGTTCCCTCCTTGCCCCGTTTACGGGTAATGATTTTTTTTTACCATTGAGTGGTCTTCTTGCTCATTATTTAATGTTTAGTGATAGTTACTTGTAACTGTTGTTAGTTAGATTTCAAGTGTGCGGTTTGGCGCCTGTTAATTAATCATCATGTTATTCACGTTGCTTACGGTATGCACCGTAGTTCTCTTAACTTCATCATATTTACCTAGACATTGTTATCTTAGTAATATACCTCGAAAGGTAATTGGAGTCGGTGTTCCCGATCTCCCAGGCTCATGCCCTTTACTAGAGCACTAGGTACTTGATTAATTACGCTATTTAGCGTTTGGTTTAAGTGTTTTGTATTATCGATTAGGCTGTTTGCCATTGTTTTAATTTACACATTCATTCATCACTGACAGTCGTCACATTAGTAAACGACATGTTTTTAACACATGTTAGTACTTGACATTTTACATGGCAGAACGCCAATGGCGGTAGGCATTCTTTTTCTTAGAACTTGTCTAATGATCGGGACGGTCATGATAATACACATAAGATTTAATCTTAACATTTGTTCGTTCAAAATTGTACATAATCGTACGTGGCACTCCTTGGTAAAGGTAGTGCCCAGGGGTGGTAATTATTCATGCGCTACACATAGATTTGCGTTTATTGATGCGAATTGTATTGGTAATAACCGTGTTACGGTATAATTGTTCTTTTTAATTTTGGTCCAACTGTGGACTGTTATGTTTTACAATTTTATTTTCCTGGTACATCACAAGTTGGTATTGATCGTTATATGATCGTATTTCCCCTATGATTCTCTGTATGATTTAATGAATACAAATGTGAGTTGTTAGTCACGGGCATTCTTATTTAATACCTTATGGTTGGATTATTATTATTAGCTGTTTGTTGTTAGAGTACTGCAGTTTGTATTCATTCTCACTGTAATTAATTGTGGCAACTTGTGAAGAGTCTCAGGAGTCGTCCGACCCTGATGTGATCAGCACCAGGGTCGAACTATCCTTCCACCCCAATTTGTGTTCAGCTTCCCTTAACCTGTACCGGATCAAGTTCCACCTCCCACGTCCATAACAAGCCATTAAATAATTTACAAATCTGTCATAGTACTTGGCTCGTAAGCCGTTGTTGTTGATTCATCACTGTTTAATGAAGGTAGTTTGTTATGGGCTGACGTATGCCCCTTTTTGTTATGTTTAGTCAGACTCATCGGGTCCTTCCGAGGTTATAAGCCTCGTACCTTAGCGGTTTATTATTCGTATGGCAACAATTGTATTCCTGTAGTTTATATATGAATTGTACTATTGTTTGGTGGTTATCGGTAGCCATGGCGTTGTACCATTGGTCTACACAATTTACAGACTTCGTTTATAACGGTAATAGCAATGGTAAAAATAGTCGTAGCTGTTTGCAGCACTTGCAGTGGCAAGTGCGCGGGGTAGACGGAATTATTAGTACATTGTTTAACTTAGCGCTTGCAGTGGCAAGCGCGCCATGCAAGTAGAGTTGTCGGTTTCAGACTTGTTCGTCTTACTACAGTATTGGATGCTCACGTACCGTTAGAACGATTGTTCATAAAAGGTGGTATTTGGATTGGAAAATTTCCTTGTCCACATTGTTATTACAATATTTAAGTTCTACCTCACATTAGATTTATGGTAGCATAACGCTCAGAATTTGTTTCTCCATAGGTGTCGTCACGACAAGGTCCTAGTGTTACAGTATTGTGTGTACACAAGATTAGGACCGTAATTTGATTATGACAGGACGGGTATACTTACCAAATTTTCCTCACTCACAATCTAGTCTCAGTCTACAATTTGGTATTTCCATACAATTGCATGGTAGTTAAAGGTCCCCATTATGGGCGACGGTCTTGCGGAGTTCAAGATGCTCCCGATCCGCTTGCCCTGGTGTTTTGGAAGATCCTTTCTACGACGTTTACTGTAGTAATGGCGCTCGCCCCCGGCAGTGCCTATCACCAACGCTTAGTCATTTGTAAGTAAGGCAAGGTACTGAATTTGTTAACGCTATAAGGATAAGATTTTATACCTTTAGTATGAAGTCTCTTAGGCGGACTATCAGGCTTACTAGCCTCTTCCCGCTATTCGGGGATTTATGTTTTTCAGTAGTATGATACACATTGGGTTGCGGCGGGAGGGGTACTATCGGCGGTAGTCTATGCTGGACTCCCACATGAAAGTGGACTGTCGCCAATGTATTCACGACGTTCGTACGTCTCCTCCTGTCTGAGCTCTCAGCTGGTCCATAACGGGGGTAATGTTCCTGGGCCTTTATGCCCTTGGCCAGCTTCTTGGCCCATACCACCACTAGACATCGGTATTACCGTTCGTCTTCTTGTTACTCGATAACTCCTCATATTACAGTCAACTTCTTTGTGCGCCTCGAGGCTAACACTTGCAAGCCAAAGGCCTTGCTATCACATAACTTCACTTTAATGAAGACGTTTCGTACCTCACAAACGTTTCCCGTATTCCCAAGTCCTAGGCTCACTGTCTTAACCTAGTATCTCGTCATCCGAGTGGGACTCCGCTCTGACACCACTTTTGTAACACCCCTCTCAATAAACACGCAATAATCCCTCACGTAGCATAATTAAAGACGTCTTATAGCGGAAGAATGAACAACATAAACTCTCACACGGGTGTCACCTGCCATTACTCGCCCATGCGAGTAACGAAGAATAAACTAAATCGAACAACCAAAATAAACAGCACTACCATACCGTTGTGACAACGAGATAAATCCCATACATCATACTAAGTCCAATAACCATAACCGTCGACAAGTGAGCATCTACCCTGATCCCGTACTTCAGCTTCAACAATGAACAGCAACCTGCAACAAGCCATAAAGGCTCAGCGATAAACGCTGAGTATGCGGGACTGGACCCTATTGGTCACTTGTCATTTTAACCATCTTGATGTTAGATTAATTTCATGCTTTACCATTTTACAGATATAATTAATACTGTAATAATCATGCATAACACATAGTCATCCATCCATTCCAAATAGACATTATATTTCACAAACAACAGTCACATAAACGAACGTATCGAATAATTACAGTACAGTGTACAATCACCTTAGCGAACGGTTTCCATATTTAATATTATTTGGCCTTCAAGGCTCCTTCCATCCAAACCATGTTTAATTAATTACCAGTTGGGCGTCATGTTGGGACAACCCGGTTAACCTTACCAATGGACAGTAGTCCTCCCGTACACACAAAGGTGCTCATTTCGCTAGAGGTCCGGAGGCCCCTGACTATTCACTTTGCCTCGTAAGGCGTCCATTTAAAGGCCGTAGCCATGTACCAACAGTAGGTACCACCTGACCCACGATCCAATTAGGGCTTGTTAGGTAATTTCCTGGAGCAGAACCCGATCGGGTACCACTCGGTGATCACAAATGCGCAACCAGGTAGTTCGTAAACTACCGGGATTCCTCCCCTCAACTCATACCAACTCTCTCATAATGTTTAAGATATACTCTTAGTTTTATGGAGATTACATTATACCAATTAGCGTACGCATGCCTAGAAGTAATCTAGGTTATATTCATGTTCGAGATCCTTGCTCTAGAGACCGACAATGTCGTATCTCGTACCTAAGTGTTTTACTTAGGTTGTCATATACTTAATATTAATACTAAGGGTATTATATCAAGTAACCATCGTGTCATCACATCAACGCATATGTATGTTTATATAAGTCGATCTATAGTCGACGTAGTGTCAGTCCCGTAGGACGCTCGCGCATAATTAAGTAACGCATTAACACACATCATCATATGCACATATCCACACACACAATATACAAGTTATCAAACAATTCTGGGCCCTTTCTTAGGTCAACCCGGATTAAACCCTTCTTCACATACCGTACACCTTAGACCAAGGATGCGTAGTGTAGATCACTAAGCTTTCTCGGGCGCGCACATCTGAAAGGTGATCTAAAAATACGAAGAACGCTAAGTGTCAATCCACATGACAATACGATTCGGTATTTCCGAATAACATCAGTAACCCCGGTATTACATCCCCGGATTTCAACTGTTACTAGTTAAGGTGTCGTTATCCTTAAAAACTCTTTACTCGTAGTATGTATTAATATTCGGTTTAACAAAGACGTCGGTTTTTATTCGAACGTCGTGGTTAACGTTTTCAAACGTAAGAGTTATATTATCCAACCCGTAGTATTTTATAAGCGTTACGCTCAATGTAAGTTCGTTCTTGTATATTTAATTCCACTGTTACCTTGCATGCATAGGTATTGTTATAACCTATAGTTGCATGCATGGTTATATTTCATAACCTATTGTTGCATGCATTCATGCAACGTTAGTTTATATTGCATGGTATATTACTATCCTTTAATATACCTTCTCTTATACAACTTCTCATTTATGTAACATGTTGTATTCACTTAAAACCTTATGACTTTATAGTATATAATTATACTATCAAGTTAACATTTATTATTTACTATTATATGGTTTGTAAACCATATTATATATGCTTATTATTTGCGCCAGCATATATATATATATATACACATTAATTTCTGATGAAGTACGAAACTTTATATTATGTACATGTTATTCCTTATGCAAGGTTTATTTAACCATTCCAAAATCATATATTAACCATAGTATTTATGTCATTGTATACTATAGTTTATATCTTCATTTTTGATATATAAATATATGCATGCGCCAGCATGTATAGTTTCATATACTATACTTTTGACCACATAATATTATTTAGTGTTACGCTTATATCATGATATCATATTGTATGATATTTTATACGTCATTAAACTTTATAACATATAGTTTTAGTACCCATACATATGTGTACCGAAAATAACATATACAAATGATACACTTGTACTTCTTTATATATATAACTCTCATTAATTACAATATAGCCACATGACTTATACCATGTTATAAATACCTTATTTTTATAACATCAAAACTTTGTAATAAGATATAACCTAAGGTTTTAATATCTCTTTATTCATTATTGCCGAAGAGGCATGTATTTTCCATTTCATTTCCTTTCAAATCCCATACTTTCCAAATATTACAATTTCACCACAATTTTTATAACATACTTAACTTACCATATACTATAACATTTAAATCATATAGTATGTATATTATAAAGTCTCAAATTTCCGAAAATAGCAAACATACCCTATGTTTCTGTTTTTTTTTATTTTATTCTTCAACTTTCCATATTTACACAATAGCCACATATATTATAACAAGTTGTACATATAGGTTATATTATATAGTTTCAATATTTATTATTGATATAACCTATAGTTTTTTGTTACTTTATTCCAAACAGCCCCCTTATGTTTCCAAAATTCTTTTTCCGCCCACCACCTTTTTCCCTTATTTACATTTTGGCCCCATTTTATATGATATACTTTCATATGTCACAAAAACCATATATTATACATTTTCATCAATATACCCATTTATATAACTCCAAAAATTCCCAAATTTAATACTTAGGATATAAATCACTATATTAACCCATCTATACCTCTATTTTTTGGTATTTACATTCTATACCCCATAAGTTTCATAAATTCAACATTTCACTTATTATATTAATATAAGTTCATAAATTAATTATTTATGACATTAAATTTGGTCAAACCTCCTAATACGGTCTATATTGACCCATTGACGTTCAGTTTGACCAGAAGTTTGTATAATTACAGTTTGACCCCCATAGTTTTCAGAAATTACATTTTTGTCTTAAAACTTTCCTAAATTTTATATAATTCATAAAATAAGGTTTTGATGCTTAGTATTCGGTTATTACCTATAGTAAGCCCCAAAAATTATTTTAATTACCATAAAAACCCAAGGTAATTCGGTAATACTAATTACCATCCAAAATTTATGTTAAACTTAATAAACATAAATTAAATGGCCTAAAAACACATGGCCTTATTACAATAATTAACATAGAATTAAATTACACATAAATTCTCAAATGACATATTTCACTTACGGCTTATATTACCCATGCCCCCATATTTGTATAAATTATGTTTTTCACCCCTAAATTATTTCCTTGACCTTATAGGTCATTAATACACCAAGCTAATTCACCAAAAATGTTATTAAATGTTTTAACAGATAATTAAGTTCTTATAATGCCCATAAATCCCATGGCTAACATATATGTGTAATAAAATTTCATAAAAACCATATTATAATATAAGGTAAGTATTTCTCACCTAGCTTTTGATTTTCCAAGCTACCAAGCACTCCAAACAGCCCCTTAGGCTCACAGCCTGATTTAGTACCGCACTTAAATTAATTTTTGAAGTGCTAATGACATAAGCTTAATATATATATATCATTAAGGTAACAATACTCACTTTGGTAGTATTTATTTTTGGACTGTTTTCCTTATGGTTTTGCATGGAGTTTCCATGGATTTTTCCAGCAACATTTCATGCTAGAACAAGGACACATATTAGCCATGTAAGCAAGGTTATTATAGGTTGGATTTAAGCTTGGGAAATACATAGTATTTACCTTGGTTTGAAGCTGTTTTAAGTGGATATACACGCCTGTTTTCAGGAGCAACAAAGGGTGTTAAAATGCTATTTATACCAGCAGGTATACTCGGTAATACAAGGGGAAAAACAATAGGATTTTCCTTACCGAAAGCTTGGTACTGCAAGGGTGTTTGCATGGGATGTTTATGCCTGTTTTTCCAAGGCAAACAAGATGTTAATCTGCTACTTATATCAACTTAGATAACCGTTGCAATTAGGAGAAGATAGGCAAGTTTTTTTTCTTATCGAGAATGAATGAAAATGAGGCTTCTTGCATGGATTTGTTCCTTCACAAAGATGGTTGTTCTCCACTGTTTTATTACGTGAAGGAAACAGGAGAAGAAGCTTAGGAAAAGCTGGAAATATAGAAGGAAGAAATGGACTTATCTCTAGCATGTTTTTACCTTAAGAAGTTATAACAACTAACCTCCTTTTCTTCTTCTGTTTTCAGCCGATAAACTGCACTACTTCAAGCTCCAATATAGCTTTGTTTGCTGGATAAAAATGGAGATGGGTGAGCTCCTTGAAGAGAGGAAGAAGAGAGGAGAAAAATGGATATTTTTAAGCTATAAACCCTTACCTACAGCAAGAGGTAGCAGCCATGGAAATGAGGTGGTGCTCTCGGTTGAAGAAGCAGTAACGAGAGGTTTTGGGGAGCTACGGTTGAAGAAAGAAAGAAAGTAATTAAGAGGAGGAAAATAACCGGTTAACAAGGATTTAAAAACTTATATTAGTCAATTAATTAGGATGTCACTTGATTAAGTATTTTGGAGAGTTCAATCGGTGGAAGCAAGCCCCATGTGCTGGCGGAAGTAGATAAGTATGGATGGAAGAGATAGACTTAATTATTTAATGTATTATAGGTGTAATTATTGTCTCTTTATCAAAGTTGGAATGTGAGTCAAGTTCCATTGTTTGGGAATCGGTCACATGCTGGTGGATGGCCTAATTGAATGGCAATGGGTGGCTAAAGTCAAAAGTGAATGGCTTGTTTCATTTAATTAAGTATAGTACTTATCTTTACTTTAGTAAAGTGGAAATGATGAGCTATATTCAATAGCATATGGGATCAGCTGGTGCTCTGTAATGAGCCTTAAACTGGCGTAAATAATAGCCAAGGTCAAAGGAAATATATTGACCATAGACTAGATTAAGAGATTTAAGTGTTATTTAGCACCATTTGGTTATTATTCACAAACCAATGCACATATTAGTATTTTTTGTAAAACTTTGAATTGGACATTTTAATGTGGTACATTATGTCACATTAGTATATTTAAGGGTATTCAAGACCCTAAAATCAAACAAAACTCATTTTGGAGACAATCTCCCAAAAATGTGCTTTAAGGAAGCTTAGTGCACATTTTGTGTCCTAGTGCGTTCCTGAGCTTGGTTTCCCTTGGAAACGGTTTTAATATGTTCATTTATGAGTTACAAGGCTCAGGTCAAAATTTTAGGTCAAACAGAGTTCGTTTGGATATTTAATCACCCTAAAAGGTCAAAGGGTGCAACTCTTGCTTCCTGTTAAACATTGTTGTGTTTAATAAATTTTTAAGGCTTGTTTAGGCCTTAATTTAATTGATTATATGTTAAATAAATATTTATTAGTTAGGGGTATTTCATCGGTCATGACCGTTCGGTCATCGATCCGTTGTGGTTTTTTGGATTCAATATGTTACGCCCCTATTCTAGAATTACTTTTGTGAACTAGCTGGCATATTTGTTTCAAGTAGTCGTTTGATATAACGTTCATGCATTAAACTGTACAAAGACCGTTGAACGACAAGCTTGAGGTGTTGCTGACCAGTTGGTGACTGGTCGTAAGAGTTGAAAGATAGCCAAATCGTGATTAATGAATATCCTTCCGAGATCATAAATAATCTTATTGAATATTTCTGTACTTAATGGCTTGGTAAAGATGTCTGCTAGTTGTTTCTCAGTTGAAATATATTTTAACCTAACTAGTTCCTTTTCACAACAATCTATAAGGAAATGATGCCTTATATCAATGTGTTTAGTATGAGAATGATGTACTGGATTTTTGGAGATAGATATAGCACTAGTATTATCACACACAATAGGTAGCGTACCAGTTTTGACACCGTAATCACCAATTTGTTGTTTAAGCAATAAAAGTTGAGCACAACAACTTGTTACAGCTATGTATTCTGATTCGCAGTTGAGATTGCCACACTTTGTTGTTTCTTTGATCCCCATGCGATCAAGCATGATCCAACAAAGAATGTTGTCTCTAACGTGCTCTTTCGATAAGTTATAGATCTACCATAGTCTGCATCTGAATATCCAACAACATCATAGTTAGTAAATTTTGGATAAAAGAGTCCAAGATTCATGGATCCTTTAAGATAATGTAACATCTCTTATCTCTAAATCATTACATCTTGCGCGGTCCCTGTAATTCGCACTAAATACTTAATAACAGTTAGCAGCAGAAATTAGCCCTACGGGATGTCACCACCGTTGCACACCTGCTGTACAACAAGGCTACCATAAATTATATAAAACGGTGTGCATGATTAGATATAATTACCACAACATTTACATTACTTGTCCTTATATTACAATTGTAACCAAATACATCTGTATTCCAGAATAGATACATAATCAAAATAGTGACAACTCCAAAATTACCAACCCAATCTACCCTACCCCGCTCTCCGGTTGAGTGTCTTTATCTTCAAACCAGTAAAAACATTGATTGGGGAGGCCAGCCCAATTGCTGAGTATGCTATTAGGCAACTCTAGAACCCCTTCAGTTTACACTTAGATTACTTGGTCGAAGTTAACATGCGATTCAAATTATTTCATTCAGAGTTATAGCCTATGGCATGCATGTATACGAGAATAATATAACTAAGCAACAATAACCAACTACATCATGAATTCAAGTTGTAAACCAATCTCAGGTAGCATTGATAATAACAAGCACATATAGGTTGCTCACACCATTCATAGACAAGCTCACATCAATGATCATGTAAAGGCAAACATTAACCAAATTGAGCTCGTGTTAGTGTTTCAAGCCTCAGGGCACCTGTGTCACCAATTAATGAGTGTATGGTTATGAGATCGTTCATTATCTCATATTATATATTAAATACATAAGCATACTGTAGTGGTAGCTTGTACCTTATATTCATTATCCCATAATCCTAATGTATCATCATGGTTAGGATGATACATCTCCCTATTATAAGGCGGGGTACCTACGGGTAGTAGCCCAACCACCAGACGGGGTGCTCCGGCCAACGTCCCATTAGGACTATCTGGACTACCAACGTGTAGATGAGCACGTCTACTAGTGTACACAACGCGTGACCAAGTCGTACCTGGATTTCTCACATAAAATATCCAAACCCACCATTTACAAATGGTCACCAACTTGGTTACCTAAGAATTGTTCTTAGGTAACTTATCTCTTGAATACTTGCTTCAATAATCTTTGTCGTTTAATAACGGTCTTCCATATCGTTGCCTAAGTAAGTATACTTGGGTATAAACATAGTGAATATTAAATCCCACATTTAACTCGTTTCCTTAATCATCATTTCACAAGTTTTCTTCATACTATATAGTATTATTTTATGTAAGTTTACATAAATGTTCAAGACACAAAAATAACATAACATTCCAACATTGTAAAACATCACCTGTGAATATAATCATATTGTCGAATTAACATACATATCTTCTTGTTACTCATACACACACCACATGCTGGCATAACCATATTGTTAAATAAACAAACATATCTTCTTATCAACCATTCAAACAATCACACAAACCCAAGGCAAACCTCGGGTCATTCAGGTGTCATGATAACATACTTGGATTATGCAGCTTAGAATATATTGTTCTAGCCATGTGCATCCAATCATCCAATCTAGCTATGTACATCCAAGCATCCAAATCTAGCCATGTGCATCCCATTACTCAAATCCTAGATTGAAAGGAAGATATAAATATAAGTTTCCATTTTTAGATTGAATCAATTAGAGTGACATCACTTGCTATATGTATTAATAAATTCCCTAAATTCTGGAGTCCACCATCGTCAGGGTCAATCTCACTAATAACCTTGGACTTTTCTTTCTTTGTTAGGTATTAAATCTTACATTTGATTCTAACCTAACACATATCTCTTCTTATTAGACTCGATCCATAATTGCTTTAAAGGTAGACTTTTCTTCTAATTCAGATCAGTTGTCTAGACCCAAGGTTAACCACTTTAACTCTTAGCTTAATTTCATTTCCTATAGTTCTAATTAAGTTAAGAGACTCTTATTAATTAGGCCCAATCTTTAATTACTGCTTCTAAATATACTAGTCCTCATTCATTTTAAGACGGGTCTTTCTCCAAGACCCTACTCTCTTAGTGTGGCCCAAGGTCAATAACTTATTGGTTAACAGAGTCCATCTAGACTTTGATCAACCTAATTAGGTTGGATATAGGAAGCCCAATAGGGTATGGGTCAAGACTTAGACCGAGCTGACTAAATATGGGTTAAACGACCCAAACTCATTAACTTGTTAACTAACACATTAAAAATTATGTTAGATCATGTTAATGAAACAAAATATTTTATAATAAATACTATATAATTGAATATCACATAATACATTCATGAACAAACATTACTTATTACCTTTTTTTGCAAGTCAACTAAAATTTTGTCACGCAAACACTTAACCATTACTAACTGATTATGAGGTACCAACTTACCAAGTTACCCCTTCATCTATCCATACCCACCTATTAGACTTTATTTTTTTCCCAACTTAGCAAATTAATGACCTAGTTCGACGTGACCTTCCCCCTTAGACTTTTACTTTAACCGGATATCTAACCAAACATACACTAATTCGACATTCAAATTCCAAATTACTAAACTCATCACCCTACCTACTTATTTAACTTCCTCGGACTTATTTATTATTGTTTCTAAATCACAATAACCTTAGATTCAAAATATATTGATTTACCCGTACATGTTTTCCTTTATATTTACTATTTAAATTATATTAATTCAATAAAATATTAGGTTATTAAACTCCTCTACTTTCTAGTGGATGATTCTTATACAGGATTCGAGATTGATGGATAGTTGATGGTGATAAAGGATATTCGGTACCATTATTTCCTTCAAGGTCATGTTGTTGACCAGTCGTTGACCTGTCGGGCACATGTTCTTCAGTCGGTGACTCATCTTTGTTGTTTTCTGTGTGATCTTGCCTAGCTAGATCAAATCTAAATGCTTCATCCTCTTCAAATTCTTTGGTCTCGTGATTTTCAGTTTCATCAAACACTACATGCACACTCTTCTCTACTCTCATAGCTCTTTTGTTGTAAATCTTGTATGCCCTACTCCTTTCCGAGTATCCAAGAAATATTGGCAAATCACTCCTGGCATCGAACTTTCCTAGGGATTTCTTTTCATTGTTATGGACATAGCACTTACAACCAAATATTCGGAGGTGCTTATGCTTGGTTTTCTTCCTTTTAGCAGCTCATAAGGAGTTTTGTTGAGGATAGGTCGAATGTGCATTCTATTTGTGATGTAACAGACGGTTGCCACAACTTCTGCCAAAAAACTTGAGGAAGACTGATCCCTAATAGCATAGCTCTAGCTACTTCCTATAATGTTCTGCTTTTGCGTTCAACCACCCCATTTTATTGAGGTGTTCTAGGTGCTGAAAAGGTGTGTTTGATTCCATATTTATCACATATTTCCATGAATTTTTGATTTTCAAACTCTGACCCATGATCAGACAGTTGGGCCTTGATTTTGAGATTGAGTTGTGCCTGGACTTGTCTTGCAAATGCTTGGAATTTCTCAAAGACTTCGTCTTTGGAAGCAATAAAGATTGTCCACACAAATCGTGAGTAATCATCAACAATAAAAAACATAAATCAATTTCCTCCAAAACTCCTAATTCTCATTGGTCCACATAAGTCCATATGAAGTAGCTCAAGTGGCAGTGATGTACTTCATGTTCTTTGTTTTAAAAGAAGCTTTTGTTTGTTTACTTCTCACACAGGCATCACATAGATTTGTCTCAGATTTTTTAATCTCATGGAGACCTCTAACCAACTGATTTTTGATTAGTTTTCTTAGCAATTGTATGCTGACATGCCCTAGTCTTTTGTGCCATAATGGGAGTCATCTACTGAAGCAGTTAAGCATGGAAGATATAGACTGTCAATATCCTCCAGACTTGTTACGTACACATTTGTCCATCTTTGACCTCTTAACAATTTTTTTCCATCACTCAAACTCACTATGCTACAATGTGTAGAATAGAAGTGAGCTGAGTTTCCTTTGCCACAAATTTGAGATACACTAAGCAAATTGAATTTTAACCCATTAACTAAATTGACATTATCAATGACATAACTAGAAGTAAAACCAACCTTACCCACACCGATGATTTCTCCCTTTTTGTTGTCGCCAAAGAAAACTGTTCCTTGGCTTCCTGATTCGAATGAGAGGAACTTCCACTTGTCTCCTGTCATATGTTTAGAGCACCCACTGTCGATGTACCAGCAGGGGTCCCGTTCCACTCGATTCTGCACTTAACAAGTTAGTTGAGTGGAATTAGGGTTCCAAAAACATTTGGACCCATTTCCACCAAAAGATTTTATTCTATGATCGTTTTTATTACCCATTTGAGTCCAATTTTTTAATTATCATTGTCACATAAAGCGTGTTCTGTAACATTTGGCCTCGTGATGGCCGGGTTGTCTGCATAGATGACATATGAAATACCCCTAACCTTTGAATAATGAAAAAAGGGAAATATATATTAATTGGGGGATTATTAAACCCTGAGAAAAAAGTATATAAACAGTTAGGCGTTAAAAACGCACCTAAACTCCTTAAGGTCATAAACGGGCGTTAAGCCGGACCTTAAGACTAAACAAATTATATAAGCTATAAGACTCACATGAAGTTAATCAAGGATCATTATATGACCCTTAGAACACAGGACCTCAGTTAGAACTGAGTAAAAGTACAAAATGCCCGGGAGTTCCCTTAGGGCCCGAAAGACTCGAAAGTCCCGGAAATATTTTATAAAATAAAATAAAGCATTAAACTTCATTCAAAATGCACCACAACACTTTATTAAACATATAAGATGAATTTCTCATGCTAAATTCTCAGTTAAATACAAAGTGCTCGGAAGTTCCCGATGAGGGCCCCATAAAGGCCCGGGAATGCCCCGGAGGAGTGCCGAGGTGGCACGAACTCCTATATAATTCATTCTTAGAGTTCCTATCATCAATATTCATCATTCTAAAGAGGATGCTCAAGATACTTTCTCAAAAATAAACAAAGTACTCAGGGGAATTTCTTAACGCTCCTATTTTGCCCGGGAGTGTCCTGGTAGCCCGGAAATTGAGATATGAGTTGATATAACCCCATATAACTCAATGTAACACCTTAAAATATTATTATGGACTATAAACAATGTCAATAAACACTTGGAACTCATAGCGACTACTTATTTTCCAGAATATTCTTAAAGCACAAAACGCACCTTCGGGTGTCATAAAAACGTGTTTTACGCAATTACCTTGAAGCTTTTGAGGAGCCACGAGTTGATAATCTTAAAAGGGGGTAAATTGACCATCTAAATCAATTAATGCCAGTGCTAAGCACATAAGACAACCAGGGCCGATTTTATCATAAAAAATGTACCTAAAATCAGCATTTTTACCTTAGAACTTTCATCTTTTACCTTAGTATAAATGTACAAATTAAATGTTGTGACATATAACATGTTATAATATGGTCTTAGTACAATATAATGTGACTGGAATTAAATCAAAAATCAATCCCAATTGGTCCACATTGTCGGCGCCATTTTAGGTGATTTTTGACTAGTTTTTAGTTGTAAATTGACTTATGGAATGGTGACACATCCCTACATGTACCATGTAATAATGTCAAATAATAATCAGTCAAGGAAGGCTTGCACCACCGATTTCCTACAAGAAAACAACAAGGAAAAAGTTAGGAAAAGTTAAAAGGAATTTAAATACACAAAAGTAAAGTACTAGGTCTAACCCTTTTGTACAAGACTATAAACAATGAAAACTACCCATTCCCATGGCATGTGCTGCCGATTTCTTGAAAGAATAAGGGGGATTGATTGCCTCATTAATTAGTCAAATAAATCAGCCACCTAACAATACACATGCCTATGTTCAATACAAACAAAAATCAAAGACCTTGTACAGCACTATAGCCGATTTCATGTAGGAAAAATGAGGCTTGATTGCCTTATAAAATTCAAAGTAGAATACCTACCTACCTTGCTTTTTGTCTTCTAGTTTCCATTAACAAGCAAAGCCTCCATTATTTCCTTGACATACAGCCGTAAGCCTAGTCCAATTGAGAGACTTTTGTAGTCACTTATGAAATCAAAATAATCAAAAACAAGTCATAAAATAATACCATGTGACATGCCAATTATTTCCAATTTGATTCCTTTCATTCCTTCCTTAAACCTTACGTGAGCTAGGCTCTCATTTGCTCACACCCAGCCGATTGTGTAAGTCCTTCTACCCTATCTTTTCTTCTTCATTTGATAGTTAATTCCTTAGAGCTTCAAAGCTCCATTAATGGTGTTCTAAGTTCTAACACCAATTTAATGTAATTTTCCTAGCTAAATCTTCTAAGTCTTGAAGCAAGAAATCATCCTGTGGAGGGTGATTTTTCGGTATGAGGGGGGTCTATCTAAATATGGTTCTTGACTGAAAAGCCTAGATCCTAAAATACCATTCTGTGGAGGGTGAAAACCTGTCACCTTGGCATCCCTCAAATACCTACTCTATCGTCCGTCTTTCCCAGAGAGCATAAGGGGAATGCTAGTGAGCACTACACCCGCTCTCAATGGGCCCCACGCGGACTTGTGCCTCTATAAGGCGGGATTGACTAGAGTCGCCACCTAGTTTGACCTAAAGAACTAGGAAGGAAAGGGAAAGAGGGTTCTACGAACCGTTAATTGACTCTGAGATTGTTGCCTATGGATAGGGACTTATCTGATCATACTAGAGATTCCGTGTGGGTTCGCACTGGGTTACACCCCTTAGAAGTGGCAACGACCACGACTTCGGATTGGTGCCCGAGGAAACCTCGGTCTCCAATTGTCGGGATTGCCTTCTTTCAAAACCTTATTAAAGAGATTCATTTAAAAGCCAAGGATAGGATTAGGATGAGAAGGGAGAGAGAGAGTGAGTGAGGCGAGCTTTTCTGCCAAGCCAGCGCCTAGAAGAGGGAATTGAGGAATTCGGATGAGTATGAAATGCAGATTTGGGAAATGTCTGAGCTTGAGTGAATAGACAAGACTTGGAGTCTGATGGTTTGAAGTTTGTGGGAGCCGAAGAAGGTTTGAGCATTTTGAGAAGTACGAGAGCCACCTTAGAGGGGGAAAGGGGTTTTTTTTTGGAATGGGGTCGCACCCTGTGTGGGTTGCCTACGTACTCAACTCCCTGTTGAGATCAGACCTTACGTAGTTCACGCAATGTTTGGGTTTTGGAAGTTTTGATGTTTGTGGAGCTTGAGGATATTTGTATTGTTTGAGATTTAGAAGGATTCGAAGTTTCAAGAAGTTTCGGGTTTTGGGAGGTTAGAGTCTGTGAGACGCCCAGGTCTGTGAGGCATTGAAATCTCAGAATGATTGAGTCTGTGAGACGCTCGGGTCTGTGAGACATTCGAGTTCGTGAGATGTTCGAGTCTATGAGACGATTGGGATGTTCATGTAGTGGGAGTAATGAGATGTTAAGGCCTGTGAGACGCTCGGGTCTGTGAGACGTTTGAATCTTAAAATGGTGGAAGAGGTTGAAGTGTTTGAGTCTGTGAGGCGCTGGGGCCTGTGAGACGTTTGTGGAGAAATTGTGATGTTTTGAGACTGTGAGGCACTCGGGCCTATGAGACTATAGAAGTTTGGAAGAAGTTGGGATTCAGGAGATGTTTCAAGTTTGGAATGATTTGAGTTTGGATAATAATTTGAGTGTGTGAGACGATTGAAGTTTGAGTAGAGATCCCGGGTTTTTCGGGTTCGAGAATCTACAAGGGTTGAGGTTTTGGGATATTTCGAATTTAGACTGAGATGATGGTGGACTGAACTGTTCGGAGGAATGATTGTCAAAATTGTCTCTCTTAAAGTTTTTAAAATCGAAAAAATCATTTTTTGTTGTAAAAGGGCGGATAATCCCAAGGGATTACCCTATGTACCCCCTCAAACACGACACTAAATTAATGGTAAGTGTCGAGGCTCGAAAGATGGGGCAATGAATTTATGTCGAAAAATAGGATTTAGAGAGAAGTATCATGAATGGGATACTCTAGGTCAAACCCTAATAACGTCTCTAACTCCCGAGTTTAAAAACGTTAAAAACCGAAAACATTGAAATCGAACGGAAGGGAGTTAGATGATTCTAAAATCCCGGCTGCAACTAGGAAGGTTGTTACTTCCCTAGCACCCCGCCTTGTAAAAATCTAGGCTGCAATTAGGGGAGGTTTGTCACCCTAATGCCCCGCCTAAAGAGATCCAGACTGTGACAAGGGAAGGTTATAACCCCAGTGCCCTGCCTCGGATTTTTATTTTGGGAAGGAAGACAAGTAATGTTCTAACCATGGAGGAAATGTTTTGAAGGGGTTAGACATTTCTTGCTCCCCGAAAACAATTTACTTGGATTTGAAAACTAAGTTAGAAAACTTTGAAAGTTGTTCGGAATTCTCAGTAAAGAAGCACTGATTTTGAGAAATGTTTTAGGAGAAAACTTTCTGTGTATGTGAGAAGAACTTTCTGCATTTGAGAAGAGTTTTCTGTGATGTGAGAAGAGTTTTTCCTTTAAAATTCCACAAAATGACTTCTTTTGAAAACTTTTAGGAAGTTTGAATAAAATGATGGATTGGAATTCTTTTCGGGTTTTGAATTTTGAAAGGAATTTACAAGTTGAGTGTGGATTGAATGAAATGTATTTGGGTTTGAGTTGAATTGAGCTAAATGAATTGGGTATGAATTGAATTTGGGTTGGGGTTGGAAAGCGAATCGGGTCAAAGTTAGACCGAGTCAAAGTGGGATCGAATCAAAGTTGGGTCGAGGTCAAAGTGCATGTTGGTCAAAGTTGAACCGAGTCAAAGTTGGGTCGAGGTCAAAGTTCAGATTGGTCAAAGTGGGGTCAAGGTCAAACTTGGACTTGGTCAAAGGTTCGAGTCAAGGTCAAATCGTTTTGACTTTTGTGGACTTGGGTCGATTGTGGGCTTGTTGGTTTTGGGCCGATTGTGGGCTTATTGGTTTTGGGCCAACTATGGGCTTGTTGGTTTTGGGCCGATTGTGGGCTTGTTGGTTTTGGGCCGAGATTGGACTTGGGCTGAGATTGGGTTTTGGGCCGAGATTGATTTTTTGTTCGAGTTGTTTTGAGCTTTGATGGGCTTTGAAAAATTTGGGAAGAAATGATGAATCAAATTGAGATGAATTTTGAGAAAGTGCTTTTATTAATACATGTTATTATAATAAGATGTGGTTTGGGTCTAGGGATCCTCCAATTTATTAGGTGGGACCATGGCTCACCTAAATCTTAGGGTTCACCCTCTATCCTAAGGTTTGGTCCTAAGGTCTAATAACTAGGGCTTAGTAATAAACAAAACAAAGATGGATTAAAAAAAAAATAAAGCTGAATGGAAGTTGTGGATATGTACAGCACAAAGATAGATCAAGAGCAAATAACATAGACGACTTACAGATTGAATCCAAGAAAAAGATCAATACAGACATGGCATAGCAGATTAACAAATAATTAATCCCACTTTTATTTGAAACCCATCACCAGAGTATGCGCAGAGGCCCTATACTAGACATTCAACTCTCTTACTAGTAATTAAGAAGAAGAAAAAAAAAGTCTGTACTAGGTGTACAAGTTCAAAACGGGCAGAGGATTGCATGAGGAGTATGCTCGTATATTCAACCAAAACGCAAAGATAGATGTACAATAGAGTTCATTAAAAGAATGTGGAGTGTACGCAGATTACATTTCAAGAATACACATTAAACACCATAGCCTAAGATTGCTTAGTTCAGAAAGTAGTACCCGGGAAGAGAGCAACTCTTTTCTGCGGAGAAAGGAACAAATCAAAACAGGACACATCCACGAGTTAAACAAATATACGTATCCATAATCGAATGTACAAGACAGAAGTGAAAATGATGAATAATGTGCTGGCCGATTGTCGGCTCATTCTGGATTACTACCTTCCCTGAGATGGGTCGGGTAAGATAACGACCCAAAAAAAGAGGAAAAAAAAAGAAGGCATAATGTGGTTAGGGAGTAGAGCTATAATCCGTAGGACTGAAGCAGAAAACAACATACTGACAAGAGTTGTGCTATCAGGACAATCACCAGCTCGTGAGATTCTAGTACCTGTAAAGAACTCATTTCGCAACAGGGTAAGCACACATATATACATATATAGAACCAGGGATGTTCAATACGTAAGGGAAATGGACTTAAGAGGAGGGATGCCAGCTTGAAGCTCAAGAGTAGTCCGATAGGATTGAAATTTCTTCTTCACCGATACTACTACAGTTTATCCGAAAAATAATGCAGAGAAAATCACAATCACACTATCAAACGATAAGAAACGGGAGAAGACACTGGGGATCCTTATCTCGTTTCCAAATACTTTCAGAAATCCTGAAACCTCTCATGGATTCAGATTAACGCAAAAGACGTGATAAGAAAAACAGTCAGATTTGGAAAACAAACGGGAACGGGGTACAACAAGCCAGTATCGTCTTTGAAATTGAACTCCAGTAAACTGCAGCCCTCTTTTTCGTTTAGCCCTCAACATCCGGATTTCTTTGGTAAAACCGATGGTGAAATACTAGAAAATTGATGGCAGATCCAGAAATAAGTAGAAACGAGACGATTTCTTTCAAAAACCAGAATGAAAATTGATACGAGGCAAAAGGGAGAGAACAAAGAAAAACAAAAGAGAGAAAGGGAGAAAGTCTGTCGTTAGCTAGTCATCCGGAGCTCGTATTTCATTTTCTTTACACAGTTTCATGGAACTCAAAACCAATGATGAACTTGGTATTTGTTTGCGCACTTATCAAAAGGTCTAACACCATTGAAGGGATAAAGGGTACGCAACATACAGAGAAAGAGAAGAGATCAGAGTATATGCTAACATCGAACTGATACCCACAGAAAACTGCTTAACTAGATATCCGTCCATGTCTCTAAACACACATAAAACAGAGCTTGCAGTTTCGCACCACTTCTTGAACCCGGATGCCCATGGTGAGCTTGGTGTTCATCATATGGGCACTCATAACCCAAATTAAAACAGGAATATAGAAAGGGGTCGAAATCAGTCGCAGAGAGAAAAGAAAGAAACCGGGTGAAACAGGTTACACCAATTGATTATGAAAACAGTCCCGACACCGCGGGGAGATTGTAACTATCTCTTGAATCCCTTCAGTGACAGTGTAAAACGAGATTATTGGGAGGAAAAGAGATTCTGCTTTCCAATGTAGACAGAGACATACGAAATGGCGATTCGAAGTCCTGGTGCTGGTTTTAATTGAAAAAAAACGCAAGGAAAAGGGACGAAGAGCTCGAAACCAGTTTCAGATAGAGGAGAAGATGGAGCAAAGACTTTACACTGTCGACCGCGCTGGTGGAACGAAAATCCGGGGAAGTTCCGACGAGCTGGGTTGAGGCTTAAAGGAATGGGGTGGTGATCTGGTGGAAGTTTTCTCAATGACGGTGATGGTGTAAATTCTCGGGTGCAGGTCGAGAGTCCAAAAGAAGAAGGCTCACGTTTTTGTTTTTCTCTCACTAGGGATGAGATGCGGCTACTGTTCTTGTTTCGGAAATGGAAGAACGGCCAAATAAAACCGGTGGATGAAGATGGAAGTCCGGCTGCCCCCCTGCTCTCTACTGTACAAGTTGTTTTTTATAATGAGAGGGTGGGGTTTAGGGTTTTTGAGTGGGTTTGGGCTTTTGTTTGGGCCTCTAGGTCCAATGTTTGGAGTTGGAATGGGTTTAAGGGACTAGGCTGGACCAGACTTCAATCAAGTGTGGATTGTGTTTGTGAGCTGAAAATAAAAGTGTATAAATTGAAATGACAATAAAACCACTAATGTAAATGGCAAAATAAAATAAAATATAACAAAAAGTGGATAGACGAATAAATAAATGAATGGAATATAAATAAGAATAAGATTGTAAAATAAGTGAATAAACAAAAGGGATGGCTTTGAAACAGAAATGTCGTTGGAAACTTTTTGTAGAAGATTGGCCTGTTTTTCTAAAATGCTTGAAAAATCGGTTCGAAAGCTTATAAAAAGGCGGCTTCATTTTGGCACGCACGCTAAAAAAAAAAGAAAAAGAAAGGCGACGACCCCTCTTATTATAATCATTATTTCGCAATTTGCTTTATGGGGTGAGAATTTTTGGTGTCTACAGATGGCTCCCCTTGATTCAATTTTGCAAACCCATGCAGAATTGGATCAAGGTTGACGGGGCGCCAAAAATTCTCACTACGGTTTTGTGATTTGATGGGATGCGATCGTGAGTGTATGAATGTGATTGGAAGTACGAGGACTTATGACGAGCCTCAATTAGACCTCTTGACGTCTAACTATAGGACTTATGACAAGCCTATAATGCAATCGAGAGTACGAGGACTTATGACGAGCCTCAACTAGACCTCTTGATATCTAGCCATAGGACTTATGACGAGCCTATGATACTAACAATTAGATTGGTTTACCGTGCACGAGGGCTTAGGAGTGCCTCAACTGGACCTCTTGATATCCAGCCCTAGGGCTTATACGGGCCTAGAATGCAAGTTCGGTACCGTACTAGTAGCGCAATAGCTGTCTAGCAGGTGTAAAACGAATAATTTGACCGCACTAGTAGCGCAATAGCTGTCTAGCGGGTGTAAAACGAAAAGTCGACCGCACTAGTAGCGCAATAGCTGTCTAGCGGGTGTAAAACGAAAAGTCGACCGCACTAGTAGCGCAATAGCTGTCTAGCTGGTGTAAAACGAAAAGTCGACCGCACTAGTAGCGCAATAGCTGTCTAGCGGGTGTAAAACGAAAGGTCGACCACACTAGTAGCGCAATAGCTGTCTAGCGGGTGTAAAACGAAAAGTCGACCGCACTAGTAGCGCGATAGCTGTCTAGCGGGTGTAAAACGAAAAGTCGACCGCACTAGTAGCGCAATAGCTGTCTAGCGGGTGAAAAATGAAATGCGACCGTACTAGTAGCGCAATAGCTGTCTAGCAGGTGTAAAATGAAAGGCGACCGTACTAGTAGCGCAATAGCTGTCTAGTAGGTGTAAAATGAAAGGCGACCGTACTAGTAGCGCAATAGCTGTCTAGCAGGTGTAAAATGAAAGGCGACCGTACTAGTAGCGCAATAGCTGTCTAGCAGGTGTAAAACGAAAGGCGACCGTACTAGTAGCGCAATAGCTGTCTAGCAGGTGTAAAACGAAAGGCGACCGTACTAGTAGCGCAATAGCTGTCTAGCAGGTGTAAAACGAAAGGCGACCGTACTAGTAGCGCAATAGCTGTCTAGCAGGTGTAAAATGAAAGGCGACCGTCTAGCAGGTGTAAAACGAAAAATTCGACCGCACTAGTAGCGCAATAGCTGTCTAGCGGGTGTAAAATGAAAGGCGACCGTACTAGTAGCGCAATAGCTATCTAGCAGGTGTAAAACGAAAAATTCGACCGCACTAGTAGCGCAATAGCTGCCTAGCGGGTGTGAAGATACGTCAGATAGTGAGCAAATTTTGTGGGTATATGCAGATGATATGTGATGTGAGGTGATTAACCAATGTATTAATTGAATTAAACTCCCTGTTTGTGGATGTAGGTTTTTGTGTGAGCAGACGGCTCCAGAGTTGTTTGAAATTTTGAGATGACTTTGGCATGTGGTGATGGCTCCGGTATGGACTGATGGCTCCGGATTATGTTGATGGCTCTGGTGCGGTCGGGTGGCTCCAGTGTGGTCGGATGGCTCCGACTTGATTCATGACCCCATTATGAGCAACGGCTCTGGGGTGGTTGGTGGGTTTTGATTTGGATTGAGATTTTGAGTCGAATGGTGGGTTGATGTGATTGGTGGACTTTGATGTGATTGATGTTTTTTGTGGTGATGAATGGCTTCGGTGTGGCTCCGGAAAAGCTTCAATGTGACTCCGAGGGGAAGAAGGGGGAGTTTTTTTCCTTTGAGGTGGTCGCACCCTGGACGGGCTGCCTACGTACTCAATTCCATATTGAGATCAGACCATACGTAGTTTGAAACTATTTAGGCAAGGCACTGGTTATGAAATAGATCTAACGTGGATTTGAGGTGGTTCCCGTATTGTTCTCGGACTGTTAGGGTGCCCCCTGTGTAGTTCCAAGGATGGTTTCAATGTCGGATGGCTCCCGCATGGCTCCAGTTTGGTTCTGGATATGGTGTTGATGAGGTTCGAGCATGACGCTGGATGGCTCCAGAATTGTCTTCGTACGGCCTCGGATGGCTTTAGCTTGGTTCGATGTAGCTCAAGGATAGCCCAGGGTGGCTCCAAGATGGTTCGATGTAGCTTGATGATGGTCTAGGATGGCTCCAGTTCACGTCTTTTGATCAAAAGTTATGCTTCAACAACTGCAACTGAAGTCGACTTTCAGCGAGACTAGGCAGAGTTCTTACCAGTTGACAACAATGATGAAATGGTTATGATGCATGCAAATATTGAATGCTAGGTATGATGCAAATGCATATGCAGTTTTTTGGAGAGAAGGTATGGCCCTATCTTTCTTAATATGAGGGGTACGAATATACATCTTCGGTTCGATCTTGAGTGATTGTTGAACTGGAATGTGTAAATCACTTTCCTCTCATGGAAGGATGTGGGTCCATCTTTCATGAGTATGGTTGTGTGTGCAAATGGTGTGATGATGCTCTCGATGCTCGGAGCAGTATTTTCCTTAGAAGTTCTTTCGAGGTTCTGGACTTTCCAATCCTTACAAGTTCCTCTCCTGCAATGGGGTAGGTTGTTTATGATTTGGTGCTTAGACTGGAGATTCACTCGCACTCATAAGACCTTGTGGGTAAGGTCACGCTCATACGCTCATGGTCCCTTTGGTATGACGGGAAATGTTGATAACTAGTACGAAGCTTATGATTCATGTTTCAGATTTGATACTTTCAGTCAACGCTCATCAACTAACGAGTCAGAGGTCTTTTATTGGGTTATAACGGGGCTGAGGGGTGCGATGTATGTCACATGGGACCGGAGGATTTGTTTAGGGAGTTGTGGAGCTTTTGCGCAATAGAGGGTATGCTTCGCCTTTGCCATGGGTGGAATGATTAGACGGGTTTTGATAACTTTTTTATTGATTTCTACGGGACATCATTGGTCCTTTGGATTCGGTTTTCTCCTTCTTGTCTCTTCTGATGTTCGATTTGAACTTTCTTTTCACTTTGCTTTTGAAATTTGCATTTGGCTCATCAACTTTCTCATGCGTTCTCTGCTTTGTATTTTGGCTTTCAGCTTTGGAGTTGCATTGACTTGTTGATATTTTTGAACATTTTTGGCGTTCTTTTTTGGTGTTTGGCTTTGGAGTCGCATTGACTCACTGATTCCTTTGGACATTTTCGTTTGTTGTTCTTATGAAAGATGGTGGGGGAGAGACCAAGGCTCCGGCTCTTTCGAGATCCTCTATTGCAAGGGCAAGTAAGTATATGTACGTGGGTTGGCATGTTGTGGAGTTCACAGAAAAAGGTTTATCGTGAAAGGCTCAGCGGGGCTAACTAAGGGATTATGTACAGCAGGCAGTCAAAGCTTTTTGGTTTTGTGGAGATTTTTGATCCTAAGTGCCTCGTCATCCTCATTAGTCAATGATTGTTTCCTTACTATTCTCGGATCTTTGCATGAATCACAATTCATATCTTGCTATCGACATTGATCTCACTTTGAATTATGCCTCTCCATGTGATGAAGGAATGCACATGTCGCTCGTGGTTTTACCTCCGTTGAATCTCCCTACCTTCCCCCATCGCTCAATAGATCGTCCAAAACACTCAATCAAAATTCAAGAGAAAATACCGCTCTTTGCACACTACTCACCTGGTTTGTGGTGCTAATTTTGATTGGACCCTTGTGTTCATTGATGGGTCGAGAGTTTAGTGGTTCACGCACTCTGTTCAATCAATTTCTCATGATTTTCTTGAAGATGTCATTTCGATATGGGAGTATGCGAATGCGATTGTCTACCATGCGATGTATTGTGGTAATATGGAATTACTATGTATAGGATGCATGAAATGCTGAAAATGAGGAATGGAGATGGTTGACAGAATGTTTTGTTTGTTTTTGTTTGTTTTTTTGATGCAATGCAAGAGTGGTAAGGCTACACCTAGTCTCGCTTGAGTCGAATTCAGCTCATGGTTCATGAAGCTCATCCCATTACTGTTGGCCTTGAAGATGGTCTACCTGTTGGGGTCGCGGTCGGGATAGTAATTCTCAAGTGAGGTCAGATTGGTGATTGGCTCCCGGATCTTGAATTTTTAGGGAGTGACAACTCCCGCATGGTAGCCCCACGGTATGACACTCCTTCCCTTTTGGTCACTGGCGCGCATGGTGATTATGATTGGGAGAGGTTTGAACTTCCCGGTTTTCTATTCTATCCCTCTGAGATGGGGCTTTGGCGATCGAGATATTTGGGATGAAAGATGGTGTGTGGCCAGGTTAGAATGGAACACGTGATTGTGCAAATTTTGAGGTGGACAGGACTTGCACATGTTTGATGAATTTGGACTGACCGAGAATGCATGGGACTTTTGTAATGAATGCAATGCATGTTGTTTGCTTTGTGCTCGTTGTATTTATTGGTGTGTCTATTCAGGGGACACCTTCTGTAGATACCATGAATTTTCACCCCATAAAGCGATTTATGAATATGCAACTGTGAGGGGTCGTCCTTTATTCGTTCTTCTCTTTATACGTGCATGCCAAAAGAAACCGATTTTTAGAAAACAATTTTGAAAACGTGTGTTTTCAAAGTGGTGGATTTTCTCAATATAAACTTTGACACTCTATCATTCGCAAATAAAATGGGGAGTAGGGGAACTCTATACACATTGATCTAAATAAATTCAAAGGGGTTGTATAAACCTATACACCTAATCTATTCAGAAATGAACGAGAGAGAAAGAATCATCGAGGAAAATCCTATACATCATCAATCCTAAAAAGTCATTAAAATGGGGAATTTTGAGCTAAACTTCTTCTGAACTCCTCTGGTCCGTCTTCGGGCTTCTGAATGACTACTCACGTTCGGCCTCCTGGCCGGCTGCTCGCTCGTCTTTGGATTCTTGACCGGCTGCGCTCATCTTCGGGCTCTTGATCGGTTGCTCGCTTGTCTTCGGGCTCTTGACCGACTGCTGGCTCATTTTCAGGCTTTTGTAGCGAAGCAAAACTATGATCAAACAAAACGGGTTGGTGTTATTCTGATTTTCAACAGTTTGAACTCGAACCGGTGTCGCTAGTCTTCATGTCGCTCGGCTAGCTCCATGGGTTGGTGTGCCTCTGATTTTTAGCTCGATCCGCTCTGATGAGGGAGATGAGGGGTATTCTTGAGAAAGGAAAAGGTGAATGATCGAGCACAAAATCTTATGTGAAAATCCACCACTTTTGTGAAAACACGAAATGACTAGTACGCTCCACAGTAATGACCGCTGCTCTTGGAGGTGGGTAGAACTTCAAAAATAGCGGGTCACGACATGGGGACTAAATCATTTATTTTGAAATACGTTTATGAAAATCAACTTTGAAAACTGTTTTCAAAAACTATTTTAAAATAACGTTGGTGAAAAAATGTTGTTTGAAATTCGTTTGTAGAAAGTAGGTTTGTAGAAAGTAGGTCTTCGAAATCTATTTGTGAAAATTGTTTTGGAGTAACATTCTAAAGATGAAGTGGCAAGATTAAAACCGTAAATGTTTATGAGAAAAATTTAGGTGGGATTTGAAATTAAACGAGCTCGTAAAATAGCTATAAGAGATGTGCAAAAGAGAATTCCGAACGTTTTGAAACAGATTGGTTTGAAAAAGTGGTTTGCACACATGTATAGCATAAAAGAAATCGTGGCTATGTTTGATGTGGAGCTGTAAGTGTTAATGTTGGGATAATCACCTTCCAGGTCAATCAATGCTTCCATACCACTGGGGGAACCGTCGTTCCTTCACTGTTCATCTCTCGGGATTTTATCTCTGTTATGCCTTGTGGGGCACGTCATCAAGAAAGTCCGGAGTGCTTAAGTTCGAAAGGTCAGGATACCCGAAATGATACAGTCACACGAGCCACGGCCGGTGATTATCACAACATACCCACTTTTGGAAAACTTGGGGAAGTACTGCATGGGGTCGGGTCTCCCATCGTTTGCACGGTCAGGTGTGTCTAAAGTCCAAATTATTCACTGACTACGCTGTGCCATGTATGGGTATCCGGTAAATACGGGATCCTCTATGGACGTGTAGCGTGACATCAGGCTTTAGAGACACCCGTGGTGCAGAGGAACAATGAAGAACTGAGCCCATGCAATCTTTAGGGTAAGATAGAAGGGTGGTCAGACAGGCGGCATACAAGGGGGTGACTACCCGTAAAACCCGTCTTAGACACCGATTAGGCAGCTGGACACTGAAGGCTCATGGTTCACTATATGCTGGCTTAGACTCGGATAATGGAGGATATTTTTGGATCATGAGCCTGCAGGGCGTAGGTCGATGACCATCTTGCCCCGTGGGTTAGCCATTTAGATAAATGACCCAGCTCATGGGAAATCAACCGTGGACCGGTCGGGATTCCGTGACTCGTGGATAAATCGGGTGACACAGAGGAATGCATGTCCTAAGCTACCCTCCCAATGCACCCCACAATCATAACATAAAATATAAAAGCAATGAAGTCAGCACCACCCTATTTGCTAAGAGTTTTATCTTGAAAGTGATTCCAAATTGGTTGTTTATTAACCTAAAGGGAAGTTAGCTTCATTCAATCCTAAGTGTCTCTTTCTAATCGTGAGCTAATTATTAACCCAATTGTTGCAATGTTTGTTGAGGATCTAACAAATCCTAGCTGTCCTCATCAGCTACACACTCTAGGTGTGGAATATAAGTGTGGAATAGAATAATCCTAGAGGCTGGGAATGAATCTCATGAAGGTTTTGAAAGAAGTGGGGAAATCCCGACAATTTTGAATGGAGTTCAGTCTTCCTTGAGTTTGAGAAAAACTTACTCAAGTTTTCCCCAGCAGAGTCGCCATTCTGTGGAGGGTGATTTTTCGGTATGAGGGGGGTCTATCTAAATATGGTTCTTGACTGAAAAGCCTAGATCCTAAAATACCATTCTGTGGAGGGTGAAAACCTGTCACCTTGGCATCCCTCAAATACCTACTCTATCGTCCGTCTTTCCCAGAGAGCATAAGGGGAATGCTAGTGAGCACTACACCCGCTCTCAATGGGCCCCACGCGGACTTGTGCCTCTATAAGGCGGGATTGACTAGAGTCGCCACCTAGTTTGACCTAAAGAACTAGGAAGGAAAGGGAAAGAGGGTTCTACGAACCGTTAATTGACTCTGAGATTGTTGCCTATGGATAGGGACTTATCTGATCATACTAGAGATTCCGTGTGGGTTCGCACTGGGTTACACCCCTTAGAAGTGGCAACGACCACGACTTCGGATTGGTGCCCGAGGAAACCTCGGTCTCCAATTGTCGGGATTGCCTTCTTTCAAAACCTTATTAAAGAGATTCATTTAAAAGCCAAGGATAGGATTAGGATGAGAAGGGAGAGAGAGAGTGAGTGAGGCGAGCTTTTCTGCCAAGCCAGCGCCTAGAAGAGGGAATTGAGGAATTCGGATGAGTATGAAATGCAGATTTGGGAAATGTCTGAGCTTGAGTGAATAGACAAGACTTGGAGTCTGATGGTTTGAAGTTTGTGGGAGCCGAAGAAGGTTTGAGCATTTTGAGAAGTACGAGAGCCACCTTAGAGGGGGAAAGGGGTTTTTTGTTTGGAATGGGGTCGCACCCTGTGTGGGTTGCCTACGTACTCAACTCCCTGTTGAGATCAGACCTTACGTAGTTCACGCAATGTTTGGGTTTTGGAAGTTTTGATGTTTGTGGAGCTTGAGGATATTTGTATTGTTTGAGATTTAGAAGGATTCGAAGTTTCAAGAAGTTTCGGGTTTTGGGAGGTTAGAGTCTGTGAGACGCCCAGGTCTGTGAGGCATTGAAATCTCAGAATGATTGAGTCTGTGAGACGCTCGGGTCTGTGAGACATTCGAGTTCGTGAGATGTTCGAGTCTATGAGACGATTGGGATGTTCATGTAGTGGGAGTAATGAGATGTTAAGGCCTGTGAGACGCTCGGGTCTGTGAGACGTTTGAATCTTAAAATGGTGGAAGAGGTTGAAGTGTTTGAGTCTGTGAGGCGCTGGGGCCTGTGAGACGTTTGTGGAGAAATTGTGATGTTTTGAGACTGTGAGGCACTCGGGCCTATGAGACTATAGAAGTTTGGAAGAAGTTGGGATTCAGGAGATGTTTCAAGTTTGGAATGATTTGAGTTTGGATAATAATTTGAGTGTGTGAGACGATTGAAGTTTGAGTAGAGATCCCGGGTTTTTCGGGTTCGAGAATCTACAAGGGTTGAGGTTTTGGGATATTTCGAATTTAGACTGAGATGATGGTGGACTGAACTGTTCGGAGGAATGATTGTCAAAATTGTCTCTCTTAAAGTTTTTAAAATCGAAAAAATCATTTTTTGTTGTAAAAGGGCGGATAATCCCAAGGGATTACCCTATGTACCCCCTCAAACACGACACTAAATTAATGGTAAGTGTCGAGGCTCGAAAGATGGGGCAATGAATTTATGTCGAAAAATAGGATTTAGAGAGAAGTATCATGAATGGGATACTCTAGGTCAAACCCTAATAACGTCTCTAACTCCCGAGTTTAAAAACGTTAAAAACCGAAAACATTGAAATCGAACGGAAGGGAGTTAGATGATTCTAAAATCCCGGCTGCAACTAGGAAGGTTGTTACTTCCCTAGCACCCCGCCTTGTAAAAATCTAGGCTGCAATTAGGGGAGGTTTGTCACCCTAATGCCCCGCCTAAAGAGATCCAGACTGTGACAAGGGAAGGTTATAACCCCAGTGCCCTGCCTCGGATTTTTATTTTGGGAAGGAAGACAAGTAATGTTCTAACCATGGAGGAAATGTTTTGAAGGGGTTAGACATTTCTTGCTCCCCGAAAACAATTTACTTGGATTTGAAAACTAAGTTAGAAAACTTTGAAAGTTGTTCGGAATTCTCAGTAAAGAAGCACTGATTTTGAGAAATGTTTTAGGAGAAAACTTTCTGTGTATGTGAGAAGAACTTTCTGCATTTGAGAAGAGTTTTCTGTGATGTGAGAAGAGTTTTTCCTTTAAAATTCCACAAAATGACTTCTTTTGAAAACTTTTAGGAAGTTTGAATAAAATGATGGATTGGAATTCTTTTCGGGTTTTGAATTTTGAAAGGAATTTACAAGTTGAGTGTGGATTGAATGAAATGTATTTGGGTTTGAGTTGAATTGAGCTAAATGAATTGGGTATGAATTGAATTTGGGTTGGGGTTGGAAAGCGAATCGGGTCAAAGTTAGACCGAGTCAAAGTGGGATCGAATCAAAGTTGGGTCGAGGTCAAAGTGCATGTTGGTCAAAGTTGAACCGAGTCAAAGTTGGGTCGAGGTCAAAGTTCAGATTGGTCAAAGTGGGGTCAAGGTCAAACTTGGACTTGGTCAAAGGTTCGAGTCAAGGTCAAATCGTTTTGACTTTTGTGGACTTGGGTCGATTGTGGGCTTGTTGGTTTTGGGCCGATTGTGGGCTTATTGGTTTTGGGCCAACTATGGGCTTGTTGGTTTTGGGCCGATTGTGGGCTTGTTGGTTTTGGGCCGAGATTGGACTTGGGCTGAGATTGGGTTTTGGGCCGAGATTGATTTTTTGTTCGAGTTGTTTTGAGCTTTGATGGGCTTTGAAAAATTTGGGAAGAAATGATGAATCAAATTGAGATGAATTTTGAGAAAGTGCTTTTATTAATACATGTTATTATAATAAGATGTGGTTTGGGTCTAGGGATCCTCCAATTTATTAGGTGGGACCATGGCTCACCTAAATCTTAGGGTTCACCCTCTATCCTAAGGTTTGGTCCTAAGGTCTAATAACTAGGGCTTAGTAATAAACAAAACAAAGATGGATTAAAAAAAAACAATAAAGCTGAATGGAAGTTGTGGATATGTACAGCCAAAGATAGATCAAGAGCAAATAACATAGACGACTTACAGATGAATCCAAGAAAAAGATCAATACAGACATGGCATAGCAGATTAACAAATAATAATCCACTTTTATTTGAAACCCATCACCAGAGTATGCGCAGAGGCCCTATACTAGACATTCAACTCTTACTAGTAATTAAGAAGAAGAAAAAAAAAGTCTGTACTAGGTGTACAAGTTCAAAACGGGCAGAGGATTGCATGAGGAGTATGCTCGTATATTCAACCAAAACGCAAAGATAGATGTACAATAGAGTTCATTAAAAGAATGTGGAGTGTACGCAGATTACATTTCAAGAATACACATTAAACACCATAGCCTAAGATTGCTTAGTTCAGAAAGTAGTACCCGGGAAGAGAGCAACTCTTTCTGCGGAGAAAGGAACAAATCAAAACAGGACACATCCACGAGTTAAACAAATATACGTATCCATAATCGAATGTACAGACAGAAGTGAAAATGAGATAAATGTGCTGGCCGATTGTCGGCTCATTCTGGATTACTACCTTCCCTGAGATGGGTCGGGTAAGATAACGACCCAAAAAAAGAGGAAAAAAAAGAAGGCATAATGTGGTTAGGGAGTAGAGCTATAATCCGTAGGACTGAAGCAGAAAACAACATACTGACAAGAGTTGTGCTATCAGGACAATCACCAGCTCGTGAGATTCTAGTACCTGTAAAGAACTCATTTCGCAACAGGGTAAGCACATATATACATATATAGAACCAGGGATGTTCAATACGTAAGGGAAATGGACTTAAGAGGAGGGATGCCAGCTTGAAGCTCAAGAGTAGTCCGATAGGATTGAAATTTCTTCTTCACCGATACTACTACAGTTTATCCGAAAAATAATGCAGAGAAAATCACAATACACTATCAAACGATAAGAAACGGGGAAGAAGACACTGGGGATCCTTATCTCGTTTCCAAATACTTTCAGAAATCCTGAAACCTCTCATGGATTCAGATTAACGCAAAAGACGTGATAAGAAAAACAGTCAGATTTGGAAAACAAACGGGAACGGGGTACAACAAGCCAGTATCTTTTTGAAATTGAACTCCAGTAAACTGCAGCCCTCTTTTTCGTTTAGCCCTCAACATCCGGATTTCTTTGGTAAAACGATGGTGAAATACTAGAAAATTGATGGCAGATCCAGAAATAAGTAGAAACGAGACGATTTCTTCAAAAACCAGAATGAAAATTGATACGAGGCAAAAGGGAGAGAACAAAGAAAAACAAAAGAGAGAAAGGGAGAAAGTCTGTCGTTAGCTAGTCATCCGGAGCTCGTATTTCATTTTCTTTACACAGTTTCATGGAACTCAAAACCAATGATGAACTTGGTATTTGTTTGCGCACTTATCAAAAGGCTAACACCATTGAAGGGATAAAGGGTACGCAACATACAGAGAAAGAGAAGAGATCAGAGTATATGCTAACATCGAACTGATACCACAGAAAACTGCTTAACTAGATATCCGTCCATGTCTCTAAAACACATAAAACAGAGCTTGCAGTTTCGCACCACTTCTTGAACCCGGATGCCCATGGTGAGCTTGGTGTTCATCATATGGGCACTCATAACCCAAATTAAAACAGGAATATAGAAAGGGGTCGAAATCAGTCGCAGAGAGAAAAGAAAGAAACCGGGTGAAACAGGTTACACCAATTGATTATGAAAACAGTCCCGACACCGCGGGGAGATTGTAACTATCTCTTGAATCCCTTCAGTGACAGTGTAAAACGAGATTATTGGGAGGAAAAGAGATTCTGCTTTCCAATGTAGACAGAGACATACGAAATGGGCGATTCGAAGTCCTGGTGCTGGTTTTAATTGAAAAAAAACGCAAGGAAAAGGGACGAAGAGCTCGAAACCAGTTTCAGATAGAGGAGAAGATGGAGCAAAGACTTTACACTGTCGACCGCGCTGGTGGAACGAAAATCCGGGGAAGTTCCGACGAGCTGGGTTGAGGCTTAAAGGAATGGGGTGGTGATCTGGTGGAAGTTTTCTCAATGACGGTGATGGTGTAAATTCTCGGGTGCAGGTCGAGAGTCCAAAAGAAGAAGGCTCACGTTTTTGTGTTTTCTCTCACTAGGGATGAGATGCGGCTACTTCTTGTTCGGAAATGGAAGAACGGCCAAATAAAACCGGTGGATGAAGATGGAAGTCCGGCTGCCCCCTGCTCTCTACTGTACAAGTTGTTTTTTATAATGAGAGGGTGGGGTTTAGGGTTTTTGAGTGGGTTTGGGCTTTTGTTTGGGCCTCTAGGTCCAATGTTTGGAGTTGGAATGGGTTTAAGGGACTAGGCTGGACCAGACTTCAATCAAGTGTGGATTGTGTTTGTGAGCTGAAAATAAAAGTGTATAAATTGAAATGACAATAAAACCACTAATGTAAATGGCAAAATAAAATAAAATATAACAAAAAGTGGATAGACGAATAAATAAATGAATGGAATATAAATAAGAATAAGATTGTAAAATAAGTGAATAAACAAAAGGGATGGCTTTGAAACAGAAATGTCGTTGGAAACTTTTTGTAGAAGATTGGCCTGTTTTTCTAAAATGCTTGAAAAATCGGTTCGAAAGCTTAAAAAGGCGGCTTCATTTTGGCACGCACGCTAAAAAAAAAAGAAAAAGAAAGGCGACGACCCCTCTTATTATAATCATTATTTCGCAATTTGCTTTATGGGGTGAGAATTTTTGGTGTCTACAGATGGCTCCCCTTGATTCAATTTTGCAAACCCATGCAGAATTGGATCAAGGTTGACGGGGCGCCAAAATTCTCACTACGGTTTTGTGATTTGATGGGATGCGATCGTGAGTGTATGAATGTGATTGGAAGTACGAGGACTTATGACGAGCCTCAATTAGACCTCTTGACGTCTAACTATAGGACTTATGACAAGCCTATAATGCAATCAATCGAGAGTACGAGGACTTATGACGAGCCTCAACTAGACCTCTTGATATCTAGCCATAGGACTTATGACGAGCCTATGATACTAACAATTAGATTGGTTTACCGTGCACGAGGGCTTAGGAGTGCCTCAACTGGACCTCTTGATATCCAGCCCTAGGGCTTATACGGGCCTAGAATGCAAGTTCGGTACCGTACTAGTAGCGCAATAGCTGTCTAGCAGGTGTAAAACGAATAATTTGACCGCACTAGTAGCGCAATAGCTGTCTAGCGGGTGTAAAACGAAAAGTCGACCGCACTAGTAGCGCAATAGCTGTCTAGCGGGTGTAAAACGAAAAGTCGACCGCACTAGTAGCGCAATAGCTGTCTAGCTGGTGTAAAACGAAAAGTCGACCGCACTAGTAGCGCAATAGCTGTCTAGCGGGTGTAAAACGAAAGGTCGACCACACTAGTAGCGCAATAGCTGTCTAGCGGGTGTAAAACGAAAAGTCGACCGCACTAGTAGCGCGATAGCTGTCTAGCGGGTGTAAAACGAAAAGTCGACCGCACTAGTAGCGCAATAGCTGTCTAGCGGGTGAAAAATGAAATGCGACCGTACTAGTAGCGCAATAGCTGTCTAGCAGGTGTAAAATGAAAGGCGACCGTACTAGTAGCGCAATAGCTGTCTAGTAGGTGTAAAATGAAAGGCGACCGTACTAGTAGCGCAATAGCTGTCTAGCAGGTGTAAAATGAAAGGCGACCGTACTAGTAGCGCAATAGCTGTCTAGCAGGTGTAAAACGAAAGGCGACCGTACTAGTAGCGCAATAGCTGTCTAGCAGGTGTAAAACGAAAGGCGACCGTACTAGTAGCGCAATAGCTGTCTAGCAGGTGTAAAACGAAAGGCGACCGTACTAGTAGCGCAATAGCTGTCTAGCAGGTGTAAAATGAAAGGCGACCGTCTAGCAGGTGTAAAACGAAAAATTCGACCGCACTAGTAGCGCAATAGCTGTCTAGGGGTGTAAAATGAAAGGCGACCGTACTAGTAGCGCAATAGCTATCTAGCAGGTGTAAAACGAAAAATTCGACCGCACTAGTAGCGCAATAGCTGCCTAGCGGGTGTGAAGATACGTCAGATAGTGAGCAAATTTTGTGGGTATATGCAGATGATATGTGATGTGAGGTGATAACCAATGTATTAATTGAATTAAACTCCCTGTTTGTGGATGTAGGTTTTTGTGTGAGCAGACGGCTCCAGAGTTGTTTGAAATTTTGAGATGACTTTGGCATGTGGTGATGGCTCCGGTATGGACTGATGGCTCCGGATTATGTTGATGGCTCTGGTGCGGTCGGGTGGCTCCAGTGTGGTCGGATGGCTCCGACTTGATTCATGACCCCATTATGAGCAACGGCTCTGGGGTGGTTGGTGGGTTTTGATTTGGATTGAGATTTTGAGTCGAATGGTGGGTTGATGTGATTGGTGGACTTTGATGTGATTGATGTTTTTGTGGTGATGAATGGCTTCGGTGTGGCTCCGGAAAAGCTTCAATGTGACTCCGGGGAAGAAGGGGGAGTTTTTTTCCTTTGAGGTGGTCGCACCCTGGACGGGCTGCCTACGTACTCAATTCCATATTGAGATCAGACCATACGTAGTTTGAAACTATTTAGGCAAGGCACTGGTTATGAAATAGATCTAACGTGGATTTGAGGTGGTTCCCGTATTGTTCTCGGACTGTTAGGGTGCCCCCTGTGTAGTTCCAAGGATGGTTTCAATGTCGGATGATGGCTCCCGCATGGCTCCAGTTTGGTTCTGGATATGGTGTTGATGAGGTTCGAGCATGACGCTGGATGGCTCCAGAATTGTCTTCGTACGGCCTCGGATGGCTTTAGCTTGGTTCGATGTAGCTCAAGGATAGCCCAGGGTGGCTCCAAGATGGTTCGATGTAGCTTGATGATGGTCTAGGATGGCTCCAGTTCACGTCTTTTGATCAAAAGTTATGCTTCAACAACTGCAACTGAAGTCGACTTTCAGCGAGACTAGGCAGAGTTCTTACCAGTTGACAACAATGATGAAATGGTTATGATGCATGCAAATATTGAATGCTAGGTATGATGCAAATGCATATGCAGTTTTTTGGAGAGAAGGTATGGCCCTATCTTTCTTAATATGAGGGGTACGAATATAAGACATCTTCGGTTCGATCTTGAGTGATTGTTGAACTGGAATGTGTAAATCACTTTCCTCTCATGGAAGGATGTGGGTCCATCTTTCATGAGTATGGTTGTGTGTGCAAATGGTGTGATGATGCTCTCGATGCTCGGAGCAGTATTTTCCTTAGAAGTTCTTTCGAGGTTCTGGACTTTCCAATCCTTACAAGTTCCTCTCCTGCAATGGGGTAGGTTGTTTATGATTTGGTGCTTAGACTGGAGATTCACTCGCACTCATAAGACCTTGTGGGTAAGGTCACGCTCATACGCTCATGGTCCCTTTGGTATGACGGGAAATGTTGATAACTAGTACGAAGCTTATGATTCATGTTTCAGATTTGATACTTTCAGTCAACGCTCATCAACTAACGAGTCAGAGGTCTTTTATTGGGTTATAACGGGGCTGAGGGGTGCGATGTATGTCACATGGGACCGGAGGATTTGTTTAGGGAGTTGTGGAGCTTTTGCGCAATAGAGGGTATGCTTCGCCTTTGCCATGGGTGGAATGATTAGACGGGTTTTGATAACTTTTTTATTGATTTCTACGGGACATCATTGGTCCTTTGGATTCGGTTTTCTCCTTCTTGTCTCTTCTGATGTTCGATTTGAACTTTCTTTTCACTTTGCTTTTGAAATTTGCATTTGGCTCATCAACTTTCTCATGCGTTCTCTGCTTTGTATTTTGGCTTTCAGCTTTGGAGTTGCATTGACTTGTTGATATTTTTGAACATTTTTGGCGTTCTTTTTTGGTGTTTGGCTTTGGAGTCGCATTGACTCACTGATTCCTTTGGACATTTCGTTTGTTGTTCTTATGAAAGATGGTGGGGGAGAGACCAAGGCTCCGGCTCTTTCGAGATCCTCTATTGCAAGGGCAAGTAAGTATATGTACGTGGGTTGGCATGTTGTGGAGTTCACAGAAAAAGGTTTATCGTGAAAGGCTCAGCGGGGCTAACTAAGGGATTATGTACAGGGCAGTCAAAGCTTTTTGGTTTTGTGGAGATTTTTGATCCTAAGTGCCTCGTCATCCTCATTAGTCAATGATTGTTTCCTTACTATTCTCGGATCTTTGCATGAATCACAATTCATATCTTGCTATCGACATTGATCTCACTTTGAATTATGCCTCTCCATGTGATGAAGGAATGCACATGTCGCTCGTGGTTTTACCTCCGTTGAATCTCCCTACCTTCCCCCATCGCTCAATAGATCGTCCAAAACACTCAATCAAAATTCAAGAGAAAATACCGCTCTTTGCACACTACTCACCTGGTTTGTGGTGCTAATTTTGATTGGACCCTTGTGTTCATTGATGGGTCGAGAGTTTAGTGGTTCACGCACTCTGTTCAATCAATTTCTCATGATTTTCTTGAAGATGTCATTTCGATATGGGAGTATGCGAATGCGATTGTCTACCATGCGATGTATTGTGGTAATATGGAATTACTATGTATAGGATGCATGAAATGCTGAAAATGAGGAATGGAGATGGTTGACAGAATGTTTTGTTTGTTTTTGTTTTGTTTTTTGATGCAATGCAAGAGTGGTAAGGCTACACCTAGTCTCGCTTGAGTCGAATTCAGCTCATGGTTCATGAAGCTCATCCCATTACTGTTGGCCTTGAAGATGGTCTACCTGTTGGGGTCGCGGTCGGGATAGTAATTCTCAAGTGAGGTCAGATTGGTGATTGGCTCCCGGATCTTGAATTTTTAGGGAGTGACAACTCCCGCATGGTAGCCCCACGGTATGACACTCCTTCCCTTTTGGTCACTGGCGCGCATGGTGATTATGATTGGGAGAGGTTTGAACTTCCCGGTTTTCTATTCTATCCCTCTGAGATGGGGCTTTGGCGATCGAGATATTTGGGATGAAAGATGGTGTGTGGCCAGGTTAGAATGGAACACGTGATTGTGCAAATTTTGAGGTGGACAGGACTTGCACATGTTTGATGAATTTGGACTGACCGAGAATGCATGGGACTTTTGTAATGAATGCAATGCATGTTGTTTGCTTTGTGCTCGTTGTATTTATTGGTGTGTCTATTCAGGGGACACCTTCTGTAGATACCATGAATTTTCACCCCATAAAGCGATTTATGAATATGCAACTGTGAGGGGTCGTCCTTTATTCGTTCTTCTCTTTATACGTGCATGCCAAAAGAAACCGATTTTTAGAAAACAATTTTGAAAACGTGTGTTTTCAAAGTGGTGGATTTTCTCAATATAAACTTTGACACTCTATCATTCGCAAATAAAATGGGGAGTAGGGGAACTCTATACACATTGATCTAAATAAATTCAAAGGGGTTGTATAAACCTATACACCTAATCTATTCAGAAATGAACGAGAGAGAAAAGAATCATCGAGGAAAATCCTATACATCATCAATCCTAAAAAGTCATTAAAATGGGGAATTTTGAGCTAAACTTCTTCTGAACTCCTCTGGTCCGTCTTCGGGCTTCTGAATGACTACTCACGTTCGGCCTCCTGGCCGGCTGCTCGCTCGTCTTTGGATTCTTGACCGGTGCTCGCTCATCTTCGGGCTCTTGATCGGTTGCTCGCTTGTCTTCGGGCTCTTGACCGACTGCTGGCTCATTTTCAGGCTTTTGTAGCGAAGCAAAACTATGATCAAACAAAACGGGTTGGTGTTATTCTGATTTTCAACAGTTTGAACTCGAACCGGTGTCGCTAGTCTTCATGTCGCTCGGCTAGCTCCATGGGTTGGTGTGCCTCTGATTTTTAGCTCGATCCGCTCTGATGAGGGAGATGAGGGGTATTCTTGAGAAAGGAAAAGGTGAATGATCGAGCACAAAATCTTATGTGAAAATCCACCACTTTTGTGAAAACACGAAATGACTAGTACGCTCCACAGTAATGACCGCTGCTCTTGGAGGTGGGTAGAACTTCAAAAATAGCGGGTCACGACATGGGGACTAAATCATTTATTTTGAAATACGTTTATGAAAATCAACTTTGAAAACTGTTTTCAAAAACTATTTTAAAATAACGTTGGTGAAAAAATGTTGTTTGAAATTCGTTTGTAGAAAGTAGGTTTGTAGAAAGTAGGTCTTCGAAATCTATTTGTGAAAATTGTTTTGGAGTAACATTCTAAAGATGAAGTGGCAAGATTAAAACCGTAAATGTTTATGAGAAAAATTTAGGTGGGATTTGAAATTAAACGAGCTCGTAAAATAGCTATAAGAGATGTGCAAAAGAGAATTCCGAACGTTTTGAAACAGATTGGTTTGAAAAAGTGGTTTGCACACATGTATAGCATAAAAGAAATCGTGGCTATGTTTGATGTGGAGCTGTAAGTGTTAATGTTGGGATAATCACCTTCCAGGTCAATCAATGCTTCCATACCACTGGGGGAACCGTCGTTCCTTCACTGTTCATCTCTCGGGATTTATCTCTGTTATGCCTTGTGGGGCACGTCATCAAGAAAGTCCGGAGTGCTTAAGTTCGAAAGGTCAGGATACCCGAAATGATACAGTCACACGAGCCACGGCCGGTGATTATCACAACATACCCACTTTTGGAAAACTTGGGGAAGTACTGCATGGGGTCGGGTCTCCCATCGTTTGCACGGTCAGGTGTGTCTAAAGTCCAAATTATTCACTGACTACGCTGTGCCATGTATGGGTATCCGGTAAATACGGGATCCTCTCTATGGACGTGTAGCGTGACATCAGGCTTTAGAGACACCCGTGGTGCAGAGGAACAATGAAGAACTGAGCCCATGCAATCTTTAGGGTAAGATAGAAGGGTGGTCAGACAGGCGGCATACAAGGGGGTGACTACCCGTAAAACCCGTCTTAGACACCGATTAGGCAGCTGGACACTGAAGGCTCATGGTTCACTATATGCTGGCTTAGACTCGGATAATGGAGGATATTTTTGGATCATGAGCCTGCAGGGCGTAGGTCGATGACCATCTTGCCCCGTGGGTTAGCCATTTAGATAAATGACCCAGCTCATGGGAAATCAACCGTGGACCGGTCGGGATTCCGTGACTCGTGGATAAATCGGGTGACACAGAGGAATGCATGTCCTAAGCTACCCTCCCAATGCACCCCACAATCATAACATAAAATATAAAAGCAATGAAGTCAGCACCACCCTATTTGCTAAGAGTTTTATCTTGAAAGTGATTCCAAATTGGTTGTTTATTAACCTAAAGGGAAGTTAGCTTCATTCAATCCTAAGTGTCTCTTTCTAATCGTGAGCTAATTATTAACCCAATTGTTGCAATGTTTGTTGAGGATCTAACAAATCCTAGCTGTCCTCATCAGCTACACACTCTAGGTGTGGAATATAAGTGTGGAATAGAATAATCCTAGAGGCTGGGAATGAATCTCATGAAGGTTTTGAAAGAAGTGGGGAAATCCCGACAATTTTGAATGGAGTTCAGTCTTCCTTGAGTTTGAGAAAAACTTACTCAAGTTTTCCCCAGCAGAGTCGCCATTCTGTGGAGGGTGATTTTTCGGTATGAGGGGGGTCTATCTAAATATGGTTCTTGACTGAAAAGCCTAGATCCTAAAATACCATTCTGTGGAGGGTGAAAACCTGTCACCTTGGCATCCCTCAAATACCTACTCTATCGTCCGTCTTTCCCAGAGAGCATAAGGGGAATGCTAGTGAGCACTACACCCGCTCTCAATGGGCCCCACGCGGACTTGTGCCTCTATAAGGCGGGATTGACTAGAGTCGCCACCTAGTTTGACCTAAAGAACTAGGAAGGAAAGGGAAAGAGGGTTCTACGAACCGTTAATTGACTCTGAGATTGTTGCCTATGGATAGGGACTTATCTGATCATACTAGAGATTCCGTGTGGGTTCGCACTGGGTTACACCCCTTAGAAGTGGCAACGACCACGACTTCGGATTGGTGCCCGAGGAAACCTCGGTCTCCAATTGTCGGGATTGCCTTCTTTCAAAACCTTAAAGAGATTCATTTAAAAGCCAAGGATAGGATTAGGATGAGAAGGGAGAGAGAGAGTGAGTGAGGCGAGCTTTTCTGCCAAGCCAGCGCCTAGAAGAGGGAATTGAGGAATTCGGATGAGTATGAAATGCAGATTTGGGAAATGTCTGAGCTTGAGTGAATAGACAAGACTTGGAGTCTGATGGTTTGAAGTTTGTGGGAGCCGAAGAAGGTTTGAGCATTTTGAGAAGTACGAGAGCCACCTTAGAGGGGGAAAGGGGTTTTTTGTTTGGAATGGGGTCGCACCCTGTGTGGGTTGCCTACGTACTCAACTCCCTGTTGAGATCAGACCTTACGTAGTTCACGCAATGTTTGGGTTTTGGAAGTTTTGATGTTTGTGGAGCTTGAGGATATTTGTATTGTTTGAGATTTAGAAGGATTCGAAGTTTCAAGAAGTTTCGGGTTTTGGGAGGTTAGAGTCTGTGAGACGCCCAGGTCTGTGAGGCATTGAAATCTCAGAATGATTGAGTCTGTGAGACGCTCGGGTCTGTGAGACATTCGAGTTCGTGAGATGTTCGAGTCTATGAGACGATTGGGATGTTCATGTAGTGGGAGTAATGAGATGTTAAGGCCTGTGAGACGCTCGGGTCTGTGAGACGTTTGAATCTTAAAATGGTGGAAGAGGTTGAAGTGTTTGAGTCTGTGAGGCGCTGGGGCCTGTGAGACGTTTGTGGAGAAATTGTGATGTTTTGAGACTGTGAGGCACTCGGGCCTATGAGACTATAGAAGTTTGGAAGAAGTTGGGATTCAGGAGATGTTTCAAGTTTGGAATGATTTGAGTTTGGATAATAATTTGAGTGTGTGAGACGATTGAAGTTTGAGTAGAGATCCCGGGTTTTTCGGGTTCGAGAATCTACAAGGGTTGAGGTTTTGGGATATTTCGAATTTAGACTGAGATGATGGTGGACTGAACTGTTCGGAGGAATGATTGTCAAAATTGTCTCTCTTAAAGTTTTTAAAATCGAAAAAATCATTTTTTGTTGTAAAAGGGCGGATAATCCCAAGGGATTACCCTATGTACCCCCTCAAACACGACACTAAATTAATGGTAAGTGTCGAGGCTCGAAAGATGGGGCAATGAATTTATGTCGAAAAATAGGATTTAGAGAGAAGTATCATGAATGGGATACTCTAGGTCAAACCCTAATAACGTCTCTAACTCCCGAGTTTAAAAACGTTAAAAACCGAAAACATTGAAATCGAACGGAAGGGAGTTAGATGATTCTAAAATCCCGGCTGCAACTAGGAAGGTTGTTACTTCCCTAGCACCCCGCCTTGTAAAAATCTAGGCTGCAATTAGGGGAGGTTTGTCACCCTAATGCCCCGCCTAAAGAGATCCAGACTGTGACAAGGGAAGGTTATAACCCCAGTGCCCTGCCTCGGATTTTTATTTTGGGAAGGAAGACAAGTAATGTTCTAACCATGGAGGAAATGTTTTGAAGGGGTTAGACATTTCTTGCTCCCCGAAAACAATTTACTTGGATTTGAAAACTAAGTTAGAAAACTTTGAAAGTTGTTCGGAATTCTCAGTAAAGAAGCACTGATTTTGAGAAATGTTTTAGGAGAAAACTTTCTGTGTATGTGAGAAGAACTTTCTGCATTTGAGAAGATTCTGTGATGTGAGAAGAGTTTTTCCTTTAAAATTCCACAAAATGACTTCTTTTGAAAACTTTTAGGAAGTTTGAATAAAATGATGGATTGGAATTCTTTTCGGGTTTTGAATTTTGAAAGGAATTTACAAGTTGAGTGTGGATTGAATGAAATGTATTTGGGTTTGAGTTGAATTGAGCTAAATGAATTGGGTATGAATTGAATTTGGGTTGGGGTTGGAAAGCGAATCGGGTCAAAGTTAGACCGAGTCAAAGTGGGATCGAATCAAAGTTGGGTCGAGGTCAAAGTGCATGTTGGTCAAAGTTGAACCGAGTCAAAGTTGGGTCGAGGTCAAAGTTCAGATTGGTCAAAGTGGGGTCAAGGTCAAACTTGGACTTGGTCAAAGGTTCGAGTCAAGGTCAAATCGTTTTGACTTTTGTGGACTTGGGTCGATTGTGGGCTTGTTGGTTTTGGGCCGATTGTGGGCTTATTGGTTTTGGGCCAACTATGGGCTTGTTGGTTTTGGGCCGATTGTGGGCTTGTTGGTTTTGGGCCGAGATTGGACTTGGGCTGAGATTGGGTTTTGGGCCGAGATTGATTTTTTGTTCGAGTTGTTTTGAGCTTTGATGGGCTTTGAAAAATTTGGGAAGAAATGATGAATCAAATTGAGATGAATTTTGAGAAAGTGCTTTTATTAATACATGTTATTATAATAAGATGTGGTTTGGGTCTAGGGATCCTCCAATTTATTAGGTGGGACCATGGCTCACCTAAATCTTAGGGTTCACCCTCTATCCTAAGGTTTGGTCCTAAGGTCTAATAACTAGGGCTTAGTAATAAACAAAACAAAGATGGATTAAAAAAAACAATAAAGCTGAATGGAAGTTGTGGATATGTACAGCACAAAGATAGATCAAGAGCAAATAACATAGACGACTTACAGATTGAATCCAAGAAAAAGATCAATACAGACATGGCATAGCAGATTAACAAATAATTAATCCCACTTTTATTTGAAACCCATCACCAGAGTATGCGCAGAGGCCCTATACTAGACATTCAACTCTCTTACTAGTAATTAAGAAGAAGAAAAAAAAAGTCTGTACTAGGTGTACAAGTTCAAAACGGGCAGAGGATTGCATGAGGAGTATGCTCGTATATTCAACCAAAACGCAAAGATAGATGTACAATAGAGTTCATTAAAAGAATGTGGAGTGTACGCAGATTACATTTCAAGAATACACATTAAACACCATAGCCTAAGATTGCTTAGTTCAGAAAGTAGTACCCGGGAAGAGAGCAACTCTTTTCTGCGGAGAAAGGAACAAATCAAAACAGGACACATCCACGAGTTAAACAAATATACGTATCCATAATCGAATGTACAAGACAGAAGTGAAAATGATGAATAATGTGCTGGCCGATTGTCGGCTCATTCTGGATTACTACCTTCCCTGAGATGGGTCGGGTAAGATAACGACCCAAAAAAAGAGGAAAAAAAAAGAAGGCATAATGTGGTTAGGGAGTAGAGCTATAATCCGTAGGACTGAAGCAGAAAACAACATACTGACAAGAGTTGTGCTATCAGGACAATCACCAGCTCGTGAGATTCTAGTACCTGTAAAGAACTCATTTGGCAACAGGGTAAGCACGCATATATACATATATAGAACCAGGGATGTTCAATACGTAAGGGAAATGGACTTAAGAGGAGGGATGCCAGCTTGAAGCTCAAGAGTAGTCCGATAGGATTGAAATTTCTTCTTCACCGATACTACTACAGTTTATCCGAAAAATAATGCAGAGAAAATCACAATCACACTATCAAACGATAAGAAACGGGAGAAGACACTGGGGATCCTTATCTCGTTTCCAAATACTTTCAGAAATCCTGAAACCTCTCATGGATTCAGATTAACGCAAAAGACGTGATAAGAAAAACAGTCAGATTTGGAAAACAAACGGGAACGGGGTACAACAAGCCAGTATCGTCTTTGAAATTGAACTCCAGTAAACTGCAGCCCTCTTTTTCGTTTAGCCCTCAACATCCGGATTTCTTTGGTAAAACCGATGGTGAAATACTAGAAAATTGATGGCAGATCCAGAAATAAGTAGAAACGAGACGATTTCTTTCAAAAACCAGAATGAAAATTGATACGAGGCAAAAGGGAGAGAACAAAGAAAAACAAAAGAGAGAAAGGGAGAAAGTCTGTCGTTAGCTAGTCATCCGGAGCTCGTATTTCATTTTCTTTACACAGTTTCATGGAACTCAAAACCAATGATGAACTTGGTATTTGTTTGCGCACTTATCAAAAGGTCTAACACCATTGAAGGGATAAAGGGTACGCAACATACAGAGAAAGAGAAGAGATCAGAGTATATGCTAACATCGAACTGATACCCACAGAAAACTGCTTAACTAGATATCCGTCCATGTCTCTAAACACACATAAAACAGAGCTTGCAGTTTCGCACCACTTCTTGAACCCGGATGCCCATGGTGAGCTTGGTGTTCATCATATGGGCACTCATAACCCAAATTAAAACAGGAATATAGAAAGGGGTCGAAATCAGTCGCAGAGAGAAAAGAAAGAAACCGGGTGAAACAGGTTACACCAATTGATTATGAAAACAGTCCCGACACCGCGGGGAGATTGTAACTATCTCTTGAATCCCTTCAGTGACAGTGTAAAACGAGATTATTGGGAGGAAAAGAGATTCTGCTTTCCAATGTAGACAGAGACATACGAAATGGCGATTCGAAGTCCTGGTGCTGGTTTTAATTGAAAAAAAACGCAAGGAAAAGGGACGAAGAGCTCGAAACCAGTTTCAGATAGAGGAGAAGATGGAGCAAAGACTTTACACTGTCGACCGCGCTGGTGGAACGAAAATCCGGGGAAGTTCCGACGAGCTGGGTTGAGGCTTAAAGGAATGGGGTGGTGATCTGGTGGAAGTTTTCTCAATGACGGTGATGGTGTAAATTCTCGGGTGCAGGTCGAGAGTCCAAAAGAAGAAGGCTCACGTTTTGTGTTTTTCTCTCACTAGGGATGAGATGCGGCTACTGTTCTTGTTTCGGAAATGGAAGAACGGCCAAATAAAACCGGTGGATGAAGATGGAAGTCCGGCTGCCCCCCTGCTCTCTACTGTACAAGTTGTTTTTTATAATGAGGGTGGGGTTTAGGGTTTTTGAGTGGGTTTGGGCTTTTGTTTGGGCCTCTAGGTCCAATGTTTGGAGTTGGAATGGGTTTAAGGGACTAGGCTGGACCAGACTTCAATCAAGTGTGGATTGTGTTTGTGAGCTGAAAATAAAAGTGTATAAATTGAAATGACAATAAAACCACTAATGTAAATGGCAAAATAAAATAAAATATAACAAAAAGTGGATAGACGAATAAATAAATGAATGGAATATAAATAAGAATAAGATTGTAAAATAAGTGAATAAACAAAAGGGATGGCTTTGAAACAGAAATGTCGTTGGAAACTTTTTGTAGAAGATTGGCCTGTTTTTCTAAAATGCTTGAAAAATCGGTTCGAAAGCTTATAAAAAGGCGGCTTCATTTTGGCACGCACGCTAAAAAAAAAAGAAAAAGAAAGGCGACGACCCCTCTTATTATAATCATTATTTCGCAATTTGCTTTATGGGGTGAGAATTTTTGGTGTCTACAGATGGCTCCCCTTGATTCAATTTTGCAAACCCATGCAGAATTGGATCAAGGTTGACGGGGCGCCAAAAATTCTCACTACGGTTTTGTGATTTGATGGGATGCGATCGTGAGTGTATGAATGTGATTGGAAGTACGAGGACTTATGACGAGCCTCAATTAGACCTCTTGACGTCTAACTATAGGACTTATGACAAGCCTATAATGCAATCGAGAGTACGAGGACTTATGACGAGCCTCAACTAGACCTCTTGATATCTAGCCATAGGACTTATGACGAGCCTATGATACTAACAATTAGATTGGTTTACCGTGCACGAGGGCTTAGGAGTGCCTCAACTGGACCTCTTGATATCCAGCCCTAGGGCTTATACGGGCCTAGAATGCAAGTTCGGTACCGTACTAGTAGCGCAATAGCTGTCTAGCAGGTGTAAAACGAATAATTTGACCGCACTAGTAGCGCAATAGCTGTCTAGCGGGTGTAAAACGAAAAGTCGACCGCACTAGTAGCGCAATAGCTGTCTAGCGGGTGTAAAACGAAAAGTCGACCGCACTAGTAGCGCAATAGCTGTCTAGCTGGTGTAAAACGAAAAGTCGACCGCACTAGTAGCGCAATAGCTGTCTAGCGGGTGTAAAACGAAAGGTCGACCACACTAGTAGCGCAATAGCTGTCTAGGGGTGTAAAACGAAAAGTCGACCGCACTAGTAGCGCGATAGCTGTCTAGCGGGTGTAAAACGAAAAGTCGACCGCACTAGTAGCGCAATAGCTGTCTAGCGGGTGAAAAATGAAATGCGACCGTACTAGTAGCGCAATAGCTGTCTAGCAGGTGTAAAATGAAAGGCGACCGTACTAGTAGCGCAATAGCTGTCTAGTAGGTGTAAAATGAAAGGCGACCGTACTAGTAGCGCAATAGCTGTCTAGCAGGTGTAAAATGAAAGGCGACCGTACTAGTAGCGCAATAGCTGTCTAGCAGGTGTAAAACGAAAGGCGACCGTACTAGTAGCGCAATAGCTGTCTAGCAGGTGTAAAACGAAAGGCGACCGTACTAGTAGCGCAATAGCTGTCTAGCAGGTGTAAAACGAAAGGCGACCGTACTAGTAGCGCAATAGCTGTCTAGCAGGTGTAAAATGAAAGGCGACCGTCTAGCAGGTGTAAAACGAAAAATTCGACCGCACTAGTAGCGCAATAGCTGTCTAGCGGGTGTAAAATGAAAGGCGACCGTACTAGTAGCGCAATAGCTATCTAGCAGGTGTAAAACGAAAAATTCGACCGCACTAGTAGCGCAATAGCTGCCTAGCGGGTGTGAAGATACGTCAGATAGTGAGCAAATTTTGTGGGTATATGCAGATGATATGTGATGTGAGGTGATTAACCAATGTATTAATTGAATTAAACTCCCTGTTTGTGGATGTAGGTTTTTGTGTGAGCAGACGGCTCCAGAGTTGTTTGAAATTTTGAGATGACTTTGGCATGTGGTGATGGCTCCGGTATGGACTGATGGCTCCGGATTATGTTGATGGCTCTGGTGCGGTCGGGTGGCTCCAGTGTGGTCGGATGGCTCCGACTTGATTCATGACCCCATTATGAGCAACGGCTCTGGGGTGGTTGGTGGGTTTTGATTTGGATTGAGATTTTGAGTCGAATGGTGGGTTGATGTGATTGGTGGACTTTGATGTGATTGATGTTTTTTGTGGTGATGAATGGCTTCGGTGTGGCTCCGGAAAAGCTTCAATGTGACTCCGAGGGGAAGAAGGGGGAGTTTTTTTCCTTTGAGGTGGTCGCACCCTGGACGGGCTGCCTACGTACTCAATTCCATATTGAGATCAGACCATACGTAGTTTGAAACTATTTAGGCAAGGCACTGGTTATGAAATAGATCTAACGTGGATTTGAGGTGGTTCCCGTATTGTTCTCGGACTGTTAGGGTGCCCCCTGTGTAGTTCCAAGGATGGTTTCAATGTCGGATGATGGCTCCCGCATGGCTCCAGTTTGGTTCTGGATATGGTGTTGATGAGGTTCGAGCATGACGCTGGATGGCTCCAGAATTGTCTTCGTACGGCCTCGGATGGCTTTAGCTTGGTTCGATGTAGCTCAAGGATAGCCCAGGGTGGCTCCAAGATGGTTCGATGTAGCTTGATGATGGTCTAGGATGGCTCCAGTTCACGTCTTTTGATCAAAAGTTATGCTTCAACAACTGCAACTGAAGTCGACTTTCAGCGAGACTAGGCAGAGTTCTTACCAGTTGACAACAATGATGAAATGGTTATGATGCATGCAAATATTGAATGCTAGGTATGATGCAAATGCATATGCAGTTTTTTGGAGAGAAGGTATGGCCCTATCTTTCTTAATATGAGGGGTACGAATATAAGACATCTTCGGTTCGATCTTGAGTGATTGTTGAACTGGAATGTGTAAATCACTTTCCTCTCATGGAAGGATGTGGGTCCATCTTTCATGAGTATGGTTGTGTGTGCAAATGGTGTGATGATGCTCTCGATGCTCGGAGCAGTATTTTCCTTAGAAGTTCTTTCGAGGTTCTGGACTTTCCAATCCTTACAAGTTCCTCTCCTGCAATGGGGTAGGTTGTTTATGATTTGGTGCTTAGACTGGAGATTCACTCGCACTCATAAGACCTTGTGGGTAAGGTCACGCTCATACGCTCATGGTCCCTTTGGTATGACGGGAAATGTTGATAACTAGTACGAAGCTTATGATTCATGTTTCAGATTTGATACTTTCAGTCAACGCTCATCAACTAACGAGTCAGAGGTCTTTTATTGGGTTATAACGGGGCTGAGGGGTGCGATGTATGTCACATGGGACCGGAGGATTTGTTTAGGGAGTTGTGGAGCTTTTGCGCAATAGAGGGTATGCTTCGCCTTTGCCATGGGTGGAATGATTAGACGGGTTTTGATAACTTTTTTATTGATTTCTACGGGACATCATTGGTCCTTTGGATTCGGTTTTCTCCTTCTTGTCTCTTCTGATGTTCGATTTGAACTTTCTTTTCACTTTGCTTTTGAAATTTGCATTTGGCTCATCAACTTTCTCATGCGTTCTCTGCTTTGTATTTTGGCTTTCAGCTTTGGAGTTGCATTGACTTGTTGATATTTTTGAACATTTTTGGCGTTCTTTTTTGGTGTTTGGCTTTGGAGTCGCATTGACTCACTGATTCCTTTGGACATTTTCGTTTGTTGTTCTTATGAAAGATGGTGGGGGAGAGACCAAGGCTCCGGCTCTTTCGAGATCCTCTATTGCAAGGGCAAGTAAGTATATGTACGTGGGTTGGCATGTTGTGGAGTTCACAGAAAAAGGTTTATCGTGAAAGGCTCAGCGGGGCTAACTAAGGGATTATGTACAGGGCAGTCAAAGCTTTTTGGTTTTGTGGAGATTTTTGATCCTAAGTGCCTCGTCATCCTCATTAGTCAATGATTGTTTCCTTACTATTCTCGGATCTTTGCATGAATCACAATTCATATCTTGCTATCGACATTGATCTCACTTTGAATTATGCCTCTCCATGTGATGAAGGAATGCACATGTCGCTCGTGGTTTTACCTCCGTTGAATCTCCCTACCTTCCCCCATCGCTCAATAGATCGTCCAAAACACTCAATCAAAATTCAAGAGAAAATACCGCTCTTTGCACACTACTCACCTGGTTTGTGGTGCTAATTTTGATTGGACCCTTGTGTTCATTGATGGGTCGAGAGTTTAGTGGTTCACGCACTCTGTTCAATCAATTTCTCATGATTTTCTTGAAGATGTCATTTCGATATGGGAGTATGCGAATGCGATTGTCTACCATGCGATGTATTGTGGTAATATGGAATTACTATGTATAGGATGCATGAAATGCTGAAAATGAGGAATGGAGATGGTTGACAGAATGTTTTGTTTGTTTTTGTTTTGTTTTTTGATGCAATGCAAGAGTGGTAAGGCTACACCTAGTCTCGCTTGAGTCGAATTCAGCTCATGGTTCATGAAGCTCATCCCATTACTGTTGGCCTTGAAGATGGTCTACCTGTTGGGGTCGCGGTCGGGATAGTAATTCTCAAGTGAGGTCAGATTGGTGATTGGCTCCCGGATCTTGAATTTTTAGGGAGTGACAACTCCCGCATGGTAGCCCCACGGTATGACACTCCTTCCCTTTTGGTCACTGGCGCGCATGGTGATTATGATTGGGAGAGGTTTGAACTTCCCGGTTTTCTATTCTATCCCTCTGAGATGGGGCTTTGGCGATCGAGATATTTGGGATGAAAGATGGTGTGTGGCCAGGTTAGAATGGAACACGTGATTGTGCAAATTTTGAGGTGGACAGGACTTGCACATGTTTGATGAATTTGGACTGACCGAGAATGCATGGGACTTTTGTAATGAATGCAATGCATGTTGTTTGCTTTGTGCTCGTTGTATTTATTGGTGTGTCTATTCAGGGGACACCTTCTGTAGATACCATGAATTTTCACCCCATAAAGCGATTTATGAATATGCAACTGTGAGGGGTCGTCCTTTATTCGTTCTTTCTTTATACGTGCATGCCAAAAGAAACCGATTTTTAGAAAACAATTTTGAAAACGTGTGTTTTCAAAGTGGTGGATTTTCTCAATATAAACTTTGACACTCTATCATTCGCAAATAAAATGGGGAGTAGGGGAACTCTATACACATTGATCTAAATAAATTCAAAGGGGTTGTATAAACCTATACACCTAATCTATTCAGAAATGAACGAGAGAGAAAAGAATCATCGAGGAAAATCCTATACATCATCAATCCTAAAAAGTCATTAAAATGGGGAATTTTGAGCTAAACTTCTTCTGAACTCCTCTGGTCCGTCTTCGGGCTTCTGAATGACTACTCACGTTCGGCCTCCTGGCCGGCTGCTCGCTCGTCTTTGGATTCTTGACCGGCTGCTCGCTCATCTTCGGGCTCTTGATCGGTTGCTCGCTTGTCTTCGGGCTCTTGACCGACTGCTGGCTCATTTTCAGGCTTTTGTAGCGAAGCAAAACTATGATCAAACAAAACGGGTTGGTGTTATTCTGATTTTCAACAGTTTGAACTCGAACCGGTGTCGCTAGTCTTCATGTCGCTCGGCTAGCTCCATGGGTTGGTGTGCCTCTGATTTTTAGCTCGATCCGCTCTGATGAGGGAGATGAGGGGTATTCTTGAGAAAGGAAAAGGTGAATGATCGAGCACAAAATCTTATGTGAAAATCCACCACTTTTGTGAAAACACGAAATGACTAGTACGCTCCACAGTAATGACCGCTGCTCTTGGAGGTGGGTAGAACTTCAAAAATAGCGGGTCACGACATGGGGACTAAATCATTTATTTTGAAATACGTTTATGAAAATCAACTTTGAAAACTGTTTTCAAAAACTATTTTAAAATAACGTTGGTGAAAAAATGTTGTTTGAAATTCGTTTGTAGAAAGTAGGTTTGTAGAAAGTAGGTCTTCGAAATCTATTTGTGAAAATTGTTTTGGAGTAACATTCTAAAGATGAAGTGGCAAGATTAAAACCGTAAATGTTTATGAGAAAAATTTAGGTGGGATTTGAAATTAAACGAGCTCGTAAAATAGCTATAAGAGATGTGCAAAAGAGAATTCCGAACGTTTTGAAACAGATTGGTTTGAAAAAGTGGTTTGCACACATGTATAGCATAAAAGAAATCGTGGCTATGTTTGATGTGGAGCTGTAAGTGTTAATGTTGGGATAATCACCTTCCAGGTCAATCAATGCTTCCATACCACTGGGGGAACCGTCGTTCCTTCACTGTTCATCTCTCGGGATTTATCTCTGTTATGCCTTGTGGGGCACGTCATCAAGAAAGTCCGGAGTGCTTAAGTTCGAAAGGTCAGGATACCCGAAATGATACAGTCACACGAGCCACGGCCGGTGATTATCACAACATACCCACTTTTGGAAAACTTGGGGAAGTACTGCATGGGGTCGGGTCTCCCATCGTTTGCACGGTCAGGTGTGTCTAAAGTCCAAATTATTCACTGACTACGCTGTGCCATGTATGGGTATCCGGTAAATACGGGATCCTCTATGGACGTGTAGCGTGACATCAGGCTTTAGAGACACCCGTGGTGCAGAGGAACAATGAAGAACTGAGCCCATGCAATCTTTAGGGTAAGATAGAAGGGTGGTCAGACAGGCGGCATACAAGGGGGTGACTACCCGTAAAACCCGTCTTAGACACCGATTAGGCAGCTGGACACTGAAGGCTCATGGTTCACTATATCTGGCTTAGACTCGGATAATGGAGGATATTTTTGGATCATGAGCCTGCAGGGCGTAGGTCGATGACCATCTTGCCCCGTGGGTTAGCCATTTAGATAAATGACCCAGCTCATGGGAAATCAACCGTGGACCGGTCGGGATTCCGTGACTCGTGGATAAATCGGGTGACACAGAGGAATGCATGTCCTAAGCTACCCTCCCAATGCACCCCACAATCATAACATAAAATATAAAAGCAATGAAGTCAGCACCACCCTATTTGCTAAGAGTTTTATCTTGAAAGTGATTCCAAATTGGTTGTTTATTAACCTAAAGGGAAGTTAGCTTCATTCAATCCTAAGTGTCTCTTTCTAATCGTGAGCTAATTATTAACCCAATTGTTGCAATGTTTGTTGAGGATCTAACAAATCCTAGCTGTCCTCATCAGCTACACACTCTAGGTGTGGAATATAAGTGTGGAATAGAATAATCCTAGAGGCTGGGAATGAATCTCATGAAGGTTTTGAAAGAAGTGGGGAAATCCCGACAATTTTGAATGGAGTTCAGTCTTCCTTGAGTTTGAGAAAAACTTACTCAAGTTTTCCCCAGCAGAGTCGCCATTCTGTGGAGGGTGATTTTTCGGTATGAGGGGGGTCTATCTAAATATGGTTCTTGACTGAAAAGCCTAGATCCTAAAATACCATTCTGTGGAGGGTGAAAACCTGTCACCTTGGCATCCCTCAAATACCTACTCTATCGTCCGTCTTTCCCAGAGAGCATAAGGGGAATGCTAGTGAGCACTACACCCGCTCTCAATGGGCCCCACGCGGACTTGTGCCTCTATAAGGCGGGATTGACTAGAGTCGCCACCTAGTTTGACCTAAAGAACTAGGAAGGAAAGGGAAAGAGGGTTCTACGAACCGTTAATTGACTCTGAGATTGTTGCCTATGGATAGGGACTTATCTGATCATACTAGAGATTCCGTGTGGGTTCGCACTGGGTTACACCCCTTAGAAGTGGCAACGACCACGACTTCGGATTGGTGCCCGAGGAAACCTCGGTCTCCAATTGTCGGGATTGCCTTCTTTCAAAACCTTATTAAAGAGATTCATTTAAAAGCCAAGGATAGGATTAGGATGAGAAGGGAGAGAGAGAGTGAGTGAGGCGAGCTTTTCTGCCAAGCCAGCGCCTAGAAGAGGGAATTGAGGAATTCGGATGAGTATGAAATGCAGATTTGGGAAATGTCTGAGCTTGAGTGAATAGACAAGACTTGGAGTCTGATGGTTTGAAGTTTGTGGGAGCCGAAGAAGGTTTGAGCATTTTGAGAAGTACGAGAGCCACCTTAGAGGGGGAAAGGGGTTTTTTGTTTGGAATGGGGTCGCACCCTGTGTGGGTTGCCTACGTACTCAACTCCCTGTTGAGATCAGACCTTACGTAGTTCACGCAATGTTTGGGTTTTGGAAGTTTTGATGTTTGTGGAGCTTGAGGATATTTGTATTGTTTGAGATTTAGAAGGATTCGAAGTTTCAAGAAGTTTCGGGTTTTGGGAGGTTAGAGTCTGTGAGACGCCCAGGTCTGTGAGGCATTGAAATCTCAGAATGATTGAGTCTGTGAGACGCTCGGGTCTGTGAGACATTCGAGTTCGTGAGATGTTCGAGTCTATGAGACGATTGGGATGTTCATGTAGTGGGAGTAATGAGATGTTAAGGCCTGTGAGACGCTCGGGTCTGTGAGACGTTTGAATCTTAAAATGGTGGAAGAGGTTGAAGTGTTTGAGTCTGTGAGGCGCTGGGGCCTGTGAGACGTTTGTGGAGAAATTGTGATGTTTTGAGACTGTGAGGCACTCGGGCCTATGAGACTATAGAAGTTTGGAAGAAGTTGGGATTCAGGAGATGTTTCAAGTTTGGAATGATTTGAGTTTGGATAATAATTTGAGTGTGTGAGACGATTGAAGTTTGAGTAGAGATCCCGGGTTTTTCGGGTTCGAGAATCTACAAGGGTTGAGGTTTTGGGATATTTCGAATTTAGACTGAGATGATGGTGGACTGAACTGTTCGGAGGAATGATTGTCAAAATTGTCTCTCTTAAAGTTTTTAAAATCGAAAAAATCATTTTTTGTTGTAAAAGGGCGGATAATCCCAAGGGATTACCCTATGTACCCCCTCAAACACGACACTAAATTAATGGTAAGTGTCGAGGCTCGAAAGATGGGGCAATGAATTTATGTCGAAAAATAGGATTTAGAGAGAAGTATCATGAATGGGATACTCTAGGTCAAACCCTAATAACGTCTCTAACTCCCGAGTTTAAAAACGTTAAAAACCGAAAACATTGAAATCGAACGGAAGGGAGTTAGATGATTCTAAAATCCCGGCTGCAACTAGGAAGGTTGTTACTTCCCTAGCACCCCGCCTTGTAAAAATCTAGGCTGCAATTAGGGGAGGTTTGTCACCCTAATGCCCCGCCTAAAGAGATCCAGACTGTGACAAGGGAAGGTTATAACCCCAGTGCCCTGCCTCGGATTTTTATTTTGGGAAGGAAGACAAGTAATGTTCTAACCATGGAGGAAATGTTTTGAAGGGGTTAGACATTTCTTGCTCCCCGAAAACAATTTACTTGGATTTGAAAACTAAGTTAGAAAACTTTGAAAGTTGTTCGGAATTCTCAGTAAAGAAGCACTGATTTTGAGAAATGTTTTAGGAGAAAACTTTCTGTGTATGTGAGAAGAACTTTCTGCATTTGAGAAGAGTTTTCTGTGATGTGAGAAGAGTTTTTCCTTTAAAATTCCACAAAATGACTTCTTTTGAAAACTTTTAGGAAGTTTGAATAAAATGATGGATTGGAATTCTTTTCGGGTTTTGAATTTTGAAAGGAATTTACAAGTTGAGTGTGGATTGAATGAAATGTATTTGGGTTTGAGTTGAATTGAGCTAAATGAATTGGGTATGAATTGAATTTGGGTTGGGGTTGGAAAGCGAATCGGGTCAAAGTTAGACCGAGTCAAAGTGGGATCGAATCAAAGTTGGGTCGAGGTCAAAGTGCATGTTGGTCAAAGTTGAACCGAGTCAAAGTTGGGTCGAGGTCAAAGTTCAGATTGGTCAAAGTGGGGTCAAGGTCAAACTTGGACTTGGTCAAAGGTTCGAGTCAAGGTCAAATCGTTTTGACTTTTGTGGACTTGGGTCGATTGTGGGCTTGTTGGTTTTGGGCCGATTGTGGGCTTATTGGTTTTGGGCCAACTATGGGCTTGTTGGTTTTGGGCCGATTGTGGGCTTGTTGGTTTTGGGCCGAGATTGGACTTGGGCTGAGATTGGGTTTTGGGCCGAGATTGATTTTTTGTTCGAGTTGTTTTGAGCTTTGATGGGCTTTGAAAAATTTGGGAAGAAATGATGAATCAAATTGAGATGAATTTTGAGAAAGTGCTTTTATTAATACATGTTATTATAATAAGATGTGGTTTGGGTCTAGGGATCCTCCAATTTATTAGGTGGGACCATGGCTCACCTAAATCTTAGGGTTCACCCTCTATCCTAAGGTTTGGTCCTAAGGTCTAATAACTAGGGCTTAGTAATAAACAAAACAAAGATGGATTAAAAAAAACAATAAAGCTGAATGGAAGTTGTGGATATGTACAGCCAAAGATAGATCAAGAGCAAATAACATAGACGACTTACAGATTGAATCCAAGAAAAAGATCAATACAGACATGGCATAGCAGATTAACAAATAATTAATCCCACTTTTATTTGAAACCCATCACCAGAGTATGCGCAGAGGCCCTATACTAGACATTCAACTCTCTTACTAGTAATTAAGAAGAAGAAAAAAAAAGTCTGTACTAGGTGTACAAGTTCAAAACGGGCAGAGGATTGCATGAGGAGTATGCTCGTATATTCAACCAAAACGCAAAGATAGATGTACAATAGAGTTCATTAAAAGAATGTGGAGTGTACGCAGATTACATTTCAAGAATACACATTAAACACCATAGCCTAAGATTGCTTAGTTCAGAAAGTAGTACCCGGGAAGAGAGCAACTCTTTTCTGCGGAGAAAGGAACAAATCAAAACAGGACACATCCACGAGTTAAACAAATATACGTATCCATAATCGAATGTACAAGACAGAAGTGAAAATGATGAATAATGTGCTGGCCGATTGTCGGCTCATTCTGGATTACTACCTTCCCTGAGATGGGTCGGGTAAGATAACGACCCAAAAAAGAGGAAAAAAAAGAAGGCATAATGTGGTTAGGGAGTAGAGCTATAATCCGTAGGACTGAAGCAGAAAACAACATACTGACAAGAGTTGTGCTATCAGGACAATCACCAGCTCGTGAGATTCTAGTACCTGTAAAGAACTCATTTCGCAACAGGGTAAGCACGCATATATACATATATAGAACCAGGGATGTTCAATACGTAAGGGAAATGGACTTAAGAGGAGGGATGCCAGCTTGAAGCTCAAGAGTAGTCCGATAGGATTGAAATTTCTTCTTCACCGATACTACTACAGTTTATCCGAAAAATAATGCAGAGAAAATCACAATCACACTATCAAACGATAAGAAACGGGAGAAGACACTGGGGATCCTTATCTCGTTTCCAAATACTTTCAGAAATCCTGAAACCTCTCATGGATTCAGATTAACGCAAAAGACGTGATAAGAAAAACAGTCAGATTTGGAAAACAAACGGGAACGGGGTACAACAAGCCAGTATCGTCTTTGAAATTGAACTCCAGTAAACTGCAGCCCTCTTTTTCGTTTAGCCCTCAACATCCGGATTTCTTTGGTAAAACCGATGGTGAAATACTAGAAAATTGATGGCAGATCCAGAAATAAGTAGAAACGAGACGATTTCTTTCAAAAACCAGAATGAAAATTGATACGAGGCAAAAGGGAGAGAACAAAGAAAAACAAAAGAGAGAAAGGGAGAAAGTCTGTCGTTAGCTAGTCATCCGGAGCTCGTATTTCATTTTCTTTACACAGTTTCATGGAACTCAAAACCAATGATGAACTTGGTATTTGTTTGCGCACTTATCAAAAGGTCTAACACCATTGAAGGGATAAAGGGTACGCAACATACAGAGAAAGAGAAGAGATCAGAGTATATGCTAACATCGAACTGATACCCACAGAAAACTGCTTAACTAGATATCCGTCCATGTCTCTAAACACACATAAAACAGAGCTTGCAGTTTCGCACCACTTCTTGAACCCGGATGCCCATGGTGAGCTTGGTGTTCATCATATGGGCACTCATAACCCAAATTAAAACAGGAATATAGAAAGGGGTCGAAATCAGTCGCAGAGAGAAAAGAAAGAAACCGGGTGAAACAGGTTACACCAATTGATTATGAAAACAGTCCCGACACCGCGGGGAGATTGTAACTATCTCTTGAATCCCTTCAGTGACAGTGTAAAACGAGATTATTGGGAGGAAAAGAGATTCTGCTTTCCAATGTAGACAGAGACATACGAAATGGCGATTCGAAGTCCTGGTGCTGGTTTTAATTGAAAAAAAACGCAAGGAAAAGGGACGAAGAGCTCGAAACCAGTTTCAGATAGAGGAGAAGATGGAGCAAAGACTTTACACTGTCGACCGCGCTGGTGGAACGAAAATCCGGGGAAGTTCCGACGAGCTGGGTTGAGGCTTAAAGGAATGGGGTGGTGATCTGGTGGAAGTTTTCTCAATGACGGTGATGGTGTAAATTCTCGGGTGCAGGTCGAGAGTCCAAAAGAAGAAGGCTCACGTTTTGTGTTTTTCTCTCACTAGGGATGAGATGCGGCTACTGTTCTTGTTTCGGAAATGGAAGAACGGCCAAATAAAACCGGTGGATGAAGATGGAAGTCCGGCTGCCCCCTGCTCTCTACTGTACAAGTTGTTTTTTATAATGAGGGGTGGGGTTTAGGGTTTTTGAGTGGGTTTGGGCTTTTGTTTGGGCCTCTAGGTCCAATGTTTGGAGTTGGAATGGGTTTAAGGGACTAGGCTGGACCAGACTTCAATCAAGTGTGGATTGTGTTTGTGAGCTGAAAATAAAAGTGTATAAATTGAAATGACAATAAAACCACTAATGTAAATGGCAAAATAAAATAAAATATAACAAAAAGTGGATAGACGAATAAATAAATGAATGGAATATAAATAAGAATAAGATTGTAAAATAAGTGAATAAACAAAAGGGATGGCTTTGAAACAGAAATGTCGTTGGAAACTTTTTGTAGAAGATTGGCCTGTTTTTCTAAAATGCTTGAAAAATCGGTTCGAAAGCTTATAAAAAGGCGGCTTCATTTTGGCACGCACGCTAAAAAAAAAGAAAAAGAAAGGCGACGACCCCTCTTATTATAATCATTATTTCGCAATTTGCTTTATGGGGTGAGAATTTTTGGTGTCTACAGATGGCTCCCCTTGATTCAATTTTGCAAACCCATGCAGAATTGGATCAAGGTTGACGGGGCGCCAAAAATTCTCACTACGGTTTTGTGATTTGATGGGATGCGATCGTGAGTGTATGAATGTGATTGGAAGTACGAGGACTTATGACGAGCCTCAATTAGACCTCTTGACGTCTAACTATAGGACTTATGACAAGCCTATAATGCAATCGAGAGTACGAGGACTTATGACGAGCCTCAACTAGACCTCTTGATATCTAGCCATAGGACTTATGACGAGCCTATGATACTAACAATTAGATTGGTTTACCGTGCACGAGGGCTTAGGAGTGCCTCAACTGGACCTCTTGATATCCAGCCCTAGGGCTTATACGGGCCTAGAATGCAAGTTCGGTACCGTACTAGTAGCGCAATAGCTGTCTAGCAGGTGTAAAACGAATAATTTGACCGCACTAGTAGCGCAATAGCTGTCTAGCGGGTGTAAAACGAAAAGTCGACCGCACTAGTAGCGCAATAGCTGTCTAGCGGGTGTAAAACGAAAAGTCGACCGCACTAGTAGCGCAATAGCTGTCTAGCTGGTGTAAAACGAAAAGTCGACCGCACTAGTAGCGCAATAGCTGTCTAGCGGGTGTAAAACGAAAGGTCGACCACACTAGTAGCGCAATAGCTGTCTAGCGGGTGTAAAACGAAAAGTCGACCGCACTAGTAGCGCGATAGCTGTCTAGCGGGTGTAAAACGAAAAGTCGACCGCACTAGTAGCGCAATAGCTGTCTAGCGGGTGAAAAATGAAATGCGACCGTACTAGTAGCGCAATAGCTGTCTAGCAGGTGTAAAATGAAAGGCGACCGTACTAGTAGCGCAATAGCTGTCTAGTAGGTGTAAAATGAAAGGCGACCGTACTAGTAGCGCAATAGCTGTCTAGCAGGTGTAAAATGAAAGGCGACCGTACTAGTAGCGCAATAGCTGTCTAGCAGGTGTAAAACGAAAGGCGACCGTACTAGTAGCGCAATAGCTGTCTAGCAGGTGTAAAACGAAAGGCGACCGTACTAGTAGCGCAATAGCTGTCTAGCAGGTGTAAAACGAAAGGCGACCGTACTAGTAGCGCAATAGCTGTCTAGCAGGTGTAAAATGAAAGGCGACCGTCTAGCAGGTGTAAAACGAAAAATTCGACCGCACTAGTAGCGCAATAGCTGTCTAGCGGGTGTAAAATGAAAGGCGACCGTACTAGTAGCGCAATAGCTATCTAGCAGGTGTAAAACGAAAAATTCGACCGCACTAGTAGCGCAATAGCTGCCTAGCGGGTGTGAAGATACGTCAGATAGTGAGCAAATTTTGTGGGTATATGCAGATGATATGTGATGTGAGGTGATTAACCAATGTATTAATTGAATTAAACTCCCTGTTTGTGGATGTAGGTTTTTGTGTGAGCAGACGGCTCCAGAGTTGTTTGAAATTTTGAGATGACTTTGGCATGTGGTGATGGCTCCGGTATGGACTGATGGCTCCGGATTATGTTGATGGCTCTGGTGCGGTCGGGTGGCTCCAGTGTGGTCGGATGGCTCCGACTTGATTCATGACCCCATTATGAGCAACGGCTCTGGGGTGGTTGGTGGGTTTTGATTTGGATTGAGATTTTGAGTCGAATGGTGGGTTGATGTGATTGGTGGACTTTGATGTGATTGATGTTTTTTGTGGTGATGAATGGCTTCGGTGTGGCTCCGGAAAAGCTTCAATGTGACTCCGAGGGGAAGAAGGGGGAGTTTTTTTCCTTTGAGGTGGTCGCACCCTGGACGGGCTGCCTACGTACTCAATTCCATATTGAGATCAGACCATACGTAGTTTGAAACTATTTAGGCAAGGCACTGGTTATGAAATAGATCTAACGTGGATTTGAGGTGGTTCCCGTATTGTTCTCGGACTGTTAGGGTGCCCCCTGTGTAGTTCCAAGGATGGTTTCAATCGGATGATGGCTCCCGCATGGCTCCAGTTTGGTTCTGGATATGGTGTTGATGAGGTTCGAGCATGACGCTGGATGGCTCCAGAATTGTCTTCGTACGGCCTCGGATGGCTTTAGCTTGGTTCGATGTAGCTCAAGGATAGCCCAGGGTGGCTCCAAGATGGTTCGATGTAGCTTGATGATGGTCTAGGATGGCTCCAGTTCACGTCTTTTGATCAAAAGTTATGCTTCAACAACTGCAACTGAAGTCGACTTTCAGCGAGACTAGGCAGAGTTCTTACCAGTTGACAACAATGATGAAATGGTTATGATGCATGCAAATATTGAATGCTAGGTATGATGCAAATGCATATGCAGTTTTTTGGAGAGAAGGTATGGCCCTATCTTTCTTAATATGAGGGGTACGAATATAAGACATCTTCGGTTCGATCTTGAGTGATTGTTGAACTGGAATGTGTAAATCACTTTCCTCTCATGGAAGGATGTGGGTCCATCTTTCATGAGTATGGTTGTGTGTGCAAATGGTGTGATGATGCTCTCGATGCTCGGAGCAGTATTTTCCTTAGAAGTTCTTTCGAGGTTCTGGACTTTCCAATCCTTACAAGTTCCTCTCCTGCAATGGGGTAGGTTGTTTATGATTTGGTGCTTAGACTGGAGATTCACTCGCACTCATAAGACCTTGTGGGTAAGGTCACGCTCATACGCTCATGGTCCCTTTGGTATGACGGGAAATGTTGATAACTAGTACGAAGCTTATGATTCATGTTTCAGATTTGATACTTTCAGTCAACGCTCATCAACTAACGAGTCAGAGGTCTTTTATTGGGTTATAACGGGGCTGAGGGGTGCGATGTATGTCACATGGGACCGGAGGATTTGTTTAGGGAGTTGTGGAGCTTTTGCGCAATAGAGGGTATGCTTCGCCTTTGCCATGGGTGGAATGATTAGACGGGTTTTGATAACTTTTTTATTGATTTCTACGGGACATCATTGGTCCTTTGGATTCGGTTTTCTCCTTCTTGTCTCTTCTGATGTTCGATTTGAACTTTCTTTTCACTTTGCTTTTGAAATTTGCATTTGGCTCATCAACTTTCTCATGCGTTCTCTGCTTTGTATTTTGGCTTTCAGCTTTGGAGTTGCATTGACTTGTTGATATTTTTGAACATTTTTGGCGTTCTTTTTTGGTGTTTGGCTTTGGAGTCGCATTGACTCACTGATTCCTTTGGACATTTTCGTTTGTTGTTCTTATGAAAGATGGTGGGGGAGAGACCAAGGCTCCGGCTCTTTCGAGATCCTCTATTGCAAGGGCAAGTAAGTATATGTACGTGGGTTGGCATGTTGTGGAGTTCACAGAAAAAGGTTTATCGTGAAAGGCTCAGCGGGGCTAACTAAGGGATTATGTACAGGGCAGTCAAAGCTTTTTGGTTTTGTGGAGATTTTTGATCCTAAGTGCCTCGTCATCCTCATTAGTCAATGATTGTTTCCTTACTATTCTCGGATCTTTGCATGAATCACAATTCATATCTTGCTATCGACATTGATCTCACTTTGAATTATGCCTCTCCATGTGATGAAGGAATGCACATGTCGCTCGTGGTTTTACCTCCGTTGAATCTCCCTACCTTCCCCCATCGCTCAATAGATCGTCCAAAACACTCAATCAAAATTCAAGAGAAAATACCGCTCTTTGCACACTACTCACCTGGTTTGTGGTGCTAATTTTGATTGGACCCTTGTGTTCATTGATGGGTCGAGAGTTTAGTGGTTCACGCACTCTGTTCAATCAATTTCTCATGATTTTCTTGAAGATGTCATTTCGATATGGGAGTATGCGAATGCGATTGTCTACCATGCGATGTATTGTGGTAATATGGAATTACTATGTATAGGATGCATGAAATGCTGAAAATGAGGAATGGAGATGGTTGACAGAATGTTTTGTTTGTTTTTGTTTTGTTTTTTGATGCAATGCAAGAGTGGTAAGGCTACACCTAGTCTCGCTTGAGTCGAATTCAGCTCATGGTTCATGAAGCTCATCCCATTACTGTTGGCCTTGAAGATGGTCTACCTGTTGGGGTCGCGGTCGGGATAGTAATTCTCAAGTGAGGTCAGATTGGTGATTGGCTCCCGGATCTTGAATTTTTAGGGAGTGACAACTCCCGCATGGTAGCCCCACGGTATGACACTCCTTCCCTTTTGGTCACTGGCGCGCATGGTGATTATGATTGGGAGAGGTTTGAACTTCCCGGTTTTCTATTCTATCCCTCTGAGATGGGGCTTTGGCGATCGAGATATTTGGGATGAAAGATGGTGTGTGGCCAGGTTAGAATGGAACACGTGATTGTGCAAATTTTGAGGTGGACAGGACTTGCACATGTTTGATGAATTTGGACTGACCGAGAATGCATGGGACTTTTGTAATGAATGCAATGCATGTTGTTTGCTTTGTGCTCGTTGTATTTATTGGTGTGTCTATTCAGGGGACACCTTCTGTAGATACCATGAATTTTCACCCCATAAAGCGATTTATGAATATGCAACTGTGAGGGGTCGTCCTTTATTCGTTCTTCTCTTTATACGTGCATGCCAAAAGAAACCGATTTTTAGAAAACAATTTTGAAAACGTGTGTTTTCAAAGTGGTGGATTTTCTCAATATAAACTTTGACACTCTATCATTCGCAAATAAAATGGGGAGTAGGGGAACTCTATACACATTGATCTAAATAAATTCAAAGGGGTTGTATAAACCTATACACCTAATCTATTCAGAAATGAACGAGAGAGAAAAGAATCATCGAGGAAAATCCTATACATCATCAATCCTAAAAAGTCATTAAAATGGGGAATTTTGAGCTAAACTTCTTCTGAACTCCTCTGGTCCGTCTTCGGGCTTCTGAATGACTACTCACGTTCGGCCTCCTGGCCGGCTGCTCGCTCGTCTTTGGATTCTTGACCGGCTGCTCGCTCATCTTCGGGCTCTTGATCGGTTGCTCGCTTGTCTTCGGGCTCTTGACCGACTGCTGGCTCATTTTCAGGCTTTTGTAGCGAAGCAAAACTATGATCAAACAAAACGGGTTGGTGTTATTCTGATTTTCAACAGTTTGAACTCGAACCGGTGTCGCTAGTCTTCATGTCGCTCGGCTAGCTCCATGGGTTGGTGTGCCTCTGATTTTTAGCTCGATCCGCTCTGATGAGGGAGATGAGGGGTATTCTTGAGAAAGGAAAAGGTGAATGATCGAGCACAAAATCTTATGTGAAAATCCACCACTTTTGTGAAAACACGAAATGACTAGTACGCTCCACAGTAATGACCGCTGCTCTTGGAGGTGGGTAGAACTTCAAAAATAGCGGGTCACGACATGGGGACTAAATCATTTATTTTGAAATACGTTTATGAAAATCAACTTTGAAAACTGTTTTCAAAAACTATTTTAAAATAACGTTGGTGAAAAAATGTTGTTTGAAATTCGTTTGTAGAAAGTAGGTTTGTAGAAAGTAGGTCTTCGAAATCTATTTGTGAAAATTGTTTTGGAGTAACATTCTAAAGATGAAGTGGCAAGATTAAAACCGTAAATGTTTATGAGAAAAATTTAGGTGGGATTTGAAATTAAACGAGCTCGTAAAATAGCTATAAGAGATGTGCAAAAGAGAATTCCGAACGTTTTGAAACAGATTGGTTTGAAAAAGTGGTTTGCACACATGTATAGCATAAAAGAAATCGTGGCTATGTTTGATGTGGAGCTGTAAGTGTTAATGTTGGGATAATCACCTTCCAGGTCAATCAATGCTTCCATACCACTGGGGGAACCGTCGTTCCTTCACTGTTCATCTCTCGGGATTTATCTCTGTTATGCCTTGTGGGGCACGTCATCAAGAAAGTCCGGAGTGCTTAAGTTCGAAAGGTCAGGATACCCGAAATGATACAGTCACACGAGCCACGGCCGGTGATTATCACAACATACCCACTTTTGGAAAACTTGGGGAAGTACTGCATGGGGTCGGGTCTCCATCGTTTGCACGGTCAGGTGTGTCTAAAGTCCAAATTATTCACTGACTACGCTGTGCCATGTATGGGTATCCGGTAAATACGGGATCCTCTATGGACGTGTAGCGTGACATCAGGCTTTAGAGACACCCGTGGTGCAGAGGAACAATGAAGAACTGAGCCCATGCAATCTTTAGGGTAAGATAGAAGGGTGGTCAGACAGGCGGCATACAAGGGGGTGACTACCCGTAAAACCCGTCTTAGACACCGATTAGGCAGCTGGACACTGAAGGCTCATGGTTCACTATATGCTGGCTTAGACTCGGATAATGGAGGATATTTTTGGATCATGAGCCTGCAGGGCGTAGGTCGATGACCATCTTGCCCCGTGGGTTAGCCATTTAGATAAATGACCCAGCTCATGGGAAATCAACCGTGGACCGGTCGGGATTCCGTGACTCGTGGATAAATCGGGTGACACAGAGGAATGCATGTCCTAAGCTACCCTCCCAATGCACCCCACAATCATAACATAAAATATAAAAGCAATGAAGTCAGCACCACCCTATTTGCTAAGAGTTTTATCTTGAAAGTGATTCCAAATTGGTTGTTTATTAACCTAAAGGGAAGTTAGCTTCATTCAATCCTAAGTGTCTCTTTCTAATCGTGAGCTAATTATTAACCCAATTGTTGCAATGTTTGTTGAGGATCTAACAAATCCTAGCTGTCCTCATCAGCTACACACTCTAGGTGTGGAATATAAGTGTGGAATAGAATAATCCTAGAGGCTGGGAATGAATCTCATGAAGGTTTTGAAAGAAGTGGGGAAATCCCGACAATTTTGAATGGAGTTCAGTCTTCCTTGAGTTTGAGAAAAACTTACTCAAGTTTTCCCCAGCAGAGTCGCCATTCTGTGGAGGGTGATTTTTCGGTATGAGGGGGGTCTATCTAAATATGGTTCTTGACTGAAAAGCCTAGATCCTAAAATACCATTCTGTGGAGGGTGAAAACCTGTCACCTTGGCATCCCTCAAATACCTACTCTATCTCCGTCTCTTCCCAGAGAGCATAAGGGGAATGCTAGTGAGCACTACACCCGCTCTCAATGGGCCCCACGCGGACTTGTGCCTCTATAAGGCGGGATTGACTAGAGTCGCCACCTAGTTTGACCTAAAGAACTAGGAAGGAAAGGGAAAGAGGGTTCTACGAACCGTTAATTGACTCTGAGATTGTTGCCTATGGATAGGGACTTATCTGATCATACTAGAGATTCCGTGTGGGTTCGCACTGGGTTACACCCCTTAGAAGTGGCAACGACCACGACTTCGGATTGGTGCCCGAGGAAACCTCGGTCTCCAATTGTCGGGATTGCCTTCTTTCAAAACCTTATTAAAGAGATTCATTTAAAAGCCAAGGATAGGATTAGGATGAGAAGGGAGAGAGAGAGTGAGTGAGGCGAGCTTTTCTGCCAAGCCAGCGCCTAGAAGAGGGAATTGAGGAATTCGGATGAGTATGAAATGCAGATTTGGGAAATGTCTGAGCTTGAGTGAATAGACAAGACTTGGAGTCTGATGGTTTGAAGTTTGTGGGAGCCGAAGAAGGTTTGAGCATTTTGAGAAGTACGAGAGCCACCTTAGAGGGGGAAAGGGGTTTTTTGTTTGGAATGGGGTCGCACCCTGTGTGGGTTGCCTACGTACTCAACTCCCTGTTGAGATCAGACCTTACGTAGTTCACGCAATGTTTGGGTTTTGGAAGTTTTGATGTTTGTGGAGCTTGAGGATATTTGTATTGTTTGAGATTTAGAAGGATTCGAAGTTTCAAGAAGTTTCGGGTTTTGGGAGGTTAGAGTCTGTGAGACGCCCAGGTCTGTGAGGCATTGAAATCTCAGAATGATTGAGTCTGTGAGACGCTCGGGTCTGTGAGACATTCGAGTTCGTGAGATGTTCGAGTCTATGAGACGATTGGGATGTTCATGTAGTGGGAGTAATGAGATGTTAAGGCCTGTGAGACGCTCGGGTCTGTGAGACGTTTGAATCTTAAAATGGTGGAAGAGGTTGAAGTGTTTGAGTCTGTGAGGCGCTGGGGCCTGTGAGACGTTTGTGGAGAAATTGTGATGTTTTGAGACTGTGAGGCACTCGGGCCTATGAGACTATAGAAGTTTGGAAGAAGTTGGGATTCAGGAGATGTTTCAAGTTTGGAATGATTTGAGTTTGGATAATAATTTGAGTGTGTGAGACGATTGAAGTTTGAGTAGAGATCCCGGGTTTTTCGGGTTCGAGAATCTACAAGGGTTGAGGTTTTGGGATATTTCGAATTTAGACTGAGATGATGGTGGACTGAACTGTTCGGAGGAATGATTGTCAAAATTGTCTCTCTTAAAGTTTTTAAAATCGAAAAAATCATTTTTTGTTGTAAAAGGGCGGATAATCCCAAGGGATTACCCTATGTACCCCCTCAAACACGACACTAAATTAATGGTAAGTGTCGAGGCTCGAAAGATGGGGCAATGAATTTATGTCGAAAAATAGGATTTAGAGAGAAGTATCATGAATGGGATACTCTAGGTCAAACCCTAATAACGTCTCTAACTCCCGAGTTTAAAAACGTTAAAAACCGAAAACATTGAAATCGAACGGAAGGGAGTTAGATGATTCTAAAATCCCGGCTGCAACTAGGAAGGTTGTTACTTCCCTAGCACCCCGCCTTGTAAAAATCTAGGCTGCAATTAGGGGAGGTTTGTCACCCTAATGCCCCGCCTAAAGAGATCCAGACTGTGACAAGGGAAGGTTATAACCCCAGTGCCCTGCCTCGGATTTTTATTTTGGGAAGGAAGACAAGTAATGTTCTAACCATGGAGGAAATGTTTTGAAGGGGTTAGACATTTCTTGCTCCCCGAAAACAATTTACTTGGATTTGAAAACTAAGTTAGAAAACTTTGAAAGTTGTTCGGAATTCTCAGTAAAGAAGCACTGATTTTGAGAAATGTTTTAGGAGAAAACTTTCTGTGTATGTGAGAAGAACTTTCTGCATTTGAGAAGAGTTTTCTGTGATGTGAGAAGAGTTTTTCCTTTAAAATTCCACAAAATGACTTCTTTTGAAAACTTTTAGGAAGTTTGAATAAAATGATGGATTGGAATTCTTTTCGGGTTTTGAATTTTGAAAGGAATTTACAAGTTGAGTGTGGATTGAATGAAATGTATTTGGGTTTGAGTTGAATTGAGCTAAATGAATTGGGTATGAATTGAATTTGGGTTGGGGTTGGAAAGCGAATCGGGTCAAAGTTAGACCGAGTCAAAGTGGGATCGAATCAAAGTTGGGTCGAGGTCAAAGTGCATGTTGGTCAAAGTTGAACCGAGTCAAAGTTGGGTCGAGGTCAAAGTTCAGATTGGTCAAAGTGGGGTCAAGGTCAAACTTGGACTTGGTCAAAGGTTCGAGTCAAGGTCAAATCGTTTTGACTTTTGTGGACTTGGGTCGATTGTGGGCTTGTTGGTTTTGGGCCGATTGTGGGCTTATTGGTTTTGGGCCAACTATGGGCTTGTTGGTTTTGGGCCGATTGTGGGCTTGTTGGTTTTGGGCCGAGATTGGACTTGGGCTGAGATTGGGTTTTGGGCCGAGATTGATTTTTTGTTCGAGTTGTTTTGAGCTTTGATGGGCTTTGAAAAATTTGGGAAGAAATGATGAATCAAATTGAGATGAATTTTGAGAAAGTGCTTTTATTAATACATGTTATTATAATAAGATGTGGTTTGGGTCTAGGGATCCTCCAATTTATTAGGTGGGACCATGGCTCACCTAAATCTTAGGGTTCACCCTCTATCCTAAGGTTTGGTCCTAAGGTCTAATAACTAGGGCTTAGTAATAAACAAAACAAAGATGGATTAAAAAAAAACAATAAAGCTGAATGGAAGTTGTGGATATGTACAGCACAAAGATAGATCAAGAGCAAATAACATAGACGACTTACAGATTGAATCCAAGAAAAAGATCAATACAGACATGGCATAGCAGATTAACAAATAATTAATCCCACTTTTATTTGAAACCCATCACCAGAGTATGCGCAGAGGCCCTATACTAGACATTCAACTCTCTTACTAGTAATTAAGAAGAAGAAAAAAAAAGTCTGTACTAGGTGTACAAGTTCAAAACGGGCAGAGGATTGCATGAGGAGTATGCTCGTATATTCAACCAAAACGCAAAGATAGATGTACAATAGAGTTCATTAAAAGAATGTGGAGTGTACGCAGATTACATTTCAAGAATACACATTAAACACCATAGCCTAAGATTGCTTAGTTCAGAAAGTAGTACCCGGGAAGAGAGCAACTCTTTTCTGCGGAGAAAGGAACAAATCAAAACAGGACACATCCACGAGTTAAACAAATATACGTATCCATAATCGAATGTACAAGACAGAAGTGAAAATGATGAATAATGTGCTGGCCGATTGTCGGCTCATTCTGGATTACTACCTTCCCTGAGATGGGTCGGGTAAGATAACGACCCAAAAAAGAGGAAAAAAAAGAAGGCATAATGTGGTTAGGGAGTAGAGCTATAATCCGTAGGACTGAAGCAGAAAACAACATACTGACAAGAGTTGTGCTATCAGGACAATCACCAGCTCGTGAGATTCTAGTACCTGTAAAGAACTCATTTCGCAACAGGGTAAGCACGCATATATACATATATAGAACCAGGGATGTTCAATACGTAAGGGAAATGGACTTAAGAGGAGGGATGCCAGCTTGAAGCTCAAGAGTAGTCCGATAGGATTGAAATTTCTTCTTCACCGATACTACTACAGTTTATCCGAAAAATAATGCAGAGAAAATCACAATCACACTATCAAACGATAAGAAACGGGAGAAGACACTGGGGATCCTTATCTCGTTTCCAAATACTTTCAGAAATCCTGAAACCTCTCATGGATTCAGATTAACGCAAAAGACGTGATAAGAAAAACAGTCAGATTTGGAAAACAAACGGGAACGGGGTACAACAAGCCAGTATCGTCTTTGAAATTGAACTCCAGTAAACTGCAGCCCTCTTTTTCGTTTAGCCCTCAACATCCGGATTTCTTTGGTAAAACCGATGGTGAAATACTAGAAAATTGATGGCAGATCCAGAAATAAGTAGAAACGAGACGATTTCTTTCAAAAACCAGAATGAAAATTGATACGAGGCAAAAGGGAGAGAACAAAGAAAAACAAAAGAGAGAAAGGGAGAAAGTCTGTCGTTAGCTAGTCATCCGGAGCTCGTATTTCATTTTCTTTACACAGTTTCATGGAACTCAAAACCAATGATGAACTTGGTATTTGTTTGCGCACTTATCAAAAGGTCTAACACCATTGAAGGGATAAAGGGTACGCAACATACAGAGAAAGAGAAGAGATCAGAGTATATGCTAACATCGAACTGATACCCACAGAAAACTGCTTAACTAGATATCCGTCCATGTCTCTAAACACACATAAAACAGAGCTTGCAGTTTCGCACCACTTCTTGAACCCGGATGCCCATGGTGAGCTTGGTGTTCATCATATGGGCACTCATAACCCAAATTAAAACAGGAATATAGAAAGGGGTCGAAATCAGTCGCAGAGAGAAAAGAAAGAAACCGGGTGAAACAGGTTACACCAATTGATTATGAAAACAGTCCCGACACCGCGGGGAGATTGTAACTATCTCTTGAATCCCTTCAGTGACAGTGTAAAACGAGATTATTGGGAGGAAAAGAGATTCTGCTTTCCAATGTAGACAGAGACATACGAAATGGCGATTCGAAGTCCTGGTGCTGGTTTTAATTGAAAAAAAACGCAAGGAAAAGGGACGAAGAGCTCGAAACCAGTTTCAGATAGAGGAGAAGATGGAGCAAAGACTTTACACTGTCGACCGCGCTGGTGGAACGAAAATCCGGGGAAGTTCCGACGAGCTGGGTTGAGGCTTAAAGGAATGGGGTGGTGATCTGGTGGAAGTTTTCTCAATGACGGTGATGGTGTAAATTCTCGGGTGCAGGTCGAGAGTCCAAAAGAAGAAGGCTCACGTTTTGTGTTTTTTCTCACTAGGGATGAGATGCGGCTACTGTTCTTGTTTCGGAAATGGAAGAACGGCCAAATAAAACCGGTGGATGAAGATGGAAGTCCGGCTGCCCCCCTGCTCTCTACTGTACAAGTTGTTTTTTATAATGAGAGGGTGGGGTTTAGGGTTTTTGAGTGGGTTTGGGCTTTTGTTTGGGCCTCTAGGTCCAATGTTTGGAGTTGGAATGGGTTTAAGGGACTAGGCTGGACCAGACTTCAATCAAGTGTGGATTGTGTTTGTGAGCTGAAAATAAAAGTGTATAAATTGAAATGACAATAAAACCACTAATGTAAATGGCAAAATAAAATAAAATATAACAAAAAGTGGATAGACGAATAAATAAATGAATGGAATATAAATAAGAATAAGATTGTAAAATAAGTGAATAAACAAAAGGGATGGCTTTGAAACAGAAATGTCGTTGGAAACTTTTTGTAGAAGAATGGCCTGTTTTTCTAAAATGCTTGAAAAATCGGTTCGAAAGCTTATAAAAAGGCGGCTTCATTTTGGCACGCACGCTAAAAAAAAGAAAAAGAAAGGCGACGACCCCTCTTATTATAATCATTATTTCGCAATTTGCTTTATGGGGTGAGAATTTTTGGTGTCTACACATCCTAGCAATCCTTACTATTTTCGCCAAGCTTAAGAACTTCAAGAAGGTGTCTTGATTTAACAACTACACAATGAACAACAAGATCAAGTTAAGGTATATTTTCATGTTAAAAAATCCTAAGAAAATACCTTAAGCATTTCTGAAAATTTAGAGCTTCTAAATCTATATTCTTTTCATTATTTCATGAAGGAAACTTAGATCTACAATCATCCCAAGGTGTACCGAAAATTCCTTGAAAAATACCTAAGGTAAACCCTTGTAAAATTACTCTAAATCGTATTTATAAATCCTTGTTAGAAGTCTAACAAAAGGATCTTCTACATATATACAAGGAGGCCAAAAGTTCTTCAAGAAAATACCATTGGAGGAGCTTGGAATCCAAGGAGAAATCAAGTACAAGAATTGTCTTGATTTAAGAAGTAAGTTTCTATAATTAAGGTTTATTAAGTTTAAGCTTGATTTAAGCTTCAAATTTTGGTATAAAAATTTTTGTGTAACCTCTAAATAAATTAAGGCCGAAATACTTTGGGTTATATTGTCAAGAAAATAAATTATAACATATAAGGTAAGATTATTACCTTAAGGTATAAATATGTGTCACAAAAATTAATTATGATACATATGTAGTTAAACCGGATTGTCTAAGAATTAAATGTTCTATTTTGAGTTTATAATCATTCTAAGTCATTAGCATAATTTTTAGAAGTGTTATATGGCTTATATACAATTATATATACATATCATAAAGTTTAAATCAAGTTTTAAAACCATATGGTAAACGTTTATTAAAACCGAGAGCAAAACATTTTAATTGGTGATTTTTGAAGTATATAAGTATGTTAGCTTATATTATAAATTTTGGGAACATTAAAAAATAGCTACAAGTATTTAAATGGCTAGTTTATTAAGTTATGTGGCTAAAATGTAAATTTTGAAAAGTTTTGTGTATAAATAATTATTGCCGAGAGTTAAGGGGTGGATTTGGTATATTTATGTTATCCTCTCGGTCGGCCTTAATATTCTGCCTTTTGTGCCTTTCCCTCCTGTTTAAGTGTTCCCCTACCATGTTCTCTGTTTTGGGGCTCTTTCGTACTTTTGGACAGTTTTGGTATAACCAAGAATACATCTGAATTTATGGGTATTAAAGTCTTTTAATGAAATTAAGTCTTGGTCAAAGTGTTGACCAAAAACTTTGGGTTAAAATGATTTATGACATAAAATATTAAGTTTATAAAAGTTATGGGGTGAGAATGTAATTTATAAAAGTTGACCAAAAACTTTGGGTTAAAACTATAGTTTATAAGTTAATATGTAACTTATATAAAGTTTTTGGGATTAAAATGTAAATATAGAAAAGGTATGTTGAAACCGAAATATAGATGTGGCTATGTGGTAATTTTCGAAAGTTAATATGCTCAATTTAAAATTACCGAAAGTTAGGAGGTTAATTAGTAATTTATAAAAGTTAATGTATGCATTTGGTAATTACCGAAATGTTAAGTGGGTAATTAGTAAATTATAAAAGTTATAAGGTTATTTGGTAATTTACAAAAGATAATGAGTTCATTATGTAATTACCGAATTTATAAGGTTAGTCTTTATAATTAAATAAAGAAAGGAATTAAAATTAGGTACTATGGTATATTATGGAATATAATATAAAGTTTATGAAATAATTGTGGTTAAAATAAAGATAACCAAATTATATTGGCATATGGAATAAGTGGAAATAATTATGGATATATAATTTATGAGATTAATGGTGGCCACGGGTCCGGTTCCACCGGTTCCTCCAGTTCCGGTTCCAAAAAATGTGTATTCGTATTCGGAACCGGTCTGGGCGGTTCCGGTTCCGGTTTCGGTTCTGAAATCTGGATTCGCTTCGGATTCGGTCAAAAAACCGGTTCCGGTCGGTTCCGGTTCCGGTTCCGGTTCTGATCGGTTCTGACTGGTTCAGAAGCGGTTCCGGAAAGATTCGATCGGCTCCAGTTGCTTTGTTTTAGCTCCGATTTGAGATCCATTTGAGCGCACACGTTGCTCTTTTCATCGACTTCACTCCTATATAGGTTATTCTTCACGTTTATAATCTTAAATGTGTTAGGAACAAAGATCACTTAGGAATTTTTATTGAATTTACAAAAAATAAGGAACAAAGAGAATTTTATTATATGATTCATTGCCTCATTAAAACCTTATTAGGTAAAAACCCATTGGGAAAACCCTAATAAGGAAAAAGAGTACAGCTACTAAGAGGTTAAATGATTTCAATTTGCAAGTCTTAAAAAAAAGATTACATGGAAAGAAAGTAATACTAAATTACTAATACATTCAAAATTTTTACAAGATAGAAGTCCTAAGTGGTGTTATCCCCATTCATCTCATACCAATCATCATGTTGGCCTTCATATTGCAACCGGTTTCGGGGCGGTTCCGGCTCCGGTTCCACCGGTTCCGGTTCCGATGCTGGTTCTGATTCTGGTTCCCGGTTCTGAATCCGACGACGGTTCCAGGCGGTTCCAGGCGGTTCCGGTTTCGGGCCCGGTTCAGACCCGAATCTCAAAACATGTATTCGTATTCAGAACCGGCTGAGGTGGTTCGGTTCCGGTTCCGGTTCCCACCGGTTCCCGGCCGGTTTCGGTTCCAATCGGTTCCGGGTAGAACCGCCGATTCCGGGTAGAACCGGACCCGATGGCCACCATTAGATGAGATGAAGATATATCATAATATGGGAATTCATTATCACATGTGGATACTACATGGCCACCATTAGGGAGAAAGTAAAGAACATACAGAGTTAGTATACTACAAGTATTAGTTCTACAGTGACAGTACCGTAATACTTAGTGAACAGTTGTATTAATGTTACCCGGTATTGCATGTAAATATAACAGCGTACGGGGAGGAACTGTTAAAGCATGAACTGTCAAGCTAGCAAGTTACACGGTGAACGGTATGTTAATTGTGTGGTCTGAATGTCCTAAGGATTTTCCTAAGGTCCAGACGTTGTGTGTTTAATTGCTAAGAGCGATATCTGTGATTTATGTATATTATCTTGTATACTGTATCGCTCAACACTGTTGCGTTTTATTTTACGCGAACGTCTTCTGACTGGAAGTTTATACATCGAAACTGGAACAAGACTAACTGACCTTTAGGTATTATTGAACCTAACTGATGGTCAACCGTTAAAGTCTTAACTCAAGGATTGATTATTGTATCACTGACTAAAGGGCTAACTTATAAAGAGAGGAATCCAGACTGTTTCGACTTTCTAGTTGCGCATCGTGATCACTACGAGAGACTTCAATGGGGAGTCACTCAAGGGAATCCATTGTCCACATTCGACGATGGCGGAGGGCACTACCGTTGGTGCACAGGTTCGACCGGATCGGTCATTAACCAGGGCCATAAGGTCAGCTGGTAACGGTTCCTTTGGAACCCAGGTGACATACTGTCCATTATTAAGTTATTAAGGGTTGTCTTATCATGACGCCTGAGGTGGAATTCAATTGGAAAAGGTTAAGTGATTGGTTTAAAGGATAAGGGTCAGGTGGCCAACTAACAAGTACAGTTTAATACGCGTATCTTGTTTGTTATTGTTATGGATTAATGATGTGTGATTATTGGTTATTGTTATGGATTATTGATGTGTGATTATTGGTTATTGCTATGGATTATTGATGTGTGGTTATTGGTGTTGTGTACTATTGTACATTGATGTTTACATGTGAATTGTTATGTGATTGTTTAATGTTTACAGTCATTACTGTTATTGTTGTAAACCGGTATTTCATGTAAAGAATCTAATATCAAGATGGCTAAAACGACTTAAGGAATCTAGATGACTTAGGACTACATTTAGCATACCAGCATTTCGATTGTTGAGCCCTTCAATGGGCAAAACATTTCAGGTTACTGAAGAAGATACAAGCCGGAGTGCGGGGAACAGGATAGCTGCTGTGTTTTAATAAACACTCTTAAGTTTTACTTGGTATTGTAATAAGGAGGCTTTTGTATTCAGTTAGTTGCTCATTTAGTTTGGATTTGGTTTGTAATAATTAGAGTGCTCAGTATCTGTTCATCACAGCGTGAGGAGTTGTATTGTTGGAAAGAGTAAGGATGCCTTGTTACTCACAAGGGTGAGTAACGGCGTGTAACACCAAGGTAGATAGTTTTATTTTCCGCTGCGAATTATTATTTATTATGCTACGACTTGTGATGTTACTACAGGTTTAGGATTAGGGGTGTTACAAAAAGTGGTATCAGAGCGTAGTTACGCTCTGATGAAGGATACTGAGTTAAGAACATGAGCATAGGAATATTGGGATACGGGAAACGTCTGTGAGGATTCGTGACCTAGAAAAACCCTAGGGATATTTTATTGCTATTAGTTTTTTACATGTTTGTGATTGTGTATGTAAAACGGTGTAGCAACCGAGTAGTAATAATAATATACTATAGATGTCGACAAGAGGAAGACCACGTAGAGGCAGCAATGGACGCGGTGGTGAGACACCGGCTGATGTTCCGACGGTACCAGGCCTAGCAGCGGCCATGGCAGCTTTCGCACAGCAGCTAGGAGCTCAACTTACGGGAGCCATACCCCACCCGCCGCAGCCCAGGGAAACCAACTGGTTGAAGAGCGTTGCAGACACGAGAGTACCGACTTATTCAGGGGAACCGGACCCCACCGCACTGGAGAAATTCATAGTGGAGCACCAGAAGGCCTTCAAAGCTATTCGAGTTCCAGAAGACCAGAAGGTCGACATCGCGGCGTATAACCTGAAGGACGCAGCTGATATTTGGTGGCGGTCTGTGGAGGGCCACCATAGAGCTACACCAGACTTTGGATGGACGGCGTTTGTAGAAGTGTTGCGGGAGAAGTACTACCCAGAACACCTGAAGTAGAGGAAGAGGCAAGAATTCGAGACCTTAATCCAGGGGAGCCAAACAGTTGACCAGTACTACGCGCGATTTATCAGTCTGCTAGACTACATTCCAGGGGTCGACTACTCCGACACCGTCAAGATTCAGAAATTTAGGGGAGGTCTACAATTTCGCATCCAGGGCGCCATAGGAGCGATACGTTTCACTACAATCCAAGAATGCTATGACGCAGCATCATCAACTGAGTTAATGCTTCAGTCCAGGGAAGAGGCTCAAGGAAGAAAGAGAAAGAATGCTGAAGGAGAAGATGGGGGAGCAACCTCTGGCGGTTACTACAAGAAGGGGAAGAAATTCTTTGATAAGAGGAAGGGGCGGAAGGACTTCCATGGTCAGAAGACGAAGGAGCAGGTCCCTCTTCTGACCGGCCCAGCTATTGGTGCTCAGCCACTAAGATCAACACCACCTAAGGGCAATAAGCCACCCCAGTGTCACTACTACTGTAAACGCTGTGGAAATGATCACCGAGGCGTAGATTGTACGGGAAGGAAGGTGGAGTGCCGCTATTGCAAAAAGGAAGGCCATAGGGAGTATGAATGTTTTTCCAACCCAGGGAGCCGAGTATACAGGGGATCTAGAGGTTCACAGAGAACACCAGCTATTGAGGCGGGCGGACCAAGAGGAGGCCAAGCGCCGCAGAACAACACCTATACTAGAGGACCGGCAGGACAACCATCCTCATCCGAGAGTCAAAAGGGAAAGGAGATAGTTCCAGGAAGAAACACCTTGTACTCAGTGGGAGCTTCAGGCGCTGAGGCTAGCGCTCAGCGCGAAACCGTAAGCCTAGAACTTAAACCAAATGCATGATGCTTGAATGTGTGTTTATAGTAGTCAGTCGATGAGACTTGTATGTGTTTAGTAAGTATCAAAATTTAGAGAGACCTAATTTAGGAAACCTTTCACCTAATGGGATACTTCGACATTTGCCTTCCTTACCTATGAGACCGAGATCACCTGAGCCTATGAGCAAAGGTTGGGAATACCCAGAGGCAGTGTGCCAAGTACTTCGACCTGGCATGATCTTACTCAAGCAATATTCAACTATAGTTGAACAAATAGCTATCGTAAATGAATGTAGAACTTTGGGAATAGGACTTGGAGGATTTTACACTGCAAGATATGAGAAGGGGATCAAAACTTAAATTATATATGAGGTGTATGGGATTCTTGCAGCCTGTTTGCTACCGGATTATACCGGCTTGTGTGATATTTGTTGTTTGAAATAACGACCAAGATAATTGTTGTAAAATGTTGTATTACTCTTGTGCACTGTTGTGTTACTTTATGTGCGGGATGCTACTAACTATAACGTGTATGTCTCACGCATACAACACTACATTACCAGTGGATTTGAAACCTACATTTTATTATACCGAGAACTTGTACTCAAGTTTCTCACTAACTTCACTTTATAACAAACGTCGTTATCCTAAACGTGATAACTAACGATACACATTGTGTTCTTGTTTAACGTCCTTGTGTGACATCTAACAAATTCTATACTACGAGAAACGAGGAGCCCAGTTGTATCATTCTCCATAGGAGATGATGCTGAGTTTTTATACGGTGATCAGAAGAGGATGGATAAGACGAACAAGATTATTTTGAAGTCAAGAGACGCGTTAATATTTGGTGGAGAATCCAGATTAGTGTACCATGGGATTAAGAGTATTAAACCGAATACAAACCGAGATTAGCCTTGGGATATAGGGTGCGAGATAGTACAATGAGGAATAGTAAGTTAGTTTTTGCTTGGTCCGCCGAAGGGCATTATCAACTGTCCAAACTTACAGTAACTACAAATTATGACCTGCCTAAATGACGAGCAAATGTCATAAAAAGGAATACATTAATTAATATGAAATACTTAAGCCTACATGAATTGTCAAAAGAGTTTGTTGAAGACCTGCGAGTGAAGAGCAAACACTGAATTTTATAGGATACCCAGGCACCGAGCTTACCGCCCAGTGCGGGACTGGCAAATCTTACAATCCCTTATTAACTTCGCGAGAAGATAGTGCGAAACCTTGAAATATGACAATAGAGAAACAGAATCTCAAAATATATAACTAAACATCCATCATGGATAAGCACGGGTTTTAAATACCTGGGCAAATACCAAGGGTCTCAGCTAGTATCAATATAGTGACAGTGCTGGAATCCTAATTAATAAAGGGGAGAGAACAAACTTTGAATCTATATTTTCTGAAGTCGGGAGAACTACCTAATTAGCAATACCAAATGCTACATATATACATATAATTTGGAGGTTGTAAACCTAAAACGTTGAGGAGTATTGGCACATTACAGAGGGCTAAGTATCATTAAATATACCTACCCTATTTTGAGGTTCACGTCCTACACTAACCTTATGGTTTTATACGAGCATATGTCTTCTATGACAACTCAAGTTATGAATGCGAATAAAGAGCGCAAAAAAATCAAATAAGGTTAACCCCCTTTCTAATATAAATTTTAATATAAACATGGTAACGAAGAACTCTCCTTGACACTTGCAATGAAGGTAGAGTAAGTTATATTAAGAGTTTGAATTAATATATACACTAAAAGTGAGTGGAAGTTAAATTTAAAAGTAGGAAAACATACCCCTTGGCTTGTAACAATTGTTTTACACGTAAACCTTCCTAACGTTATATACTAATCCCTGTGATTCTAAATCCTCTATTTGATACACCTAATCGACCTATTTTTGGAAGCCATTGAGTTTGTGAATTAACCACGTTTCTAAGAGATAGAAACAAACAATAAGCTTTGATTGTCCTGTTACCAAACCGTAGGATTCAAACTGGAAACCCTTAGTTTGAGATGGTACTAATATCAAGAGATACTTAACCTAGGCTGAACATATGGTTCACCTGATTCATGGAGTTTAAATGGAATAAGAAAAAGCCAAGCTTTAAGGCGGAGGAAATAATACCTTATGGAACTATAATTGTTGATAGAGTTATGAAAACTTTCCCTTGGAGTCTGACTGTGACTGTCTTGGTTCTATGTAATGATAACTAAAGTGTAGGCAATAATCAAACCCTGGTGAGTTAAATACTAGATGAGCCTTTTAAAGAGAAGAGGATATTCTAAGGTATCCAAGTCCATAACTGAATTTACTACTTGTATGATAGATTTAAGAGTTAAAATGATTGATGAATATAATTATTAGACAATATGTGCCTAGATGTTTTAATAAGAATTCACCTTTTATGCCAAGAGGAAAAACTGACTTACCCGCTTGATGATTTGATCAAAGGAATATGGTTCCGGGGATTAAGGTAATACACTAGATTCGAGTATAGGTTATAACAGATATTGGATTAGTTGTATAGTGGTCAAGAGAAAATGTAGTACTCACCACGTCACAAAGTTTGATAAGATAAAATTTGGAAAATGACAATTATGTGATTGTTTGATATTTGACGTGGGAGGTCGAACTTGATCATGGTCAGATCAGGGAAAACCAAACACAAAATGGAGTGGAAGGATAGTTCAACATTGACACTGACCCCGTCAGGGTTGAATGATTCCTGAGACTCCCTACAAGTGGTCACAAATGTCTCTGTGATAAGTAAATATTTATTCTTAATTTTAATATAAAATTTGATTAATGAAGTATATGAGTTGTAGAAGGTGTAAGTTAAGAATTAAGCTGTCCAGGTTATACTGAAGAGATTAAATAGCAAAAACGACTACGCTAATGTTGTAAAAATAGTCAACTGTGAGGGGAATTGTAACACCACATCCAAAGCCTATCGTGGTTATCGCAATCTGAACACTTAAACGAATACGTCGCAGCGGAAATAAACAACACCTGGACCTTGCCACGGTCTGATCGATAGAATATACCGGCTTAAATACTTACAATACTTATTCAAAAACACTTACCCAACTTAAACCTCAATATTCTCAATACCACAACCAACCGAGTACTAGTATCTTATACACAATCCCAAACTTACATCAGCTTAATATAAACAGTCGGGTGCACAGGCGCAACCCGAACTCAAAATAAACGTCCCCACCTAAGTCTAACCCGCTCCTACTCTCGTAGTGCGTCCTCATGGGCCTCTTACCTGCAAGTGTAAAAATAGCCCCCGAGGGGGTCAGCACGAATGCTGGTACACCCTCTCATGGCCCCCAAGCTAACGGGGCTACGACGACTAATTGTCGATAGCATGGAAATTGATTACATACACAAACACCATATGAAGTGCAATAACAATAACCACAGATGAACATATATAGTTCACAAGCAATGAACGACTCAAGCGTTCTCTTATCAAGTGGGTTAGTAACCCCCTCCTTAGTCCTCATTTCCTTAATCTCAGTTCCTTACCTTACCTTAATCTTAATCTCAATCTCAATCTTAATCTCAGTATACAAACCTTTCCTGGAAGGGATTGGTTGTATCTAATTCGAACCTGGGATTTAGGTGATCCCACCGCACCATCTTAATGCCACCTACTCTGGATGGGAGTCCAGCGTAGCTGAGCCGGCAACCGGCCCTAGGCAACAAGTCCGAAGACAAGTCCTTAAGCGGAGGGCGGATCTGATTCAGATACCGTCCCCCTTTCACTTAGCATGCATGACCGGAGATCGGTCCCGGGTTTCCTCACTCAAGTTCCAGTTAGTAGACATCTTAAACACCATGTGCTAGCTAAGCCTTAACGGGCATTAACCAACAACCATCAACTTAACTCTTATTCTTAACTCAGTAGGTACTAAACTTGGTTAGTAACAATCTCAAATCTCGCGGGTTAGTGTAAATATAACACAATCACGACGAGAACAATATAACCGGTTGCATGCTTTATCTTGTTTTAGTCATAGCAAATAAACAGATAGCACACAAGCCGAGGGACACCTCGTTAGCAAGCAGGTCACAAGAAGGATTGTACCGTTCACCGTCGACGATCGTTTGGTTTATCTCCTTCCAAGTCCCAATTCACAAAGCCTAGAACATTGATTCAGTTTTAGGTTATTATCAATCCAACTCAATAGAATTACTTAACTTTCCTAGACATCAACCTTTACCCATTGTTTTTCACTAAGCCTTATGGTTTTTAACTTGACTCCTAAGTACATCATTTCCTCATTATTTATTACACTTACTCTCCCACTTAATGACCATCACACCCACCAAAGAAGTCCTTAACAATCTCATAACATCCATACTTAATTATCCCCATCATTTCCTAACCTTAAACAAGGTTTTTGGTCCATACAGTGGCCTGTCCGAACTTGTGTCCGGACTTCCCAAGTTCGGACACAAGTCGAGACTCAAAACTGAAAACAGACGCCTGTCCGAACTTGTGTCCGGACTTCGGAAGTTCGGACATGGGTCGAGGAAAATTTAAAGTAGAAGCAGACACGTCCGAACTTGTGTCCGGACTTCCAAAGGTCGGACACAAGTCGAGACTCTGAAAATTTTCACGCAACAGGGCCTGTCCGAACGTCCATGTCCGGACGGATGTTCGGACAAGGCAAAACACTCATTTTCTAAGCCTTCAAACACTTAACCAATTTTCACCAAACTTCTCCTAAACCCTCATAATGTCTCCTAACATCATTTGGTACACTTATACCCTCATACAACATCCATAAAACCCATTTTCTATCTCCTTAAACACATTAAATCATTCACCAAGATTCACCTTAATCATTATACATTTTCCTTGTAATAATGCTAACACTTGTAATGCCTTCCTCTAGGTTCCTAGGTGGTGGTTCATACCTAATGTAACCACTATGCCAAATGTTTTCCTCACCACTATAACATCATCTCCCAAGCATCTTTCACTATCTAAAACTCTCTTAAGCATTTACTTAATGTTCCTTCACAACCTAAACTTCCTTCCTAGTTGTTTACCAACTTTTACCTAAGTTCTAAATACTCGAATACATTCTCTTGATTCCTAAATCTTCCATGGTGATACCTAAGTCATCATAAGTCATTAAAACACCTTAACTTCACCCTTTTTCATCAAGACAACCCATAGAACACTTCTAGTACTCTCTTAGTCATTATATTCCCTTAGGATATCTTAAACACTTAAACTCTCCTTTAAATTTTGCCATGGGTTCTCTAGTATATAGTACTTCCTAACACATGGTTTTTCTCCATCAAACAACCAACACACATTCTCATCACAACACCTTAACACCCAATTTACACCAAAACTTCACCACATCATCATATAATGCTTAAACTTAAAATGCTTGGCACTTAGGCCCTTAAATGACAATAATCTTAACCACTGAATTTCCACATATATATGCCTTCAACCTGTGAATACACTCAACAAGGCTCCCATTGAAATAAAAAGCTTCTTGTACTTCACCTTTATATTCTTAAACTATCTCTTTTCTCATTTGCTCCTTAGTCACAAGTTCACAAGATTAGTCATTGTTTCTCCTAGGTTTTATAGCACCTTCCCAATATAAACTCTACACTAAACTCATCATATACCCACATCTCATTCCCTTAAACAACAAGACACCTTAAGGTAGGTAATTTACCTTGTTTTCTCACAAGCTTAAAAGCTTTTCTCCTTAGGTTTTTCTTTGTTCAATCTCGGTCACCAATGTGATTCTCCTTGCCAATGTTCTAACCAATATCCAATGACTCCAATGAGTACTAGATAACACATTAACCCTAAGGAACAAACCCTAGGTTTAAAAATATGTTTTAAGGTGTTAATGTGATTGTTTTACCTTGGTTTCTCAAGACAAACTTGGATGTGAAGCAAGAAGGACCTCCTCTCTCCTTTGAAGAGTAGAAACAAGCTAGAACAAGGCATAAACATGGAGTCCCATGAGTATATATTTTCGGACATGTGAAGAAAATGGTGGAAACCTAGATTTTCTTACACTTTCTTTACCTTAAGAGAATGGAGATGCCAATGGAGTCTCCAAACTTGAATTTCCTCCTCTAATGGTGGTTTGACTTGGCACCAAAATGAAGCTCTTGAAGTTTTGAAAAGATAGAAAGGAGGAGCTTGAGCTAACTAAGAAGAATATGTATTTTGTTTTGGATTTGGAGCTAAATGAGCAAGTGTGTGCAAGAGAAGATGGAGCTTTCATGGAGTTGAGCTCTACGTGAATGGAGAAGAGAAAGAGGGCAAGAAATCGTGGAAACAAGGGAGAATGAAGAAGTGAGGAGAGAGGTAAGTAAAATGTGATATTTATCTTAAAAGGTGAATAGTACTTTATGCTTTATAACTTACTTATTTTGCTTTCTCTTTACTTAGTTAGATAAGTGTGGTGAGTCACACTTAAAAAACCGGCCCCCTTTAGTGAATGAGGGTAGTTTAGTCTTTGTTGACCAAATGTCTCACTTATATAGACTTATGTTATAAACTAGCTTAATAATTCACTATTCATCAAAACAAGGCACATTGTTGTGAAATTTTTGATTTCCCATTGATATAGACCTCCAAATGTGATACTATATAGTACACATATTAATTAAAGAGTAATGATGGACATTTAGCCATTCAAAACTCATTTACAAGACAATTTTTCAAAAACGTGCTTTAAGACTCCTTAAAGCACATTTGTGTTTTAACTTGTTTTCAAGCTTGGTTTTCTTTGGTAATTGACTTAAAATGACCATTAGGATATTACTAAGGTCTTAGAACAATATTTGGATACTCTCCCATGTCTCTCCAAGCTTAGAGCACGTTTTTTGCTTAAACTGCTCTTTTTGGTGTTTCCTTATATTTCTTTGATTAGAAATGTTTCTTAATGTTTCTAAGGCATTATTTAGCCTCCTTATATCTAAGCTTATCATTTGAACACCATATCTAAGTTTGGGGTATTTCAATCTACCCCCCTTAAGAGAACTTTGTCCTCAAAGTTCACACATGTGTTTAACCATTCACGGTACACAGTTCTCTTAATCTTAATACCACATCTTATATTCACATTCATACATCTCAAGACTCAAAGGTCAATCTCAAATACAATATAAGTATCATACATAACTCAAACTTACACCGAAGTGTAGCAACTTACACAAATCCACATCTTAAACAACCAAACAAACGACAAACATGATCGTTTCCTAACTCAAAAGCGAGGAAGCTCTACCCCCCTTAAAAAGGGGTACGCCCCGTACCCTATACAGACGATCTAGTCAGTAAATAAAGAAGGGTACTTCGCCCTCATCTTATCCTCTAATTCCCACGTGGCCTCTTCGACATCCTGGTTAGACCAGAGAACCTTCACCAGTCGCACTGACTTGTGGCGAGTGTCCCTAGTCTTTCTGTCCAAGATTCTCTGAGGAGTCTCCACGGATCTCATATTTGGTTCTAAAGTCAACCTCTCAGGTTCTAACACATGGGAGGGGTGGTGCATGTATTTCTTCAGCTGTGAAACATGAAAACATCATGCACTTTACCCAGCTCAGCAGGTAAATTCAACCTGTAAGCAACCGGGCCCACCCGCTCCGTAATCTCATAAGGACCAACAAATTTCGGGCTTAGTTTGCCCTTCTGCCCAAACCTGAATACACCCTTCATCGGTGATACTCGCAGAAATACCCGGTCGCCCACTGCGAACTCCAGGTCGTCGTCGAACATCAGCATACGACTTCTGCCTATCTTGAGCAGCTTTCATGTTCTCCCTGATTTGCTGAACTTCAGCCTTAACTTGTTCTAAGTACTCTGGTCCTATAATGACCGTCTCACTCGACTCATCCCAGCAGCGGTGTACGACATGGTCTACCGTACAACGCTTGAAAAGGTGCCATCTTGATCGAAGCGTGATAGCTGTTGTTGTATGAAAACTCGATCAGATGCAATCTGTCATCCAACTGCCCTGGAAGTCTAAGGCACATGCTCTCAGCATGTCCTCGAGTGTCTGAATAGTACGCTCAGTCTGGCCATCTGTCTGAGGATGGAACGCGGTACTCAGTTTGAGTTCTGTACCCAACGCTTCTCTGGTAGCTCTCCAGTACCTCGAAAGGAATCTGGTATCTCTATCTGACACTATGGTCTTTGGTATGCCGTGATGTCTCATGATTTCTTTCTCAAATAACTCAGCTAATTTGGTCACCTTCCAAGTATCCTTCATCGGTATGAATCGGGCTACTTTGGTAAGGCGATCCACCACCACCCATATCATGTTGAGACCTCCCCTAGCAGGTGGAAGTCCAACTACGAAGTCCATGGAGATATCATGGAACTTCCATTCCGGAACTGGCATCGACTGTACCATTCCGCCCGGTCGTCTGTGCTCGAATTTCACCTTCTGGCATGTGAGACACCTCAAGACGAACTCGGTAACATCTGTCTTCATCCCCGACCACCAGAAGTATCTCTTCATGTCTTTATACATTTTAGAGGCTCCCGGATGGATGGAAACTGAAGAACAGTGTGATTCTCTAAGTATACGGTCTTTCAGATCCGTGTTACCTCGTGGTATGCATATCCCCTTAAGTCTGATCAGATCATCATCATGAAGTCTGAAGTCGTATTTCTGACTCTCAAAGGTACCATCTGTCAGCTTCTGTCTGACCTCTCTCATATACTCATCAGTCCTCTGAGCCTCTCGCACCTCATCAACCAAGCTGGAGAAAGAAACTAGCGAATGGAGTGAGTGTGCTCGACGGCTCAGGGCATCTGCTACAACATTGGCCTTCCCTTCTTTGTATTGGAGGTCATGTCATAGTCTTTCAGAAATTCTAACCATCTCCTCTGTCGAAGATTTAACTCCTTCTGAGTGAATATGTATTTCAAACTCTTGTGATCGGTGTAGATCGTGACACTAACCCCATATAGTAGTGGCGCCATATCTTCAAAGCGAAGACTACAGCTCCCAGCTCTAAATCATGTGTGGGGTAGTTCTCCTCATGTTTCTTCAACTGGCGTGAGGCATATGCCACCACCTTGCCATGTTGCATGAGCACGCAACCCAGCCCTCTGCCGGATGCATCACAATAAACCTCAAAGCCCTCTGTACCGTCTGGAATGGTCAGTACCGGTGCAGTGGTCAGTGAGTCCTTCAAGCGCTGAAATGATCTCTCACAGTCGACTGTCCATAGAAATGGTGCATCTTTCTTCATCAGACTGGTCATCGGCTTCGCGACCTTGCTGAAATCTCTAACAAACCTCCTGTAGTAACCTGCCAGACCGAGAAAGCTCCGGATGTCGGTAACAGTCTTCGGCCTTGGCCAGGTACGTACGGCATCAATCTTTGCTGGATCCACTGCGATCCCAGCATCTGAGATGACATGACCTAGGAAAGAGACCTGGTCAAGCCAAAACTCACACTTGGAGAACTTAGCATATAGCTGGTTCTCCCTTAATATTTCCAACACCCTCCTCAAATGTTCCTCATGCTCAACCTTAGACTTTGAATATATCAAATATCATCAATAAAAACCACCACCGACTTGTCCAGCTGCTCCCGGAACAAGCGGTTCATCAGATCCATAAACTTCGCTGGCGCGTTCGACAAACCGAACGGCATCACTGTAAACTCGTAGTGGCCGTATCGTGTCCGGAATGCCGTCTTCTCAATGTCTCCCTCCTTAATGGCTATCTGATGATACCCCGATCTGAGATCAATCTTGGAAAACACAGATGCTCCCTTCAACTGATCGAACAGATCGTCAATGCGGGGTAGTGGGTACTTATTCTTTACTGTTACTGCATTCAGCTCTCTATAGTCGATGCAGAGGCGGAGACTACCATCCTTCTTCTTCACGAAGAGGACTGGCGCTCCCCATGGTGACACACTTGGTCTAATAAATCCTTTATCCAACAAATCTTTCAGTTGTTCTTTTAACTCAGTCATTTCTGCCGGAGCCATACGGTATGGTGCTTTGGCTATCGGTCCGGTACCAGGTAGCAGCTCAATGGTGAACTCTACCTCCCGAGTGGGTGGCATGCCGGGCAGTTCCCGTGGAAATAAGTCGGGGAACTCCGACACTACCGGTAAGTCGGGGTCGAACTCAGGGTCTCTCTCTATGTCCTGTACATAGCAGAGGTATACTTCTTCCTTTCTCCTTAATTCTTTGTGCATTGCCATGGCGGTGATGATCTTAGTCGAAGGCTCCCTGGGCCTCTGGCGGTATGATATTGTTACCCCAGACGGACTCCTGAGCAGCAATCTATGCTCGGCGCAGAGGATACGTCCCTTGTGCCGCTCCAACCAGTTCATCCCGAATAAACATCAAATCCTAGCTTACTGAACTCAATGAAACTGACTGGGAAGTCTTCCCCCTTAATTCTGATGGTGGCTCCTCGGTAGTAACGAGTGCAACGAACCTTCTCCTTAGACGGGAGCGTAACCGTGAAGTCGGGTAGCTCATCAGCGTCTAGCCCCAACCTGCTCGCAAATGATGCAGAGACAAAGGTATGCGAGGCCCCTGAGTCGAAGAGAACTGATGCCTCAATCCCATTGATCGGAAAGGTGCCGGTGAGGATAGTACCGCTAGCGTCGGCCTGTGCCTCTGTGAGTATGCTTAGTGCACCTTCCGTACCGAGTCCATAACCTAATTGTGTTCACAAGCTTCATGAGTATTGATGGTATAACAAGAGTCGTAACAATTTATATGAACAACACTGTTATTTTATTCATGACCATCCTGTTTACAACATGTGCTTCAATCTTACATCTCATTTCTCATCTCATTCTATCATTACATGGCTAATATTGTCTAAAGGTTAGGTTTAATCTTCCTGGTCTCATATGCGTCGCATTGATTACTGCTGACGGTGCTGTATTCAGCTTGATTCTCTTAATCCCATGGTATAACATCCTTGATTCTCCTCCCAAAATTAATACATCACCTGACTTAAGTATTATCTTATCTGCACGGTCCGCACGCTTCTGCTCGCCGTATAAAAACTCCGCATCATCTCCAATGGACCAAGACACTACGGGTATCCCTCTTTCGAGAGACTCCGTTGTCTCGTCCTTATCCTGGTGTAGTCCCAGTTTCCCATCTTTTTCGTAGAAGTTTATAATGCAAATGTCTGGTTGGATGTCTGGAATCGGTTCAGCCTCCAACTGCTGAGCGATTTCCACGACTTGTGTAATAACTGGATGGAACTCTTCGGGTATTCCCGGTGGTGAGACTCCATCTTGCTCCCTCATGGTTTGGTAGTTCTTGGCATACGGATTCCAATCCTTGCCCAAGCTCATCATCTTTAATTTCATCCTTGCTCCCCCTGGGTACTCCGGTGTGTAAAAACCTCCCGGTCCCATCCCTAGTTGATTGCATCTCCTGATGATGGCTATTTGTGCGTCGGGTGTCAGGTATCCCCTTAATAAAATCATACCTGGGCGGATAACCTGACATTGTTCGGTTGGAAAGTGTATGGTTTCGATGTCGGTGCTCCGGGTTAGATGTAGATGGTATAGGGTAGCAGATGTTGAATCTTCCTAAAGTGGTAGTAGGTTATATCTTACTTAAATTCTAATCTCATCTTATTCTTACTTAACTCATATATTTCACCAAACATGCATGATAATGCGGTAAGCAGGTAGTTTTATTACTAAATGGTTATAGTGGTACCTGGCCTCGATGAGGGCTCAGGCTCATCGTCCCGATCCACCATGTGTAGAGTGGGCCCCGTCTTCTGGGTCGCCCGTGGGTTCTTGTCCGCCGGCTGCTGCACTTTCCTCTGACCGTCAGATCCAGCTCCCTGATCGGTCTTGCCCTTGCCCTTGGTGTCGGGCCTATAGGCTCTGCTAGCAGGGTTCCGGTAACACTCATAAGCTCGATGCCCGTAGATGCCACAGAAGTTGCACTCCACCTTATTTCCCTTACAGTCGAGCCCGGGGTGGTCCTGTTACACCATCTACAGATGAAGCGTCGCTGGTAGCCACCACCGGCTCCCCTCTCAGTCTCAGATCCTGATGATTCACATTGTCAATTCTCATATCTCAAACGGTTACTAATTTATTTCTTAACTCATTCAATATCAATTTCCACCCTTTGGCGCCTTAGAGCGCAGGGTGTAGCTGCAATAGCATAGGTCAGCTTCAATGGCTCTTCCGAAGCCTTCTCCTTTTCCTCTTTCCCTTTCGGGTTCTGATTCTTCTGGGCCTGAGGCTGGTACTTTTGTTTCTTGTACCCTCCTTGCCCTTGACTCTCTGAGCTCTTCCCAGCACTCTTCCGCTTTGCATTCTCCTCGTCCCTCAGCTGGACGGTAATCTCAACCTTAGCAGCGGCATGATAGCACTCCTGCTTTTCCATAGTATTAGTCACACTTATCTCTCATAATCTAAATCTTATTCATCACTTACTCAAATTTCAATCATTCTTATTACCTGCAAGGTAGTGTAACTCGTCGGCCCCATGCCGTAGCGGAGTCGATGGCTAAGCCCACCGTAGAAGCGGTCCACCAAGATCTGGTCAGAATACCCTAGACCTGGCAGAAGACGGAGCAAGGCAGTGAACTCTGAGTAATACTCGTCCACTGTCATCTTGTCCGACTGCTTAAGCGCATCTAACTGCAAGCGCTTCTTCGTCTGGACATGGGCGGGGTAGTACTTTGCCCGTAGCAAGGCGGTGTACTGCTCCCAGCCGAACTCTGGATTAGCCACATGCTCGGCTCTCACCAGCTTCCACCAATCGCCCGCCGCCCCCTTCAGGTAGAAAGCCGCTAAGCGCACCTTGATCCCAGCAGGGACGTCAAGGGTCTCGAAGGCGGTCTCCAGCTCGGAGATGTACGCCTCAAGCTTGGCGGGATCGGTCTCCCCCTTGAAATGCGCGGGTCGAAGATCTGCTAGACTCTTCACCCAGTTTGGTTCCCTAGGTTGTGGCGGTGGAGGTGGTGCACCCACACCAGGCTGATAGCCCATATGCCCTAAAGCGGCAGCTACGATCTCTGCGATCGTCTGCCCTCCAGGTATCCCTGGAATATCCTCACCCCGGCCGCGACCTCGGCCTCCTCTAGGGTCCTGCCATCTGAACAAGCATAACTTACATTAGATTCGTACTCACCATTGTTTTGGTTAGTAAATTTATAACGTCCGTAGACGGTAAAGACAATCCACACTTATTAGTGGTCATCTGACTCTACTCACTCTAACTTCTCACACCCTTAACCCAACTTATCCTTAACTTATATCCTAACTCGGTGGTTACTCATGTCCGGTATTTCTTGATCAGAGCGTAACTACGCTCTGATACCACTTTTTGTAACACCCCATCCAAAGCCTATCGTGGTTATCGCAATCTGAACACTTAAACGAATACGTCGCAGCGGAAATAAACAACACCTGGACCTTGCCACGGTCTGATCGATAGAATATACCGGCTTAAATACTTACAATACTTATTCAAAAACACTTACCCAACTTAAACCTCAATATTCTCAATACCACAACCAACCGAGTACTAGTATCTTATACACAATCCCAAACTTACATCAGCTTAATATAAACAGTCGGGTGCACAGGCGCAACCCGAACTCAAAATAAACGTCCCCACCTAAGTCTAACCGCTCCTACTCTCGTAGTGCGTCCTCATGGGCCTCTTACCTGCAAGTGTAAAAATAGCCCCCGAGGGGGTCAGCACGAATGCTGGTACACCCTCTCATGGCCCCCAAGCTAACGGGGCTACGACGACTAATTGTCGATAGCATGGAAATTGATTACATACACAAACACCATATGAAGTGCAATAACAATAACCACAGATGAACATATATAGTTCACAAGCAATGAACGACTCAAGCGTTCTCTTATCAAGTGGGTTAGTAACCCCCTCCTTAGTCCTCATTTCCTTAATCTCAGTTCCTTACCTTACCTTAATCTTAATCTCAATCTCAATCTTAATCTCAGTATACAAACCTTTCCTGGAAGGGATTGGTTGTATCTAATTCGAACCTGGGATTTAGGTGATCCCACTGCACCATCTTAATGCCACCTACTCTGGATGGGAGTCCAGCATAGCTGAGCCGGCAACCGGCCCTAGGCAACAAGTCCGAAGACAAGTCCTTAAGCGGAGGGCATCTGATTCAGATACCGTCCCCCTTTCACTTAGCATGCATGACCGGAGATCGGTCCCGGGTTTCCTCACTCAAGTTCCAGTTAGTAGACATCTTAAACACCATGTGCTAGCTAAGCCTTAACGGGCATTAACCAACAACCATCAACTTAACTCTTATTCTTAACTCAGTAGGTACTAAACTTGGTTAGTAACAATCTCAAATCTCGCGGGTTAGTGTAAATATAACACAATCACGACGAGAACAATATAACCGGTTGCATGCTTTATCTTGTTTTAGTCATAGCAAATAAACAGATAGCACACAAGCCGAGGGACACCTCGTTAGCAAGCAGGTCACAAGAAGGATTGTACCGTTCACCGTCGACGATCGTTTGGTTTATCTCCTTCCAAGTCCCAATTCACAAAGCCTAGAACATTGATTCAGTTTTAGGTTATTATCAATCCAACTCAATAGAATTACTTAACTTTCCTAGACATCAACCTTTACCCATTGTTTTTCACTAAGCCTTATGGTTTTTAACTTGACTCCTAAGTACATCATTTCCTCATTATTTATTACACTTACTCTCCCACTTAATGACCATCACACCCACCAAAGAAGTCCTTAACAATCTCATAACATCCATACTTAATTATCCCCATCATTTCCTAACCTTAAACAAGGTTTTTGGTCCATACAGTGGCCTGTCCGAACTTGTGTCTGGACTTCCCAAGTTCGGACACAAGTCGAGACTCAAAACTGAAAACAGACGCCTGTCCGAACTTGTGTCCGGACTTCGGAAGTTCGGACATGGGTCGAGGAAAATTTAAAGTAGAAGCAGACACGTCCGAACTTGTGTCCGGACTTCCAAAGGTCGGACACAAGTCGAGACTCTGAAAATTTTCACGCAACAGGGCCTGTCCGAACGTCCATGTCCGGACGGATGTTCGGACAAGGCAAAACACTCATTTCTAAGCCTTCAAACACTTAACCAATTTTCACCAAACTTCTCCTAAACCCTCATAATGTCTCCTAACATCATTTGGTACACTTATACCCTCATACAACATCCATAAAACCCATTTTCTATCTCCTTAAACACATTAAATCATTCACCAAGATTCACCTTAATCATTATACATTTTCCTTGTAATAATGCTAACACTTGTAATGCCTTCCTCTAGGTTCCTAGGTGGTGGTTCATACCTAATGTAACCACTATGCCAAATGTTTTCCTCACCACTATAACATCATCTCCCAAGCATCTTTCACTATCTAAAACTCTCTTAAGCATTTACTTAATGTTCCTTCACAACCTAAACTTCCTTCCTAGTTGTTTACCAACTTTTACCTAAGTTCTAAATACTCGAATACATTCTCTTGATTCCTAAATCTTCCATGGTGATACCTAAGTCATCATAAGTCATTAAAACACCTTAACTTCACCCTTTTTCATCAAGACAACCCATAGAAACTTCTAGTACTTTCTTAGTCATTATATTCCCTTAGGATATCTTAAACACTTAAACTCTCCTTTAAATTTTGCCTGGGTTCTAGTATAGTACTTCCTAACACATGGTTTTCTCCATCAAACAACCAATACTACACGACTTCTCATCAAACACCTTAACACCCAATTACACCAAAACTTCACCACATCATCATATAATGCTTAAACTTAAAATGCTTGGCACTTAGGCCCTTAAATGACAATAATCTTAACCACTGAATTTCCACATATATATGCCTTCAACCTGCGAATACACTCAACAGGCTCCCATTGAAAAAAAGCTTCTTGTACTTCACCTTTATATTCTTAAACTATCTTTTTCTCATTTGCTCCTTAGTCACAAGTTCACAAGATTAGTCATGTTTCTCTAGGTTTTATAGCACCTTCCCAAATAAACTCTACACTAAACTCATCATATACCCACATCTATTCCAAACAACAAGACACCTTAAGGTAGGTAATTTACCTTGTTTCTCACAAGCTTAAAAGCTTTTCTCCTTAGGTTTTCTTTGTTCAATCTCGGTCACCAATGTGATTCTCCTTGCCAATGTTCTAACCAATATCCAATGACTCCAATGAGTACTAGATAAACATAACCCTAAGGAACAAACCCTAGGTTTAAAAATATGTTTTAAGGTGTTAATGTGATTGTTTTACCTTGGTTTCTCAAGACAAACTTGGATGTGAAGCAAGAAGGACCTCCTCTCTCCTTTGAAGAGTAGAAACAAGCTAGAACAAGGCATAAACATGGAGTCCCATGAGTATATATTTTCGGACATGTGAAGAAAATGGTGGAAACCTAGATTTTCTTACACTTTCTTACCTTAAGAGAATGGAGATGCCAATGGAGTCTCCAAACTGAATTTCCTCCTCTAATGGTGGTTTGACTTGGCACCAAAATGAAGCTCTTGAAGTTTTGAAAAGATAAAAAGGAGGAGCTTGAGCTAACTAAGAAGAATATGTATTTTGTTTGGATTTGGAGCTTAAATGAGCAAGTGGTGTGCAAGAGAAGATGGAGCTTTCATGGAGTTGAGCTCTACGTGAATGGAGAAGAGAAAGAGGGCAAGAAATCGTGGGAAACAAGGGAGAATGAAAAAGTGAGGAGAGGGTAAGTAAAATGTGATATTTATCTTAAAAGGTGAATAGTACTTTATGCTTTATAACTTATTATTTGCTTTCTCTTTACTTAGTTAGATAAGTGTGGTGAGTCACACTTAAAGAAACCGGCCCCCTTAGTGAATGAGGGTAGTTTAGTCTTTGTGACCAAATGTCTCACTATATAGACTTATGTTATAAACTAGCTTAATAAATTCACTATTCATCAAAAAACAAGGCACATTGTTGTGAAATTTTTGATTTCCCATTGATATAGACCTCCAAATGTGATACTATATAGTGCACATATTAATTAAAGAGTAATGATGGACATTAGCCATTAAAACTCATTTACAAGACAATTTTTCAAAAACGTGCTTTAAGACTCCTTAAAGCACATTTGTGTTTTAACTTGTTTTCAAGCTTGGTTTTCTTTGGTAATTGACTTAAAATGACCATTAGGATTACTAGGTCTTAGAACAATATTTGGATACTCTCCCATGTCTCTCCAAGCTTAGAGCACGTTTTTTGCTTAAACTGCTCTTTTTGGGGTTCCTTATATTTCTTTGATTAGAAATGTTTCTTAATGTTTCTAAGGCATTATTTAGCCTCCTTATATCTTAGCTTATCATTTGAACACCATATCTAAGTTTGGGGTATTTCAGGAATAATAACTGTTATTATACATGAGCCATGTTAATAAGTTAAAAATGAGATTAAGAGACATTTACCTATAATAAGAGCATTCTCAAGCTACCTTCTAAGTTATGGTCATATTGCCATCTGGAGGGAAAGATCGACTTCTATGTCTTTCTTTATGATCTCAAACCCAATATATTAAATAGGAACCTACCTATAAGCATGGTAGAATATAAAGAGTAGAAACATTATACTAATACTCACATGAGTTGATTCACAACCGCAAGAACATGTTCAATTGAGAGGAAACTGTACCTTGTTAGAAACCTTAGCGGGAACCCTACTATGGTATACCTGATGAACAGACGATAGTAATCATGTATGTACTACCGACAATTGGTGAATCAATAATATCAAGAAATCTTTCTATAATATACATAAGATGCACGGCTCGACCATAGCTCATACCTTACATTGAAAATGAAAACCGAATACGGTGACAGTAAACTCAAATACCAGAATCACAAGATGATGACCTGAAGATCAAAGAGAGGGATTTTAAGTAGGCCCCAATATTAATACAAGACCCGAGCGCCGACGATTACAACTACAAGAGGCGATTAATGGAAGTGTGTTACACACGATAGTTTAAACAAGCCATGAGATAATATCGGCAACGTACAAGATGGTAGATCACCTTCACCCATACATACGGAATCTAAATATAAAAGCATAATAATGCACTATGGAACATGTCAGAGAATGCATAGATTCTTGGGGGGCTATACCTCGTAAACGGACATAAGGCATATGCTGATGTCCGTAGGAGAGACCTCGAATTCGCAGTAGGCGATCAAGTCTTCCTTAGAGTTTCACCTATGAAGGGAGTTTTCAGATTTGGGCAGAAGGGCAAGCTTAGCCCGAAGTATGTAGGACCGTACCTTATTACGGAGCGAGTGGGCCCATTAACCTACAGATTAGATTTACTTTTTGAGCTTGGGAGAGTGCACAAAGTGTTTCACATTTCTCAACTCCAGTAGTATGTACCTCATCCGTCACATATCTTAGAGCCCGAGACACTCGAGCTAGATCCTAAACTTAGATATGAGAAGACCCCAGTTCGCATTTTAGACTCCAAGACTAGGGAGACCAGGAACAAGACCATTAGAATGGTCAAGGTTATGTGGTCAAACCACGACAGTGAGGAGGCAACATGGGAGTTAGAAGACTCCATGCGCGACAAGTATCCAGCACTTTTCTCTTAGTTTTGTGTATATTTGTGGGGGGTACGTGGGCGTAACCCTTTTTAAGGGGGGTAGAGCACCACATGCGACTTGCATATCTGCAGTCTATACTGGTTTTGTAATTGGTTGTTTGTGTTTGATTGTTGCGCATGTGTGCAATTGGTTGAATGGTTACTAATATGTCCTATGTGACACTTGGACGATTATTGTTGTATCCTATGTGACACTTGAATGGTTACGGTTGTGTTCTATGTAACACTTGGTATTGATGTGTCCTATGTGACACTTGGATGATTATTGTTGTGTTCTATGTAACACTTGGATGGCTAATAAAAGTACACTTATTTACTCTATTGTATATTCATTCCTATTGCAATCACACAAGAGATTTGCTGCCAAGGGTTTACGCCTCTGCACTCTGTAGGACTGGGTGTTTTGGTATTGCACTTGTGCAGTGATGACCTAGTGGGATAGCTAGGAAGTTGGGACACTTATTTGCTTTACAGTATTTATCAAGTTACTTATGTTGTGATTACATTGTTTATCACGAACAAAGGATATGTGTTATTCGAGTTACATACACTTGGATTACAAATGGAATGTAGAGGTGTCAACATAGTACTGACACCCAGGAATGATAAGTATACATGGAATAGATATGAGGAACTTGATTCCATAGGATATGTAAGTAGAAGATATGACTTCGGGACGAAGTCCTTTTAAGGGGGTAGACTGAAATACCCCTAACCTTTGAATAATTAAAAAAAGGGAAATATATATTAATTGGGGGATTATTAAACCCTGAGAAAAGTATATAAACAATTAGGCGTTAAAAACACACCTAAACTCCTTAAGGTCATAAACGGGCGTTAAGCCGGACCTTAAGACTAAACAAGTTATATAAGCTATAAGACTCGCATGAAGTTAATCAAGGATCATTATATGACCCTTAGAACACAGGACCTCAGTTAGAACCGAGTAAAAGTACAAAATGCCCGGGAGTTCCCTTAAGGTATGTTGTAAATATAGAATAGGTATGTTGAAACCGAAATATAGATGTGGCTATGTGGTAATTTTCGAAAGTTAATATGCTCAATTTATAATTATCGAAAGTTAGGAGGTTAATTAGTAATTTATAAAAGTTAATGTATGCATTTGGTAATTGCCGAAATGTTAAGTGGGTAATTAGTAAATTATAAAATTTATATGATTATTTGGTAATTTACAAAAGATAATGAGTTCATTATGTAATTACCAAATTTATAAGGTTAGTCTTTATAATTAAATAAAGAAAGGAATTAAAATCGGGTACTATGGTATATTATGAAATATAATATAAAGTTTATGAAATAATTGTGGTTATAATAAAGATAACCAAATTATATTGGCATATGGAATAAGTGGAAATAATTATGGATATATAATTGATGAGATGAAGATATATCATAATATGGGAATTCATTATCACATGTGGATACTACATAAAATAATGAACTAATGAACTACCTAAAACCACTGTTAAACAACAGGGAGAAAGTAAAGAACATATAGAGTTAGTATACTACAAGTATTAGTTCTACAGTGACAGTACCGTAATACTTAGTGAACAGTTGTATTAATGTTATCCGGTATTGCATGTAAATATAACAGCGTATGAGGAGGAACTGTTAAAGCGTGAACTGTCAAGCTAGCAAGTTACATGGTGAACGGTATGTTAATTGTGTGGTCTGAATGTCCTAAGGATTTTTCTAAGGTCCAGACGTTGTGTGTTTAATTGCTAAGAGTGATATCTGTGATTTATGTATATTATCTTGTATATTGTATTGCTCAACACTGTTGCGTTTTATTTTACGTGAATGTCTTATGATTGGAAGTTTATACATCGAAACTGGAACAAGACTAACTGATTTTAGGTATTATTGAACCTAACTGATGGTCAACCGTTAAAGTCTTAACTCAAGGATTGATTATTGTATCATTAACTAAAGGGCTAACTTATAAAGAGAGGAATTCAGACTGTTTTGACTTTCTGGTTGCGCATCGTGATCACTACGAGAGACTTCAATGGGGAGTCACTCAAGGGAATCCATTGTCCACATTCGATGATGGCGGAGGGCACTACCATTGGTGCACAGGTTCGACCGAATCGGTCATTATCCAGGGTCATAAGGTCAGCTGGTAACGGTTCCTTTGGAACCCAAGGGACATACTGTCCATTATTAAGTTATTAAGAGTTGTCTTATCATGACGCCTGAGGTGGAATTCAATTGGAAAAGGTCAAGTGATTGGTTTAAAGAATAAGGGCCAGGTGGCCAACTAACAAGTACAGTTTAATACGTGTATCTTGTTTGGTTATTGTTATGGATTAATGATGTGTGATTATTGGTTATTGTTATGGATTATTGATGTGTGATTATTGGTTATTGCTATGGATTATTGATGTGTGGTTATTGGTGTTGTGTACTATTGTACATTGATGTTTACAGGTGAATTGTTATGTGATTGTTTAATGTTTACAGTCATTACTATTATTATTGTAAACCGATATTTCATGTAAAGAATCTAATATCAAGATGGCTAAAACGTCTTAAGAAATCTAGATGACTTAGGACTACATTTAGCATACCAGCATTTCGATTGCTGGGCCCTTCAATGGGCAAAACATTTCAGGTTACTGAAGAAGATACAAGCCGGAGTGCGGGGAACAGGGTAGCTGCTGTGTTTTAATAAACACTCTTAAGTTTTACTTGGTATTGTAAGAGGGCTTTTGTATTCCGTTAGTTTGCTCATTGGTTTTGGATTTGGTTTATTATTAGAGTGCTCAGTATCTGTTCATCACAGCGTGAGGAGTTGTATTGTTGGAAATCAGTAAGGATGTCTTAGTTATTCACAAGGTGAGTACGCGTGTAACACCAAGTAGATAGTTTATTTTCCGCTGCGAATTATTATGTATTATGCTACGACTTGCGACGTTATTACAGGTTTAGGATTAGGGGTGTTACAACAGAATCCTCTTTGATAGTGAAAAATGCATAATTTAGTTCCCTCTCTTACAAGTGAACAGAACACCGAGAATTATAGTGGTTCAGTCAATAATCCAACCTACAACCACTTCTTGACAATATCTTTATTTCTTTCTTTAGTATTATAATGTTAGAGAGCTTTTCTAGTGTTTTATCTCTCTCCTCCTTTTGTGTCCCCTTACAAATGAGTCCCTCTACCTCTATTTATAGACTTTCTAGGGTGAAGTCTATCTTTAAACCCTTGTACATGTTGCATTATTCTAATGGAGCAACCCTTCTAATCTTGATATTTTTCTTCTTGTAGAGTCTTCTAGCCCCAAGATGTGTGGTACGGGGCACAAGGCCCGGGCGCTGCGTGCGGGGCGAGGGAAGTGGCGCCCAGTCACAGAGTGCGGGCGCGGGACGCGGGGCCTGGACCAAAGGTCGGGCGGGGGCCTCAATTGATGTTTGGGGCCCAGATTGGAGCCTGAACAAGGTCCTGAAGGGGGTCAGGTGTCTACGCTAGGGTCTGGGATCTGGAGCGTCTTGGCCCTCTTGTCCCGTCATATTTTTCCCCTCTTCATCAGTCCCACAAGTTCTACTTTTTGGCACTTTAAAAAGTGGAACTTACAAAAAGAAAAATTAAAATTTACATTCTTTCCACTTTTCCTTTCTCATATCTACTAGTCCCATAAGTTCTTTTTCTTTTGCCTTTACAAAGAAAAATGAACTTTAAAAAAGCTGGTACAATTAGTACAATCAAAGTCCCACAAGTGCATCTGACAAACTGGAAACTATGGGACATACATCTTCGAGATAACACGTCTTGAAGAATAAGTCCTCTGATCTCTTGTATGCAATAATTAAGAAGGCCAGAAATCCGGAAGCGCGGAAATCCAGAAGTCCATAATAAGATCTTCATAAAGAAGACCAAAGAACCATTCCCTTTTTGAAGGGTAAGACAATATGATGATCCAATCTTTACTTATACTAGGATAATAATTCCCTTACAGGGAAAATAGAGATAATATATTTTCCCATCTTTGCTTATGCTAGCCAAGAATGGTACTTATGATCATACCCTTCTAAAGTGTTTCTTTTTGAAGGTATTGGATCGAGGTATAGTGAAATACCCATAACCTATAAAATATAATTAAATGATCTATTAATGATCTAAGATGATTATTAAACACCTAAATATTATTGGGGAACAATCTAAAAGATCTCAACATGGCAAAACACGCCTTAAGATCGGTAAAGCCAAAAATGTGCTTTAAGACACCATAAAGATTGTGACCTCAAATAGGATCCAAAGTGGATTCCTAAGTATTATAATGAAGTAAGGAAACAACAAAACCGTTCTCAAGGAGAACTAAGCTCAGAAACACCCTGTGACACAAAAATGTGCGCTAAAACTCCTTAAAGCACGTTTTTGTGAGATTGCCTTTTAAATTGATTTTTAATGGGCTTAAAAATTATAATTATCCTTAAATATGATATTTTGTCATAATATCATATTAGGAATTTAATTCCAGAATTTACGAATTTTTACAAATTAATATTAAAATATTAATAAAACCCTAAAGTGGGGCCCGCATGAGTCAATATTGACCAAGCATGGTCAATGGTCAATTAATTGACCATTTGGACCATGGAGATCGGCTGCAATAAGAGAGGAGACAGCATACAATGATTTGGGGACAAATTACTACCTAATCTCCAATTTAGAATAGTAACCTTTACTTTTTACATTATTTCCCACCTTTCTACCTTCTCCTTCCTTCCTTGTCCGATTTCCTTCTGCCCAGCCGAGTTCCTCCCTTCCTTTGAAGCTCTCAAAGCTTGTTCTTGAGCATGGAAGGCAAATCTAGCTCCTAAGTTCTTAAGGTAAGTGTTTTAATGTCATTTTTAGCCCTTTTTCTTCATCTCTTCACTACCAACACCTAGATTTCGTGGCTCATCAATTCCTATGGCTTATTCTCAGTGTTCTAAGGTTAGAACAAGAGCTAAACTCGGTTGAGACCAGTAGAGGGACCAAGGTTGTTCAAATCTACATTTTAAGGTAAAAACATACCTTAAGGATCTCCACTTCATGCGGTTTTCTTCCTCTGATTTTTATGAGTTTATACACTCATAATCTTCATATTTACATGTTCATTCAGTTGGTTAGCCATTTGGAGCAAGGGTGACCAAGATCCAAGAGAAATACTCCCTTTTAAGGCATTTTTCCAAGGTAAAACCTAATAACAAGGTAGCATTTCGTGATCTAACTATTTCCTATGTCAATATGGTGGATCTAACACCTTGTGGTGTGTTTGGTTCAGATCGAAACCACCTTGAACACTCCTTGCATTTTTAAGGTGATTTTTGCCTTAAATCTTACATTAATTATTCCTTATGGTTAAGCTCAAGCTTGGAGTGTAACCATATCTTGTTTTTGTGTATTAAACATGTCTAAATCAAGTGGTGAATTTTCCTACAAGTGACCGAGCCCATACAAGGAATAATCAAGGTATAAACACCTTAAACTTATGATTTTTGTAATTTCCAAGTATATATATATACATGGCCGAGAGTGAAACTTCAAATATAGGTCATATTGACCTAAAAATGGAAAAAAATGGCTAAGATAAATTAAGCTAGTCATTTAAGAGATTTAATTAACATAATGGTCAAATTATGACATTATGTGGAAAAATAATTAAGCCATGGTGAGGCCGAATATATATGCTATATTTTGAGACATTTATTGTGTAATTTATTTTGCAAGTTCAAGGTTGTAATAAGGCCATGTCATTAGGCCATTTTAATTTAAGTTTATAAGCTTATTTAGTTTTATTTATGCTTATAATTAAAATTGGGGCCAATTCGTAATTACTAGGAATTTAGAAAGCCGTGGGCTTAATTTAGAGGAGTTTAGGGTTTTTAAATGAATTTAATAAAAATTATAACATTTTATAAAGTTTTGGGTCAAAATTGTAAAAATAGAAAAGTATGGGGTATTGTTGGTAATTACCAAAAGTTTGAGTCCCAATTGGTATTAGAAGTCAAAGTTGACTATATAGGAGGCTTTGACCAACTTTGGAGAATTTTAGAAATTAAAATACTACCTTATAATAAGATACTTATTAAATTGTAAAAGATTTATAAGACTTGGGGTGGTATTGTGATTTCCGAAAACTTGGGGGTACTAAGAGGAGTTTAGTACAAACCTTAGGTTATTAGGAATTTTTAGGAATTGATTTGGTTAAATTTGGAGTTAATATGAATTAAATAAGTATAATATAAGGTATTTCATAATATTGTTACAAATGGGTAACACATGTGGTAAAATCGAGATTTAGAGAAAGTATAAGGTTAGGAATAATGTTTATAACCTTTTGGTATAGTTTGGTGATTTTTGGAATTATATACAAGGTTTATAAGGACATATGTATAATATATGATTTTAATGGAATTAGAAAACTATATGTTATAAAGAGGGGAAATTGGTGAATATAGAAAGTTAAGTGGTGGAAAAATAATTTAAATAGACCATGGGGTCTGTTCGGTTATTTTGAGAAAATATAACCATGGGTTATAATTATATTAAGGAATAAGGATTATAATATAAGGTATATACTATAAGTGTAACAAGGAAATATAATTTGGGGTTGAGTTGTAAATTATGGAAGTTTGGTGGGAATTAATTAATACCGAGAGTTTTAAGGGCTGTTTGGTATTTATTAGCAATATATAACTATAAGTTATAATTGTCTTAATGACATAGTTGTCAAATATATGTTATATAACTATAATATAACATGGTATAAATTATGTGGTGGATTTTGTAAATAATTAAGGAACATAGGTGCTGTTCGGAAATATTAATATTTTTGAATGAAATTTATAATATGGTTTTAAGTGTTATAAGAGGTATAACATTTATAATATAAGAGGTATTCATTAAAAGGAATGAATATATATTATAAAGACTTCCATATAACGAATAAGTCCCATAATTCATATATACAAATAAATATATGTTATGGAGTAGAAAAATATAATATGGTTTAATGACCATGTAATATCATAATTAAAATGATATGGTAAAGGGAAAAGGAATTACAAACATTAGATATGGAAGTTCTAATGTTAGGAGTGTACATGGAAATGAGGATTTATAATCCAAAAGTACTGTTACATATGAATTATACTCCATTAAATGTGGGAAAACAAACCTTAGGAAAAAAATACTAAGGCGAAATGTATAATGCATGATTAAGAATTATACATATAATGTAGAAACAAACTACATGATATACAAGGGTATATTAAGTTACATGCGATAACAAAGTTCAACAATAAGTATATTAATATACGAGACAAGACTACGCATGTAATATAACATTGTTCCAAATCCCGAGTTAAACCGAAAACCCGACAGACGTTTATAGCTAACAACGGGGAATAAACCGGGATGGATTAGTAACGGTACGGGGTGCCGTAGTGTACTGTTAGTATGAGATGCTGATGCATGGTGTGATGCTATTGATAGATTGTTAGAGACGACACGAGGAGCATCGGATCTAGCTGAATCATACTCCACCGTAATACTTTCAGGGTGAACGGTATGTTATTTATGTGGCTTGATTGTCTCTGAGGATTTCCTCAGTTCAGACATTGTGTGAAAATCTGTGATAAGATTGAATGTCTGCTTGTGTGAATTAATATGCTTGAGTTGTGTATTAATGCTGCTTTATTATTACTGTTGTGCGATAACAGTACCGTTCGTATATATGAACATATTATAAAACGAACTAGCGGCAATGATGCTATCTTATATGTGTAATATAAGGAACGTAAGTAAAACGTTGTAGCATTAGGATAATAAGATATATAAAATATCTGAGACTTATATACGGAGCATTGGCCTCTTTAACGCCGCTCTCGTATCTAGCACTGGATCCCGAGTCGACATACTCAGGATTGGACTACGACCTTGGTCTGCTGTGTTAGAAAAAAATAGTAAAGCGATGCGATGGTATAGATAAGTTTATCAAGGATGTGGCTCTTGCTGTGAACTGTGATCCATTAACGATACTAGGACACCGTGTGGTAGCCGGTATCTGGATAAATTTCAACGAACTACAGATTGTTCGTAGGACGGAGACTCTACCGCTGGAGTGGCTATTGCCGTGGGTGACCCGCCATAAGAGATGGGTAACTTAGAGACACGTCGTTCTAACGAGACGTTGTCATTAGACATGACTGAACAATTACGAACGACTATATTAACTCGTACATTAGGCGAACATTATTTGGGCTTGCATGCCAAAGACGAGAGTTCATACTCGTTTATAATTCTCGTTACTTCGCCTTGTTGTTCATTGTTTGTGCTTGTGTTTATGTGTGGTATTGTGATTTGTTTGAACGAGCCATTGTGCTCATATTGTGTGTTGAACTGGTTTGTGTCGAGTCACCGTACTCATGTGTGGATTGTGGTTGGGTGTCTGGTCGAGTGAGTCGCTGAACTCAATTATGAAATATTAAGTGTTTGTTGGAATGGAGTCTCTGTACTCATATAAGCGCTGTAAACGCTTTCAGTGGTTTATTACGATGCGATGTGTGAAGCCGGGGGCTTGTTTGTTATTTGAGATTACTGCAATATATATTTTGTTTTACAGTTTCAACATTGAACTATTTGTATGGAAACGAATTGCATACTCTCGACCAAATAACTGAATGGTCCGAGGGTGCATGACAGTCAGGTAATAACATACTCAGCAGGGGCTGATTCCATACCACAAACTACCATTTTTGCAGGTATGCAACTTCCGGTGTCGGCAAAGAGAGTGACGCGCTGGGTAGTTTGATTACAGTTATTTAAACATGCACTGTTGCATTTTAATACGAACCTAGAAACATGTATAGGTTTTGGATACGTAGAAAGCTCACTGTGAATGTATTTTATATTGGTTTTGGGAGTTTAGATCTATCTCTTGTTGTCACTGCGAGAAAATGTTTCGTATTTAAGAGCTTATCAGGAAGCACGTTATTACTCGTATGGGCGAGCAAGAACGGTGACCAGTAGTCAATTGTTGAGATTACCGCTGCGATTATATTGTTAAGTAAGATGATTAGGAGCCGAATAGAGTAGGGGTGTTACAAAAGTGGTATCAGAGCGGAGTACCGCTCTGATGACAAGATAATAGGACTTATACAGTGAGCATAGGTTTTGGGAATACGGGAAGACGTTGTGAGGACACGTGACCTTGCGGGGTTGATGCAATGCTTAAAGCGTGCACACCATAGCCGTAGAGGCACTTCAATATTAAACGACCGAGACTACGGTATTAGACCGAGTAAAGGTCTAACCCGTCCTCTTGACTTATGTCAGGGAGAGGCCTGGGTAACAGTACTAAGGAAGAACACGGAGCAGCGGAAGGTGGTGAAGGTCCAGCAACCCCAAGTAACGCGAAGATGGTATGAACCACTCGCACTTGATGGGAGAGCATCCCGGGAAATTTGCAATGGTACCCCACCCGCCGCAGCCCGTACCTCGAGTACTATCTAGTGAGGCAATGAAATGAGAAACACCACGAGATAACTCTCCTGATCGGAAAGACCGATGTGGATGCGAAAAAGATTATGTTAAATGTAGAAAATAAGACTTTGTGTTTTGATGTAATGTTTAGGACCGGGGGTCCTGGTAATGACATAATGTCTACCATACGAGGATGAGATAAATAATGGACCGAGTTTGAGGAGGAAATTTCCTGTAGGACTAATGGGGCTAACTTGCTATGAGCAAGGCGACCCTGTCTTACATCCAAGAAAGCACCGATGGTGCGCTTGGAGGGAGAGAGGTAGAAACGACAAGTAGTGATTAGTTTATGAGATATGTAGTATACAGAAGGAATTACCTGTAGAAGTCTCACCCGCAGCGAGTAACTCTAAAACCATGCAACACTGAAGGTTCAAGATGGCCCGACGTGCATGAGGAGAGATCATGAGAACTGTAGAAACAAGAACTCGCTAAGTTGCTATCATGCGATGCCTCGAGAGAAGAGTAAGACCTTACTACCATGGTGAACTTGGGGGAACGAGTGCGGAGTGAGACTGTATTAATTTGAATAAGAACCTTTGACTTAAACAGGGAACCGATTAGGAAATAACACTGCACTGACACACCGTACTGGTGACTCAGTCTGCATGGTGCACTTGCCACTGCAAGTGCCACATTAACCAAAGCATCAAAATTCAACCTGCCTTGCGCACTTGCTACAGCAAGTGCAGCGACGGTAAATTAACCCTAAAGGACGTGGTGGTCCAGGCGGTTACCAATAAACACTAAATCTTATGTAAGTCCGTAATGCAATAAAGCAGGACACAGCCTTCTTAAGGGCAGGGGTACGAAACCCTTGGGTTTGAGGTCGATAAAACCTCGAGAAGACCTAGCCGGTCTGACCATTAAACCTGAAAATAATACACCATTTAATAGAATATTAAAAGGAGAGTAAACGAGAATAACAATAATTAGTGCCTACAAGTCTAACCCCAGTGCCGGTATGGACATTAAACGTCAATCATTACCGGTGGGGAGTGACGGGTCTTCAGGACCAGCATAACCATATTCAGTGAGTGTGCGGCACTCGTGGTTAAACCACTACCATTGAACATTGCCAGAGGGCAAGGAGTGAGCTATACGAGACGGGACTTTAAAATAATAATAATAATAATAATATAATAATTGATAGGCAGATGTGAACGTGCAAAAAAGGGGCCGATGTAATGCCCACCCACACACACACCGGAGGTGTGGTTGATCCATTATGCTGCTAGACTCCGTATGGAGGGCAGTGGATACAAACAAAAGGGTGAAAATTGCCTGGCGACGGAAGATACCGTTACCTCAAAGAGGATGGAGGAAATATGAGTTGAATAAGAGTAAGGACTACACAATGAAGAGGAATGATAGCGGAAACCACTAAGTTGTGGGTATCCATTGTAACCTCAGGAGAAAGTATTGAACCAACTAGGAATAAATTAAATAACAAGATTAACAGTCATTTAACTATCAGAATAAGTATTGAGTCTGAATATCGTATGGCATAGGCCTACGGAGGGATACCTTAGTACCACCAAGGTGACCCAAAACTAGGGGAACAAGAATGATGAATCACAGGTACTGATCAATACCAGATTAACGGGACTACCATAAGATAGGGGAACACGAGGTGTCAACCTTTATCATGGAGTCCGGAAACACCATATGGTGTAACCCAATAGATTGGGTGGAATCCGAATACTGAAAACTCATGTCTGAAGGCGTTAACAGCCTAGGAGTGAACGGGAGAGATAACAGGTAGTTACTGATCCCCACTCACAAATACCAGATGACGAACATGTGGAAACCAGAATTAGGGCGATAAGTCGCAAACACCTATCTTAGAGAAAGTAAAGGAAATATACATTAATAAAAGAAACCATAGAACCTAATATTAGGGCCATTCTGACATTAAAGGTTAAGAATTGGCAGCATAGCTACTCAAACATAAGTTACCAAGACTAAGAGTACGATAATCACCGGGTACGAACGCTACGAGTGCACTAAACGAGACATGGGACGACCGCACTCCTAGGAGCTTGTGGGCCTGACAAACTATATTAAGTTAGTTGGGTAAGTAGTAATGTATCAGTATGGTACCCCATGCATGTAAACGAGTAGTGTAAGGACCCAGGAGGTAATCAACTCTGTGTCTAAGTCAGCGAATGGAACCCTGACTAGGTAAACCATGTAATGACGAGAGAGATCTCAGTCAAACTAGCAAGGTTAGGAAAATCAAGGATAGCTTGATAATAAAGTGACATAAGGTCGCAACTCCACAGTGGAGGAGTTAAACATAAGTTTTGGGGATTTTAGTAAACGAGGAAACTAAGGCCAATTTAATGGTAATGGCAAGTTGAACTCATGAATGAAATGAGGAATTGAGGTATCTAAGGAAGTTATATTAGAGAAACCTTTGTGATAATAGATGCTACCCAAAAGGGGGCACAGAGAGAATTATACCACGCGCTGAGGACGCCGCGATGATGTCGCGTTAAATAATAACAACCACATGCTCAAGCCATAAACGTTAGTATGTAGTACCAATTAGGTTTGAACAGAGAATGAATACCAAGCTAAAACCCACAGTCGTATTGTATGTTTACAACAGACGAAGGGCAAAAGCGAGCATTACAAGAGATACTCTAAGCTGGAGATTAGATACTCCATGCAAACCGCAACGGCGGATAACCGTCCAATCGACTGGTACATGGTGCGCAACAAGCGACCATTATAATAACTGTTAAATACTAAAGTACCAACACACGAGGGATACGAGTTTACACTAGCAAAAGCGGACCTACAAGGTACCCAAAGAACGAACTCATTCCAGAGGGAAATAACTTAGAGTCATGAGGCGCCAGTTGGTTGCGCATATCAGACTCGTCTTGACATTTTAGAGATAACTACTGCAAGCACTAGGTGCTAGAGCATAGCTCGACAACCCTTTTACTGAAGGTTAGTTCGGTAGGGTGACATGAACTCATGGGAATATACCATGAGCATGTATAGAATTCAGGAGAGCTGAATAAAATGGCTAGTTGAAAAATAAGTGTGTGTGACTAACGATACCACACAGCCGAATAAATTACTCCATTTCTATAATTATGGAAGACTGTGTAGAAAACACCGTCACATGGAGTTGAAACCGACATGAAACTACTACCCAAAAGGGGTAAAATAACCATATAGTGGTTGGGCAGACTGCTTGCGGAGCGAGTGGGCCCATATTGCTTAGGTTTGACATACCTAGCAGGTTTGAGGAACACAAATGATGTGTTTACATCTCCCGATCAAACCGTATATGAATATACATACACCTAAGCGAGGTAGGCGGTATAACCTGAGGGGCTAAAGCCCGACCCTATGGAAAAAGGGGGTAATGAAATATGTAGCACATTGGTGCACGAATAATCCCACTGGAAGGGAACATCTTAAACTTACTTCTTCACGATGATATATTCGTAGATTACGTGGGCGTAATCATTTTTAAGGGGGGTAGAGCGATTAAATTATACCGTACGTAGGAGTACGTAGCGCATGGTACACATGCTGCAAACTATTATTGTACGTAGAGTACAAGTATTATGACTGTGTTATATTACTTGAGGTAATATTGTGATGTATTATGTGTATGAATATATATATTTTAGTTCGCATCCCTGTGGCGAATAGGGAAAAGGAGAACAGATAGAGTGTTCTTATCCTAATTCCGATTATTTATGCAAACGTTGCGAACACTAAACACATAAACGCCTAACTTGTTAGCTCCGGTTGAGAGTTCAAGTAGGTTTATCTGGTAACTTCGGTGGGAGATGGCAAACAGAAGGAGTAGAAAGCTCCATACTATATGATTTGTGACTCGGTATGAAACCGATTATTGGAATGTGATGAGTGAATCGGCATGAGACCGATGTATAACCTAGTGGAGGTAAAACCTCTAGGAATTGTATGAATAATTATAAGTCGAGTGAACTTGGTACTTGGTTAGAATACATAATCCTGTATGCCGGTGATTAGATTAATTACACTGGTTGACTTGTGTATCTATAGAACACAAGACGACAAATATCAAGAGGAAACAAGATTAGAAGTGAATAAACAATTGATTGATTGAAATTGACGTGGGAAGTTGAACTTGATCCTGGTCCGATCAAGGGAAACCGAACACAAATTGAGGTGAGGGATAGTTCAACACTGACGCTGACCACGTCGGGGTTGAATGATTCTCGAAACTTCCTACAAGTGGACACAGATATGAATAGAAATTGGAATTTAGGGTGTCACTCGAAGGGCCGTGGAGTCCTTCGTCATTAGACCGGTGTGTCTGCGAGTGACATCACCCATAGAACCGTGGACCGCAGAGTCCTTTGTCGTTAGACCGGTGTGTCTGTGGGTGACTAAGAAAATAAGGTGATACTGTCCGAGGAGCCGTGGACCGCAGTGTCCTTCGTTATGATCAAACCGGTGTGTCCGCGGGTGGTAGACGTTGGCTGGGGTTGGGGATCGTCAAGTCCTGGTCTTTAAGACTGCTTCCCTGTGAACTGTCAACGTTAACTATATGTGCACACGTACATGTGGAATGATGTGTGGGTATCCTCGCGAGATACTAACATATAGATAGGGATGCGTGGAGTATTCCTTGCAAACACCTTTGAGTACTTTATGAGATTTGCACCTTGTCTAGTGTTGTGTATTATGAGATTTGCACCTTGTCTAGTGCTGTGTATTATGAGATTTGCACCTTGTCTAGTGCTGTGTGTTATGAGATTTGCACCTTGTCTAGTGCTGTGTATTATGAGATTTGCACCTTGTCTAGTGCTGTGTGTTATGAGATTTGCACCTTGTCTAGTGTTGTGTATTATGAGATTTGCACCTTGTCTAGTGCTGTGTATTATGAGATTTGCACCTTGTCTAGTGTTGTGTATTATGAGTTTTGCACCTTGTCTGGTGCTGTGTACTATGAGTTTACACCTGTTGAATATGTACATAGTACCGCTGAGTACTTTTGGTTGATAAGTTGGATGTGCACCTAGTTTAGTGCTGTGATATGAATGAGTTTATACCATGAGTTGGCTATTTGATATATACTGTATGTATAGACTAGGTCTGAACCTAGTGGGAGTTACTCCCTAGCAATGGACTGTTTGGTTACTTAGTGGAACTTGATTCCTTAGGTGAACTGTAGAGGATTAAGGACTTCGGGACGAAGCCTTTTTAAGGGGGGTAGACTGAAATACCCCTAACCTATAAAATATAATTAAATGATCTATTAATGATCTAAGATGATTATTAAACACCTAAATATTATTGGGGAACAATCTAAAAGATCTCAACAAGGCAAAACAGCCTTAAGATCGGTAAAGCCAAAATGTGCTTTAAGACACCATAAAGATTGTGTGACCTCAAATAGGATCCAAAGTGGATTCCTAAGTATTATAATGAAGTAAGGAACACAACAAAACCGTTCTCAAGGAGAACTAAGCTCAGGAACACCCTGTGACACAAAAATGTGCGCTAAAACTCCTTAAAGCACGTTTTTGTGAGATTGCCTTTTAAATTGATTTTTAATGGGCTTAAAAATTATAATTATCCTTAAATATGATATTTTGTCATATTATATCATTTTAGGAATTTAATTCCAGAAATTTACGAATTTTTACAAATTTAATATTAAAATATTAATAAAACCCTAAAGTGTGGCCCGCATGAGTCAATATTGACCAAGCATGGTCAATGGTCAATTAATTGACTCATTTGGACCATGAGATCGGCTGCAATAAGAGAGGAGACAGCATACAATGATTTTGGGGACAAATTACTACCTAATCTCCAATTTAGAATAGTAACCTTTACTTTTTACATTATTTCCCACCTTTCTCACCTTCTCCTTCCTTCCTTGTCCGATTTCCTTCTGCCCAGCCGAGTTTCTTCCTTCCTTTGAAGCTCTCAAAGCTTGTTCTTGAGCATGGAAGGCAAATCTAGCTCCTAAGTTCTTAAGGTAAGTGTTTTAATGTCATTTTAGCCCTTTTTCTTCATCTCTTCACTACCAACACCTAGATTTCGTGGCTCATCAATTCCTATGGCTTATTCTCAGTGTTGTAAGGTTAGAACAAGAGCTAAACTCGGTTGAGACCAGTAGAGGGACCAAAGTTGTTCAAATCTACATTTTAAGGTAAAAACATACCTTAAGGATCTCCACTCTTCATGCGGTTTTCTTCCTCTGATTTTTATGAGTTTATACACTCATAATCTTCATATTTACATGTTCATTCAGTTGGTTAGCCATTTGGAGCAAGGGTGACCAAGATCCAAGAGAAATACTCTCTTTTAAGGCATTTTTCCAAGGTAAAACCTAATAACAATGTAGCATTTCGTGATCTAACTATTTCCTATGTCAATATGGTGGATCTAACACCTTGTGGTGTGTTTGGTTCAGATCGAAACCACCTTGAACACTCCTTGCATTTTTAAGGTGATTTTTGCCTTAAATCTTACATTAATTATTCCTTATGGTTAAGCTCAAGCTTGGAGTGTAACCATATCTTGTTTTTGTGTATTAAACATGTCTAAATCAAGTGGTGAATTTTCCTACAAGTGACCGAGCCCATACAAGGAATAATCAAGGTATAAACACCTTAAACTTATGATTTTTGTAATTTCCAAGTATATATATATACATGGCCGAGAGTGAAACTTCAAATATAGGTCATATTGACCTAAAAATGGAAAAAAATGGCTAAGATAAATTAAGCTAGTCATTTAAGAGATTTAATTAACATAATGGTCAAATTATGACATTATGTGGAAAAATAATTAAGCCATGGTGAGGCCGAAATATATGCTATATTTTGAGACATTTATTGTGTAATTTTTTTGCAAGTTCAAGGTTGTAATAAGACCATGTCATTAGGCCATTTTAATTTAAGTTTATAAGCTTATTTAGTTTTATTTATGCTTATAATTAAAATTGGGGCCAATTCATAATTAGTAGGAATTTAGAAAGCCGTGGGCTTAATTTAGAGGAGTTTAGGGTTTTTAAATGAATTTAATAAAAATTATAACATTTTATAAAGTTTTGGGTCAAAATTGTAAAAATAGAAAAGTATGGGGTATTGTTGGTAATTACCGAAAGTTTGAGTCCCAATTGGTATTAGAAGTCAAAGTTGACTATATAGGAGGCTTTGACCAACTTTGGAGAATTTTAGAAATTAAAATACTACCTTATAATAAGATACTTATTAAATTGTAAAAGATTTATAAGACTTGGGGTGGTATTGTGATTTCCGAAAACTTGGGGGTACTAAGAGGAGTTTAGTACAAACCTTAGGTTATTAGGAATTTTTAGGAATTGATTTGGTTAAATTTGGAGTTAATATGAATTAAATAAGTATAATATAAGGTATTTCATAATATTGTTACAAATGGGTAACACATGTGGTAAAATCGAGATTTAGAGAAAATATAAGGTTAGGAATAATGTTTATAACCTTTTGGTATAGTTTGGTGATTTTTGGAATTATATACAAGGTTTCATAAGGACATATGTATAATATATGATTTTAATGGAATTAGAAAACTATATGTTATAAAGAGGGGAAATTGGTGAATATAGAAAGTTAAGTGGTGGAAAAATAATTTAAATAGACCATGGGGTCTGTTCGGTTATTTTGAGAAAATATAACCATGGGTTATAATTATATTAAGGAATAAGGATTATAATATAAGGTATATACTATAAGTGTAACAAGGAAATATAATTTGGGGTTGAGTTGTAAATTATGGAAGTTTGGTGGGAATTAATTAATACCGAGAGTTTTAAGGGCTGTTTGGTATTTATTAGCATATATAACTATAAGTTATAATTGTCTTAATGACATAGTTGTCAAATATGTTATATAACTATAATATAACATGGTATAAATTATGTGGTGGATTTTGTAAATAATTAAGGAACATAGGTGTTGTTCGGAAATATTAATATTTTTGAATGAAATTTATAATATGGTTTTAAGTGTTATAAGAGGTATAACATTTATAATATAAGAGTATTCATTAAAAGGAATGAATATATATATTATAAAGACTTCCATATAACGAATAAGTCCCATAATTCATATATACAAATAAATATATGTTATGGAGTAGAAAAATAATATGGTTTAATGACCATGTAATATCATAATTAAAATGATATGGTAAAGGGAAAAAGGAATTACAAACATTAGATATGGAAGTTCTAATGTTAGGAGTGTACATGGAAATGAGGATTTATATAATCCAAAAGTACTGTTACATATGAATTATACTCCATTAAATGTGGGAAAACAAACCTTAGGAAAATAAATACTAAGGCGAAATGTATAATGCATGATTAAGAATTATACATATAATGTAGAAACAAACTACATGATATACAAGGGTATATTAAGTTACATGCGATAACAAAGTTCAACAATAAGTATATTAATATACGAGACAAGACTACGCATGTAATATAACATTGTTCCAAATCCCGAGTTAAACCGAAAACCCGACAGACGTTTATAGCTAACAACGGGGAATAAACCGGGATGGATTAGTAACGGTACGGGGTGCCGTAGTGTACTGTTAGTATGAGATGCTGATGCATGGTGTGATGCATATTGATAGATTGTTAGAGACGACACGAGGAGCATCGGATCTAGCTGAATCATACTCCACCGTAATACTTTCAGGGTGAACGGTATGTTATTTATGTGGCTTGATTGTCTCTGAGGATTTCCTCAGTTCAGACATTGTGTGAAAATCTGTGATAAGATTGAATGTCTGCTTGTGTGAATTGATATGCTTGAGTTGTGTATTAATGCTGCTTTATTATTACTGTTGTGCGATAACAGTACCGTTCGTATATATGAACATATTATAAAACGAACTAGCGGCAATGATGTTATCTTATATGTGTAATATAAGGAACGTAAGTAAAACGTTGTAGCATTAGGATAATAAGATATATAAAATATCTGAGACTTACATGCGGAGCATTGGCCTCTTTAACGCCGCTCTCGTATCTAGCACTGGATCCCGAGTCGACATACTCAGGATTGGACTACGACCTTGGTCTGCTGTGTTAGAAAAAAATAGTAAAGCGATGCGATGGTATAGATAAGTTTATCAAGGATGTGGCTCTTGCTGTGAACTGTGATCCATTAACGATACTAGGACACCGTGTGGTAGCCGTGGGTATCTGGATAAATTTTCAACGAACTACAGATTGTTCGTAGGACGGAGACTCTACCGCTGGAGTGGCTATTGCCGTGGGTGACCCGCCATAAGAGATGGGTAACTTAGAGACACGTCGTTCTAACGAGACGTTACCATTAGACATGACTGAACAATTACGAACGACTATATTAACTCGTACATTAGGCGAACACTATTTGGGCTTGCATGCCAAAGACGAGAGTTCATACTCGTTTATAATTCTCGTTACTTCGCCTTGTTGTTCATTGGTTGTGCTTTGTGGTTATGTGTGGTATGTTGGTGGATTTGTTTGAACGAGCCATTGTGCTCATATTGTGTGTTGTGAACTGGTTGTGTCGAGTCACCGTACTCTTGTGTGGATTGTGGTTGGGTGTCTGGTCGAGTGAGTCGCTGAACTCAATTATGAAATATTAAGTGTTTGTTGGAATGGAGTCTTTGTACTCATATAAGCGTTGTAAACGCTTTCAGTGGTTTATTACGATGTGATGTGTGAAGCCGGGGGCTTGTTTGTTATTTGAGATTTTATATTGTTGTTTTACAGTTTCAACATTGAACTATTTGTATGGAAACGAATTGCATACTCTCGACCAAATAACTGAATGGTCCGAGGGTGCATGGCAGGTTGGTAATAACATACTCAGCAGGGGCTGATTCCATACCACAAACTACCATTTTTGCAGGTATGCAACTTCCGGTGTCGGCAAAGAGAGTGACGCGCTGGGTAGTTTGATTACAGTTATTTAAACATGCACTGTTGCATTTTAATACGAACCTAGAAACATGTATAGGTTTTAGATACGTAGAAAGCTCACTGTGAATGTATTTTATATTGGTTTTGGGAGTTTAAATCTATCTCTTATTGTCACTGCGAGAAAATGTTTCGTATTTAAGAGCTTATCAGGAATAATGGTGGCCAGCGAATCCGAATCTACCCGGAACCGGCGAATCTACCCGGAACCGATTGGAACCGGAACCGGCCGGAACCGGGCCGGAACCGATTCGGAACCGGAACCGCCCCCTTGCGAATCGAATCCGAATACAAGTTTTGAGATTCGGGACCGAACCGAAACCGGAACCGCCCGGAACCGCCCAGATTCACGTCGGATTCGGAACGGAACCGGAACCGGTGGAACCGGAACCGGAACCGGTCGATATTACCGTTGGAAACTAGCCGTTGGGAACCGGAACCGGAACCGGCCAGATTCCCAACAGCTCTTTTTTTTATGTGTGTAACGGCTCCAAACAAAGCCTAACGGCTATATTGCCCCAAAACCCCTATAAATACACCATTTTATCATCATTCTCACCACACAACTCATCCTACTCTTCCTCTCTCTTATTACTAGTATTTTCTTGTGCAATTAAGTGTTATTAAGCATTTTAGCTACTAAAAGGTTCATTTCCCACATTAGCTCTCAATTTTCCATTTCCCACATTCTAGCAAAATGCCGAGGAGATCCGGAAAGGAAGTGATGCCTTCTTCCAACCTCCGAATCGATCCAAATTTTCAAGTTGATGAGCAAGACCAAATCGACGAGATGGAATTCGGGTATCATCAACATCAACAACATCCACACTATTCACCTTCATCACTCCCGCAAGGTGGAAGCTATACAATTTCTCAGCACGGATCTACAAACATGGGGCCAACACAACCGGGAATATCACCACCATTTGGTAAGTTTTAATATTAGTTACAACTTATTTTATACAAACTTTAATTTTAATTACTTTCTTATCTTAATTATAGTCTAAATCAAATTTTTTTACAATTAAAGGTACATCCTCTACCCCATCCGATGCTCACAATCTTGGTCAAGATGATGATCAAGAAGATGATGATGCCGACAACACCACCGCTCCAACAAAATCGAGACAAGCTTCTTGGGTGTGGGCATACTTCACAAAGAAAGAAGATCCGCAGATGCCCGGGACATACAAGCAACATTGCAATATTTGCCACAAAGGACTTGCATGGGCGTTGGGCACCGGAACCGGAACCTTTGCAAAACATATGAAGACGCACAAGATCTACAAGGATACGCAGCAATGGCGGGCGGTACGAGTGGTCAAACTATGCTCACCGGGTTTAACCAACGACAACCCGGTCCAGGTTTTTTCATTATGATAGAGAAAGAATGATAGATGGCATGGCTAGGTTTATGATTGCTGAACAGTTACCTTTTAATTTTGGTGAAAGTCCTTACTTTGAAAACTTTGTTTGCTCCACATTACAACCACAATATAGTAGAGTGCCTAGGAATACGCTTAAACGTAGAGCTTTTGCACAACATAGTAAAACTAGAAACCAACTTATGGAAATGATGAAAGCATTTGATGGTCGTGTTTCATTAACTAGTGATATGTGGACATCTACTACTAATGAGGCATTTATTTGTGTTACACTTCATTGGATTGATAGTTCTTGGACGCTTCAGAAGCGTATTATTGCTTTTGATATTTTTGATGATGCACATACCGGTTTTAATATTTCTGAGAAAATTATTGAAGTATTATCTGAGTGGAATTTGTTAGACAAGGTATTCTCAATTTCTTTAGATAATGCTTCGAACAATGTTAAGTGTGTAGATTATCTAAAAGCTAATTCGAATCTCATACTCTTGCATGATGGTGATTACTTGCATGTTCGATGTTGTGCTCATGTTGTGAATTTGTGTGTACAAGATGGTTTATCTAACTTGACTTCCACACTAGAACCACTTAGGCATGTCATGAGGAAAATTAGAAAATCGGGTCTTGTTAAAAATGAGTACAAAAAAAAGTGTGAGGAATCCGGTTTACGTCCTCGTCATTTTGCTCCCGACACCCCCACTAGATGGAACTCCACATATGAATTGTTAGTTAAGACTAAGAAACACCAATCCATTTTAACTAGTTTGTATAACACTATGGTTGTTCAACAAAATCAAGAATTAATGGGTGCAGACTTTTGGGTAAAGGCTAATGCCATACATAATGTTTTAAAATGTTTTGACAGTGCAACTAAGGTGTTTTCATTAGTTTATGAACCTAATGTGCATCTTGTCATAAATGAATGCATTAGTATTTTCCATGTCTTGCATGAGAACAAGAATGTTGCTGAGGTTAGTGGTGTTATTTATGATATGATGTCTAAATGGTTTAACTATTTCAATGAATTTCCTTTGATTTATTATATGGCAACTGTTCTTGATCCTCAAATAAAATTGGATGGTCTAACAAAATTGCTTGATTATTATTATAGTATTGTTCCAGGAGGTCCACCCAATGATGGTTATATTCAACAATATGTAGAAAAAGTTAATGCAGCCTTGAAAAAGCTACATGATGAGTACACTTCAAAGTACCGTCCGGATGAGCTTTCTTCTGCTAGTGGTAGTGGTTCATCTTCTAAACCACCACGCCCCGGTAGCAAAAGAAGTTCTTTGATTTCTAGTATTTTGAAAAGACCAAGATCAATTCAATCAGGTTCGGGATTTTGTACTTATGATGATTACATTGACTTCACTTTTAGTTTTGATGATGATGATGGTGATATAGATGTTCTTAAGTGGTGGCAAGCACATGAAGGCAAGTTCCCCATCCTTGCAAAGATAGCTCGAGATATACTAGCAATTCCAGCATCAACCGTTGCTTCAGAGTCGGCGTTTAGTGCGGGCAAACGAGTGTTGGATGAAAAGAGATCAAGCCTTGCACCGGACTCAATCAAGGTTTGTGTTGAGAAGTATGATTGGGACTTAGCCGAGCTGAGATGCCAAGCACACGCATTGCAATACGAGGGGCAACATGATGATTGGTACGAGATGAATGGGGACAACACTTAGGACTTCTATTTTGTATTGTAATCTTTTAGAATGTATTAGTATTACTTTCTTTCCATGTAATTTTTTAAGACTTCCAAATTGAAATCATGTAACCTATTAGTAGCTGTACTCTTTTTCCTTATTAGGGTTTTCCCAATGGGTTTTTACCTAATAAGGTTTTAACGAGGCAGTGAATCATATAATAAAATCACCTTTATTTTTGTAAATTCAATACAAAAATTTAAGTCTTTGGTTCTTACACATTTAAGATTATAAACTTGAGGAGAAACCTAGCTAGGAGTAAAGTGGACGAAAAGAGCAACGTGTGCGCGCAAACGGATCTAAAATCGGAGTTAAAACGAAGAAACTAGAGCCGATCGAATCTTTCCAGAACCGCCCCGGAACCGGTCGGAACCGATCGGAACCGGAACCGGAACCGGAACCGCTCCGGAACCGGTCGGAACCATTGATTTGAGCGAATCCGAAGCGAATACAGAGTCCGGAACCGGAACCGGAACCGCCCCGGAACCGGTTCCGAATCCGAATACACATTTTCCGGAACCGGAACCGGTGGATTCGGATTCGTGGCCAGCATTAATCAGGAAGCACGTTATTACTCGTATGGGCGAGCAAGAACGGTGACCAGTAGTCAATTGTTGAGATTACCGCTGCGATTATATTGTTAAGTAAGATGATTAGGAGCCGAATAGAGTAGGGGTGTTACATATAGTGTGGCGTCCCACACCTAATGATTCACCCATTACAGGCGACTATAGCTCCCGATGGATCAGAGATGGGTTTTTTTCGAATAGCACGTTGGTCGGGCACGACAGCCCAAACCAAGGTGTTGTTTTTCAAGGCATTATAGCCTGTGGCACTATGGCCGGGTGTTGCTTTTCAAGGCATTATAGCCTGTGGCACTATGGCTAGGTGTTACTTTTTACCAGAGGGCCTATGAAAGCGCCATAGACCTGAGGGCCTATGAGAGCGCCATGGAGTTTCGTCTTCTATGAGACAACCATAGAGCCTATGAGAGCCTTGATGGCCTTTTTAGATTTTCAATAATATCTCACGGGGTGATCAATCGCCTGGAATAGTATAGTACCTACACATTCTTCAAAATTTTATTAGTACTTTAGGATGTTGGAATCATAATCGGGTAGACATATTGATAGGTTCAAGCCCTATCTAGATCATATTAATCCACCAAAGTGGCCAAAGATCCTCTAAGAGGCCTAATCCTCTCTAAGAGAGGCCAAAGAACACTTGACTAAACAATCGATGCCTACTCTCCAATATCCCTACTTCTTTTATACTAACAGGCTAGGATTAGTCATTTACCAAACTACCCTACACTATTACAACTTATCATTACTCCCCTCCTCAAACAACCTTGTCCCCAAGGTTGGAAAAGCAAAAGAAAAACAGCAGTGCAGCAACAACAGCAGTGGTCGTATGAACGTCTTGATCTGGTGGAAAGAGCCAGTGCAGTAAACAACCCTCTTCACAGATGAAAATATATGTACTTTCTGTAGCCAGCTTGCTTCTTAATTGCATCCTCAAGCTCCCTGATTAGCGCTGAAAATGATATCATATCGCTGAGAATCTGCTAATGCATCATCAGCATCAGCTAGAGAAAATGTTCTAACTCCATCCCTAGTCAAAGATAAAATCCAAGATGCCCCCTTAAGCCAACTGACTCCATCTATCAACGAGGCCAGCAAAAAACCAGAGAGATATATGCTGGAAAGATCTCTTGCAAATTCATTCAAGCTCGTGATTCCTTATATGGAGCAACAGAGATGAACGAAATTACTTTGGAGCACCACTGCATTGTTGAATCAGCAGCTTGCAGGATAGAGGTCTCGGGGTAATTGAAACCCAGAGAAAAACCATCAGCTACAACTCTTTCCACACTAGTGATTAGTTGATCAATATTTAAGATCAGAGCATCCATCAAATCATTTCCAACGATTTGTCAATTGACTATCTCCTCCACCTCCTTAAGAATCCCACGAGCTCTGCGCCGCCACTCCTCATACCTCTTCAGCAGCATTTCAATCACCATGCGGTGTAGAAAAGGCTTTGAAATTTGCAATCGTATCTTTGCAGCTGATAAAGCATCTTTCTCATCAGGTAGAGATGGTACGACAACATGAATATCCACTGAATCTCTAATAGAATTCTCATAGTCACTCATTGATCCCTCAACAGAACGTATCTGTGTAGCTTGTTCTTCCCAACACATGGCAGAACAAATTTTAGGGATCGCAATTTCACTGCTCTTCTCCATGCGATTCCCAGAATTAGGGATTTGGTTCAATTTGGGGACATTGGGCGCGGACGGCAGAATATCAAGTTTGATGCGCCTCGCTCTTTTCTTTCTCTTCCATCTTTTTGTCGCCATCAATCTCCTCTTCTTTCTGTTTCCCTGAGTTCTCCAAAACGACACTACCTGCACGGTAGTTGAATCCCTTGATTCTCTCCTCTTCTTTGTCAACATCTTGGACGTTGGGACCGCCGAGGTCAAGCAAGGGATAAGGAAATTCGCAGGTGCGTTGTATTTCGTCCTCCTCTTCTTATCTTTAACCCGCCTCCTCCTTTTTCTCTTCAGACGATAGAGTTTCCTTTGCTTCGGTCTTCTTTCAGTCTCTTGAAATCGAGGAGGATGAGTTCTTGTCTCCGCTTGTAGATTCCGGTCCCAATTCCTCTTCCTCATCCTCGCTTTTTGTCTCCTCCCCTTCCTATGTACTTGCGCCCTCCTAATGAGCACCTCGTCCATCGTAATTGGAACTTCTGAATCCTCCGTCTTCAATTCCTTCGTCAGCGCTTCCATTTTTGATTCTTCAATCCCACGCACAATCCTCTCTTCGTTGTTGGAAGTTTCTCCCCGCCGAACTTCAATTCCCTCCTCTGTCTGCTTCGATCGATTGATCTCCCCGTCTGATGAGGTGTGCAAGGAACTAACCACCGGCAATGAAGAATTTTCTCGTTGAAAATCCTTGAACCTTTCGATTAACACACCCTTGAAGAACGACCAAGAAATGTGTCCAAAATATGTCCAGATCCATTCGAAGAAGAGAAACGCTGCTCCCTCCATATACTCAGCGACCGCTTGAAATCTATCGGCTTCGTCGATCTCGCAGAAATTGAAATACCGATCAACAGCAAGCAACCAGTTCTTTGGATCGACACCGTCAAAATGTGACAGTTTAGGAGTTCTGTTCTCTTGATTCCACACCAAGCTGTTGTGCGAGACTTCCATCGACGGCATCATCATGATCGGGAGTGGATCGGGGCTCTGATACCAAATGATAGGTTCAAGCCCTATCTAGATCATATTAATCCACCAAAGTGGCCAAAGATCCTCTAAGAGGCCTAATTCTCTCTAAGAGAGGCCAAAGAACACTTGACTAAACAATCGATGCCTACTCTCCAATATCCCTACTTCTTTTATACTAACAGGCTAGGATTAGTCATTTACCAAACTACCCTACACTATTACAACTTATCACATATACCCTTTTGAATGAATGGCAACAAATGAGGGTGACAAACAAATTTATAACCGTGCTTTAACTAAAGCTAAGTTGAGCATATTATGATGAGAATACAATTTAACAGAGGTGCTTGCCTAAGAGCTTTTACAATCTTATCACGCGATAGCTATAATTCATGATGTAGAAGCATGGCATTAGTGTTCTCTTAAAACAACAAATAAATTGTTGTCTCAAGCATACCTTATCATGCTCGAGCTATTTGACTGTATTTTTCAAGGCGTAAGCAAATTATTCATGTATCAATCTATGCCATGGGTAATAAAATAGCGCAAGAAATAGTGCAAACTTTAGTCCAAACCGGTTTTCATGAAGCTTCAACATCTGAGAATATGCCCTTACATCAGAGGACAATTTAGGGGATAGAAGAAGCCAAGATAACTGCTGTATAATAACTCAGTGGGTGCAGACTAGTACTTAAGGAAGACACACGTAACAGATGTGAGGAGAAGCGAAGACGCTGCTGTATAACAGCTCATTCGTTTACTGGGTTTTAATTGCTAAAAAGAGTTCTAGAATAGTAGCAGCAGCGACAAGGGGAAAGTGAGCTTTCGTTGCAGAAAAACCAGTTGAAAATAGGTCAATATTACAGCAGCAACAGTAATATTGATTAATGAGTAGGTAAAAACAAGGTTTATTGGGCCAGAGATCGGATCAAGAATTGTTAAAGCCAAACGGTGAAAGTAGAAATATATGAAGCTTTATTAGGAGGTTAATGTATTGCTGAAACAGTAGTTATTCATAACAGCACAAATTTGATAAACTGCCGAAAAATGACATTATAAAGCAATATAAATCAGTTTTAAGATATGTTTATTATTCATACAAGTAGTATAACTTGAGTATTTAAAGGCTTGTTCTGCGCTATGCCTCTCTAGTTTATAATAGGAGTAAGCAGTGCTGTATATTAAGAAAAACAGAAGCGACAGAAGTGAACCTATTGAAAACAAATGAATATAGTTTAATATTGCTCTTTCTTTCATGGCTTGGCCATCAAAAAGGAGTATGATGAATACAAACAATTCAGTCAAAGAATTGACGAATGGAACAGTTCTAACAATGTAGTGGCAGTGTCACTTAAAGAGTAAAAGCAATTAGCAGCTAGTATTGGGATAAAACTGGGCGGAAAAATTAAGATTATATTTTGCTTTAAGCAACAGCAATGGGCTCGTTCGCTTAACGCAGAATTTTCTGAGTTATGATAAAGGTCTCTATGGTTAGGATAGTTAACCAACTGAAAAATGCCAATTGTACTTTTATGAAGCAAAACTCCAGTTAAAAAACGCCACATGTCTCTTTAAACTAGCTTTAAAAGCAATCGTGATAGGAGAACGGATAGTACTGTTAATATGAGATGAAAAGGTCAGAAATAGCAACTTTATAACAGCAGAAAAAAAAGGTTGAATCAAAAACTGCGTATCATTTCCATTTTTATATAGCAGCAAAACATAAGATCAGAAGTGATCATAGCAGTAGTAATATAAAGATCAAAAAATCTGGGCAAAATCCAACTTGAATCGAGAAACAATATCCACACGTGTTCACTTCTTCAAGTTTCAAGATTAAACAGAGGAACGAAAACCAAAGCTTACTTCAGCTAAATTGCAACAGATTGAGCAACATAGAGATTGCAAACCCTTTGTTAAAAGTTGTCTTGAATTCTTTGTACCCGTTATCTATATTAATTATGGTGGAGAGTTTAAGGGATGGAGTTTTATTTCAACTTATGCGAGTTATGTTATTCCATTTACTAGCACTAAGTATCATGCTTTAAGTGCGTATTTAATGGGAAGTTTTATGCGGTTTATTATTGTAACTCATGACCATTTTGAAGACTCCAGAGATTAGTGATCAGTCACGACCAGACCTATATATAGGGGTCTTTGTGTTGGCATTTTCAATCATCCAAGCATCAAGCAATATTCTCCCTTTCTCAGAGTCGGCGAGTTTCCTTTTGAGAGAAAAATATAGAGAGTTTGTATATCACTTTTCTAAGTGATTTGTGAGGTTTAAGAGAGCTATCTCACTTGTGAGATTTTGAGTGCCTCATTCTCTCTTTCGTAATTTGTACTCTCTACACATATAGTGAATATTCTCCTCACCGTCCGTGGAGTAGGCATAGCCGAACCATGTAAAAATTTTGTGTCCCGCTTCTCACTTTACTTTTATTTCATAATCAGCGCTTATATCTACTAACTTGTTTTCGGGCAATATCCTAACAAGTGGTATCAGAGCTTTTGTCCGTTGGTAGTTGTGTCAAGATGGTTACAAAATTCGATATTGAGAAGTTTGACCGGAATGTGAATTTTGGTCTATGGAAGATCAAGATGCAAGCCATCCTACGCCAGCATGATTGGCATCAAACTTTGGGCCAAAGGCCAGCAGGCATGACGGATGAGGATTGGGAGACAATCGACCAGAAGGCGTTGACTGCTATACAACTTGCCTTTCAGGAGAGAACTACTGCAGCTTTGTGGTTAAAATTAGAGTCACTTTATATGATGAAGAGCAATACAAATCGTCTCTACCTAAAGAGGAGACTTCAAGACCTCCGTCTTGCAGATGGTAAATCTATTAAATCTCTTCTCGATGAATTATTCTCTATCATTATGGATCTTGAAAATATCGATGTGAAGATTAATGATGAGGATTTAGCCATTATCTTAATTTGTTCTTTGCCCAAATCTTACAAAAGTTTTACTGAAACTTTGTTGTATGGGCGTGATGAAATAACGGTGGACGAGGTTAAACAAGCTCTTCTTCAACGAGAGCTCATTGACAACCAACTAACCAAGACTGAAGAATCTCCTGGTGAAGGCTTGGTTGCTCGAGGAAAGACCCATAAGAAAGGCTTCAAAGGAAATCGAGACAAGTCCCGATCAAAGTCTAGACCACCCGCCAGATATGCAGACTCAGTGTCTTATGCATCATCTATTGCTAGCGAGGTGGATTCATCAGATGAACCAAGCTCCTACTATGAAGCATATAGTTGGAATGATGCTGAGAAATGGATGGTGGCTATGCAAGAGGAGTTAGAATCCTTGCATCGTAATCAGACCTGGAGCCTTGTAAAGCCACCCAAAAATAAGAAGATCATTGGTTACAAGTGGGTGTTCAAGAGGAAAGAAGGTATTCCAGGTGTTGAGGATGCTCGCTATAAGGCGATATTGGTTGCTCAGGGATTCAAACAGGTTGCTGGTATTGATTACCAAGACGTCTTTTCTCCTGTCGTGAAGCACTCCACTATCCGCATTCTACTAGCTCTAGTTGCTAAAGAAGATATGGAGCTAGACCTACTCGATGTGAAGACTACATTTTTGTATGGTGAGTTGGAAGAAGAAATATATATTCGACAACCTCCTGGATTTGAAGTTGAAGGTAAAAAGGACCATGTTTGCCTACTAAAGAAGTCTTTGTAAGGCCTAAAGCAGTCTCCAAGGTGTTGGTATAAGAGGTTTGACTCTTTCATGACTTCTCATGGTTTTTCTCGAAGTAAATATGATAGTTGTGTCTATCTTCGTGAGGTTGACAGTGACACCTACATTTATCTCCTACTATATGTTGATGATATGTTAATCGCCTGCAAAGATAGATCTGAAGTTGACAGGCTCAAAAATTTATTGCATAGTGAGTTTGAGATGAAGGACCTGGGTGCAGCAAAGATGATCTTAGGTATGGAGATATCTCGTGAACGAGATGCTGGAAAACTTTATCTCAGCCAAAGCAACTATATTGAAAAAGTTCTAAGTCGTTTTGGCATGAAGAATGCCAAACCTGTTTCTACGCCACTCGTAGCTCATTTCAGGCTTTCAACTGCTTTGTCACCGCAGTCGGACAAGGAGGAACGCTATATGTCTCAAGTTCCTTACTCTAGCGCAGTTGGAAGCCTTATGTATGTCATGGTATGTTCCCGTCCTGATATTGCTCATGCAGTGAGTGTTGTAAGCCGTTATATGCAGTGTCCAGGAAAAGGAAAATGGGAAGCTGTTATGTGGATTCTTCGGTACCTAAGAGGGACTTCTACTATGAGTCTCGAATTTGGGAGATCATCTGATAGCCTTGCAGGTTTTTGTGATTCAGATTTTGCTGGTGACCTTGACCGTAGAAGATCTCTTATAGGGTATGTCTTTACTCTGGGTGGAACAGCTATTACTTGGAAGGCTTCATTACAGCCCACTGATGCTCTTTCTATTGCAGAAGCAGAATATATGGCCTTGTGTGAAGCTGTCAAAGAGGCAATTTGGGCTAGAAATTTAATTGATGAACTCACATCGATTAATGGTGCAACTTATGTTCATTGTGATAATCAGAGTGCTATTTTCTTAACTAAGGATCAGATGTTTCATGACAAGACAAAGCACATCAATGTTCGATATCATTTTGTTCGTGACATTGTGGATGAAGGTGATATCTTGGTTCAGAAGATTCACACTTCAGAAAATCCTGCAGATATGTTTACGAAATCCCTTCCGACTCTAAAGTTCACCTTGTGTGTGAACTTAGTGGGACTTTCATCTTCTTGTTGATTAACCCAAGGGGGTTTTTTTGGCGGTGAGGAGCAAGCTTGAATTATTCACTTTGGAGAAGGAATTCAAGTCAAGGTGGAGATTTGTTAAAAGTTGCCTTGAATTCTTTGTACCCGTTATCTATATTAATTATGGTGGAGAATTTAAGGGATGAAGTTTTGCTTCAACTTATGGGAGTTATGTTATTCCATTTACTAGCACTAAGTATCATGCTTTAAGTGCGTATTTAATGGGAAATTTTATGCGGTTTATTATTGTAACTCATGACCGTTTTGAAGACTCCAGAGATTAGTGATCAGTCATGACCAGACCTATATATAGGGGTCTTTGTGTTGGCATTTTCAATCATCCAAGCATCAAGCAATATCCTCTCTTTCTAAGAGTCAGCGAGTTTCCTTTTGAGAGAAAAATATAGAGAGTTTGTATATCACTTTTCTAAGTGATTTGTGAGGTTTAAGAGAGCTATCTCACTTGTGAGATTTTGAGTGCCTCATTCTCTCTTTTGTAATCTGTACTCTCTACACATATAGTGAATATTCTCCTCATCGCTCGTGGAGTAGGCATAGCCGAACCACATAAAAATTTTGTGTCCCGCTTCTCGCTTTACTTTTATTTCATAATCAGCGCTTATATCTACCAACTTGTTTCCGGGCTATATCCTAACACCCTTTATTTACTTTCGAAATGATTTTCTCCTTACTATGAACCAATAATACTAGGGAGATCATACCAGCAATTTTACTATTAGTGGACAGGAATAATTTTTATGAATGAAGAAGAAAACTGAAGCAAAGCACTCGTTATTGTCAAGAAAACATGTTATGTCAGCGAAAATCTGAAGTAAAATGACATTTTTTATAAGGTATCTACTGAAACTGCCGAAGTTTTAAATAGTGGTAGAGCAGTAGAAAGTATAACCAGTGTTAATAAGGTTCGCATGTTTAAGTGCTTTGGTAAAACTTGAAGTAAACTTCAGCTTGATTTTCCAGTCCCCTCTGTTGATTGTTTATAAATAGAAGCGCAGCTGTTTAGAGTAAGGTGAGTATTTCGTGATCGAGAGGCTGCTGTATAGGTATTTCGCACTTTGTCAGAGGAAGCACTAAAAACATGCTTTGGGAATTCAAAAACTAAGGAGTAACTGTCAAAAATAAGAATTATGTGAAGTTTCAAAGTTAGACCTTTGTTTTGACAGAAGCAGCTGGATGAGAAGTGAGTTTTTTTTTATGAGATTGAGAAAATTTTATATAATAATAAAGATCTGAAGCCATGTAATGCAAAAGGGAGCAGCATGGGGACTGCAGGAATCGGTTCAATAATGCAACAGTAATAACACCTTGAAGAATCAGACCTCAAGACTGATCATAACTAGAGGGTTCAAATAGAACAGTTGCATTTCTGATATCAAAAATATGTCAAAATCAATTTTGATCGTGAAAGCAAGTATTTAAAACAATAATCAAACAAATTATAATAGAATAAAAAAGACGTACATGAATTGTTTTTAGAAGAGGATTAACTTTTACTAAAGATTTGAAAGGCTACCAATAGCGGTGTAAATAATAAGAATAGAATCAAGATGCACCATGTTACCAACTTGAGTCGGATATAAGTAAAGCTTCAACTGAATTTTAAACAGACTAAATTTCTTCTGTAAAATAAGACCTGGGAACTAATTATGGTGAAGCAAAAAATAGTTTTTAAAGAAATACTGCAGTGAATTAAGATAACAACCAGTACTTAACGTGTTAACAGAATTTTATTAGTAGTAATCGGAAATCAGAGGAAAAAAGAAAGATGATGTTTGAGAAAAACTGCTGTAGTGGCAGTGTAGACTATTGGTAAATTAGATCATAACTTCAGTCCTAACAAAGTAGTGGTATCCATTCTTGTCTCATATTTCCAAGAGGTTATTAAGACTAAACAATCTCGCACTTTCCAATGGAGAGCTTCCAGAATCAACAAAATAGTAGAGTTGAAAATTCTTTCTACCATAGCTATGCAGAATAGAACCAGAAATAATTGTTTGGGCAGAAATTTATGCCAAGACTGAATAAAATGGCACTTCTCGACCTTAATCTCTAGTTTATTGTTTAGTCCTAAAGCAGAAAGCAGAATTAGGAATGTCAAGGCCATCGATTTTTAGAAGAAAAGGCAGTTTACGAATCTTTAATTCATCATCCCCTGAATTTCCATTTCTCAGGACTGTTAGGAGTATAAAAGTTTTTAGAATCGTACCTTGAGGGTTGCATACTGGGCTTCCCCTTCGTGATGTCTTTCTTCTTTACTTTGTGTTGCGTTGGTTGTTTCTTTTTTTTCTTCTGAATTGAAAGTCCTTAGTTGATCCAAGACATTGCTCGAGGTTGAATACCGTCCGGACTGGCATAGCAGTCTTGCGCCCGGAAATGGGATAACGCCCGGGTCTGAATGATGAACCGCCCGGGTCTGGCACTTGGTTCAAACTTCGTCGATTCTGAATTTTCCTCCCTTTCTCCTCTAATCTGTGCTCTTCTATCTGATTGGTCTGCGCCTGGGTTTGAAAGTATGAATCATACTCATCGATGAAAGGACCGGGCACGCCCGGTGTCGAAAAGATGGCGTCTGGGCCCTAACCAGAACTGCGCCCAGCTTTGAGCGAGATCACCGCCCGACCTAAGAGAACTTCCAGCCATGGATTAGGCTGTTGCTTTTGCCCGGTCCTGGAATCAGTGCGCCTGGCTCCATTTCACCCGGTCAAGAAAGTGCTCGGGGATTCTATTGATGTTTGATTATCTGTAGCTCTGGACAGGATGGGGTTTGCCCCTTTAAGACGCATCGCCCGGTCTTCAAAGGGGAAACACCGCCCGAGCCTGAATGATGAACGACGCCAGATTTTGAGTGAGGAAAGCTGTCCAGGTTTGAAGTTGCTTGGATCCAGGGCTGAACCAGCGGTCGCGTGGTGTGAGCATATACAAACTTGCCGCCTGGAACTCGAATAAATGAGGTGTTGCGACGGTGCAAAACCCGAAACTTCGGCTTGGACCGGCTGTGGGCTCTGTTCGGTATGGCTGTTTTGGCAGCATAAATGCAGCATATTTGGTAGTAGGAATGTGTTGGAATAAATGCAGCATATTTGCTGGCAGGAATGTGCTGACATAAATGCAGCTGTTTTGAAAACTGTTGTTTGGCAGTGCAGCATATATGCAGCATGTTTGGTTAAATTAGTTATATGTAGTGCATTTACCGTTTTCGTATTACAATTATAATTTATTATAGAGTAAATTACTCAGAACCCACTTGAGGCTTTAGGATATTACAGTTAACCCCCTTGTGTTTATCATAATTACTGGTAACCACCTCGAGGTTAAGGTATCTTTGACTACGAGCCCCCGACCTATAACTCTGTTATAAGGAAGTTAACTACGTGTTGACCTATCAGCTTAATCACATTAGTAATGTCTGACTGGACAAAAAACACTACTTAATCTGCAATCTGCATTGTTATTTTCCGAAAAATGTCAACCTTGCCTCGAAATTGCATCTAAAGTAGGATAAGAGAGAGTTAGACGATGTTGATTTAGCAGTATTGTTGTCCTGCCTGGCATTATTAATATGATTAAGTTGATAGATCAACACGTAGTTACATTTCTAATAACAGAGTTATAATTTGGGGGCTCGTAGTCAAAGATACCTTAACCTTGAGGTGGTTACCAATAATTATGATAAACACAAGGGGGTTAACTGTAATATCCTAAATCCTCAAGGGGGTTCCGAGTAATTTACTCTTTATTATATTACACTACGTAACTTTATTTTGTTAGTAAAAATAAATAAAAAAATTCACAAACAATAAAATTTTTATTTCTATTATTTAAGCAAACTTGTAACTCCTAAACAATAATTTTTATTATCTAAATTTTATAATTATTACAATTACAAAAAGAAAAAAGAAAAAAAAGCGTTTCAAATTTTCTGATAATGTTATGTGAATTATTTAGTGAAATTATAAACTTTTAATAATATATAATATTTTTGTAACTTTGTATGTTAATAAATTTATAGCATTCATATTTCTATATACTATTTTAATATTTTAATTATATATCAACAAGTGTGTATATTTATTCGTTTTTTTTAATTTTATTAATCTATGTGGTATACAAATAAATATTATAGATTTGTATTATAAAATGTGATTTTTTGTAAATTTGGCTAAAGATTGTAGTACTATTTTTTATAAATTATTAAAAACATTATGTAATTTGTAATAAATAAAGTAACTTGTAAAATTTTTTTATTTTTTTTAAATTATAGTCACAGTAATTGCATTATGAAGTGAGTAAAGAAACGGAAGTGAAACACGAAAACGAAAAAAAAGTATCATTTGCGGCGGAATTTATGCTGACATTTATACTGTCATTTATGAACATTTATGCTGTTTTTGGCTAACAGCAAAAACAAATAAAAGGAGTCTAAACAGCATATGATGTATATTATGCTGTCAAAAAATACGCATAAATGTGGTGGCGAAAACGAATCCTAGATGGTAAAAAGCCGTTCCCGGGGCCGGGGCGCACTAACTCCCTTCTTTTCCATACCTAACTCCTGTATATGACAATATCGATCCGACTCTTTTATCATAGCGGAAACTAGGGGTGTTGATATAACCGTTAACCGAAAAACCGGTTAACCGAATATTCGGTTAGCAAATTTGATAACCGTAATGGTTCATTTAGAAGCGGTTAACCGATCCGGTTAACCGTCGGTTTCAGTGTGGTTTTACCGGTTTCTTGGTTAACCGAAGAATGATGTAGATTTATGTGTTATTTCTTATAATAGTAAACAACATGCGGTTTTATCGGTTTGGTGCGGTATTAAACCGGTTAGCAGCGATTTTGGTAAGATTTTATTGGTTTAGTATAATTCTAATCATTAACTATATAATTGTACACTTATTTTGGTAAATCTAATAATTAATCATATAGTTTTATACTTATACTCAAAAAATTTAAAAAATTAATAAATGAAATACTTAAACGGTTTTTCCGGTTAACCGGATTCTTATAATCAATAACCGGAACGGGAAATTAAACGGTTCGGTTAACCGAACCGGCAAACCACTTCGGGTTAACCGAGTTCCGGTTTCGGTTACACCAGTTCGGTTCGGTTTGGCGGTTCCGGTTTTCATGAACACCCCTAGCGGAAACAAAACTGGAAGTGACAATTTCAGTCAGAAACTTAGGCCCATTCTTGTATATAATAAGCTGTTAGCTGACAGCTGATACTAGTTGATATTGACTGATAGTTGATTTTAAAGAAGGAGCAGAGTTGGTCAACCTAGTCAAACATGTTAAACCAGCTGAACATAAGAGACAATTTGAGTTTATGTAGTTACTAGCTAAAAGCTTATATTAGCTGATATTGACTGATGGCTGATTTTAAAAAAATGGGCTGAGCTAATCAATCCAACTGATAATACATAATCCAGCTAGTGAGGGACAAAAGAATGAGGCCTTAAACTTCTTCTTTTGCGGAGAAAGAAAATGAATTGTTTCTTATGATGTTTTCCTTCTTTGCTAGGCTTCCATTGTTCTGGGAACCCGCCTCATGGATGTTTCAATCTTGCAGAGGAAGGAGATATGGCCTGGGCCTGAACTAAGTGTGTCTGTTCTTAATCAAAAACGTCATCAATGTGTTACCTCGTACCTTATGTGTCTGGTTCCTTCTTTGAACGAAGGCGTAAACACAGCTGGAATTGACTAACCATAACAGATCCTTCAAATATCAGATCACAGCCAATAAAATTACTAGCATAAATCAGAAGTGCAGTGAAGTATTATTCCATAATAGAGCATCTAACACCCTTAAAATAGGTGGAAAAAAAAGCATAATTGAGAAGCCTAACATAGCCACTAAAAACTTAGGGGGTGTTCTTTCACCACCTTAATACTTTTAGCTAGATTAATGTGTGCATTAATCTTCCTTGGGAATTGAAATTTGTGAGACAAACCAACTTAATCTTTAAGGTTGGTTTTGCTGCTTTTTGATAAAGCTGGGCATTAATGTCTCTAGAGAACGGGGCCTTAGTGACAAATAGATAAAGTACATCAGGATTTGTATTGTGCATATTCATGTTTTACTTAAGCAAACAAAATCGGGAATAATTTATAAAATGAGGATAGAAAATTGTTCAGAAATAGGTGACAGATGGGTCTAAGCATCTAGCATTATCTAAGAAGCAAAATCAACATAGAATCAAATCCTAGCAAAAACTGATGAACAATGTGACAAATCCTCTAAGTAGCTCTATGACAGCAGCAATAGATAGAGGGAAATTGGTATACTTTATAAGGAGAACACTTGCTGAAAAGTAAAGTTTAAACACATAAGGTATAATACTATTCAGCCAAAAGATAATATCTGCGTAGCAGATAATAACGTGAATAAGGTCGTTCGGTAATGGGCTTAAGGCGCGATAAGAAAAAAAATGTGATCGTATGACTAGACGTTCTCACACTTTTGCGCCCACAAAAATACAGCAAATCGTGAACATGGTAGCTTTATCATAAAGCTTCAATACCCTGCGTTTGGGATTGATCCACGCGATACACATCCCTCATGGCAGAGGGGATTACACAAGTGTCCTTACTTTTTTTTATGCATTCAAACCCACAGCATCGGGTTACCACCTCCAACAAATTAGCATTGAAGGAGCACTGAACTGCTCATGTAGGCGGCACCAGAGCTTCACTGAAGACTAGAGTACTCCATTATGAATACTTGATTGCATCCAGCTGCTCTGCAAGTTGACATTCGAATCCAATCTGTCTTCTTCATTGTAGACATAGACTCAGGTTACGAAGAGTAGGTTTGCGGAGCAATCGATCCTTGCTGATGACGATAGAGGAGTCTGCATCAGGAAAAGTGGACAAGATGTGTTGTGGGGGGCAATTATGTCAATTGTACAACAGGATGTTTCAAAAAAAGACGCCACCAGCGAACGACCCAAATCCAACATGCGCCTTAATTTGGGTCCAAAAAACTGACGTTAATGTGACATTATACTATCCAAAATTTAACCTCTAGCGACTGAACGGCGCCTTAAAAAAGGAGCATATCCTTAGCCCGATGGCAGCTTATAATTACAATTTTAAAAGGCTAACACAAATAGGTATGGTGGCACGAAAAAAGTAAAAACTGAAACAAACATATATATTATTATTCATAAGCCATTAGTGACTTCGGATTTACAACTGTTGAAAACTTAGCGCTTGTCCGAGAAGCAAAAACAGAGGTTGTAAAGGTTTATGATGCATCATTCCCTTAGCCCATAGCAAAGGCAAATAGGTAATGTATTGTTGCTCAAAAAGTTGTTAGATGACGAAAAAATTGTGTGAAATCAGCCTATTAGAGCGGCATGTGTAATTGTGACCAGCCCAGTTGGTCGTGGTTGTTCGGCCCGCGTTAGAAAAGGCCAAACTTAGTTATCGGATTATGTTTACAATAATTAAATTCTTATTTGTTTATCGTTAAATTTGTTAGGATATTTTCTAGATTTATTAGTCATTAGATATTATCTTTTGTTGTTATATTTTCCCTTAAATATGGCTAGTTAGTTGCTAGACCCCTATTATTTATTTGTAACATTGGATATTATGGAGATCAAGAAATAAATTCCCTCTGCTCTATCTCATCTCTCTGCTCTCCTCTCCCTTCCTCTGCAAGTCTTATCCTCACCCCCTTCTACCTCTGGTTACATTGGTGCTTTCATCTTCTCGACCTCACCTCCTCTACCTCCATTCTTAAATTCCCTATCCGTCCAAACTACTATCACTATGCTTCATTAAGAAAAAAATCCCTCACTACCTATTTTTACTACTCTGCATCGATAGTGCATCAACAAGAAAAAAACAAAAAAAACTTGCCTACTTCTACTGCTCTACGTCCGCGGCGCATCAACAAAAGCAATACAAAAAAAAAAAATCCTCGTCCTCGCTCCAGCCACGCCTTTGTTATCACACTCTCCATTCTATCCATCCATACTTTTCAAACATCAATCATGGCTTCCGACGGCGCAACCACCAGATTCAAGGCTTTGGAGGACCAGAATAAAAAAAACGAATGATGTTGTTAACGCTCTGGTGGCCGCACAGTAGAAAAAAAAGGTTGAATAAAAAAAAGCATATCATTTCCATTTTTATATAGCAGCAAAACATAAGATCAGAAGTGATCATAGCAGTAGTAATATAAAGATCAAAAAATATGGGCAAAATCCAACTTGAATCGAGAAACAATATCCACACGTGTTCACTTCTTCAAGTTTCAAGATTAAACAGAGGAACGAAAACCAAAGCTTACTTCAGCTAAATTGCAACATATTGAGCAACATAGAGATTGCAAACCCTTTGTTAAAAGTTGTCTTGAATTCTTTGTACCCGTTATCTATATTAATTATGGTGGAGAGTTTAAGGGATGGAGTTTTATTTCAACTTATGGGAGTTATGTTATTCCATTTACTAGCACTAAGTATCATGCTTTAAGTGCGTATTTAATGGGAAGTTTTATGCAGTTTATTATTGTAACTCATGACCATTTTGAAGACTCCAGAGATTAGTGATTAGTCACGACCAGACCTATATATAGGGGTCTTTGTGTTGGCATTTTCAATCATCCAAGCATCAAGCAATATTCTCCCTTTCTCAGAGTCGGCGAGTTTCCTTTTGAGAGAAAAATATAGAGAGTTTGTATATCACTTTTCTAAGTGATTTGTGAGGTTTAAGAGAGCTATCTCACTTGTGAGATTTTGAGTGCCTCATTCTCTCTTTTGTAATTTGTACTCTCTACACATATAGTGAATATTTTCCTCACCGCCCGTGGAGTAGGCATAGCCGAACCATGTAAAAATTTTGTGTCCCGCTTCTCACTTTACTTTTATTTCATAATCAGCGCAGATGGTTACAAAATTCGATATTGAGAAGTTTGACCGGAATGTGAATTTTGGTCTATGGAAGGTCAAGATGCAAGCCATCCTACGCCGGCATGATTGGCATCAAACTTTGGGCCAAAGGCCAGCAGGCATGACGGATGAGGATTGGGAGACAATCGACCAGAAGGCGTTGATTCCTATACAACTTTGCCTTTCAGGAGAGAACTACTACAACTTTGTGGTTAAAATTAGAGTCACTTTATATGACGAAGAGCAATACAAATCGTCTCTACCTAAAGAGGAGACTTCAAGACCTCCGTCTTGCAGAAGGTAAATCCATTAAATCTCTTCTCGATTAATTCTTCTCTATCATTATGGATCTTGAAAATATCGATGTGAAGCTTAATGATGAGGATTTAGCCATTACCTTAATTTGTTCTTTGCCCAAATCTTACAAAAGTTTTACTGAAACTTTGTTGTATGGGCGTGATGAAATAACGACGGACGAGGTTAAACAAGCTCTTCTTCAACGAGAGCTCATTGACAACCAACTAACCAAGACTGAAGAATCTTCTGGTGAAGGCTTGGTTGCTCGAGGAAAGACCCATGAGAAAGGCTTCAAAGGAAATCGAGACAAGTCCCGATCAAAGTCTAGACCACCCACCAGGTATGCAGACTCAGTGTCTATGCATTATCTATTGCTAGCGAGGTGGATTCATCAGATGAACCAAGCTACTACTACGAAGCAGTTAGTCGGAATGATGCTGAGAAATGGATGGTGGCTATGCAAGAGGAGTTAGAATCCTTGCATCGTAATCAGACCTGGAGCCTTGTAAAGCCACCCAAAAATAAGAAGATCATTGGTTGGAAGTGGGTGTTCAAGAGGAAAGAAGGTATTCCAGGTGTTGAGGATGCTCGCTATAAGGCGAGATTGGTTGCTCAGGGATTCAAACAGGTTGCTGGTATTGATTACCAAGATGTCTTTTCTCCTGTCGTGAAGCACTCCACTATCCGCATTCTACTAGCTCTAGTTGCTCGAGAAGATATGGAGCTAGACCTACTCGATGTGAAGACTACATTTTTGTATGGTGAGTTGGAAGAAGAAATATATATTCGACAACCTCCTGGATTTGAAGTTGAAGGTAAAAAGGACCATGTTTGCCTACTAAAGAAGTCTTTGTATGGCCTAAAGCAGTCTCCAAGGCGTTGGTATAAGAGGTTTGACTCTTTCATGACTTCTCATGGTTTTTCTCGAAGTAAATATGATAGTTGTGTCTATCTTCGTGAGGTTGACAGTGACACCTACATTTATCTCCTTCTATATGTTGATGATATGTTAATCGCCTGCAAAGATAGATATGAAGTTGACAGGCTCAAAAATTTATTGCATAGAGAGTTTGAGATGAAGGACCTGGGTGCAACAAAGAAGATCTTAGGTATGGAGATATCTCGTGAACGGGATGCTGGAAAACTTTATCTCAGCCAAAGCAACTATATTGAAAGAGTTCTAAGTCGTTTTGGCATGAAGAATGCCAAACCTGTTTCTACGCCACTCGCAGCTCATTTCAGGCTTTCAACTGCTCTGTCACCGCAGTCGAACAAGGAGGAACGCTATATGTCTCAAGTTCCTTACTCTAGCGCAGTTGGAAGCCTTATGTATGCCATGGTATGTTCCCGTCCTGATATTGCTCATGCAGTGAGTGTTGTAAGCCGTATATGTCGTGTCCAGGAAAGGGACAATGGGAAGCTGTTATGTGGATTCTTCGGTATCTGAGAGGGACTTCTACTATGAGTCTCGAATTTGGAAGATCATCTGATAGCCTTGCAGGTTTTTGTGATTCAGATTTTGCTGGTGACCTTGACCGTAGAAGATCTCTTATAGGGTATGTCTTTACTCTGGGTGGAACAGCTATTACTTGGAAGGCTTCATTACAGCCCACTGATGCTCTTTCTATTGTAGAAGCAGAATATATGGCCTTGTGTGAAACTGTCAAAGAGGCAATTTGGGCTAGAAATTTAATTGATGAACTCACATCGATTAATGGTGCAACTTATGTTCATTGTGATAATCAGAGTGCTATTTTCTTAACTAAGGATCAGATGTTTCATGACAGGACAAAGCACATCGATGTTCGATATCATTTTGTTCGTGACATTGTGGATGAAGGTGATATCTTGGTTCAGAAGATTCACACTTCAGAAAATCCTACAGATATTTTACGAAGTCCCTTCCGACTCTAAAGTTCACCTTGTGTGTGAACTTAGTGGGACTTTCATCTTCTTGTTGATTAACCCAAGGGAGTTTTTTTGGCGGTGAGGAGCAAGCTTGAATTATTCACTTTGGAGAAGGAATTCAAGTCAAGGTGGAGATTTGTTAAAAGTTGCCTTGAATTCTTTGTACCCGTTATCTATATTAATTATGGTGGAGAATTTAAGGGATGAAGTTTTGCTTCAACTTATGGGAGTTATGTTATTCCATTTACTAGCACTAAGTATCATGCTTTAAGTGCGTATTTAATGGGAAGTTTTATGCGGTTTATTATTGTAACTCATGACCGTTTTGAAGACTCCAGTGATTAGTGATCAGTCACGACCAGACCTATATATAGGGGTCTTTGTGTTGGCATTTTCAATCATCCAAGCATCAAGCAATATTCTCTCTTTCTAAGAGTCGGCAAGTTTCCTTTTGAGAGAAAAATATAGAGAGTTTGTAAATCACTTTTCTAAGTGATTTGTGAGGTTTATGAGAGCTATCTCACTTGTGAGATTTTGAGTGCCTCATTCTCTCTTTTGTAATTTGTACTCTCTACACATATAGTGAATATTCTCCTCATCACCCGTGGAGTAGGCATAGCCGAATCACATAAAAATTTTGTGTCCCGCTTCTCGCTTTACTTTTATTTCATAATCAGCGCTTATATCTACCAACTTGTTTCCGGGCTATATCCTAACACCCTTTATTTACTTTCGAAATGATTTTCTCCTTACTATGAACCAATAATACTAGGGAGATCATACCAGCAATTTTACTATTAGTGGACAGGAATAATTTTTATGAATGAAGAAGAAAACTGAAGCAAAGCACTCGTTATTATCAAGAAAACACGTTATGTCAGCGAAAATCTAAGTAAAATGACATTTTTTATAAGGTATCTACTGAAACTGCGGAAGTTTTAAATAGTGGTAGAGCAGTAGAAAGTATAACCAGTGTTAATAAGGTTCGCATGTTTAAGTGCTTTGGTAAAACTTGAAGTAAACTTCAGCTTGATTTTCCAGTCCCCTCTGTTGATTGTTTATAACCAGAAGCGCAGCTGTTTAGAGTAAGGTGAGTATTTCGTGATTGAGAGGCTGCTGTATAGGTATTTCGCACTTTGTCAGAGGAAGCACTAAAAACATGCTTTAGGAATTCAAAAACTAAGGAGCAGCTGTCAAAAATAAGAATTATGTGAAGTTTCAAAGTTAGACCTTTGTTTTGACAGAAGCAGCTGGATGAGAAGTGAGTTTTTTTTTATGAGATTGAGAAAATTTTATATAATAATAAAGATCTGAAGCCATGTAATGCAAAAGGGAGCAGCATGAGGACTGCAGGAATCGGTTCAATAATGGAACAGTAATAACACCTTGAAGAATCAGACCTCAAGACTGATCATAACTAGAGGGTTCAAATAGAACAGTTGCATTTCTGATATCAAAAATATGTCAAAATCAATTTTGATCGTGAAAGCAAGTATTTAAAACAATAATCAAACAAATTATAATAGAATAAAAAAAACGTACATGAATTGTTTTTAGAAGAGGATTAACTTTTACTAAAGATTTGAAAGGCTACCAATAGCGGTGTAAATAATAATAATAGAATCAAGATGCACCATGTTACCAACTTGAGTCGGATATAAGTAAAGCTTCAACTGAATTTTAAACAGACTAAATTTCTTCTGTAAAATAAGACCTGGGAACTAATTATGGTGAAGCAAAAAATAGTTTTTAAAGAAATACTGCAGTGAATTAAGATAACAACCAGTACTTAACGTGTTAACAGAATTTTATTAGTAGTAATCGGAAATCAGAGAAAAAAAGAAAGATGATGTTTGAGAAAAACTGCTTTAGTGGCAGTGTAGACTATTGGTAAATTAGATCATAACTTCAGTCCTAACAAAGTAGTGGTATCCATTCTTGTCTCATATTTCCAAGAGGTTATTAAGACTAAACAATCTCGCACTTTCCAATGGAGAGCTTCTAGAATCAACAAAATAGTAGAGTTAAAAACAGTGGTAGGATAAGTTTGAAAATTCTTTCTACCATAGCTCTGCAGAATAGAACTAGAAATAATTGTTTGGGCAGAAATTTATGCCAAGACTGAATAAAATGGCACTTCTCGACCTTAATCTCTAGTTTATTGTTTAGTCCTAAAGCAGAAAGCAGAATTAGGAATGTCAAGGCCATCGATTTTTAGAAGAAAAGGCAGTTTACGAATCTTTAATTCGTCATCCCCTGAATTTCCATTTCTTAGAGCATCCATTGTAGGTTCCTTAGCTATTCCTTAATGACACAATGGAAGAGAGAGGTATAGAAGAGAGACTTTCTTAGCATAAGAGGAGAGAGACTTTGAAAGAAACAAATAAAATATAATATATAAAGAATTCCTTAGCTTTTCATTGCTGTGGATGCTCAAAGTTTTTAGAATCGTACCTTGAGGGTTGCATACTGGGCTTCCCCTTCGTGATGTCTTTCTTCTTTACTTTGTGTTGCGTTGGTTGTTTCTTTTTTTTTTTCTTTTGAATTGAAAGAGCTTATTTGATCCAAGACATTGCTCGGGGACAGAGGTTGAATACCGTCCGGACTGGCATAGCAGTCTTGCGCCAGGAAATGGGACAACGCCCGGTCATCGGAAATGGGATAACGCCCGGGTCTGAATGATGAACCGCCCGGGTCTGGCACTTGGTTCAAACTTCGTCGATTCTGAATTTTCCTCCCTTTCTCCTCTAATCTGTGCTCTTCTATCTGATTGGTCTGCGCCTGGGTTTGAAAGTATGAATCATACTCATCGATGAAAGGACCGGGCACGCCCGGTGTCGAAAAGATGGCGTCTGGGCCCTAACCAGAACTGCGCCCAGCTTTGAGCGAGATCACCGCCCGACCTAAGAGAACTTCCAGCCATGGATTAGGCTGTTGCTTTTGCCCGGTCCTGGAATCAGTGCGCCTGGCTCCATTTCACCCGGTCAAGAAAGTGCTCGGGGATTCTATTGATGTTTGATTATCTGTAGCTCTGGACAGGATGGGGTTTGCCCCTTTAAGACGCATCGCCCGGTCTTCAAAGGGGAAACACCGCCCGAGCCTGAATGATGAACGACGCCAGATTTTGAGTGAGGAAAGCTGTCCAGGCTTGAAGTTGCTTGGATCCAGGGCTGAACCAGCGGTCGCGTGGTGTGAGCATATACAAACTTGCCGCCTGGAACTCGAATAAATGAGGTGTTGCGACGGTGCAAAACCCGAAACTTCGGCTTGGACCGGCTGTGGGCTCTGTCGGTAGGTGTTTTGGCAGCATAAATGCAGCATATTTGGTAGTAGGAATGTGTTGGCATAAATGCAGCATATTTGCTGGCAGGAATGTGCTGACATAAATGCAGCTGTTTTGAAAACTGTTGTTTGGCAGTGCAGCATATATGCAGCATGTTTGGTTAAATTAGTTATATGTAGTGCATTTACCGTTTTCGTATTACAATTATAATTTATTATAGAGTAAATTACTCAGAACCCACTTGAGGCTTTAGGATATTACAGTTAACCCCCTTGTGTTTATCATAATTACTGGTAACCACCTCGAGGTTAAGGTATCTTTGACTACGAGCCCCCGACCTATAACTCTGTTATAAGGAAGTTAACTACGTGTTGACCTATCAGCTTAATCACATTAGTAATGTCTGACTGGACAAAAAACACTACTTAATCTGCAATCTGCATTGTTATTTTCCGAAAAATGTCAACCTTGCCTCGAAATTGCATCTAAAGTAGGATAAGAGAGAGTTAGACGATGTTGATTTAGCAGTATTGTTGTCCTACCTGGCATTATTAATATGATTAAGTTGATAGATCAACACGTAGTTAACTTTCTAATAACAGAGTTATAGTTTGGGGGCTCGTAGTTAAAGATACCTTAACCTTGAGATGGTTACCAATAATTATGATAAACACAAGGGGGTTAACTGTAATATCCTAAATCCTCAAGGGGGTTCCGAGTAATTTACTCTTTATTATATTACACTACGTAACTTTATTTTGTTAGTAAAAATAAATAAAAAAATTCACAAACAATAAAATTTTTATTTCTATTATTTAAGCAAACTTGTAACTCCTAAACAATATATTTTTATTATCTAAATTTTATAATTATTACAAATATAAAAGCGTAAAAAAAGAAAAAAAAAGCGTTTCAAATTTTCTGATAATGTTATGTGAATTTATTTAGTGAAATTATAACTTTTAATAATATATAATATTTTTGTAACTTTGTATGTTAATAAATTTATATGCATTCATATTTCTATACTATTTTAATATTTTAATTTATATATCAACAAGTGTGTATATTTATTCGTTTTTTTAATTTTATTAATCTATGTGGTATTACAAATAATATATTATAGATTTGTATTATAAATGTGATTTTTTGTAAATTTGGCTAAAGATGTAGTACTATTTTTTATAAATTATTAAAAACATTATGTAATTTGTAATAAATAAAGTAACTTGTAAAATTTTTTTTAAATTAATAGTCACAGTAATTGCATTATGAAGTGAGTAAAGAAACGGAAGTGAAAGCACGAAAACGAAAAAGTATCATTTGCGGCGGAAATTTATGCTGACATTTATACTGTCATTTATGCTAACATTTATGCTGTTTTTGGCTAACAGCAAAAACAAATAAAGGAGTCCAAAACAGCATATGCTGTATATTTATGCTGTCAAAAAATGCGCATAAAATGTGGTGGCGAACGCATCCTAGATGGTAAAAGCCGTCTCCCGGGGCCGGGGCTGCACTAACTCCTCTTCTTTAATTCCATACCTAACTCCTGTATATGACAATATCGATCCGACTCTTTTTATCATAGCGGAAACTAGGGGTGTTGATAACCGGTTAACCGAAAAACCGGTTAACCGAATATTCGGTTAGTCAAATTTGATAACCGTAACTGGTTCATTTAGAAGCGGTTAACCGATCCCGGTTAACCGTCGGTTTCAGTGTGGTTTTACCGGTTTCTTGGTTAACCGAAATGATGTAGATTTATGTGTTTATTTCTTATAATTAGTAAACAACATGCGGTTTTATCGGTTTTGGTGCGGTATTAAACCGGTTAGCAGTCGATTTTGGTAAGATTTTATTGGTTTTAGTATAATTCTAATCATTAACTATATAATTGTACACTTATTTTTGGTAAATCTAATAATTAATCATATAGTTTTATACTTATACTCAAAAAATTTAAAAAATTAATAAATTGAAATACTTAAACGGTTTTTCCGGTTAACCGGATTCCTTAAAATCAATAACCGGAACCGGGAAATTAAACGGTTCGGTTAACCGAACCGGCAAACCACTTCGGTTAACCGAGTTTCCGGTTTCGGTTACACCAGTTCCGGTTTCGGTTTGGCGGTTCCGGTTTTCCATGAACACCCCTAGCGGAAACACAACTGGAAGTGACAATTCAGTCAGAAACTTAGGCCCCATTCTTTTGTATATAATAAGCTGTTAGCTGACAGCTGATACTAGTTGATATTGACTGATAGTTGATTTTAAAAGAAGGAGCAGAGTTGGTCAACCTAGTCAAACATGTTAAACCAGCTGAACATAAGAGACAATTTGAGTTTATGTAGTTACTAGCTAAAAGCTGATATTAGCTGATATTGACTGATGGCTGATTTTAAAAAAATGGGCTGAGCTAATCAATCCAACTGATAATACATAATCCAGCTAGATGAGGGACAAAAGAATGAGGCCTTAAACTTCTTCTTTTGCGGAGAAAGAAAATGAATTTGTTTCTTATGATGGTTTTCCTTTCTTTGCTAGGCTTCCATTGTTCTGGGAACCCGCCTCATGGATGTTTCAATCTTGCAGAGGAAGGAGATATGGCCTGGGCCTGAACTAAGTGTGTCTGTTCTTAATCAAAAACGTCATCAATGTTGTTACCTCGTACCTTATGTGTCTGGTTCCTTCTTTGAATCGAAGGCGTAAACACAGCTGGATATTGACTAACCATAACAGATCCTTCAAATACTCAGATCACAGCCAATAAAATTACTAGCATAAATCAGAAGTGCAGTGAAGTATTATTCCATAATAGAGCATCTAACACCCTTAAAATAGGTGGAAAAAAAAAGCATAATTGAGAAGCCTAACATAGCCACTAGAAACTTAGTGACAAATAGATAAAGTACATCAGGATTTGTATTGTGCATATTCATGTTTTACTTAAGCAAACAAAATCGGGAATAATTTATAAAATGAGGATAGAAAATTGTTCAGAAATAGGTGACAGATGGGTCTAAGCATCTAGCATTATCTAAGAAGCAAAATCAACATAGAATCAAATCCTAGCAAAACTGATGAACAATGTGACAAATCCTCTAAGTAGCTCTATGACAGCAGCAATAGATAGAGGGAAATTGGTATACTTTATAAGGAGAACACTTGCTGAAAAGTAAAGTTTAAACAATAAGGTATAATACTATTCAGCCAAAAGATAATATCTGCGTAGCAGATAATAACGTGAATAAGGTCGTTCGGTAATGGGCTTAAGGCGCGATAAGAAAAAAAATGTGATCGTATGACTAGACGTTCTCACACTTTTGCGCCCACAAAAATACAGCAAATCGTGAACATGGTAGCTTTATCATAAAGCTTCAATACCCTGCGTTTGGGATTGATCCACGCGATACACATCCCTCATGGCAGAGGGGATTACACAAGTGTCCTTACTTTTTTTATGCATTCAAACCCACAGCATCGGGTTACCACCTCCAACAAATTAGCATTGAAGGAGCACTGAACTGCTCATGTAGGCGGCACCAGAGCTTCACTGAAGACTAGAGTACTCCATTATGAATACTTGATTGCATCCAGCTGCTCTGCAAGTTGACATTCGAATCCAATCTGTCTTCTTCATTGTAGACATAGACTCAGGTTACGAAGAGTAGGTTTGCGGAGCAATCGATCCTTGCAGATGACGATAGAGGAGTCTGCATCAGGAAAAGTGGACAAGATGTGTTGTGGGGGGCAATTATGTCAATTGTACAACAGGATGTTTCAAAAAAAGACGCCACCAGCGAACGACCCAAATCCACATGCGCCTTAATTTGGGTCCAAAAACTGACGTTAATGTGACATTAACTATCCAAAATTTAACCTCTAGCGACTGAACGGCGCCTTAAAAAAGGAGCATATCCTTAGCCCGATGGCAGCTTATAATTACAATTTTAAAAGGCTAACACAAATAGGTATGGTGGCACGAAAAAAGTAAAAACTGAAACAAACATATATATTATTATTATTCATAAGCCATTAGTGACTTCGGATTTACAACTGTTGAAAACTTAGCGCTTGTCCGAGAAGCAAAAACAGAGGTTGTAAAGGTTTATGATGCATCATTCCCTTAGCCCATAGCAAAGGCAAATAGGTAATGTATTGTTGCTCAAAAAGTTGTTTAGATGACGAAAAAATTGGTGAAATCAGCCTATTAGAGCGGCATGTGTAATTGTGACCAGCCCAGTTGGTCGTGGTTGTTCGGCCCGCGTTAGAAAAGGCCAAACTTAGTTATCGGATTATGTTTACAATAATTAAATTCTTATTTGTTTATCGTTAAATTTGTTAGGATATTTTCTAGATTTATTAGTCATTAGATATTATCTTTTGTTGTTATATTTTCCCTTAAATATGGCTAGTTAGTTGCTAGACCCCTATTATTTATTTGTAACATTGGATATTATGGAGATCAAGAAATAAATTCCCTCTGCTCTATCTCATCTCTCTGCTCTCCTCTCCCTTCCTCTGCAAGTCTTATCCTCACCCCCTTCTACCTCTGGTTACATTGGTGCTTTCATCTTCTCGACCTCACCTCCTCTACCTCCATTCTTAAATTCCCTATCCGTCCAAACTACTATCACTATGCTTCATTAAGAAAAAAATCCCTCACTACCTATTTTTACTACTCTGCATCGATAGTGCATCAACAAGAAAAAAACAAAAAAAAACTTGCCTACTTCTACTGCTCTACGTCCGCGGCGCATCAACAAAAGCAATACAAAAAAAAAAAATCCTCGTCCTCGCTCCAGCCACGCCTTTGTTATCACACTCTCCATTCTATCCATCCATACTTTTCAAACATCAATCATGGCTTCCGACGGCGCAACCACCAGATTCAAGGCTTTGGAGGACCAGAATAAAAAAACGAATGATGTTGTTAACGCTCTGGTGGCCGCACAGTAGAAAAAAAGGTTGAATAAAAAAAAGCATATCATTTCCATTTTTATATAGCAGCAAAACATAAGATCAGAAGTGATCAGTATAGTAGTAGTAATATAAAGATCAAAAAATATGGGCAAAATCCAACTTGAATCGAGAAACAATATCCACACGTGTTCACTTCTTCAAGTTTCAAGATTAAACAGAGGAACGAAAACCAAAGCTTACTTCAGCTAAATTGCAACATATTGAGCAACATAGAGATTGCAAACCCTTTGTTAAAAGTTGTCTTGAATTCTTTGTACCCGTTATCTATATTAATTATGGTGGAGAGTTTAAGGGATGGAGTTTTATTTCAACTTATGGGAGTTATGTTATTCCATTTACTAGCACTAAGTATCATGCTTTAAGTGCGTATTTAATGGGAAGTTTTATGGTTTATTATTGTAACTCATGACCATTTTGAAGACTCCAGAGATTAGTGATTAGTCACGACCAGACCTATATATAGGGGTCTTTGTGTTGGCATTTTCAATCATCCAAGCATCAAGCAATATTCTCCCTTTCTCAGAGTCGGCGAGTTTCCTTTTGAGAGAAAAATATAGAGAGTTTGTATATCACTTTTCTAAGTGATTTGTGAGGTTTAAGAGAGCTATCTCACTTGTGAGATTTTGAGTGCCTCATTCTCTCTTTTGTAATTTGTACTCTCTACACATATAGTGAATATTTTCCTCACCGCCCGTGGAGTAGGCATAGCCGAACCATGTAAAAATTTTGTGTCCCGCTTCTCACTTTACTTTTATTTCATAATCAGCGCAGATGGTTACAAAATTCGATATTGAGAAGTTTGACCGGAATGTGAATTTTGGTCTATGGAAGGTCAAGATGCAAGCCATCCTACGCCGGCATGATTGGCATCAAACTTTGGGCCAAAGGCCAGCAGGCATGACGGATGAGGATTGGGAGACAATCGACCAGAAGGCGTTGATTGCTATACAACTTTGCCTTTCAGGAGAGAACTACTGCACTTTGTGGTTAAAATTAGAGTCACTTTATATGACGAAGAGCAATACAAATCGTCTCTACCTAAAGAGGAGACTTCAAGACCTCCGTCTTGCAGAAGGTAAATCCATTAAATCTCTTCTCGATTAATTCTTCTCTATCATTATGGATCTTGAAAATATCGATGTGAAGCTTAATGATGAGGATTTAGCCATTACCTTAATTTGTTCTTTGCCCAAATCTTACAAAAGTTTTACTGAAACTTTGTTGTATGGGCGTGATGAAATAACGACGGACGAGGTTAAACAAGCTCTTCTTCAACGAGAGCTCATTGACAACCAACTAACCAAGACTGAAGAATCTTCTGGTGAAGGCTTGGTTGCTCGAGGAAAGACCCATGAGAAAGGCTTCAAAGGAAATCGAGACAAGTCCCGATCAAAGTCTAGACCACCCACCAGGTATGCAGACTCAGTGTCTATGCATTATCTATTGCTAGCGAGGTGGATTCATCAGATGAACCAAGCTACTACTACGAAGCAGTTAGTCGGAATGATGCTGAGAAATGGATGGTGGCTATGCAAGAGGAGTTAGAATCCTTGCATCGTAATCAGACCTGGAGCCTTGTAAAGCCACCCAAAAATAAGAAGATCATTGGTTGGAAGTGGGTGTTCAAGAGGAAAGAAGGTATTCCAGGTGTTGAGGATGCTCGCTATAAGGCGAGATTGGTTGCTCAGGGATTCAAACAGGTTGCTGGTATTGATTACCAAGATGTCTTTTCTCCTGTCGTGAAGCACTCCACTATCCGCATTCTACTAGCTCTAGTTGCTCGAGAAGATATGGAGCTAGACCTACTCGATGTGAAGACTACATTTTTGTATGGTGAGTTGGAAGAAGAAATATATATTCGACAACCTCCTGGATTTGAAGTTGAAGGTAAAAAGGACCATGTTTGCCTACTAAAGAAGTCTTTGTATGGCCTAAAGCAGTCTCCAAGGCGTTGGTATAAGAGGTTTGACTCTTTCATGACTTCTCATGGTTTTTCTCGAAGTAAATATGATAGTTGTGTCTATCTTCGTGAGGTTGACAGTGACACCTACATTTATCTCCTTCTATATGTTGATGATATGTTAATCGCCTGCAAAGATAGATATGAAGTTGACAGGCTCAAAAATTTATTGCATAGAGAGTTTGAGATGAAGGACCTGGGTGCAACAAAGAAGATCTTAGGTATGGAGATATCTCGTGAACGGGATGCTGGAAAACTTTATCTCAGCCAAAGCAACTATATTGAAAGAGTTCTAAGTCGTTTTGGCATGAAGAATGCCAAACCTGTTTCTACGCCACTCGCAGCTCATTTCAGGCTTTCAACTGCTCTGTCACCGCAGTCGAACAAGGAGGAACGCTATATGTCTCAAGTTCCTTACTCTAGCGCAGTTGGAAGCCTTATGTATGCCATGGTATGTTCCCGTCCTGATATTGCTCATGCAGTGAGTGTTGTAAGCCGTTATATGTCGTGTCCAGGAAAGGGACAATGGGAAGCTGTTATGTGGATTCTTCGGTATCTGAGAGGGACTTCTACTATGAGTCTCGAATTTGGAAGATCATCTGATAGCCTTGCAGGTTTTTGTGATTCAGATTTTGCTGGTGACCTTGACCGTAGAAGATCTCTTATAGGGTATGTCTTTACTCTGGGTGGAACAGCTATTACTTGGAAGGCTTCATTACAGCCCACTGATGCTCTTTCTATTGTAGAAGCAGAATATATGGCCTTGTGTGAAACTGTCAAAGAGGCAATTTGGGCTAGAAATTTAATTGATGAACTCACATCGATTAATGGTGCAACTTATGTTCATTGTGATAATCAGAGTGCTATTTTCTTAACTAAGGATCAGATGTTTCATGACAGGACAAAGCACATCGATGTTCGATATCATTTTGTTCGTGACATTGTGGATGAAGGTGATATCTTGGTTCAGAAGATTCACACTTCAGAAAATCCTACAGATATGTTTACGAAGTCCCTTCCGACTCTAAAGTTCACCTTGTGTGTGAACTTAGTGGGACTTTCATCTTCTTGTTGATTAACCCAAGGGAGTTTTTTTGGCGGTGAGGAGCAAGCTTGAATTATTCACTTTGGAGAAGGAATTCAAGTCAAGGTGGAGATTTGTTAAAAGTTGCCTTGAATTCTTTGTACCCGTTATCTATATTAATTATGGTGGAGAATTTAAGGGATGAAGTTTTGCTTCAACTTATGGGAGTTATGTTATTCCATTTACTAGCACTAAGTATCATGCTTTAAGTGCGTATTTAATGGGAAGTTTTATGCGGTTTATTGTAACTCATGACCGTTTTGAAGACTCCAGTGATTAGTGATCAGTCACGACCAGACCTATATATAGGGGTCTTTGTGTTGGCATTTTCAATCATCCAAGCATCAAGCAATATTCTCTCTTTCTAAGAGTCGGCAAGTTTCCTTTTGAGAGAAAAATATAGAGAGTTTGTAAATCACTTTTCTAAGTGATTTGTGAGGTTTATGAGAGCTATCTCACTTGTGAGATTTTGAGTGCCTCATTCTCTCTTTTGTAATTTGTACTCTCTACACATATAGTGAATATTCTCCTCATCACCCGTGGAGTAGGCATAGCCGAATCACATAAAAATTTTGTGTCCCGCTTCTCGCTTTACTTTTATTTCATAATCAGCGCTTATATCTACCAACTTGTTTCCGGGCTATATCCTAACACCCTTTATTTACTTTCGAAATGATTTTCTCCTTACTATGAACCAATAATACTAGGGAGATCATACCAGCAATTTTACTATTAGTGGACAGGAATAATTTTTATGAATGAAGAAGAAAACTGAAGCAAAGCACTCGTTATTATCAAGAAAACACGTTATGTCAGCGAAAATCTAAGTAAAATGACATTTTTTATAAGGTATCTACTGAAACTGCGAAGTTTTAAATAGTGGTAGAGCAGTAGAAAGTATAACCAGTGTTAATAAGGTTCGCATGTTTAAGTGCTTTGGTAAAACTTGAAGTAAACTTCAGCTTGATTTTCCAGTCCCCTCTGTTGATTGTTTATAACCAGAAGCGCAGCTGTTTAGAGTAAGGTGAGTATTTCGTGATTGAGAGGCTGCTGTATAGGTATTTCGCACTTTGTCAGAGGAAGCACTAAAAACATGCTTTAGGAATTCAAAAACTAAGGAGCAGCTGTCAAAAATAAGAATTATGTGAAGTTTCAAAGTTAGACCTTTGTTTTGACAGAAGCAGCTGGATGAGAAGTGAGTTTTTTTTTATGAGATTGAGAAAATTTTATATAATAATAAAGATCTGAAGCCATGTAATGCAAAAGGGAGCAGCATGAGGACTGCAGGAATCGGTTCAATAATGGAACAGTAATAACACCTTGAAGAATCAGACCTCAAGACTGATCATAACTAGAGGGTTCAAATAGAACAGTTGCATTTCTGATATCAAAAATATGTCAAAATCAATTTTGATCGTGAAAGCAAGTATTTAAAACAATAATCAAACAAATTATAATAGAATAAAAAAAACGTACATGAATTGTTTTTAGAAGAGGATTAACTTTTACTAAAGATTTGAAAGGCTACCAATAGCGGTGTAAATAATAAAATAGAATCAAGATGCACCATGTTACCAACTTGAGTCGGATATAAGTAAAGCTTCAACTGAATTTTAAACAGACTAAATTTCTTCTGTAAAATAAGACCTGGGAACTAATTATGGTGAAGCAAAAAATAGTTTTTAAAGAAATACTGCAGTGAATTAAGATAACAACCAGTACTTAACGTGTTAACAGAATTTTATTAGTAGTAATCGGAAATCAGAGAAAAAAAGAAAGATGATGTTTGAGAAAAACTGCTTTAGTGGCAGTGTAGACTATTGGTAAATTAGATCATAACTTCAGTCCTAACAAAGTAGTGGTATCCATTCTTGTCTCATATTTCCAAGAGGTTATTAAGACTAAACAATCTCGCACTTTCCAATGGAGAGCTTCTAGAATCAACAAAATAGTAGAGTTAAAAACAGTGGTAGGATAAGTTTGAAAATTCTTTCTACCATAGCTCTGCAGAATAGAACTAGAAATAATTGTTTGGGCAGAAATTTATGCCAAGACTGAATAAAATGGCACTTCTCGACCTTAATCTCTAGTTTATTGTTTAGTCCTAAAGCAGAAAGCAGAATTAGGAATGTCAAGGCCATCGATTTTTAGAAGAAAAGGCAGTTTACGAATCTTTAATTCGTCATCCCCTGAATTTCCATTTCTTAGAGCATCCATTGTAGGTTCCTTAGCTATTCCTTAATGACACAATGGAAGAGAGAGGTATAGAAGAGAGACTTTCTTAGCATAAGAGGAGAGAGACTTTGAAAGAAACAAATAAAATATAATATAAAGAATTCCTTAGCTTTTCATTGCTGTGGATGCTCAAAGTTTTTAGAATCGTACCTTGAGGGTTGCATACTGGGCTTCCCCTTCGTGATGTCTTTCTTCTTTACTTTGTGTTGCGTTGGTTGTTTCTTTTTTTTTTTCTTTTGAATTGAAAGAGCTTATTTGATCCAAGACATTGCTCGGGGACAGAGGTTGAATACCGTCCGGACTGGCATAGCAGTCTTGCGCCAGGAAATGGGACAACGCCCGGTCATGGGCTGGGAATACCGCCCGGGTCTGAATGATGAACCGCCCGGGTCTGGCTCTTGGTTCAAACTTCATTGATTCTGAATGTTCCTCCCTTTCTCCTCTAATCTGTGCTCTTCTGATTGGTTTGCGCTTGGGTTTGAA